>CM053593.1:103165671-103272648 GCA_028646575.1 Pseudocheirus occidentalis
TGGAATAGCTTAGCAGAGACTTTGCTCTGTGAGAGCACCTTTAAATGGCCTAGCACCCCACGTGGCGAACTTGAACTTCCAATAAACTTTACTTTTTCCTTGGCTGAGAAGACTTGAGTGGAATTCTTTCCGCAAGACCCCGCATGTTGGTATTTTGGGGTTTCAGGCAGCCCTAACCCTCTTTGGGCTCCTCTTCAGAAAGATCCTGGGAGGATTTAGGGGGGGGTCTAGAGGAGGAATTTGGAGAGGGTCTTGAGGAGGAGTCTAAAGAGGATCTTGAAGGGACTGAGGTCAGACTCCAGTAATGAGATTAAGGGTTGGAAATGGCTGGACCTGGAGATGACAAATAATGGAGGGCTAGGTTAGTTTAAGGATAACAGACTTGGACCTAGGAAAATGAAAGGCTTATGGCCTCAGGCAAATGCCTCATCAAGTGGGAAGATTCAATCAGAGTTCAAGGGGTTTCCCAGACTCTGTATCCCATCATATCGAAATCTAGTCATTCACTCCTGTAACTTAATAAAAGAACAAGTCATCATGATATTTTGTGAAATGCCTTCATATGTACTATCTTCTTTTCGGTCACAGAGCCTTACACATAAGGGATCCTGAATAAACACTTAAACCGAGTTTCATTTTCACAACGACCTTGAGCAAACATTGGTATCTATATTTTACAAATGAGGAAAGCCCAGACCCACAGAGTATAAAGTGACTTGCCCAGGATCATGCAGCAAATTACTGAGAGTCAGAAGTAAAGTTAGCAAGCATTTATGAAGATGATAGGTTTGCTGGATGTGCAAGGCACTTTGCTAAATCCTAGGGATTTAAAGAAAAGCAAAGAAAGACAAAAGACAGTCTCCGCTCTCAAGAGGCTCACGGTTTGATGGAAGAGACAACATTCATACAACTATGTACAAATGAAATACACACACACACACACACACACACACACAAATATAGGATAATCTCAGAGGGAAGGCAATAAGGTGAAAGAAGGATCAGAAAAGGCTTCTTGAAGAAGGTGGGACTTTAGCTAAGACTTGAAGGGAGTTGGGGCAGCCAAGAGATAGAGAGGAGGAGGGAGAGAACTCCAGGCATATGAGACAGTCCTTGTACAAGCTCTGTGTCAGGAGATGGAGTGTCTTGTTCAAGGAATGGCCAGGTGGTCACTGTCACTGAATTGTAGAGTTCATGGATGGCAGTAAAGTATAAGAAAACTGAAAAGGTAGAAAGAGACTAGGATATAAAGGACTATAAAAAGCCAAAGAGAAGATTTTACATTTGAACCTGAAGGTTATAGGAAATTACTAGAGTTTATTAAATTGGGGGTACCAAGGTGAGTCTTGGTGCTTTTTGAAGATAGATTTGACAATTGGGAAGGAAATGGCTTGGAGTATGGAGAAACTTGATTCAAGAAGACCAACCAATAGGTTATTGCAAGAGTCCAGACCCAAGGTGATTAGAGCCTGAGCCAGAGTGGTCACAATGTCAGAGAGAAGGGGAAATAAAAAACTAGATTTTAGAAATACATTACAAAGATAGAATCACTAGAACTTGGCAACAAATAATACAGAGAGGGTGAAAGAGAGTAAGAGTTAAGGACAACATGTAGGTTATGAGGCTGGATGACTGGAGAGGATGGTGGTACCTACTATAGTAATAGAGAAGTTCAGAAAAAAACGTGGGTTTGAGGGAAAGATAATGGACTCAGTATTGGATATATTGAGTTTAAGTTGTCTAGGAGGTAGTTAGTCCAGTGGGCAAGTTAGAAATGTAAGACTGGAGGTCAACAGACATTAGGGCTAAACATATGGATCTGAGAATCATGCACATAGAGATGATATGAATCCACAAGAGTTGAAGAGATCCTTAAGAAAAATAGTTTAGAGGGGGAAAAGGGCCCAAAATGGAGATTTGGGGAATACCCATGATTAGAATACATGACTTGGTTAAAGATCCAGGAAAGGAGGTTGAGAAGATATGGTCAGACAGAAAGGAGAAGAGCCAGGAGAGGGGAATATAATAGTAACCTATAGAGAAAAATGTGTTAAGGAGAAGAGGATAGGGATGAATGATAGTGTTAAAGACTTTGGAGAGGTCAAGAAGGATGAGGATCAAAACAAAGTTTCAGTTTTATGATGATGTCAGAAGCCAGTCTGTAGAGAATTAAGAGAAGGATGAGCAACATTGATTGTACTTGGCATTTTAAAGGAGGTTAGCCATAAAACACAGGAGAGATAGAGACTGATAGCTAACATAGATGCACAGATCAGGTCAGGGTTTGGGGGGATGGAGGAGATGTGGGTGTGCTTGTGGGCACCAGTAGATAGGGACTCGAGGTAAGTAATAATATGGAAATGATAGAGAGTGATCAGTTTATTGGAAAAGACAGAATGGAATGGAAGAATTTGTTCACATAAATGGCTTTGCCTTGGAAGGAGAAGGGCCACCTCTTCATGTGACACATGGTAAGGATAGAAATGTAGCAGAATATATCTGGATGATGTGAAATGAGGTGGGGAGAAAAGGGAGGCCTCAATGAATGGCCTCAATTTTCCCCCCATGGAATATGAAGCAAAATTCTTAGCTGAAAGGGTAGAGGGAAGGGAAGCCCCAAGCAGTCTGAGAAGGGATGAAAAGGTTTAGAACAGCCACTTAGGTGAATGGGGTAGTGAATCAATTATTCAGGTATGAAAGGATTGTTTTGTTTGACCCAGAACTCAGGACTGCAGACTGCTGATCCAGTACTCTTATAAAAATATATATGTGTGTGTGTGTGTGTGTGTGTGTGTGTGTGTGTGTGTGTGTGTATGTATGTATATGTATGTATGTATATATATATGTGTATATAAACATATATATATATACCCTCTCTCTTTCTCTCTGTCTCTATTTTTTTTCCTCTTCTCTCTCAGCAGCTACCTAATCAAAAAATTGAACGCTTTCTTTTCCATCAAAACATTCTTTGCTTGATGCAGGATGTATTCTGAAGCTGACAGTTGCATGGGATGAGTAGAAGGAAAAATAATTTTTCAAGGAGAGGATGGTACATTGGATGCTCCATATGATAGAACAGGAGGCTATTAGCTAATTCCTGTTGAGAAAGGCTTCTTTCATTTCTTGGTGGCAGGGGGTGATGCCTAAGATAAACTAAGTGAGATGGCAGGCAGTCACCCCATTTCTGTCCCTTACCAGGTTAGTTAGGAGCTCTGGAAAGATATTGCTTTGACATGTAGCTGAGAGAGATGCTGGATGGAGAAAATCCAGAACCCTGGTCATCTTTCAACACAGGGAGAAGTTTGTGTGTTTTTTGAGTCATCTGACACACAGAGTGTAGGACTTTCCTGATGGATAAGGAAACTTGATGTACTCATTTGTTATAACAATGAGGTCATTGGAAGACCTATAAAACTACAGTTTGTTATCCAAGGTTAAGATCAAGTTTGTTACAAGGATAATGGCTCCAGCCTCATTTAACGAGCCAGGTTTGACAAGTTGAACGATTCTTTAAAGGATATTTAGTTAATTGTAGCATTGCTGGCCTATTATAAACACATTTTTGATTGTAAAGTGAACCCTGAAGCCCAGAAGAGATTTTTCCACAGGAAAGGAATTTACTCTTCCTTCTGATGGAGTCTTTCAGAATCAGAATGACAGCTGTGACGTAAGAAAGAGCACCCCCTAACCCATATCAAGGAACTTTTCTTCAAATCATCACTGAAAAAAGAAGAAGGTGGGAGAAGAAAGTAGGCATGCCCCCATTTCAATGCATACCCAATTTTTGGAACTCTAATATTGAAAATGAGAAGAAATTGGTCAGTGACCTCAAACATCTGGACTGACTGATTCCCTGACCCTACACCATCTCTCCCCTCCTCCCTACCTTGGCAACATGGACTGGATGTTTTGGCATCATGTAGACAGACTGTGTTAGCTGACTCCCACTAGGAAGCCACCATAAACCCATTCAAAAAATTTATTGTTTTAAAGGGAGTTTTTTATTATCCCCACTGTGTTTGAAGAAACATGGTCAAAAGAAATTTGGTCCCATTCACTTCATAACATAGCTCATTTGATTTGGAAAATAACTTTTTATCAGAGGATAAGAACACTATTTCTACCCTTCTCACAAACTAAGACACTGACTATCCCATATACAGATGTTCAGACAGGGTGTGTGTGTGTGTGTGTGTGTGTGTGTGTGTGTGTGTGTGTGTGTGGGTGTGTGGGTGTGTGTGTGGAGCAGATGGTGGGCAGGAGGTTGGGGGGGGAAGATCATTATTTTTATTTGTTTTTCACAGTTATTGGAAGCATTTTAACAAATTCTTCATCACCACATGTTGGAATACAGTATATGTTTAGTCTAGGGAAAAATACACTAGTAGAAGACCACAAATATCACACCAGGCGAAACCTTTGGGCTCAATTCATTTGGACACTCAGTAATCCCTAGTCTACTACTGAGAGGGAGAAAAAAGTCAATCCATTGGTTTTGGTTTAGATTGTGACCTTCCCTTTCTCCTACCCCA
Organism: Pseudocheirus occidentalis; assembly: GCA_028646575.1. Classification (NCBI taxonomy): domain Eukaryota; kingdom Metazoa; phylum Chordata; class Mammalia; order Diprotodontia; family Pseudocheiridae; genus Pseudocheirus; species Pseudocheirus occidentalis. The sequence continues at coordinate 103,170,204 of CM053593.1, forward strand.
AAGAAATAATGATTCTTAAATAAAAGGCAGAAGGGAAGGGCATTTTGAGTTAGTGCATTTGACTTTATTGAACCATTTTATAAGGAAACAACTCACCCTGGATGTGATGATATCCTGCTGGGTTCTTCTGGAGAGAGCGTGCCTTCTCTGCTCCAGGGAAGTCTTTCTTGACTTATAGCCTTAAAGGCTTCATTTGCTTGGCAATTTAATCTGTAGGAATGCCAGTGGGGAGTCTCACCTGTCTCAGGGCAGCAGATGGATATCATTATGTAAAGAGGTGGGGAAGCTACCCAAAACAAGGCCTGGTGAGTAGCTTCTCAGCCTTTTGGTATGCAGCTTTTAAACAGAGTGCATTCCATGGCCAGGGGTCAGATGGAAGGGAGTGAGAGGGTAGTGATTTGCAAAGCCATTGGTTGGGGAAATGGTAGAACACATATGTTCTGAAAAAAATAAAGGACAAAGTAAACTGTCAGATTGACCTACATGAATATTTTCTTCTAGATTTTAACTGAAGTTTGTGTTCATTCATTCAATCAATTTGATCACTGCCTGATATGTACAATGCTCTATGCCAGGTTTGAAGGAGTTTGAAAGATAATTAAGATATCTTCTGTTCTCATGGGACTTGAGGCTTACAATCTAGTAGTGATGAGGTGCAGGAACCCCCTTGAACTATAATTAAATCTTCCCATTTGATGAGGCATTTGCATTAGGCCATAAGCCTTTCATTGTAGCTCTCCCCAAACCTTTGTTACTAGCTTGGCGCTCCATTGGCCATCTACTGGATTAAGCTGCTATCATTTAATTTCAGGCCCCTTAAATCCCTTCCAAAATCCTGGCCAAATAAATGTAGGCTATCTCAAAACTCTTGGGGAAAGACTGTCCATGTTAACTGACATGGACTTGTTTCTCCAGGATTTGGTGCTCTCACCACCATGTCCTGGGTTTGACTCCCGGTCAGGGAACCATAAAAATGAAGAGGTTTAGGGTTAGGGTTAGGGGTGTTCAAGATCCCCAAATACCAATACACTGGGTACTGCCAAATGAATTTGACTCAAGTCTTCTCTCAGCCAAAGAAAAGTAAAGTTTATTAAAAGTTCACTTGTATTGGACACAGAGCAAGTCTGTGCTAGAAAATTCTATGGTGCTCTCACTCACATGGAGGCAAGGTGGGGTCTTATATACAGAAAAGTTGTGGGAGGAATCTAGGAGTGGCCTAGATCCTACCTCCCAGAAGTTGTTGTGAGGAATAAATAAGGTAACAGAAGTAAACTGCTTTCTAAATCTGAAAGTGGTATAGAAATATTAAAGTTAGCCCAACACTGAATCTTTTGTGCAAAATGTTAAAAGATTTAGTGTGAATTAGATTAAGAACATACTTATGGACACATGTTAATAAGTGGAGGTTAAAAATGAAGTTATCTTTACAGGTACTATTTCTTTTGATCCTAATAACAACCTGAGGATATAAGTGTTATTATCCTGTTTGGGCAAATAAGAAAATTGAGTTTGGGAAAGGTTAAATGCTTGTCCAGGTTTACAGGACTAGTGTCTGGAATAGAGATTAGTCAATAAATATTTATTAAGCACCTGCTTGGTACCAGGTACCACACTAAGCTCTGGGGAAACAAAGAAATACAAAAGAGAGTCCCTGACCTCTAGGAGCTCACAATCCAATGGGAGAGCAAAATACATACAAAGAACCTGAAAAGGAGGGATTGGGGAAAACTCTAATGAAATCTTTCAGCCAGGGGTGGGAAATTACGGTAACTGTCCTGAGAGTCCTCCTCAAATGCAGTATCTTAGAATTTCTCTTCAATGTCAGTCAGTCTCTCCAATAAGAGGGAGAGAAGAGTTCTAGGGGCAAGGGTAATGAGGAGGTGTGAATTTCAAAGTTGTCATCCTGCAGGATGATGAATTGTTAGAGATCAGGAGCCTAGGAGAGCAGTCAGGAGGGAAATGATTAGAAGGTAGGTTTTTCTGACTCTCATTGTTGTTCAGTCATTCAGGCCTGGCTGACTCTTTGTGACCCCATGGACCATGATATGCCAAGTCCTTCTATCTTTGACCATCTCCTGAAATCTGTACAAGCTGTCTATCCATCTCATCCTCTGCCATTCCCTTCTCCTTTTGCTTTCGATCTTTCCAGCATCAGGGTCTTTTTCAATGAGCTCCATCTTTTTGTTATGTAGCCAAAGTATTCAAGCTTCAGCTTCAGTATTTGTCTTCCAATGAGAAATCTGAATTAATTTCTTTAAGTATTGACTGTTTTGTTCTCCTTGCTGTCCAAGGGACTCTCAAAAGTCTTCTCCAGCATCACAATTCAAAAGTGTTGATTCTGTGGAGCTAAGCTTTCCTTATGGTCCAACTCTCAGAGCCATACTCTACTAGAAAAATCATGGCTTCGACTATACAGACCTTTGTGGGCAAGATGATTTCTCTGCCTTTTAGGAGGCTGTCCAGATTGTCTGACTCTCGTATTCCTCACTATCCATAGCAGTAGATAGGACAGCACCAATCCCAAGTTACAATTCTTGGCAACCTTGTATCCTTTATCCTATTTATAAGTGCCTCTGGTACCAGGATATATAATTAGATTTGATTCTATGTAAAAAAATCTCTTCTTTTGAAACATTTAAATTTGGTCCAGGCCCAGCACCCTATCCATTGCACCACCTAGCTACCGCTAGAGACAGGAAAACCTGACTTCAAATTTAGCCTCAGACACTTACTAGTTTTGCAATCCTGGCTCACTTAACTTCTGTTTGCTTCTGTTTCTCATCTGTAAAATGTATAATTGCAGCACCTACCTTCTAGGGTGGTTGTGAGGATAACATGAGATAACCATTGTAAAGTGCTTAGTGTAATACTTAGCATATTAGGTGCTATGTAAATTTTAGCTATCATTATAATTAAACAGATCCTGCAGGCTGAATATCGACTTAGAAAACCACAAATTAGTATTATGTATGTTGTATTTTCATTTATTTTATTAAATTGTTGCCAATTACATTTTAATTTAGTTGGGCCATATTGAGGAATTTTACTTCTAGACAATGAGTTTTACCCTTCTGTTAGATGAGATAGTGAAGAGAGCATTAAACTTGGAGTCAGGGAAATCCAAGCTTAGATTGTACCTCCTGTATTTACTAGATACAAAACTCTGGAAAAGTTACATAACTTTCTCAGTCTCAGATTCCTCATTTGGAGATAGTATTAGCACCTATTTCAAACTAGATCAAATAGGTGAAGCCATTTGTAAACTTCAAAGCACTTTATAAATGTTAGTTATTATAAGGCTCTAAGTTGTAAAATAGTTGCTGATCTGCATTGGTGTAGGGAGTTCCCTATGCCAAATAATTAGCATAATTAGTATGTGTATAATTATTTAGCATATAATATATTACACATATTGTTTAATGTATAATTAATATTGTTATTGTCCTTTTCTACTTTTTCTCTATTAGCAACATTTATCTCAATCCTTAGGAAATTATATGAGCAAAGTATGTTTTCTTTATACCTAGATGAATCACAAATCCAAACCAAAGGGGAGAAAAAAGAGAATTTAAAGTCAGAGTTTTCTTTATGGGAGTTTTCTACAGTCTTCTATCCTTTCTGCATACATACATATACACATACACACATGCATATACACACACACACCTAACACCCAGATGAGTGACTTCCCCATCCACACACCTCTGAAATTGCAGGTACATAGGATATCAATGAGTTAAATCTACATGATCAAATCTTCACTACCACATCTAATAGAGAGGTAAAACTCATCACCTGGAAGTAAAATTCCTCAATATGGTCCAATCAAATTAAAATGTAATTGACATAGATTTAATAAAATAAATAAAAATAGAACATATATAATATTAATTTGTGGCTTTCTGAGTCAATATTCAGCCCAGAGGACCTGTTTAATAATAATAGCTAAAACTTATACAGCACCTATTACGTGCTAGGTATTATGCTACACAAAGTCTTCCTAGACCACTCTAGCCCTCTTCTGTAGTACCATGAGGTCTTTCCCAATTCAGTTGACATCCAATCACTTCTCAATCTGAGAGGACATTTTAAGGCATAGTAGGAAGAACACAACTTGGTTCTAGAAAACCCCAATGGAGTCACTGCACTCACTTACAAGCTGTGGCACTATAGGCAAATAATTTAAGGTAAAATACATCTCTAAGGGAAAACGGGCATAATGCCTCAACTATCTACTTCATAGAGTGACAAGAAATGTGTGTTGTAAGTCAGATGTATTGCATTAAATCATTATGTATTCCATATGTATTTCTTCTCTTCCCAATTAAATTATGAGTTAATTTTTCTCACTGGCAGGACACATCAACATTTCTCCTGGTACCATAGTTGATTCCCTTTGAGGCTAATTCCTCTGGGTCCCTATACCAAAAGATATCTGAAATTCCCCCTAAATTCCTGAAATTCCATATTTACTTACTAATATAAGGTAGAGATGAAAGGGAATAAGGATGGGCCTTCTAAGAACATGCATTAAATACTTGGGGATGATAACTTAGGGAAGCCAGCAGGCAGACTTTACCCTCATAGACCTGACCTCCTTAAGGATTTCACAATCAGACAAGCAGTCTAAGAGCAGAGGAAAACTATGAACACTTATAGCCTAGGCACTAGCATTTTAGTGATACAAAGTTTGTATTTCTCACATTTGCCTCAATATCAGTACTTGTACAGGATTCAGTAATACATCAAATTTAATAAATATTGAAGAAATCAGCAAATCCAAAACTCTGCAAATAATTTCAAAAAAGAATTGGTCTGATTTGTTAAGGAAAACATCTCTTCTATCCATCCACCCAACTTTTTTAAAAAAATGGTTTCTCTATAAAGGTTTTTGATTGTCTGATAGTTTTAGGTTATGAGCTCAATCATTTCTTGAGCCTTTCTGTGATTCAGAAGGCAATCTGAATGTCTTAGGCTGGTATTGGAATATTTGAACATACTCCTAAGTCCCCCTTTCCTAAATAAATCAAGCAACCTGGGCTGTAACTGAGTCACTGTCATTACAGACTCACCCTTCTGGGAAATTGATCCCTACTATGAGGAGGGTACCAAGCACACAACCACAGCACACAAGATGCCTGGGGAGAGAGAGACACAGGCGCACCACATTTGCCACCTCAGTTTCCTTTCCATGAGTCAGTGTCCTGGGAAAGAACATAGCAAATGCCCACGTAAGAAGACATTCCTTGGAAGATCCACACAAAGCAGCCACATTCTTCCCTGATCTTGGAAGGCTTTCTCAGGACAGTTCTCAATGATTATCCAGTGTTAACCCAAAGCAGTCTTATAATTTGCTTTCAGCAGTAATTGCTCTGCTTCTCCTTAAATGCCCCAGCTAAGTACCCTTGAAACATGCCACTTTTCAGTATAATTAACCAAGATCAAGATGTATTCCACCTTCTCTTTGTGGCTCAGCTCAGTGGGTTTCTTAAAATACAGTACTAATATAATTGCTGTGTCTACATAAGCAGGGTCTGAGACTTCAGAGATGAAAAAGTAATGTTATGATTCCTGTAGGTCCAACTCACTGTATATTATGTGGAAGCATTTGACAATTCTTTTTAAATTCAACTGAAAATGAATATTTTTTTAGTCTAAATCTACTTCCAGGTATACCTGAAGGAAGGAAAATTTAACCATCCTTAATCAGGAAACAAGGTCATCCTTTCCCCTCTTTCTCTTAGGCTTAATTAAACCTCTCTTCCTTTCTTTAAAATATATAAAAGGTGAAGAAAGAAAACTAATGCCCTAGAAAATGAATTAAGGGTATGCTCTATTGGGCCTCGAGGATCAAGTTAGAGCAAAGACCCAGGTTCAAGGATTTGCAGAAAACTGATACTTGAGAAGCAAATGTGAGCTTTATTACTGTGGCTTATCAAACAAAAAACAACAACCACAACCATATATGATATATGGCAACACAAGAGATACAACCTCACAGAATTAAAGTTGTTCACGTGAGATTGTACATTGACAAAATTTAAGTGAGAGTATATGCTCAGAGGGGAACTTGGTCAAGAATAGGTCATCAATGCCAGATATGGGAGAGGACACTCCTAATAAGACCCAGATGTGAAGGGGAAATTCTCTGGATTCCTTATCAATACCAGTTTGGGATCGGGAATTTTCTAATCTGGACCAGAAATTGGGTGAGGATCTGAATCCTTAATCAGGAATCCTAGAAATGAATATTATTGTATAGCTGCTGTAGTTGGCCATGAGTCTTGTCCAATCAGGAACCCAGATTATTTCCATGTTTGACATAGGGTCAAAATGAATCAAGATGGTGGAAAAGTACAAGCTGTTACAGTTTATATGTCTATGGTCAATAGGACCATTTAGTGTAAGAATCATTAGTGTAAGAATCCCATCACTTGTACTATAATATAAAAATTTACAAGTATCAAAGAGAGGTAACTAGATTTAGAATGAGAAATATATCATGTCTAGTTAAGAGCATTGCTTTCCTTTTCTCCTTAAGTGATTAGGGTATTGATATTGAGTAGAGTCAGTCAGTCAGCCTCATTTATTAAGTTCCAACTCTATGTCAGGCACAAAGTATACAAAGAAGCAAAAAAAAAAAAAGAAGAATCTGCCCTGAACGAACTCATAACCCAGTGGAAAAGAAGTCTCTCGATTATTTCATTTATTGATTTGTGGGGTGATTATCCAGGGACAAAGTGGCTTTAGCTCCAAGATAGAAATTACTGTTGTTCTGGAGTGGTAAAGCAAATTATTAAATTTTACCTTATTCTGCATTTTGTGACTATGTTTAATCATATTGTGAAAATTTCCTGGATCAAGAATCCTATAAATGTTGCATCAAAATGTCTAATGGTAAGAGAGATGTCTGAAGGCATAAAGTTGCTTTACTGATTCAGACAGTATTTGGGGACCTAGGAGCCTGCCTACACAAAAACTCTAGTCCCAGGCCCAACTTTTAAAATGCCTTCTGGACCATAGCACTATTCAAGAAATGATTGGACTCAGACATAACAAACTTTCAGAAAAGCTAAAATGTATATAGAAAAGTCATGTTTAGGTGGGTAGATAGACAGGAAGCTGACTAATCAAATATATTCCAATATATTAGAATACTTAGGTATCATTCTAATTCCAACAAGAACAATGCTAGGATTTTAATAATGATAAATTAATTTTAAAAATTTTCTGGCAGACTTGAGTGTAGGGTGAAGACTTCAGAATTAGCTTTTTTTTTTCTTCTTACAATTCTTGAGTAGTTTTTATAGAGTTAGTAAGTGCCAGGTGCCAGATGCATTGTTTAGCTCTCTGCATTATCTAAATTCTGTCTGTATTCTGTACTATCTGTGTTCAGTGAGCAAACTTGTAGGGTCATAAACTGTTAGAGATTACTTAGTCTAAGCTTTTCATTTTGTATATGAGGAAACTGAGGGTCACAGAGACTAAATCACTTGCATAAAGTCACGCAGCTGGTAAGCAATACCTCTCTTTTCTCCATTCTTCCTAATTTGTGACTGCTTTCTGGTAGAAATTGTCAGATAGTCAATTGATAAATATGTTGTACCGAACATGGAGAATATTGTACTATGTATATTACAGGAAGAGGACTGGGGAGTATCAAAGGAAAAAAGAAAAACAACAATCCTTTCCCCAATGACCTGAGACTTTAGTAGGAGGCGGAAAGTGGTATGGAAACAAATACATGCCAAGAGGTGTGAAATGATATGGTGCAATTTCAACACAGAAGTGCTGGGAGGGGAGCACAGTGTTGGAGTGATCAAGTCAAGTGATTTTCTAAATTGAAGAATCCTTTCACCACTGCATTTTGTTTCATGCCTTTTCCTTCTTTTGGTTCAGGTGAGTTCATCCTCAGAACCTTAATTTGAGGAAGTACTTATAACCCCTGACTCTCTGGATTAGTCTTCTACCTCCATCCCAGCAGCTATCTCATATTGGCAATGCCTCTGCTCCTTCAGTTTCTTTTTGCTCTTGGTGAATAAAAGTTCCTCCCTGGAACTTCCAATTAAATAATTGCCTGTGCCAGGCTTTTTTCCCTTCTTTCCTTCCTCCCTCTTTTTCTTCCTCCCTTCCTTCCTTTCTTCTTTCCTTCCTTCTCTCTCTTCTTTCTTTCCTTCTTTCAAACATTTTTTTTCTTCCTACATACTATCACAACACAAATCTTTTAACTATTCTTTTTTTCAGATAGAATAATAACAAATGTAATATATTTGTTCACAGCAAATGTATTACTTCTTCATTTTTATTTTAGAACATCTAGGTCTTTAAAATCAAATGAGAATTGATTCTGTATGTCAATTAAATTATTAAATAGGTATTTGCTTTCTTTTATTTATCTCTTTGCATGACAAGAATTTTAAAATTTTAGTATGGAGACAGATAAAAATATGATTTTTAAAATGTATTGTCAATTTGTTCATAAATATTTTCCAAATCAAGGTATAGATTTAAGGATTTAACATTGATTTGTAGAGTACTCAGTTTTTAAAACTCTATCTGCTGAATATGTAGTTTCAGGAAGAAATTTTTGTTATTAAATGATTTGCTTAGTTATTTTCATTTAAGTTTATTTATAATTTTCTCTATTATGTTAATTAAGGAAATTGGTAATTTCTTTTTTTGTTGTTGTTTAAACACCTTTTTAAGTCCTTATGAGAAAATTATCATGTTACATGATAATATAGAAATACCTTGTGCCATGACCCCATATTGTCACACAATTTTTCAGTGAATATTTCTTTTAATGGACTTTTTTTTTACAAAGTAGATTACTCTTTAAATAACTTGAAAAATTATTTGTAGCCACTCCTATCTCTCAACATAAATTATTATTTTTGGAAGATGTAATATAAAATGCATTTTTTAAAAAAAACCTAGTGTTAGTAGACCTGCCTTATACCTTGACATCAGTTTAGTCACATCAATGTTGAATTCTCCCACACTGTATCTTTTCCATTAAAAATATTTCCAATTATATTCAATATTTCACTTACTGAGACATTTCCATCCATCCATCTCTTTGTCAATAAATCAGTAAGCTCACTATATACAAGGTACTGTGCTAAGTTCCGGGGATGCAAAGAAAAAGCAAAAATAGTCCCTATCTTCAAGGAGTGTACATTCTAATGGGGGCAATAATGTAAATATAAATTGTTAAACACAAAATACAGAGTAAATGGGAGGGTGTCTTAGAGAGGAACGTACTGGTCATTGAGGTGGTGCTTGAGAGGAGTCTTAAAGGCAGCCATGGATTCTAAAAGGTCAGTTTAGGGGGTGGAGTAATCCAAGCTTTAATGACAAACATTGTAAAGATGTGGAGACGGGAGATAAAACATTTTGTGAAGATGCTGTATAAGAAACAACAAAGTAGGCTAATATAATTGGACCACAGGGTAGAAGGGACTAGAGTTTAAAAATACTAGAAAGTTAGGAAAGAGAAAGTTATAAAGAGCTGCAAAATATGAACAGAGAAATTTGTATATGATCCTGTAGGTGACAGGGAACCACTGGAGTATAGGGCATAACATGGCTTACTATATTTTAAAAATACCACTTTGACATCTGTGTGTAGGGTAGACCTGAGACAGACCAATTAGGAGGCTACTTCAATACTCCAGGCAAAAGATGAGGGCCTGAACTCAGGTACTGGCTAAAGAGTGGAAAGAAGAACTGTAAGAGATATTATAGAAAATGGAATGATAAGATTTGACAGAGAATTCCATTTTTTTAAATTAATTGATCACAAAGATCTTCAAATATAAGGGCAATTTTGATTCCAGTTTTCTGGTTCTTAAAAATCTTACTGTCTTTGCTTGTACTAGCTGCAATGGCCTTTTCTTTTTAAACTTTGTATTTATCCATCATGAATGGACATTCACTTTAAAAATTTAAAAACCACTTATGATGATTAAATTTAAAGTTTTCTTTTTAATTTTATAAGCATTTCAGCTTTGGGATGTATCAGGTTATTATATAATATCTTGTTATTATATAGTACAACAATAAAATTGTTAAGAAACACAACAATTATTTGAAATTGCACATAGGGATTATTTAACTTTAAAATGATATACTTTTTTTTTTTTTTTTTTTTTTGCTTTTTGGAGGGCAGTTGGGGTTAAGTGACTTGCCCAAGGTCACAAGTTTTTTGTGTTAAGTGTCTGAGGCCGGATTTGAACTCAGGTACTCCTGACTCCAGGGCCGGTGCTCTATTCACTGCGCCACCTAGCCGCCCTAAAATGATATACTTTTTATTTGAATGCTGCACATGTCTTCTATATCATGAACCCATACCAACTGACATTCATGGTGACAGATTGCTCCTTTCTTGGAACCCCACAAACTCTGATTTAAATTTGACTTCTTTGGTGCACATATTATTAAATAACGGCTACATCATATTTACTATCAGTTAGGAGTAATTTTGCTATGTGTCTGTTCTATTTTGATTTGAATTTTGTTTTCAATGAAAAAGTAGTGAATATATTTGTACAGGAATTGCACTAATATATATATATATATATATGTATGTATATAATAATTTTCTTGGCTTTTGATTTCTTACCCCCAGTATACCCCATTCCTTAGAGACACCACTATACTTCATTCCTAAGTGGGATGTGTTCATCATGTTTTAGAAAACTATCATAGTGAATATGAAGTAGGTGAGGGTGATGGAGGGCAAGACAGAGGAGAGAAGAGCAGAAAAGGAGGATCTGTATAAATCTGCACGTGGTATTCTGGAGTATCTGTAGAGAGAACTATTCTTACATCTTTATACAAAGGGTACTTGAATCACATGGAAATAAACAAAGTATACTGACTGTGGTTGTTGCTAAGATTGTTTTTTTTCTACCTTCTTGTACTTGTTTCTCTTTCCATGGCAGGAAGTTATCAATACATCAATCAAAAATATTTAGCAGATGTCTATAATGTGCCTATCCTGTGTTAAACATGGGGGATACAAATATAATCAATGAACTTTCCCAACTGGAAAGGAACTTAAAATTCTGAAGAGGGGGACATAAAGAATGAACATAAGGAGATTAAATACAAATATATATGGAAAAGCTAAATACAAGAAGGTTGGGTGGCCAGAAAGAAACCAAGCTAGTGTACACAAAAAGAGAACTGGTTCTAGCTGAGTGTATGGCTCACCACTACTCTGATTGACAGCAAAGTGGCCCAGTAGATAGAGCACAGGTACTGGAGCATCAGGAATACCTGAATTCAAATCTGTTCTCAAACACTTAGAAGCTGTGTGACCCTATGAAAGTCATTTAACCCTGCTTGCCTTGGTTTCCTTATCTACAAAATGAACTGGAGAAGAAAATGGCAAACCACTCCAGTATCTTTGCCAAGAAAACCCCAAATGACATCAGGAAGAGTCAGAAACAAGTGAAACACAACAAAAACGCTGGTTGGCTGTTTTTCCTTTTAGTGCATTATAAACAACTTCATTCAATCATGAGATGTTGGGTGTCAGGATAAAAAAAGAAAAGAAAGAACAGTGCTCAATTCCACTTTTCTTGTCTGGCTGATGGTCTGTTCATTATGTGATGCACAGCAAAGTTAAACTGTCCTTTGAGTATCCTTGAGGTGTCTCTGATCCCAGTAAGTTCATTCCATGTGTCTGTTCTTCTAAGCTCTATTTAAGCATTGAGGAAGACATTCTTGTTCATTTGATAAATGATTTGAATTTCTTTCTTTTTTTGGGGTAAGCCACTCAAAATAAGAAACAGGAAGCCTAGAAGCTGTGGGAATTAAGTCGTGACCTCTCAGAAATCCATTCCCATGAAATTATCCTTTGCTTTGCAGCCAAAACACTTCCACTTGCTCACCTCTATTACTTCTCTTACTGCCATTTATCATGATTATAGAACTGATTCCTTCCCCTTAAACATCAACAACTTCCTTTTGAACTTCGTGGAACCAGCAGTTGCTAAAGGAAGTTATGCATTGTCATACCTGTTAAAAGCTCCTAATACAGAGGGGGGGGGGAGGGCGGGCAGGCGGAATTTAGAGAAAGAGGCCACTACTGTAGCATGGGCCTGAGGGAATCCCCATGTTCTAGTGATGAGGATACTTTGGTCCAGACCTAAACTCAAGACCTTCAGGGCCACAGCTTTCAAGGACCATTCACTATTAATTACCTCATGGGGTGGGACAGCTTCTTGTACAGGCACCCCCAGAAAGCAGAACAGCTGTTCTCCAAATAATTTTTTATCACTTTTGTACTCAGACAGACACTGGCAGAATTAAGAAATAAAAATGAGACTGGAAGGGACAGTGGGAATGGGAAGGAGGTGGAGCCTGTTTCTCCTAAACAAAGGTTTAAATCTGAAATGATATCACAGGGAAAAAGGAATTACAGGGGAGCCTATTTCCCCTGAACTATTCCTTAACATATTGGTAACTAAAACACAAAATTCTAATTTCGGAACATCTCACAATCAAAAATATATTCCTTCTCCTCATTGTCTCCCTTCCCCCTACTGGATTTGGCATTTCCAGCGCAATCATTTCATTGTGCTCATTGTTTTTCTCATCTGTCACATTTTATGTTATTTATTTAAATATCAAACCAGGAAATTCACACTGAAATAAAACATCTTGTTTCCTATGGCCTAGGGCCAGGCAGAACTTGTCTTTAGAAGGTTGATTACCAAGCACAAAACAATGTCTTTGCATAATGTCTTTCCTATATGGTATTCATCAAGTGATTAGCCACTAATTATAGCTCACCCAATTACACACACCCAAGCATATATAGATAGCTGAGGCACCTTGGTGGATTCCATATATAATGTGACAATATAATCATTATTAATAAATTTGACTTTCAAATGAGTAAATAGGCATTTAGAAGAACTTCCAATCATAGATGTAAAGTTAGAAAGGGTCTTAGAGTCCAATCTCATTTAAAATACAAAGCTGGAGTCAAGAGAAGCAAAATGGTTTGTCCAAAATCACAAGAGACAAGGGTAAGGTATGGAAATGGGTGACCTTGGAGAGATCTCTGGACTTCCTGGACACTCTGTTTCCTTATGTGTAAAATGAGGGGACTAAATTAGATTAGAAGGCTTCTTAAGGTCTCTTCTAGACCTAAATGTATAATTTTATAATTCCAGTTCTACTTTTAGGTCATTAAATTAATTGGTGATTAATAATCATAATTACTTGATGAAAGAACAATGGATTTGGAGTCAAAAGGCATGGATTTTAATCCCAGCCTTTTCTATCTACATGGGTGAATTTAGACAAATCACTTCCAGCAATCCAATAGAATCCAATACAATAAACATTTATTAAGTGCCTACTATGTGCTGGTCACTGTGCTAAGCACTTCATTTCTCTGTGCATCGGTTTCATCCCTTGTAAAATAAGAGTTTTATATTAGATGATATCTAAGAACCCTTTTAATTTTAAAACCTTATGATTCTTAATGAATGTTTATAAATATATGTATATATAAATATAATCACATATATGTATGTATATATGTGTGTATGTATGCGTGTATGCATATGTATATGTATATGTGTGTATATGTATATGTATATGTATATGTATATGTATATGTATATGTATATGTATATGTATATGTGTGTGTATATAAAATTCCTGCTCCAGGAGATATTGTGCAACTTTTCTGGATATATGTATACATACCTATCTGTATACATATATACACAAATATACAATGTGTATATATATATATATGCATACATACATATTAATTCCTCTATGAAGATATATGAGAAAATATATTAAAAATATGAGAAAATATAGGAGAAAACATTTTAAGTTCTTTGACAGAAAAGAGTTTACATAGATCCAGCAAAAAAAAAAAATATCAAAGAGGGGAAGAAATGTTTATGGACCAGTGCTTCAGATATGAGTCTTGCCTTGGTTCACGCAAGATTGATCTTATTTATTATTATTATGGCTTTATTATACCCATGATGATCAGCCAGTAAAAACAAACAAAAAATAAAACAAAACACGGTGCAGTCTAATTTGTAAGACTAACATAGTACCCTACACTCTGTTTCCTCCTCTCACAGAAAAATTGGGGATAAAATTGACTCATCCTAAAGATATCATCTAAGTCTACATGGAAAAAAAAATGAAAGAATCCCAAGGCCTAGTTTTTTGGCTTTTAAGCAACGTTCACTACAACAGGATTTCAGTTCATAAAAGGAATGTGCTCAGGTCCTTGGAGTTTGTTTTTAACAGGATTTGACCCATATGTATATGGATGAAAGATCTATAGCAGAAGGTGATAATTTAAACAAGAGTCTCTTCCAAATGATAGCCCTGAGGCAATGTCCTTCACCAATAGGAGAGACAGGGGTGGTGGAGTCTGGCATTTAGGGAAGAAATAAATAAATACAGTGAAGTGAGAGGAGAAAGCAGGATCATGGAAGGGAATAGATTTTCCCAAAGCATATCTTGATGATTATGCTATTGAATTTAGAAACTGACAGTGAGGAGTGAAGATTGAGGCATAGGTTAATGAATTCCATCTGCTTTCTGGATAGAAGGAGAAGAGCAGGATAAAGAGCAGAAGGGCTACGAATGGAAAAATCATAAAGAGGGGATAACCTTTGAGAATCTAGCCCCTGAACATAGTGGTTTCCATATGGGACCAGTTGCCTTGGCTAGGAAGTAGATTTTCTTCTGGAGTGGACTGTCAATGCAACATGGGTTCTTAGGCTCACAGATTTAGAGATGGAAGCAACCTTCAAGGTCATCTAGTATAACTCCATCATGCAGTTTCTTCTTCATGCCATAATCCTTTGCAGCATCCTTGGAGATCCATATCTGAGTAAATGGTTGAGTCTTCACTACTGATAATGGGCTTGGCATCCAGTTAGCAGGCTTGACTGAGGCAGAAGGTGAAAATGGCATTTAGTTCAACACACAGTACTTAGTTTGCTTGAGCTGATAACAAAAAAGGCTATAGGCTCCCAGCCAGCCAGGGTATCTGGGGTCCCTGAAGCACCTGTAGAGGGAACTATAAATCAGCTAGATAAATAAATAAAGGTTATGATGTCATGAATTGAAAAAAAAATAGCACCCCAAAAGGGTGCTAAATGGGAGATATTGATTAGCTTCCCTGCCTTTATCAACCACAAAAAAGTGCCACTTTGATTTTATCCTTTGATGAAATTATTATTTTAAAGATTCATAGAGCCTAGGGAAGTAAATCCATGCATACTTCAACCATTAGTTAATATTTACTGAGAAATCATAGGTTACAACAAATTAAACTTTTTGGCTTACTTGCTGACTTTTCTAGCCAACTGAGTTAGCAACTTTTTTTTCCCCTACAGATAGTTTAGAACTAGACTTTTCCACCCCTCCAGAGTTACAGAAGTACAAAGATCCAGGAGGATTAAGAACACATGGGTCTGACTCTCAAACCAAGATCTTTGAGAAATGGATATGGGGTGGAGAAAGGGTCAATGTGCAAAAGGGACAGACACTGGAAATGCCCTCTAATAGGCTGAAAAAGTCAGAGATCCCTGTCCATGATTGAGGTGGAATTCTTTCGTACAAAGCTGGGCACCCTCTGAGAGAAATGCTTTATAGTTCAAGCAGTTGTTTATTTTGGACCCAACCTCTCTTTCAGCTTTCAGTGGTGACCTTAAGAATGAGCTCACGATTGGAAGCAAATCTGTCTTCTGTTTCCACTGTTAAAGAATTACCTACCCACTGAAAACCACATAGGATTATCAATGGTCTTGCACCAAATATATGATTTTTGGAATTGTGTAAGAAATACATGCATGACACTAGCAGATTTAAGTTTAAAAAAAACTTGTTGAAATATTTCAATAAGGATGATTGAATTTCTAGTAAATAGAATGTTTCCTATGTTCATAAGAGCTTTGCATTACTGACTGAAAAGGCTTGGAGTTGGGACATGGAATAAAGAATGACAAATAGGGCAGATCAAAGACAAGAGTAAGGTGTAAGACTGGAAAGGAGGAAGGGGTCAGGGCTTGTGAAGGTTTGAAAATGCCGGACCAAGAATTTTATGTTTGATACTGGAGAGAATAGGGAGCTACTAGAGAGACCAAGCAGAAGACTGTAGCCAGAGCCCAGGTGTGAAGTGATGAGATTGTGAAGTGATGAGATTGTGTATTGAAGTGATGGTGACTGTGTGAGCTGAGAGCAGATAATGTTTATGAGAGATGTTGTGAAGGTGGAAGACTGGATTTGTGGAGTGAGTCAGAATGAGGAGTAGTGGATATTGCTGAGGCTGGGAGTCCAGGTCACAAAAGTTGCTCAGAGGAAGAATTTCACCCCGGCTCTTCTGACTGCAAGATCTGCCCCCTTTTGACTGCTGAAAATTCTACCTTATGCTGCTTCTTTGACCAGAATCACTGAGGTAAAATAGATAAATTCTTTTGTATCCTGAACTCTCAAATAAACATTTTTAAAGAATTTTGAATTGTCTGTTGAGAGATAGCTTGGTAAGTGGACAGAAAGCTGGCTTCCAAACCAAGTTGATCTGGGTTCAATCCTGTGCTATGTACCTTCTGTGTGGCCTTGGGCAATTCATTTGACTCCTCATTGCTCTAGCCAACTTTCTTGGAGAAGGAAAATTGCTAGAATGAGTTTCTTCTGAAAGCTCCTGTGTCCATCATTATCCCTAAACTATGCATAGCCATTTCCTATTACTAAATGTCCACACTGGCGAACAAATATTGCCTGAATTCTCTGAACATCACTAGCCTTTTTGGAGGGACAGAGATGTTTAAAGGATAGGATGGGGGACAAATATAGCAGGTAATAACCCACCACACACAAGGCAAAGGGCATCAGGGCACACTGCTACCATATTAAGGAAAAGCAACTGCTTCCTCAAAGTACACTTAGAGCATGCCTCCTTCCCGCGAGCAGGTGCCATCATTCCTTCATGTGCATAGACTCTATGCAGTCATGAAGCCCAGCAGAGGCAGGCAAATGAAAATGGCTCTCTTTGATGGTTCTTTTTAAGCTGAACCTTTGCTTTCTGCCTCCCAGCATCACTGAAGTATTTCAAAGGGAAAGTTGTTTTTTTTTTTTTAAATAAGACTGAAAAAGAATCAAATGCATAGCTACACAGATGCGGTAGAGATCCCTGAGGTCATTTCTCCTCTTTCTTCACTGATGTATTCTCTCCAGAGTGATAATAATCTTTTTTGAAATGCAGGTCTAAGACGGAAGGAATTTTTATCTGGAAGAGTAATATAAATTAGCTTTGACTGCCAGTTTCCACTGATTATGACTTTCCAGGCGGAATTCCTACAAATTCTTGAGGCATGACCTCTGATGAAAAAATAAAACCGCTTTAAAAACTTGTTGAGAAATTCCAGATAACTTTCACAAGAGATTTAATTTTAGAGCATTAACACAATCATGGTTGGGAAGATAAAACTACAATGCAGTTATTTGGTAAGAAGTCATTACTTCACAATGAAGTCATTGAGGCTTATTTTTTACTGGGCTTATCTAGCCACACTTTCTTTTTAAACTTGGTTCTTCTCTTCTCCCTCCTCCCCACCCCCCAAACTAATTTTATTATACATTACTCAGTGCACTCTGGATTCACCCTCATAAAAGGATAAAGTGTTTCAGCAGATAACTAGTTGGAAACAGCCAATTCAAAAGTCCATGTACCAGTGTCAGCAATCCATGTTCTAGGTTGTCTTCTTCTTCCTGATATGTAGAGTACATTTCCTTGTAAATCTGGCCTTGCAAAGGTTAGGAAAAGGTAGACAGATTGGTTCTAAAAAATGTAAAGAAGCAGCGCCTCCCAGCGAGTGCCTTTGGAAAGAAATTTGGTCTTTCAGGAGACAACACTTTTTAATTTTTTTTTTATTACACAAGCAAATCATATCTCTGATCTCTGATCAGTGATTTCAAAATTTTTTTGATTGTGTACTCTTATAAATAAAAAAGAATATGTATTCTCAGTTAGGTATTGTTATTAATAACTCATTTTTAGTCATGTCTGACTCTTTGTGACTCCATTTGTAATTTTCTTGGCAAAGATAACTGGAGTGGTTTGCCATTTCCTTTTCCAGATCATTTGACAGTTGAGGAAACTGAGGCAAGCACAGTTAAGTGATTTACCTTGGGTCACATGCTGTAAGTGTCTCAGCCTGGATTTAAATTCAAGTCTTCCTGACTCCAAGCCCTGCTGTCTGCCAACTGATATTTTTGTTGTTCAACCATTTTCAGTTGTGTCCACCTCTTTGTGACCCCATTTGGCAAAGATACTGGAGTGGAGGATGTGATTGTGAAATCCTATTTGATATTAGAGTCAATAGCAATCCACTGGAATTTACTGAGGGACATGACCAGATCTACACCCTAGGGATATCAGTTTGGGAATTTTGAGGAGAGTGGAATAGAGTAAGTAGACTTGAGGCAGGGAAGCTAATTAGGAAGCTATTGTAACCCAAGTGAAAAGTGATCATTATTGTAGAAGTCCAAGTGAAAGGCGATCAGGGTCTTGATGAGAGTTGTCAAGGTATAGGCGGAAAGAAGATGACAGACAGGAGAGATGTTATGGAAGTAGACTTGACGAGACATGAGGGTTGATAGCAAAGGTTTTTAATGTTTTGGGAGTCATGGGCCCCTTTTGCAGACTACTAAAGCCTATGGGCCCCTTTTCAGAATAAAAGGGTTTTAAATCCATAAAATAAAATATATAGCATTAGAAAAGAAATCAACTATATTGAAATGTTGTTAAAATATTTTAAAAGAACAAGTTCAGGTTCTCAGATTAAGAATCCTTGGGCTATGTGGAGTGAGGGGTGTGGAGCTATGTGAAGTCAAGGATGACACTAAAGTTGTGAACCTAGGTAACTAGAAGGATGGTGGTACCCTTGGAAAAAATAGAAAATTTCAGAAGATGGAAGATTTTGAGTGAAAGATAGTCTAATGAGGTCTGAGATGCAGATGAATAATCATCCATTCCTATTTGTCCTGTGTAACTAACTCCATCTCATTGCAGACAAAAAGAGGGGTGGATGATGCCTTTATTTATTGGTCACTGCCCCAGAATGTACTCAGGGATGGATGCCATGATCACAAGATGACCTAGGGAAGAGAATGTGTGTGTGCCAGAGATGGGAAGAGTTTTATCTACACAATTCACAGCTGGTAAACATACTTCAATGGCCAATAGCTACCCTTGGAACAAAAGAAGAGAAATTAAGAGCATGGACAGTCATAGCAGGTCTGGTATAAGAGGGGTCTGAGTAGGAGATTATTGGAAGATAATGATAAAAGGGGATGAGAGATAAAGATGTGTTGGTAAAATGCTCTGCAATTGACTGTCTTGCAGAGTGTGGAACATGAGCAATCTTTCCACCATCTGATTGGTTATTAGAAATTATATGCCATGTACTATGGCCCATTAGGAGTACCAGACGCTCCCTTTGGGAAGCACAGATCCAGGTGATTGAGCATTGCTGTTCCTCTACTTAAAACTGTCAAATTAGAGATCAAAGGGATTTTTTAATTTGAATTTTCCAGATGATTGCCTAAATTCTCCACTTTCCATGGAGGCATTCCAAGGAAAAGGCTAAGTATATATTTATCTTTTCTCAGTATTTTTTATCAATGAAACTATGTCTAAAAAGCAAAACTTAAATTCCCCTTCCCCATGTTTTAAGCTTATTTTTCTTGTGATCAATGGGTTTGGGGTTGATATGGGGGGAGGGTTGGACAAACTAGTCTAAAATAGAAAAGGATAGGATTTGCAAACCTGTGAGATCCTGACTAACATTTCCTAAATACCTTGAATCAATGGGAGCTGTGTATAAACCTAGTAGTGGAATTTAGCCCTTAATTCTTAAAAGCATTGGTTTCCTCCTTTCAAGAACATTTAAGTTATGTCTGCCCAGTGTACAAGTACAGTCAGAATGAATTGAATGTCCCAAATGATTACCACATTACTGATTTTTTAACAGCAAGTAGTTTAGCCATGTGGCTCAGGTAAGAAGAAATGATGTTTATCAAAGCAAAATCATAGAAAATATACCCAGGAACTTATGATAACAGTTAACCTAAATATGGATATACACGCGCAAATGCACACACACATATTCATGTACATTCTATGTACTTGGGTATCAATCTATCTGTATGTTTAGATGTATACACACTGTATACACACACACACACATATATATACATATATATATATATATACATATATATACCATATGCATGGTGATATATATGTATATATATATGTGTCTTTGTAAGTATGTATGTAAGTTTATATAATAAATACAATGATAATAAAAGGCTGATTTCACAATTTTTCCTCTTGTTATATTTGAATAATTATATGGTGTCATAGTATAGTACATTGATAGATCTGTTATTTCATCAATGTACTAATCCCACTGAGGGAGATTCCAAACTTCCCTTCTTTCTCATTCATATGTTCCTTTTACTTTTGAAACAGATATTGTATATGCTTTTCTATAAATAATGCATAAAAAAGAATTGACCCAAGCCCTAGAAAGTGACCTTCTTGAACTTGTAGTATCTTGGACTACTGGTATCCTCTTTGGATTGTCTACCTTAGGCTTAAAGCTGAGATGGCAAATCCTGTGAGAGAGGTAGTTGCAAGTATTATGATTACCATTTTACAAATGAGGAAATTATGGCTCAGTTTCAGTGACTTATAAAAAAGACAAATTAGTAAATGGCAGAGCCATGACTCAGAGCCAGCTCTTCTGACTTCAAATCCAGGGCTTTCCCCCCATACCTCTCAGTAGCTTTTGCTACACCTGGTAGTATCAATAATTTACCACTTCTAGTATTCTTATTATCTAATATTCCAATGGATCTGTGATTTTTGGTCAGAGGAGGTCCTCCCTTTAATGAATCCAATTGCAACACATCTGCATCTGCCCATTCTGTGCCCTCATGCCCTCCCATTAATTCAACATAAGAGGCCTAGATCATATATGTACCTGTGGACCTCTTCTTGTCCTCTTCCTATTATATGGTTACCAGGATGACATATGAGCTATTCATCAGCTGTCCTATACTCTTGTTACATTATTATCTCGTCATTTTTTTCTTAATGATATATATTTTTTCTGATGACATCATTTTAAGCTGATTCTCCAATGAAGTTCCTTATCCATGACATGGTTCAGTCTATTAATGCCTCTCCTCTTCCTCTCCATTGCCCATTGGGTAAATGTCAACTTCAGTTTTTTCAAATATTGTAGTGTTCCATGACTCATAGCTATACATCAGCAAAGGAAGATGCATCTTTGTTTTAGGGAGAAGCTTGAAGTCAATAATGGAACTATGCAATTTCTCAAAGACAATTCAGTTTGCTGTTTTTCTTGTGCTTAATTCTGGACCTGGTTCATTCTCTAAATCCAATACATGCTCAAGACATATCTATCCATATGTGCTCTATGGGTCCAGTAAGCTACATATCATCCTGTTCGATGGGCTTTCTTTAGCCATATCATTTTTCCTGTATGTATAAGAAGATTGAAGAATTTTGTGTTAATTATTTCTTACCTATAAAAGGATATTTAATTTTGTAGAGTACAACTGCCTTAAAGACTATCTACCAACAAGATGAATCCCATGCACATGTCAAAATCATAAATGATTCATTGAAAAATATAACAACAGAGATAACTTGGTTTGACAACCCTCTCATTATTAATATCAAGTGAGGCATAAAACAAGGAAAGGAAGATTTGCCAAAGGTGTTGCTCACTGTCATGGAGAATGTTCAGCATAGAGTTTAAACACAAGAGTGACTCCCTGTAGAATCCAAGGTCCCCAGTGCCTCTGTTTGTGAATGACGTTGTGCTGATTGTGCCAAGCCCTGGAACATTGCAGAGGGATTCCCTCTTCTATTTGAACTCTGTGCTTGAAGAAGGCAAGTCCAGAGGGAGAACTGGTTTTAAAGTAAAGTTTATCTTCCACTATCCTCTGTCTCTCTTTTCTCACCATACGTAATGGGTTGTCAAATTTGCCTCTGTTGTGATATCTTTCAAGTAATCACAAATGAGTTGATCATACACATGGGATATGCCTTGTTGGAGGAGAGTTGAGAATTTGCTGAATGAAATGTGCTTTTAGTGTCAATAACTAGCAATCAGTGAGACATCATGTATTCTTCGCACTTTTCAGTCAATTTTGTGATTGTGAAACTGTTGTCCATTTGTAGGATATCAGTGTGAAAGCATGGTTGTTTTCTCCTCATGCATACCTTTATTGATTTCATCATATTTTTTAAAAACAATCTTTCCTATGGATTAACCAACTTTCAATTTTCTTCAGTTGCTAAGGTTATTACCTTAAAATTTTATTTTACAATAAATATTTATAAAACATCTATTGTGGTAGTCAGTCAGTGGGCCAACAGTCAACAAACCCTCCTCCATTTCTCCTTTTCTAACCTCCCTCCAACTCTCTCTCTCTCTCTCTCTCTTTTATCATAAATGTCAGAACAGTACCTGCTGTGTGATCGGCACACTGTGCCAAGTGCTGAGGATACAAAGAAAGGTAAAAAACAGTCCCTGCTCTCAAATTTAAGGAACACAATTAGAGAATTAGTATTACTCTCATTTGCTCAGTCATACACAGTTATCTCTTCCACACAGTGACTTTTCCCTATCATGGTTTTTATACATCACAGTTCAGCATAAGAAAAAAAATGGGAATTTGAGGGGAGTTTTGCAGAAGTGAAAGGTAATAAGTAAAGGCCAGCAGACTACACAGAAAAAGTTTAGAAACACAGAAACACATAAAATATATGTATAGTATTATATAATATAACCCCAAATTTTACAATAAGATATGGCAAATACCCCCATAAAAGAAAAAGAAAAGTCAGACTTCTTTTCTGGTACAAAGGGAAGGTCAAAATATTTTACAGAGATTTTTTAGATCAGATCATGGGGGAGCTAACTCCTAAGTTTTATGATGTGGAAGGGATAACTGTAAAAAAAAAACTTTTAAAAATTACTATGGCTCTAGGTGGCTTTACCTACATCAAATGTAGTATAATTACATTTTAAATTTCTTTTTCCTTTTTTCAATTAAAGAGATAAAGGGAGAGGCCACTAATTGAAAGTAGCAATTTTGCAATTATGAAAATGTGGTCTGTTGTAGAATTCCATCGTGAAAAGCCTGGTTGTTCTCTCCTCATATATACCTTTATTGATTTCATCATACTTAAAAGAAAAACAAAACCCTGCATACTCAAGCACTATGTCTGAGACCAAGGTCTTAGAATTTCCCAAGTAGGGAGGTGGGTTAGAAGAGTCCAGAGGATGTTGATTTTTTATGTCATTCCTCAAATTATGAAGGTTACTATAGGTGTGGGGAACCTGCAGCCTTGAGGCCAGATGTGGCCCTCTAGGTCCTCAAGTGCAGCCCTTTGACTGAATACAAACTTCGTAGAACAAATCCCCTTAATAAAAGAATTTGTTCTGTAAAATTTAAACTCAGTCAAAAAACCACACCCAAGGACCTAGAAGGCCACATGTGACCTCAAGGCCACAGGCTTCCCCCTCCATCAAGAGCAGGGTGGTTTGGTGTTATGTCAGTTAGATGATACAGTGGCTAGATGATACAGGCTTGGCTTGGAGCCAAGAAGATCCGAGTTCAAATCTAACTTCAGACATTTCATAACTGTGTGACCCTAGGCAAATCACTTAACTTTTATATCTAGGAAGGGCTTGAAGACAGCTAAGATTTAATAGGAAAAGGTGTATTGGGCGCATCAAGCTTCACTGGGGTGGAGAAAACTTGCTGGATGTGTAAGTAGGAAATCTTGAGCAGTCACGAGGCCCTTTGTGCTTGTAAATAGAAACATCAAGAGGAAGGAGTGAAATGACAAAAGAGATTAAGAGAGGGAAAGATAAACTTTGCTTCAAAATGAACTCTTTTAGATTTTCCTATTTCTGTAACATGGCACCTCCATCCTCATGATGTAACTTATTTGACTTTTTCTTCTCTCATAATTATTCCTATTCATTGTATTTTATTCATTTATTACTCAAACTTTTATAAAGTGCCCACCATATGCAAATATCCTTCCTTTATGGAATAATATGACATCTGGACCTTCAGAGGAGGAGAGAAAGGGAACTCCTACTGGCAGGTCTTCCTATACTTTGTTTAAAAAAGTCAAGTGTATACAAAGTACAACATGAAGATGTGGCTAGAAAGCAATTTATAGGGAAAAAAAAAACTTTTCCTTGATTGCAAGCTCAGTAAAAGTCATTAGTGTGTTATGTGTGCTGAAAAAGCTAATGAAAGCTTATGCTGCATTTTAACATGATAATGTAGAGAAAGTATAAATAACCCCACTGGATTTTGTCCTCCTTTGACTACATGGAAGACCATTGTTATTCATTCTGGATTGCCCAATTTTAGACTAAATGACATTGACTAGATAGAGGGAGATGACTAGGATGGTTAAGAAATTAGAAACCATGTCAAATGCTTACATTGGTATAGGAAAGATTTGGAACACAGGAAGAAGAAGAATAGCTGACTTGGAATATATGAAGCACTTGTAAGTGTAAGAGAGAATTTACTTATTCTGTCTTGCTGGGGAGCAGGGAGAATCACTGAAGCATAGACTTTTAGAGTTCGGAGGTATTTCAGTGGTCATCTAGTTCAGTTCCTATACACAAAGAATTCCTCCATAATATACCTGATAAGTGGTCATTCAACTTTTACTAAAAAACTTTGAATAAAGGGGAACCCACCATCTACTAAGGTATTCCATTCTATTTTGGGATTGCTCTGATTATTACAAAGTTGTTCTGATGGACTTCATTTTTCCACAACAAAAAATGAGGACAGCTCTTGAGAGCTCCCTTTTCTCAGTTCCAGGTTTCAGATTACTTCAGCATCATTCTTTGCCCTCTTCTTCTTTACCCCAGTTTTAGAAGATGAGACAATTCTTGCCAACACTAACGTCTCCCATTTCCCCTCCCCCACCCTGTTCCCATCCCTTCCTATCCTTCACCTCTAGAAGCTTGTACCTTGATTATCACGTTTTCCTTCTTAATTTTTAGCTTCTCCTTATCTTCTGACTCTTTCCCTCTTGCTTACAAACATATCCAGACCTGTCTTATCTTATAAAAAACCTTTACCTACTCTACCATCTCTTCAAGCCGTTAGCCTATGTTTTTCCTTCTTTTTGTTCTTAAACTTCTAAGGGGAAAAAGTGGTTTACAGTTATTGCATTGCTTCTACTTTCTCATCTCCTGCTCACTTCTCAGTCCTTTGCAGTCTGCTCAACCAACCATTTAACAGACACTTCTCTCTCTAATGTAACCAGTAAGCTCTTTATAATTAAATACAATAGATTTTTCTTAGTTTAATTTTTCTTCTCTTCTAGGGGCATCTTTGGATACAGTGACTGGCTTGTACTTGAGAAGAGCTGAGTTCAAATTTGACCTTAGACACTTAATAGCTATGTGACCCTCAACAAGCTACTTAAATTTCTATTTGCCTCAGTTTCCTCATTTGTAAAATAAAGATAATATTATCTATCTTGCAGGGTTGTTGTGAAGATTACATTAGATAATAATTCTTTATTCATTTAATATTATCTTATCATGTTATTACCAAAGAATGCAAAAATCATCTTAAAGAATTCCACAAGTGTAACAAAGCATTACTTAAACATGCCGACATCTGTGCAATGAGAATGCTCAAGCATTAGTCTGCTCATAATGTGATCAACTATCCACTCTAAAGCATGATAATATATTTTTCAGTTGGACATGGCTCTTACAGAGAAAACAAAAAAAACTGCACATATTTTAAAAGTGCTCTATCTTTACCCCTGAGCAAACACTTTGAATATGTATTTCTGTAAGAGATGGTAATTTAAAACAATTTCAGTATAGTCGCAGCAAAAATGTATCTATAATCCATACCATTTGTTTTATTAACTTCATAATAAATGCTACTGTAAAGAAGTCTGGTTAACAACTCATCTTAATGACAAACAAATCATCTGTGGAAAAGGTAGGGAGGAATTTTTTTTTTTTGGAGGGCAGTTGGGATTAAGTGACTTGCCCAAAATCACATGGCTAGTAAGTGTGTCAAATGTCTGAGGCCAGATTTGAACTCAGATCCTCCTGACTCCAGGGCTGGTGCTCTATTCACTGCACCACCTAGCTGCCCCAAGAATTCTTGCTATAATATTTTTGTTTCATAATTTCCTAATAGATTCTCTTTAGCCAGGCAACCCTAGACATTGACATTTCTACCATTCTACAAGCTAAAGAAAATGAAAGTCCTCCTGAATTGTCTTAAAGCAGCTTCCCATATTATATCCCCAACTATGCCCCATCTTAAACTAATAGGAACTAGTTGAGTTTTAGACCTCTAATTTTTTATCATTACTTTTAAGTAATATTTTGGGAATATGAACATAATTTATCACAAGTAAACTTAAATAACTGGTTTATTTTGTACTAACTCAGCTCCCTTGATGAACTTCATTACCTATAATTAGTTTAAAAAGTCAAGTGTGTACAAATTACAATATGAAGATGTGGGTAGAAAGCCATTTGTATGAAAAAAACATACAACTTTTCCTTGATTACAAGCTCAGTAAATCATTAAGGTATACGTACAGTGTTCACTATACATTGTAGTGTATACCAATGAGTACACCTAGAATCATCTGGGAAACAGTAAAACTGCCATAAAAACTCCTTTACTTACTACAGCCCCCTCCATTAAAAAAAAAGCAAACAATTTTAAAAAGACTTTGTGTCTGATGCGCCACTTTTTAGAACCACATTTCCCTAAATGATTTATTTTTAAACATAAAAATTATCTCATTATGAATTATGTAGTTCTAAAAAAATCATGAGCATGAAGACAGCATCTTTCTTGCTAAAATTTGGGTTTTACCCAGTATTCCCAATACATGGAATACAACATACCAACAGTCATTGATCCTACTACAAAGTCTTGGACTCCCACACTCATGTGAATAAGGGGAACAGACATTTTAGTATTTTCTCTGCTCTTCAATCCATATAATCCATATATAACAATAGCTACAAAGCCTGCCATTCCAATTGGCACATATAGTTCCTGTTTGGGTTTTTGGTCAAGTTTTAATCCCTTGATCTTATCATAAGTGGAGAGGGAAATATCAATTAATGGCTGTTCACAGTAGCTGGCAGAAATGAGACTTCAGAACAGGACAAATCTCTATTGACTTCTGAACCAAGATAATTGTAAAGCACCGACAACAGTGCTTGGCAATGCTATAGAAACATTAGTTATAATTATTGATTTCCCAATAATACTCAACACTTTTGAACACCTCCTCCTGCATCCCTTCTCTTTTCTGTATTTTCATCATTGTGCTCCATCATGATCTCTCTGTCAGGCTGTTACTTCTGGTTTCCTTGGAAGGGTCACCATCCACAAACTGCCTCCTTTGTTGTTTCCCCTAAAGTGTTTTTCTGAACCTTCTCCTCCTCTCTCTTCATAATCTTTCTCTTGGTTATCTCAACAGTTGCCCTGAATTCAACTACCATCCTATGTAGTTAGCTCCCAAATATACATATTTAGCTTTCATCTTTCTCCTCAACTTATTTCATATTTCCAACTATTTTCCAACATCTACCCTGATAGACACCTTATACTCAATGTGCCTCCCAAATAATGCATTTTTCTCCCCTAAATTCACTCTTGCTACTAACTTCCATATATCTGGCAAAGGTACCAGAAGCTTTTTCTTCACCTGGCTTTACAGTCTAGAGCTGATTCTTCAGTCTTTCACTTTCCATAGCCAATCCGTTGTCAAGTCTTGTTAGTTCCATCTCCTCAATATCCCTTGCATCTTTCCTCTTTTCTCTATTTAATACAACCACCCCAATCCAGGTCCTCATGACTCCTCACCTATAGTATTGTAATAGGCTACTGATTGGATCCCCTTCTTCAAGTCTTTCTCCTTTCCAGCTAGTTTTTTTTGTACTAACTCAGCTCCCCTGATGAATGCCATTACCTATAATTAGTTTAAAAAATCAAGTGTATACAAAGTACAATTTGAAGATGTGGCTAGAAAGCAATTTATATGAAAAAAACAAAAACCAACTTTTCCTTGACTGCAAGCTCAGTAAAAGTAATTAGTGTGTATGTATAGTGTTCACTATACATAGTAGTGTATACCAATCAGTACACCTTGAATCACCTGGGAAACAATAAAACTGCCATAAAAACTTCTTTACTTACTAAAACTCCCCTCCATTAAAACAAAGCAAACAAAAGCTCCATAGAGCTACTGGTGGCACTTACATTCTGGAAGTCCCAGTGGCTCTTAGCATATCTTTCTAGGCTGACTGCCTGCTATTTCCCCTCATACACTCTCTACTGAAGTCATACTAACCTATTTGTTTTTATCCACAAAAGATATTACATTACTGGCTTCTCTACATCTGTCCTCTGATACCTGGAATGCTTTCCTTCCTCATTTCTACTTCTTGAAGTAGAAATTTGGTCATTCCAAATCACATCTACCCTTTGCCTGGTTTCAACTCCGAGGAGCAAGCTGCCCTCCTAGGATAAACTTATTACCTTTGATCTTATCAATGTGGTGCTAAATCAACCTTCAGACCCTTCTGATTGGAGGGCTGGAGGGAAAAGTACCAAACTGCTCTCCATACCTTTCTTTGTAGAGGGCAGAAACTTCACTCTCAGTTGATTCCACTTTGCCTCAGTTTTGCCTGGTTTAACTCCACTGAACAAGATGCTCCCATGTCAAGTTCCTGGGTACCTTCTAGTGCACCCCTTCTTCTCCTCCTTTCCTGCCTCCTTTAGTGTGTTGTCTTCCTCTTTAGATTTTAAATTCTGTGAGGGCAGGGACTATCTTTCTCTTTATTATTGTATTCTCAGCTCTTAGCACAAGTACTGGTGTTTAGTAGGCCTTTAATAAATGTTTATTGAATGGGATTTGATTAGTTACCTTCCAGTTTCAACTAAAGTGCCATATCCATCAAAAGGCCCTCCTGATTCTTCTATTATCATTGTGTATTTATTTTGTATATTTTCTCCAGGAAAGGCAATCTGATATAACAGAGAAAGGGAGAGTTAGCCTTGGTGAGAAATACTTGGCTTCATGTCCTGTCTCGGATACATACAGGCTGCACCACTGGGCAATTTGCTTAATCCCTCAGTGCTCTAAACAACTTTTAAGTTGTGGAGAAGATGCTGAGCTACATTGTTATTTAGGAATTCCTCACCCCACAGTTTTCTATATCATAAGTCCAGATCCTCTCCTTGAGCCTACATTCTGCATATGAACTTGTTATATCTCCCCAATGCAATGAAGTTCCTTGTGGACAAAGACTGGAACATTATAGGTGCCTGATAAACATTAGTTGATTGATCAACAGCAAGCATGAATTTGCCTCTACAGAAAGATCTAATCCCTTTCCCACACAAAAGTTTTTCAAATATTTGAGAATACCTATTATATATACTCTGAGTCATCTCTTCTCCAGGCTAAGGGTTCCCAAGTTCTTGAAGTGATAGGTTACAAAGCCTCAGAGCCCTTTACCATACTGGTTGTCCTCCTATGAATGTTCTTCACCAGCCTGTCAATATCCTTCTTAAACTGTTAATGCCCAGATTTGAACAGGGTACTGTAGATGTAGCCTGATGAGATCAGATTACAGTGGGATTAGCATTTCCTTCCTTGCATCATTTTCTATTTCTGCATTTCTCAATGTGGCCCAAGATTACTTTAGAATTTTGGGAGGGGCGGGGAGAGGAAGCAGTTGGGCCACACAGCTAGTAAGTTTCTGGGGCTGGATTTGAATTCAGGTCCTCCTAACTCCAGGATGGTTGTTTGTAATACGTGGAGTACAGCATACATTGTACCTCTACTTACCCTTGTTTTTTTTTTATTTTGGGTTTTTGTTGTAGTCACACCATACTATTAACCCATCTTAGACTTATAGTCCATTAAAGCTCCCAAATCTTTTTTCTGTTTCACCACGCCTCTGTAATTCTGTATTTCTCTTGTGAAGTTCTATTCATGCTTTCATTCTATCTCATTGCTCAGCCTAAATGCTCTAACCTATCAAAACTTTTCTTTTTGGATCCTGACAATATCCATTAGGTATCCTTTCTGTTTTGTTAAACTAAAAATTTGAATATTACCTTCTGTGACTTTACCTAAGGCATTGATACAGAACTAAACATTAATTTCTAGGGTACACTAATGGGAAGCAAATAGATTGTCCTGTGACAACCACGGGGGGAGGGGGGTCTCTGTCTCAGTCATTACTGGCAAGATTCTTGCCAGAGTCTTCCTTAAGATGACCTGGAAGATGGTCATCTACCTGAGAGCCAGTGTGACTTCAGAAATAGCTGAGAAAGAGTCAATATGGTGTTTACTGACTGACAACTCCAGGAGAAATTCCAGGAGCAGAACAGAGATCTGTGCACACTGTAGATCTGAGCAAGGCCTTTGATGCTGTTAGTCGTGAGACCTTACGGAATATTATGTTAAAATTTGGTTGCCCTAAGAGCTTCATCACCATTGTACGTCAATTCCATCATGGTATGCTTGCTTGCCTGGGTTACAGATAGTATCCAACGCTCTCATGCCTTCCCAGTCACCGATGGAGTGAAACAAAGACATGTGCTTGCTTCCATGATTTTTAGACCTTCAGTTTGTTTTCAGCCATGTTGTCAAATGCCTTCAATAAGTATGAACAAGGCATTAGGGTCAGCTATCATACTGATGGGAAGGTCATCATCTTGAAAAGACTAAAAGCCAAGACTAAAGTAGAGGGATTGTTGCTGCATGATTTTCTGTTTGCAGATGATTGTGTACTCAATACAGCCTCTGAAGCTGAGATGCAACAAAGTATGGATCAGTTCTCTGCTCCTTGTGCTAATTTTGGCCTAACAGTTAACACCAAGAAAACTCAAGTGCTCCATCATCCACCACCACGCCACTCATATGTGGGACCATCAATTACAGCAAATAGAGAAGTTTTGAATGCTGAGCATAAGTTCACTTTGGTAGTATACTTTCCAGAGATGTGCACGTTGATAATGAGGTTGACACATACATTGCCAGAGCTAGTGCTTCAGAGGCTCCAAAGGAAAGTATGGGAGAGAAGAGGTATTAGACTGACTACCAAACTGAAGGTCTACAGAGTCATTGGACTGACCTCATTGTTGCATGCCTGTGAAACCTGGACAGTATACCAGTGCCCTGCCAAGAGATTGGATCACTTCCATTTGAATTGTCTTAAGAAGATTCTGAAGATCACTGGCAAGAAAAGGTACCAGACGCTGAAGTCCTTACTTGAACTAAACTGGCAAACATTCAAACTGTGCTTCACAGAGGACAACTCTGATGGACTGGCCACATTGTTTCAATGCAAAACATACACTTGCCAAAAAGACTGTTTTGTGGAGAACTCACACAGGGCAAGCATTCACATGGTGGTCAGAAAAAGTAATACAAGGATACTGTCAAGGTCTCTCTTCAGAAATTTGGAATTTGTTGTGTGACATGGGAGACACTGGCACAGGACCACTCAGCAAGGCATGCACACATCAGAGAAGGTGCTGTGCTCTATGAGCAAAGCAGAATTGAAACAACTCAAAGGAAACACAGGATGGGCAAGTTCACAGTATCCACCCCAAATGTTCACATGAACTATTTGTGCCTGACCTGTGGTAGAGCATTCTGAGCTCATATTGATCTGATCAGCCACAGCTGGACATACTGAAACTTCACTCTAACATAGTAATGTCATTTTGGTGCTCTTCAAGAACAAAAGACAACTACCAACCAATCAAACACTAATAGGAACTTCTGGCCAAGTTATATTATTATTTGAATCTAGTCATTCAATCAATTTGGAATCCATCAAATTGTACTATAATTTAGTCTTCATCTCTGCACATTTTCCAAAAGAATACCATGAGCTATTGCTCAGAAATAATAGCTGCCATTAAAAAAATTATCTGAGGATATACATTAGCGAGGTTCAGTGATCTGAATTAATCAAGGACAAGCAAGATCTCTATTTCCTTGCTTATTATAAAACTCCTTGTTAGCCATTTATAGTGTCATTTGTGCTCTAAACACCATTCTTGAAAAAGTAAATAGAACTAAAATGAGAATCGAGCAACTTTGCTTTCTGTCTGTTATCAAATATCATCATCCCACAAGTCTCAATGAGCAAACTTACCCCACTTTTGATCCTCTTCTCCCCCCAATATAACTAAAACAAAAAACCTGTTTTTTAGCCTCCTTTGTTAGTTTTTGCTAATATGTGAGCTTTAGTGCTACTGACACTATTTTTACAGGACTGTGCCATAATTTTATATTTATCCTGTCTTATTTATCCTTAATTTCACCTTCAGTAAATATATTTTAAAGGACAGTTGAGAAGTACACCAGGCCTGGAATCAGGAAGACCTGAGTTAAAATCTGGTCTCAAATACTTACTAGTTGTGTGGCTCAGATGAACTAGAAAAGGAAAAAGGTAAACCATTCCAGTATCTTTGCCAAGAAAATCCTAATTGGGGTCATGAAGAGTTGGACATGACGAAAAGAGGAGAGTACAACAAATATATATTCTAAATCCAAGTTAGTTCATGAGTTTCATGTGTATCCACATTTCCCCTCTCAGACAACTCTTACTTTTCTTCCTCATTGGAATAATTTACCTTTGTGTCTTCACAATTTAATTCCTGATAGTTTTCTATCTCTCCTGGTCTGACGTCTCTTACTGAGTTTTTGTCCATGGTATCCTGTCTACCCTTTCTCTGCACCCTTTGAAATCTCTCCTATAATCTAGAGTGCATATCAGACTATGTCCTGGTTTCTTCTCCTAGATTACAAAGTCTAGAAGAGAGTGGATTTCACCTCAAGTTTACTATCATTTTCACTGGAGCAACTAGTACCTCTTTATTAATAATAATTCCAGAATCATATTTCCCTTTTTTGGTTCCTTTATCTCTTGAAGGATGGATGAAATTTATCATTGAGGTAACTCAAGAAATTTTTAGCTGCTCTAATAACAGAGAAAGAGATCTAGCAATTTTACGGGCAAGTGGGTTCCTACCACTGCTGTATCGTGACTCTGTGCCAGGCCTGTAATATATTTACTGAGCTGATTAACTTCCTTTTTCTGTCTAAGCAGGCTGTAGCATATGCTAGTGACAAGACTGTTCCTGTTTCTATATCCATTGATCTTCATCAAAGAGCTTTCTCTCACACTTTCCCCTCTAGTTCTTGGATTTCCCTATATTGTTATATATTCTGGTGGGGTTTTTTTTGCCTTTTTGGAGGGGGACGCAAGGTAATTGAGGTTAAGTGACTTGCCCAAGGTCACATGGCTAAGTAAGTGTAAAGTGTCTGAGGCCACATTTGAACTCAGACCCTCCTGGCTCCAGGACTGGTGCTCTGTTCACCATGCTACATTGCTGCCCTGCTATATATTCTTAATATTCAATACAACTTTCTCCCCCTCTCCTTAACTTTATTGCTTCTTTTAAATAAGATGTCACATCCTAGTGAAGGATTTTATTACACTTAAGTCTCAGTGATAACTATGAATAAATGCAAGAATGAATGAAAAAATGATTATTTATTTTGTTCTAGAAACTATGTTAAGAATTAGAGATGGGAATACAAAAAGTAACAGTCCTTCCCCAAAAGGAACTTACATTCTAATAGAAGAAGACAACATATACACTGAAATGGAGCCCACAGATGAGTATTTTGTTCTGAGAAGTCATAGGGCTAGTGAGTTAAGCTATAGGGCAATTGATTGACATGGCTGACTTAATTACCATACTAAGAGCTAGAGGTGGGAAGTGGGTGGGGATAAGAAAGGGTACCTCAATATTTGACATGAAGGTGGCCAGAGAGCAGCTGTATAAAGCTAGATATGGAGAATTCTCACCAATCAGTAACCCAAGGCAACTTTGTTGTTTGACTATGTGGTCAAGTTGGCCTTTTTGTGTTAGAGTCTCTAGATCTTTCTGCTCATTGCTTAAACTTTGACTATATGCATAAAGACATTTGAGGTGTGAGAATTACTATGGATTGCTCTCCTGGCTTTTGACTCCTGTGATTTTTCTCGATTTTAACTACTTTTCTTTCCCCCGTAATTACAGTTATTCTTTATGATATTTAGCTTGCTGATTTCATTGGTTCCCTTGGGTTCAATTATCAACTCAACAAAAATTATTTCTAAATCTTCACATCAAACCTTAATCTATCTAGGGAATAATTGGATCTCAGTCTGGTAGGGTAAATGGACAGATCTTGCTTATAGCTGGAAAGGATCTTGGAGCCATTGAAACCAACCTCCTCAGGCTGAGGAGATGAAGAAATTGAGGCACAGTTTTTTTTCAGATGAAGAAAAGAGATTGTGAGTTTCCCAGTAATGTGGTGAGAATATATATATATATATATATTTGACTCTGTGACTTGTCATTGAACCCACAAAATGAATGTCTTACAAGATTGGATACTTTTTTGCCCAATGAGAATGCATATTTTCAGCCAGTGTGGTGGGAGTGGGCATAAAGGGTCAGATAAGGAGAAGGCACATGTGGCCTTAGAGCCACTGAAGACTCGATTTAATACTTCGAAAACATGTTATTGTACAGATCCAGTACTATTACTGTGTGTCAAACACTGTGCACATACACATACACATACATGTATATTATTATTATATTATATTATATATAAAAATATAATAATATGGATATATACTATTATGATATATATTATATACACAA
Source organism: Pseudocheirus occidentalis (assembly GCA_028646575.1). Lineage (NCBI taxonomy): Eukaryota > Metazoa > Chordata > Mammalia > Diprotodontia > Pseudocheiridae > Pseudocheirus > Pseudocheirus occidentalis. The sequence goes on from CM053593.1 coordinate 103,205,097, forward strand.
AGCAGGTACATAGTATATGAGTGTGTATTTGAATGCCTTGTAAGATGCAAGCAGTGAAATATCATAGGAGTTTGGAGGCAAGGGAGGTCAATGAGAAAGTCATTTGTTGTCAGAGAATGAGATCAGATTCACCATCACTGCTTCAATCATTCAATAGGTCTAGGATCTCACTGACATAACATAGCCTATCCATGCTGTGATTTTGTCCATGTCCTGCCTTAAATCCTTCACAAATCATTCTGAAGGGATGGTGGTAGGGGGTAAAGGGGTATCTTTTTACATCATTACTTATTAGGGCTGTCTGTGACAATTCTCACCACATTACTGGTCCCCCTTTTCTTTGTTGACCATTCATCTCTCTGATAAGATCTCTTAAGTTTCTTTTCCCCCTCTTGATCTAGCATTGTTAATATGCTACAGTCTATTTATACCCACTGTGGGTCTTTCCATTGGCCTTTGGGTGACTTGCAATTTATATTCTTTGGCCATCAAATTGTATAAGAAATGAAATTGGCACACATTAGCTGTTTCCATGAAATGCCAAATTGTTCATCTCCTTTGCTGATTCTTTTGGGGGAGATGAAGAAGTCTAGGAAACACAAGGTCACAACACAAAGAACCAGTCAGAAAAACAAGGGGCAAAATTGGCTTCCCTTTTTCCTTTTTGGGAAGACATTTGTCTCACCACAGAACAGCAGGTTTAGGAAATTCCAGTGTCAGACATTGTTCCTGAAGGGAAAACATTCTGAGAGCTTGTGAGAACGTGAAATTGTCCTTGAGTAAGAGGAAGGCAGCCAAATCATTCCCAGACATTACTCACTAGTTCGGCATATCCCAGGACCTACAACAAGGCAAGCTCAGGCCATATCACTTTGGGGACTACTGTGTGTTCTTTTATTTATCCGACCTCAAGGAATAAAAAATGGAGAGGGTAGAAAATTGGACTTGGAAATAACTACCATAGATCTAATGAGTACAGGTTTCTTAAAAAGTCAGAGGTGCCAGGAAATACTCAATTATCCTGCTGTTAATATTATACAGGAAACAGGAAATATAATTGCAATAGACAGTAGAAGAACATAGGTCAAATTCTGTTGCAACAAACATCATTGAAGCTTCTGGGCTAGTTCACTGTACTGGAATTTCGTTGTATCAAATATCACTTAAAATAAGTAGACCATCAGTTGGGGCTTGGAAACATTTTAATTGCAGTGGGATGTTCCTTATAATGATGTTCACAGTAATAGTACTGGATCTGTACAATAACAAGTTTTCCAAGTATTAAATTGAGTCTTCAGTGGCTCTGAGGCCACATGTGCCTTCTCCTTATCTGACCCTTTATGCCCACTCCCACCACACTGATTGAAAATATGCATTCTCATTGGGCAAAAAAGTATCCAGTCTTGTAAGATGTTTATTTTGTGGGCTCAATGACAAGTCACAGAGTCAAATATAAAAATATCTAGGCAAAATGATAATAAGAGGTTTCTGTTCCCCACCCTGCCATTCTGTACCTTTCTATTTATTTGTATAGGATGGTATTTAAAGGAAAGAACTGGGACAGTGTGATTCTCTCAGGAACTTCTTAGCCCTAGCCAACAGTAGATGGAGGAAAGGGAAGAATGAAAGAAGAAAGGAAGGAAGGAAGGAAGGAAGGAAGGAAGGAAGGAAGGAAGGAAGGAAGGAAGGAAGGAAGGGAGGAAGGGAGGGAGGAAGAAAGGAAGAAGGAAGGAAGAAAGGAAGGAAGGAAATAAGGAAGGAAGGAAGGAAGGAAGGAAATAAGGAAGGAAGGAAGGAAAGAAGGAAGGAAGGAAGGAAATAAGGAAGGAAGGAAGGAAGGAAGGAAGGAAGGAAGGAAGGAAGGAAGGAAAGAAATCTGTAGCCATAAATTGATCCATATGCCAGTTAGGCAATGATAATGATGATGGACATTGCTGTAGAATTTTATGGTCCAGAAAGTGTTTTATTTACATTATCTCATTTGATCTTCACAACAACTCTATGAACTACAGACATTATTACCCCTTTTTATATATGAGGAAAATGAGACTCACAAAAGTCAAGCAACTTGCAAATTATCACATAACTAATGTAGCAGAAACTATATTGCTGCCAGAATTTTTTATGTCCAGCTCTGCCATTCTATAAAATAGTGCCATGGTACCTTTTTCAATATGCCCTTCTTGTTTATCACAGCTGTTGATATTGTCTAGGCCAGATGTCCATAAAAATAACTGTTCCATAAAAAGTCATGTATGTCCTGTTTCCTCTACCTCTACCACTTTCTATGGGCTTTACATGTAGCTGGGTAGGTAGATCTAATAGCTTGGCAGCAGTTTAGTTAATTGATCATCCCTAGAGATTTGGTGAAAAGAGCTCACTTAACACCAAAGTAAGAAAAGATTGTTGAGAACTGGGAAACCACATCATTTGCTACAAATATACAATTATTATTACAATGACTAATCCTCACATTTTTGGAGCACTTTAAGGTTTCAAAATACTTTCTTCACAAGAAATGCTTCTTGACTGACAATAAGCTTGTGAGGAAGATAGTATAAGCGCAGAGCAGGCTCTGGGCTTACTAGGTTGCTAGGGGGCACAGAGAATGGAGTGCAGACCTAGAATCAGGTGACTCTTCATGTGTGTTCTCTTCACTGGACTCAGCCATTGCTGCCATTGGCTCCACCACTACAGTTGTCAGTGAGATCTGAAATGGCTTTGGTAGATCTCCAACACTCAATGAATACTCTAAGAGTGAGTATGAAGAAATGCCATAGGAAAGGAGGTACCATTTGTTAAAACAAAAAACACAAAAAACAATGATATGTATGAGGGACTGATGCAATTCCTCTACCCAAAGACCTAGGCATCTAGGTGGCACAGCGAATAAAGTCTCAGGCTCATATTCAAGAACTGAGCTTAAATCTGGTCTCAAATATTTACTAGCTGTGTAACCTTGAATGAGGGTCAACTTTACCTCAGTCTCCTCAAGTATAAAATGATAATAATAGAACTTACCTTCTAAGGTTGTTGTGAGGACCAAATGAGAGTATTTGTGAAGAGCTTTGCACAGTGTTTGACACACAGTAGGCATTATTTAAACACTTATTCCCTTTCATCCTTCCATTCTTCCTTCATTTAATGCCAAGGAAGAAATCAAGATATCGACTATTCAAATATTTTGTATGCATATTGAGTTCTGAAATAATAGACTTTACCTCACTATCTAATGAGGTAATAGAAAATGGTCAAAAGAATCCTATGCCTGCTCTGAAGTAAGGAGAAGGGCTTGAGCCTCCATATTTGTTGATACAAGTCAGGGAATGTTGCATATACTGTAAGAGCTAGGCTCAGATTGGCAAGGGAAGACAAACAGAGAGCTCTGGCAACTGAGGAAGGGGTATGGCCAGAAGTGGCTACGTGGAGTACTTTAGTGCCTATGGAGAATCCATGGACCAAGGCAGCAAAAGATCTCAGTCCATGCGGGGCATTGGTGCCCCCTGGAAGTTTTGTTACCCACTACCAAGTGCTGAGTCACAAATCCAGGATGGACTATGGAGGCAACTTGTCTAAGGGGTGTGCTATTCTGGGGTAAGGAATGGCCATTGGCCCTTATATACCCAGCAAGGAGAAAATTTAGAAGCAAGCACCAGTGGGATGGCTTAGATGCAAGAGTATTCTGGAGTCTCAGTTCCACCTTCTGTTCTAAACCCAAAAGAAATCCTTAATGCTGTCACTCTGAACTAGCAGAGCTTACCAAATGACTAATAGTAGCTAAGTTTCATAATAGTCTAATGGTTTCTCAAACCCACACTCAGGTCAAGAACTTGCAGAGCTCAGATCTTAAACCACTTTGGTAGCAATGACAACTTCCAAGTCCCCAACCAGAGATGACCCCAAGACCCTGGAACAAAACAACATTTAATACTCCAAGGAAGTATCAACATGACCTTTCCTACAGAAGTGGACAGAGCCTTGCCCTAACAAAGTCTGAAGTCAGAAGGGAGACTGGAAGAATAAGGCAAAAAAGAATCTTACCATAAAAAGTTGTTCTGGCCACAGGAACACTCAAGACACAAACCCAGAAGAAGGGAATAACCTTAAAATATCTATAATCAAAGCCTCAAAGAAAAACACAACTTGGGCACAAATTCAACTGGAATCCCTGGAAGAGATAAAGCAAGAGTTTAAAGAATTTTTAAAAATGTTTTTATTTATGAAATGAAAATGCTAGAGGAAAATATTCTAAAAAGAATGAGATCTATGGGACAAAGAGTTGGAAAAGGAATTAATAACTTGGCATAAGAGGTACAAAACCTTGCCCAAGCAAAAACCTCTTGGATGGACCAAATAGAAACCAATGTCTCCATGAGATGATTAAAAAAAATTGTAAAACATAGTTAAAACACTTTTTAAAAAAGTAGAATGAAATATAAGATGTCTCCAAGCAAAAATAACTGATCTAGAAAATAAATCAAGGAAAATTCTTTAAGAATCACTAAATTGAGGGGTGGCTAGGTGGCTCAGTGAGTAGAGCACCGGCCCTGGAGTCAGGAGTACCTGAGTTCAAATCCGGCCTCAGACACTTAATGCAAAAGCTAGCTGTGTGACCTTGGGCAAGTCACTTAACCCCAACTGCCCTCCAAAAAAGCAAAAAAAATAAGAATCACTAAATTGGGGCAGAGCCAAGATGGTGGCATAGAAGCAGGAAAACTCTTTGAGTTCTCCCCATAACCACCTAAAATACTTATAAAATATGACTCTAAACAAATTTTAGAGTTATAGAACCCACAAAGTGACAGAAACAAATCTTCTGCTGAAGGCAGTCTGGCAGGCCTACTGGAAGAGTCCATTACAGTATTGTGGGAGCTGAGCCAAGCTCCATGTAAGCCCACAGTTTTAGCCCCAGGGTGGCCCTTACCAGCAGTGGCTGGAGTAGATATCAGGAGAATGGATCACCAGCAGCAGTGGCGGTTTCCAGAATTATCCACCCATAAATGCGAAAGACAAAGTAAAATGTCAATGTGGAACTCTATTGGAACTGAGGGGGACAAGGAGCACAGTCCAGTGCCTACTCCCAGGGTAAGAAGTGGCAGAGGCACAGTGGCCATGCTGCCACCTCCATGTGGCTACTTCAGAACTCCTGGACTACAGATAGTAGGAGGAATAAGTGACCATTCAGAAGGTAATTGCTTTCACTTTGAACTTCTTGGATCTGGATCACAGTCTTGGGTGGAGGTCCTGGGATGTGTACAAACTCAGTAGTCCAGAGTTTGTAGGGGCTGAAGAGAGGACACCCAACTAATAACTCCAACAGCTGTGAAAACCCCAGTGATTTGGGACAAAGCTCTCCTCTCTGGAAGCATAGTTCTAGTGAGGGAAAAAGGTCAAAAGTCATATAATTTAATGGCAACATGAGCAAGCAAAGTAATCAAACATTAGATATTTTTTAGGGGGACAAAGAGGATCAAAGCATGGAATGGGAGGAAGACAACAAAGTCAGAACTCCTGCACCAAAATCTTCCAAGAAAATTATGAACAGGTTACAGGATGTGGAGGGGCTCAAGAAGGACCTTGAAAATCAAGTAAGAGAAGTGGAGGAAAAAATTGGGAAAAGAAATGAGAATGATGCAAGAAAATCATGAAAAGAGAGTCAATAACCTGACTGAAGGAAATAACACCTTAAAAATAGACTAACTCAAATGGCAAAAGAGGCCCAAAAAGCCAATGAGGAGAAGAATGCCTTAAAAAGCTGAATTTGCCAGATGGAAAAAGAATTTCAAAAGCTCACTGAAGAGCATAATTCCTTCAGAATTAGATTGGAGCGAATAGAAGCAAATTACTTTAGGAGAAATCAAGATACTATTAAACAGATCCAAACAAATAAAAAAAAAATAGAAGGCAATGTGTAATATCTCATTGGAAAATCTACTGACCTGGAAAATAGATCCAGGAGTGATAATTTAAAAATTATTGGACTACCTGAAAGCCATGATAAAAAAAACCCTAGAAATCATCCCTCAAGAAATTCTCAAGGAAAATTGCCCTGATATTTTAGAACCAGAGGGCAAAATAGAACTTGAGAGAATTCACCAATCACCTCTTGAAAAAGATCCCCAAAAGAAAATTCCTAGGAATATCATAGCTAAATTCCAGAGTTTCCAGGTTGAGGAGAAAATATTACAAGCTGTCAGGCAGAAACAATTTGAGGATGGTGGAAACACAATCAGGATAACACAAGATCTAGCAGTTTTTACATTAAGGGATAAAAGGGGTTGGAATATGATATTCTGGAGGTCAAAGGAGTTAGATTTAAAACCAAGAATCCCTACCCATCAAAACTGAGTATAATGTTTCAGGGAAAAATATAGTCATTCAATGAAATAGAGGAATTTCATGCATTCTTGATGAAAAACACAGAGTAGAATAGAAAATTTGATACTCGAATACAAGAAGCAAGAGAAGCATGAGAAGGTAAACAGGGAAAAGAAATCATAAGGAACTTAACAGAGTTGAACTATTTTTATTCCTACTTGGAAAAATGATAATTGTAACTTATGAAACTTTTCTCAGTATGATGATAGTTGAAAGGAACATAAAGGTATACACACACATACATATATACATACACACATACATATATACCTACATATCTACATATATGTCTATTTAGAAGGGTATATATGCATATGAATACATATATGAGTCTGTGTACATATGTGTACAAGTATACATAGACAGAGGGCATAGGGTCAATTGAATAGGAAGGGATGATATTTAAAAACTAAAATTAAGAGGTGAGAAAGAAATATAGTGAAATGAGATATGGAGAGACAGAATAGGTTAAATTATCTCATACAAAAGAGGCAAGGGAAAACTATTACAATGAAGGGGAAGAATAGAATGGCAAAAGGGGAACAGGTCAACTTTACTCTCATTGAATTTGGCTTAAAGAGGGAATAATATGCACACTAAATTGGGTATCTTACCCTACAGAAAAATAGGGGGGAAGGTAATAAGAGGAAGAATGAGAGAAGGGAGAGCTGATGGGGGGAGGGTAGTTAGAAGCACACACTTTTGAAAAGGGACAGTGTCAAAGTATAAAATAGAACAAGTGACGGGCAGTATAGGATGGAGGGAAATATAGTCAGTCTTTCACAATATATCCACTATGGAAATGTTTTACATAACTCCACATGTACAACCTATATAGAATTGCTTATCTTCCCAATAAGGGTAAGTGATGAGGGAAGAAGGGATAGAATCTGGAATTCAAAGTTTTAAAATCAAATGTTTAAAATTTATTATTATTGTTGTTATTATTATTTTACATACAACTGGGAAATAAGAAATATAGGCACTGGGGTATGGAGATCCATCTCACCCTACCAGAAAATCAGAGGGGATATGGGGGAGGATATAGGAGAGAGCAGAATGGGGAAGGGGGTATTCAGTGGGATTGCTGTTTTGGGGTGGAGGGTAAGGGAAAGACAAGGAGAACATTTATGACTCAAAATTTTGTGGAAATGAATGTTGTAAACTAAAAATAAACGTAAATTAAAATTTTTTTAAAAAAATAATGTACACTAGAACTTTGCCAGGAATGAATCCACCCCATCGATTTATAGACTGAAGTCTGTATTGTCTCTTTTTTTCTGTCCATTTGCAGACCCTTATGATATTTTCCATTCTTCATCCTTTTTCAAAGACTCTGGCAAAGGAAGCACTTCTGCCAGTTTTATTAGTATATTGGGATGTAGTTTGCCTAGGTCAAGGTGATTTGAACTCATTGAGAATGTAATGAGTACTCTTACCTTTTCCTCACTTATCTTGGATTCAGTTGATGCATATTAAAAAATTTTTTCTAGCCCTTAAAAAAAAGAATCACTAAATTACCTAAAAGTCATGGCAAAAAGCCTATGTATCATATTTCAAGAAATTTAAAAGAAAACTGCACAGATCTTTTAAAACCAAGAGACAAAGGGGGAACAAAAAGAATCCACCAGTCTGTTGCTGAAAAAAATTTCAGCATATATATATATATATGTATGTATGTATGTATATGCATATGTATGTGTATTCATATGTATGTGTATATATATATGTATATATATGTATATATATATCTCCAAAATTGGAGTTCTCAGGTCAAAGAAAAATGGTGCATGCAGTCAGAATGAAGGAATCCAAATGCCAGGAAGCCACAGTCAAGATCACACATGATTTAGCAGCTACCATAATAAAGGAGGAGAAAATTTTAAATATTATGTTTCCAGAAGGCAAATTATATTGGTTTATAACCAAAAATAACTTACCAAGACAAATTTAGTATAATGGTAGGGGGAAAAACAGTACCTTTAACAACATAGGATACTTCTAAGTATTCCTGATAAAAAGACCAAAGCTCCAAAGAAACTTTGAAGTCTAAACAGTGGTGTTAAGAGAAACATAAAAAGGTAATACAAATTACAAGTCACAAGGGAATAAACAAGGATGAACCACATACATTCAAATATGGGAAAATGATACCTATGTTCCCTCTGAACCCTATCATAATTAGGAATTATAGAAGAAGGCAAATTAGACAATGCCTGAGAGAGTTCCTGTTATGTCTTGATGATTGTATTTATGAGAGGAATGAAAAGAGAACAGGAGGACACTAGGGGAGAGGGGTAAGTGAAAAGAAAATTAGGAAAATGTATCTTTCATAATTAGATGTACAAGTAGACATCAATATGAACAAGGTAGAGAGGGGAGAGCTGACACTTGAATTTTATTCTCATCTAAACAGGTCAAAAGAAGGAAGAATGCAAAGACACACACAGAGTTGAGTACAGAAATATATTTTACTCAACAGGGAAATAGTGGGGGAAAAAAAGGAGAAAGAGGAATTAAGAGGAGGGATTAAGGGAGGGATTAGTCCTAAACAAAATTTCTAATTAAGGATATTGGTTGTGGTCTTTAATACTTGAATAGGACCAAAATGGTATTACTATGTTGGGGTCAATGTATAATGTGTCTGAGTGTGACCGATCAGACCAATATGAACTCAGAAGGCTCTAGCACCTTTTGGGCACAAGTACCCTGTTGTATCTCAGGTTCAGAGTGAAAAGAGAGTCAACAACCTGACTGAAGAAAATCATACCTTAAAAAATAGACTAACTCTAATGGCAAAAGAGGCCCAAAAAGCCAATGAGGAGAAGAATGCCTTAAAAAGCTGAACTTGCCAGATGGAAAAAGAATTTCAAAAGCTCACTGAAGAGAATAATTCCTTCAGAAATAGATTGGAGCAAATAGAAGCAAATTAATTCAGGAGAGTATACTATTAATACTATTATTAATACTTTAATTTAATTAAATTTAATTAATACTATATTAATAATTATACTATTAATCAAGATACTATTAAACGGATCCAAACAAATGAAAAAAAATAGAAGGCAATGTGAAATATCTCATTGGAAAAACTACTGAACTGGAAAATAGATCCAGGAGAGATAACTTAAAATTTATTGGACTACCTGAAAGCCATGATAAAAAAAGAACCTAGAAATCATGCCTCAAGAAATTCTCAAGGAAAATTGCCCTGATATTTTAGAACCAGAGGGCAAAATAGAAATTGAAAGAATTCACCCATCACATCTTTAAAAAGATCGCAAAAAAGAAAACTCCTAGGAATATTATAGCCAGGTTCCAGAGTTACCAGGTCAAGGAGAAAATAATACAAGCAGCCAAGAAGAAACAATTTGAGGATGGTGGAAACACAATCAGGATAACACAGGATCTAGAAGCTTCTACATTAAGAGATCAAAGGGCTAGGAATATGATATTCCAGGAGCTAGGACAAGTCCAGGAGAAATGCCAGGAGCAGAGCAGAGATCTGTACCAAATATTTGTAGATTTGGGCAAGATGTCTGGTACTGTCAGTCATGAGGGCTTATGGAAAATTAGGTCAAAATTTGTTTGTCCATAGAAGTTCATCAGTATTATATGTCAATTTCATAATGGCATGCTTGATCAGGTTCTGGATAATACATGATGCTTTCACCTTTCTCAGTCACCAATGGAGTGAAACAAGGCTGTGTGCTTGCTCCCATGATTTTTAGTGTGATGTTTTCAGCCATACTGTCAAATGCCATCAAGGAGGATAAACATGGCATCAGGGTCAGCTGCCATGCTAATGGGAAGTTCATCAATTGAAAAGGCTACAAGCCAAGACTAAAGTGGAGAGACTGTTGGTGCATGATTTTTTGCTTGCAGATGATTGTGCACTCAATGCAGCTTCTGGAGCTGAAATGCAAAAAAGTAGAATGCAAAAAAGGAAGAATGTATGGAGGACTCAGTCTTAGTGAATGGTGTTGGTGAGAGGGGCTCCAGGTGCTTGGAGGTCTGGGGAGACCACAGCAGACATTTAGTCTTGGAGGAATTAGGAATACATAGTCAGGAAAATAGGGTAGTAATTTGGTATAGGAGGACAAGGCAGTGAGCCAGTTACTGGAAGTAGGAAAAAGGGGGAGGGTCTCATAAAAGGAATAGGTGGGGTCTTGGTTGCTATGGTTCTAGTAGTCACTATCTTTTCCTGGCTAAGGTGTGGATTGATTCTAGTGTCTGGATCAACTGCCAGTAGAGGTTATGTAGCCTCAGTTGTTGGAATTGGAAGGCTGCAAGTGCAGGATACCAAGCTGGTCATTATAGGTTGCTCATAAGAAGCTGGTAGAAGAAGGACAAGTGAAGTAGAGGCTGACTTCTCCCTGCTCTTACTTCTGTCAAAGGAGATGGCTGGGGACTTCAGATGCTCTTTTCACTTCTCCTCAGGTGAGGTTTACATAATGATAATAATAATAATAACAATAATAATAATACATACTATGTGCTTACTGTGATCTCATTGGATCTTCACAAAAACCTGGGAGGTATTATTATACCTATTTTATAGATAGGGAAACTGAGGCAAACAGAAATTAAGTGACTTGTCCAGAATCATACAGCTAGTAAGTGTCTGAGGCCAGATGTGAACTCAAGTCTTCTTGATTCCAGGCCTGGCATTCTTATCCACTGTGACACCTAGTTGCTTTTGCATGTAGGTAAAATTAAATAAGTAGATGGATTTAAAGCAAGACTCTTTTCCCACTCTAAAACCAAACTAAAGGATTCCATGCATTGCCTAATATTTAGCCATTGAGAAGTTTAGATGGGTTAGAATGGTGCTTTTAAAAAGCCATATGACATCATGGAAAGAATGTCAGACTTAGGACAAGAAAAGCTCTGGGTATGAGAGCTGGCTCTAACATTTTCTATCTATTTGGCCTTGGAAAAATAACAATCTCTCAAACTCAGTTTATTCATTCATGAAATGGAGGGTGTATTGCTTGCACCTCCTATTTCACATGAAGGAAGAGCTTAATAAAATTTAAAATGAGATATAGTCATGATCATTAGATTATAAACTCCTTGATGGCAAGAGCTATGTCATCTCCAAGGTTTTAATCTCTTCCAGAGTCTCTAGAATATGTTCTGTACAAAGGATGTACTTAGTAAATACTCCTTGTATTGAATTCTTACTAGTCTGTGGAACATTTAAATATAGTGAAGGCTTTCAGTCTTTTGTACTTTAGTCATTATTCATCTAATCAGATCCTTTCCCTACCATCTAGCTAAGATACCATAACAGACAAGGAATTTCTATCTTCTTGTGGGCTACGTGGGCCTAATTTTAGTTTGTAATTGTAATTTGGAAGTCTGTCATTGATTTTCAAGCAATCACCTTGCAAGGATCATGGTATAAACCTTAAGAGACCCAGTTTAGTCCATTTCCCTAGATAGATCAGAAAAGCCATAGTAGGCACAAAGATGTAATTTTTCTTTTTCAAGGTCTGCATATGTGGTACCCTCCCACCAATGAAAGAAGAATCAAGCTGGAAGTTTCTAATCTATATTACCTATTAAATGTATTGCCTATTTAAGGCCAAGATCAAATGCACCTCCATTATCATATATATATTATCATGCCCTTTAAAATAGATATTCTGCATCCTAATTGGCTAAAGCTGGCAAAATTGAGAAATGTCAGATAATCTATCAACATCTGGCTAAGGAAGACTGTACTATTGTACAACATGCTCATACTGGGGACCCTTGGAAAATGGGATCCAACTGATGGCTTTGTGTTGTCTAAATAAAAAAATTGTTCCAAGGTATGTTAACCTGATGAAGAAGTTGATAGTATGAGAACATCATCAGATATGCATCAAATACATAACAGGGATTAGGCAGTACTGAGAATGAACTCTTGAGAAGAATACAGTGAGAAGTAATTGCATCTTTTTGCCAATTATATACAATGTACCATAACCTTTTGTGATCTGTTTTATAATTTTACATATGTAACGTTTACTTCTTTAGATTTTCTATCACACTTTTAATGTTACCAGGTATTTGATTATTTACATATGATCAAAACCACCTATAACTGTTCACTTAAACATTAGTCAAATAAATAGTTTTTTAATGTCAGTTCAACCATGGTTTTGAATTATTCCAAAAGTATTTCTGAGGGGATCTAAATGTCTAAAAGAATCTTTAGTATATATTTTTTATTTTCTTGTTTTTATTGGGTGGGGGTAGACATAAGATGGAAGAAGATTGGAAATCTCATAAATTATGCAAGTAAATGTTCTGTAATGAGAAATATGATATATATTTGGAGCATCATTTGGAATATTAGATAAGCAATTTGAATGGATTAAGTAAGATTAAGAAATAAATAAGAGGACATTTCTTGGTTTTTAAAATGTTATATTACTTGTATCTAAGTGTGCCTTTTTTCCCCCAAATCTTGAGGTAAAAATGAATTATGAATGTACATTTTTTCAGTCATGAATATCATCACATTATAATTTTTCCAAGTTCAGCATACACTTGAACTTTACCAAACCTAAATTCTGAATAAAATTTAGGCCTTTGGGCATATCGGTAAATTTACACTTGGCAAAGTGTGTACTTGAGTCAATCTACACCTAGCAAAATTTGACTTCCTGTTTCCAAGCAAAAAGTTTTCTAAAAAAAAAGCTCATAAAATAATTCCCAAGGCTTATTGCACATCAAATAACTCTTACAAAACCAAATTTTTGATGAGGTAAGTGTAAGGAATTTAGTAACATATGGATTAAATTTCCCTTAAATAGACATGATTTTTAAATTGAGGGAAAGAAAGAGTTCTTTGGGAAATATGTTTTGGGTTTCCTTGAACCCCAAACACAATCCCAAAACCAGTTCAATATGTTCAATCAAGCCCCCAATCCAGCTGGTTTCATCCATCCCTGGGAGCATGATATGAACTGTTGGGGGTTCTGGGAATTAGTAACAAATATTACAAAAGCATCAGCAGATACTGGCAAAGTGTCAGGGAAAAATGAAGAGCCAGAAAAAATTTGGGTACAAGCAAATTTAAAAGTAGGGTGCCAATCGTTGAAAATATAATGAAGGCTCTGACCACTCCTAGATGAAGGATACCACTGGATTCCTTAAAGTTCTTGAATGAGGAGTTACAAGATAAGTATTAATGAATACTTTCCCCCAAAGCCATGAAGAGGACCCTGTTCTTAATTACCTAATGATATTAACATGACACAGAAAGTCATGTTTCTCTTCAAATAGGGAATTTAGTTGATGAAAGACTACTATCCAGGAAAGCAGAGTTATTGTAGGGACCAAGGATTTCAAGCCCACTATCCAGCCAGATTAGGGCCAGCTGTTGTGCAGTGGCTGTCTAGTCTCTTATATTGCTCTCTTCTGGTATTAACACAGGAGAAGAATAGCAGTAGTTGTAGGTACCTCTTAGGCAAGAGTGAACTTGGCCTGGTATGGAGCCAAAGTTCATCAGTGAGGACTGATCACATAGTGAAGAGTTTCTGCTGATGAAGGAATCACTCAGTTGAAGTCAGCTCCCTGATTTCCTCCTGGGACACGTGGATAGACACATATTAAAAATAGACTTCTGTGAGATCCCTGTTCTCTCAACAACACACTGACATTTCCATGCTCCCTGGAATTCAAATTAAATTGGGAGTGGTGGAGGTGTGGATCATTGAAATACACCAAGTCACAGAAACTGAAAATGGGGGATGTTATTCCAACACCTCTGGTGAAAAGCTACCTGGATCATATTGCCCTTTAAGCATCTCAAAGATTGAACTCAATATATTTAGTTCAACAATAACTAACCTGCTGTGCCATCAAAGTAGAAACAAACAGCTGGACCAAATCACCATCAAGTCATGTTGGTTATGAGGGCTTAAAGTCTGACTGCTGTCACAGCATGGGAAAGCATTGATTGATGACAATAATAATGATGGTTTTTATTTATTTTCAAACATTTATGAGAAGCATGGCATAATAACACTTATATAGTATTAAGAAGTTTATGAGAAACAGTATGGCAGAGTGAGTAAAGAGTTGGCCTTAGAACCAAGAAGGCTTGGGTTCAAGTTGCCCCTTATACACATGGTGGCTATATGACTTCAAACAAATCATTGAACCTCTCACTGCTCTAGGTAATTCTCTTAAGACTCTAAACTGTAGAGAAGTCACTGATTTGATCTGGTAGCAGAAGGAGTTTTCCCTCCTGGGAGTTTCCCATGTTATTGAAATGAGATCCAATTCCCTTTTCTGTCAAAAGTTTATAAAATCCTTTCTCTACCATATCTCATTTAACTCTGACAATGGCTTCCCTTTCTTCTGTTGGCTTCCATAAGTCTCTAAGTACATGGTGTTTCTGTTTCTTTCGTGATTCTTTTATGATATTAGCTAAGTGAGTAATAATAATAATGCTTAATATTTATAGCAATAATGTTAATGATGACAGTGATGGTTGATGTATATAAAGAACTTTAAGGTTTACAAATCACTTTAAAAATGCTATCTTACTTGATTTTCACAACAACCCTGTGAGGTAGGTGCTATTATTATCCCCATTTTGCAAGTAAAAAATTGAGACAGAGAGTTTAAGTAACTTCTTTGGTGTTATACAGCTAATGGATTTGAATTCAGTTCTTCCTGACCCCAAGTCTAGCACTCTATTCACTATGCCATCCAGTTGTTTATCTCCTGATAGGGGTATGCCCAACTAACCAATAAGTCAAGTAAAGGTAGAACCACCAGAGAGGTCCCATCAGCCTCCTGTTGTGAGGGACCTAAAAAAGCAGCTGAATGGCTTGCTTGACACATAACAGCTATGGATTGGCACTTCTGCTGATATACCACACTCTGTAAGGACTTGTAAGGTTAATGGGATTTAAGATCTTCCCTGTCTGTTAATAGACCACACATGGAGCCCTGTTAAGGGAAGCTTACTTAGGGAAAGCTTGCTTAAAGGAGGCTTGCTTGTAGGAAGGCTTTCACACCTTTTGCTAATGTCTAATTAGGCAAGGGTTGTGATGCCTTCTGGCTCTGAGAAGAGTATATATACTCTGAGTAGGTACTTTGCTTTGGGGGTTCACTTATGAAAAGGATTTTATGGTCGAGATTCTGAGTGGCCATATGTTCAGAGCTCCCTGACTGCTCACATATAAAGACACTCTCAATTCAAGGATCTATGTAACATGTATAGCAGTATTGCTTTGATTCAGGCAGCCAAAGCCCTGTCTGTGGATCTTTATTTCTCTACTTGTATTTTCTCTGAAGTTCAGGTTGCTAACTTTTCCCCTGAACTAGTGAATGTGATTTAAAAAATTGTTGATCCCTTAAACAGCTATCTTTCCTAGCAAAGCAGATCTAAGAACCTGTGGTAGCAGCCATCTTGAGTATGCCAGCATGGCTGTGTCTACAGAACCCAGGCCAGATAAATGAGGGAGCCACTCATCCATCAATGACACCATACCTAGAAGCAAAGTACACGAGCACTGCACAAAGGAAGATGTTTTCCAGGGGCAGAAATCATGAGGTGTTCCTCCATCATACATATTATCTATACTTGTGACTGCACTACTTTAGTACTTTAAACATGAGTACACTCTACCCAAAGACATTGTCTATACAAGGGTAGAGTACAACATCCAATTTGGAAGATATTTTTGTAACTTCTGACTTTGTTGTGTTGTCTCAGTAAATATGTTGTTATAAAAGCTAGTTGTTATTAATTGTTTAATTGATGTTGGGAAGTACATTGGGTAAGGGATCTTGAATGATAGCATTAGAAGTCACAATCCTGCAGGGTTATCTCTGAAATCTTTAGGAAGAAAGTAGTCATTCCCTTTCTGAGGATTTAATCTATCAACGCAAATAAGGTTTGGGGAAATGAGCCTGCAGGGGTGTGTGATGCAATGCATGAGCAGCTTCCCAAAAGAATCCTACTGTGAACAGTTTTTTAAGGTTCTGATTGCATAGTATGGTGAACACTTTTTTATTTATTCAAGAAGAAATCAAAGGAAAATACTGGCAACACATCAAGATATAGTATTAACAACATTACATCTTATCACAATATAGTGTTCACAACAGCTTATCATTAAAATGACCACATAGTTTTCACCAAAGTGGTCACAGTATTTAGAGCAAAGAGCAAAAGGACAATCATCTGGTATCCCTAAGGAGGTTTGCCTCCTTACTTAGTCATTCAATCATCTCAGAATACAATTAACTCTTCCACTCATGGGGCAACTAGGTTGACTTATTCAGTCACTTATTCAGCAATCAGTTACTAAGTATTGCTAATCACTAAATACAATCATTAGAAAATATACAAACACCTCACTTGCTAGGTCACTAGTAAACCATGTTATCATCACAGCATTCAGTATCCAAGGAGAGATCTTTTCTTCATCTTGACTCAGGGTGGTTTCTCAGATTCCCTGGATCCCCTTCTATGGTCCTCGCTCCTACCTGAATCTATCAAACAGTCACCTGGATTCAGAGGCAGACAGCTTCCAGGTCCTTGTCCAGTCCTCCTGGCAGTTCCTGCTATACACTGAAGTTCACAGAGTACAGTACATCTCAAAACCTTCACAATTTCTGTTCCCAGGAATTCAAGGATCAGCCAAGCCACAAACAAACAAAGTCTTAGGATCTGAGTCATGCTTCCTCAGTCCTCTGGCAGTTTGGCTGGCCCTAGGAAATACAGCCAGAAGAAATCTCAGCCTTCCAGGCAGCAGCAGCCACTTCAGCCTTTACCAGATCTTTCAGCAGAACAGCTTCTTCCACCAGGATCTTGTCAGGAGAAAATTTTGAATGCTCTTCTGTAGGGCTTTCCTTATATACACATACACATTGGCTTCCTGTTTTAGCCAACCCTTTCCTGCTATGTCAGCAACAGGAGACAGAGTTCACACATTCTGTTTCTTTCACAGAGGTTTGATTAGTTACTAAGGGCTAAGTACCTGCTTACTTGACAAAAGAAAAAGGGTTCTTCAAATTTAAATCAATTACCATTACAAGGTGCTATATATTAATATCTTTTATATATGTATAATAAGTACCATGATAATGTTGTTAATGGACTTAAGATGTTGGGGAGAATATTTTCAATCTTTGAGACTGATGGCAAGGATGATGATCATTTGTTTGGTGTCAGGGACAAAGATAGAGTACTGATCTGAAAAGAACTCAAGTCTGACCATGTGTGGCAATTCTTGAATCCTTGAGAATAATTACAATTCTAAGTTGCCAGCTTGGAGCTCCATTCTTTTAGGGTAAGAAATGACAGATGACTTCATGACCTAGCAAAAATTCCTTCAACAATGGAAGTGTAACAACAGGTGGATTGTGGCCATTGCCAGAACTAAGTGGCTATTCCAATCGACTCTCCTCAGATTATTCAACACTAATTTTTGTGAGAAGGTACAATAAAACATGCACATTGTGTTTATGTGTTCTGCCAAGGATTTCCAAATAGAGCTTTTCCTAGGCAAAATCATATGGAATATTACAATTGCAATGGATTTCAGATTGGTACTTACTGTGTGACCTTAGGACTTGGTGTGACCTCACTTCTTTTTCTGTAGAATAAAGAAATTAGGTTAAATGAGCTTTAAATATTCCTTTTACTTTTAAAATACCAGGACCACCTAGAGCAGTTCACTGATTTTATAGATTAAAGAATAGTCCTTGAGAAGTTAAATGATGCCTTATTTGTCACATACCAAGTCTGCAGCAGAACTAGAATATGCTTCTCTAAATGATTTAAAGGTTAATGCAATTGGCACCAACTTCAAGTATATGCATTAAGCTATGAAACTTCAGAAACAATATCAATGATACCAAAGAACAATTAGAAAAGTATTGAATTATCTTCCTGTTTATATTTTAATTCCAAATAGTAAATGTTAGTTTATTTAAATATTTTGTTATTCCCTGATCCTAAGTGTGCCTAGGTTTGGTCTTAAATGAAAGACATGAAATTCAAATATACTTGCGAAATCCAAACTTAGATTCATTCATTATTTGTCTTATAACCAGGCCCAGATGCTTAGAAAAACAAACAAAAACAGTTAGTTTGCTTATTTGAAGTTGTCTGAAGTGTAAACAGGAATCTAACAGCTAATTGTTCTTCCCAGAGATAAAGTCATAATCATAAAAAGTAAAAAAAAAAATTAGATTTAAAAGCTGATAGTAACAGCAGTGGTATGGCTTGCCTTCTGATTGGCTGTGAAAATTAGTACTCCATTGTGATGTTCAATGACTTGTGAAAGGTTATTTGGGGGGGGATCAGGGGTATGTGGGTTGGAGGAAATGACAGTTGAGGGGAGAAGCATAAAGGAAAGGGGGAGACTTTTGCAATAATCAGTGAGTTTCTCCTTTTCTACCTCACCTCTCCCCCACCCATGATGTAATTAAATTCTTACTGAACTTAGTTGTTATTTTTCTAACTTGCCTCTGGAATCACTTCTGCTCCAAACACAACATGTACCAAACCTAACCTGTGGATGGGGAGAATGGCAGTTCCAGCTGAGTTGGCATTCATTCAGCAATGTACAGTATGAGTCCAAATAATAATGGAAGCAATTTTGAGAGGATGAGAAAAGACAAGAAAAAAA
The DNA here is from genome assembly GCA_028646575.1 of Pseudocheirus occidentalis. Taxonomy (NCBI): domain Eukaryota; kingdom Metazoa; phylum Chordata; class Mammalia; order Diprotodontia; family Pseudocheiridae; genus Pseudocheirus; species Pseudocheirus occidentalis. Next base: position 103,224,128 of record CM053593.1, read on the forward strand.
CCACAGCAATAATAGCCACGATAGGTTAAGGTACAGTAGAGGTTCATGCAGTTGCTATTACTTCACAATTCCAACAATACTGATGGAAATATATTTTCAATTTTGAAGGACAAAAAATAAAAAGAAGCATAAAAGAGACTGTGACTTAAACCTCCCTGGCTCTCTGAACATCTGTGATACTATGAAAAATCAGAAGCATTTCCAAGAATGCAATGAATTGGTCTCTTAAGTTATATTTCCATCATTCTCCATCTCACTTGGCACTGGCATGCTGCATACCCCTCTTACTGACTTACCCAGACCACCCCCCTCTCCTTTTGTGTTTATGTTCTTCAACCCTGAGAGAAAACTGAAGGTGGCCCTCTTATTGTTACAAGGTGACACTGATCCAGTCTAAGAAATGTATTAGACATAACTAGAAGGGACCTTTGAGATCTTCTAATCTAATTGTGCTATTTTATTGGTGAAGAAACTAAGGAGGATTGACTTGACCATTGCTCACACAGTGAGAAATAAATGGTAAGACTGGAATTTGAACCTGTCTGCTCATTGCCACTTTTCCATTTCACCATTTTTTGAATTATAATTGTTGGTGCTTTTCATTGCTTTGACTAGAGGAATTGTAGGTTTAGATCCCTGGATTCTATACTTGAACCCTCACTTAAAATCTGTATTTCATCAAATTGTAGAGTATTATAGCTGGAAGGAACCTTGGACTCAGTATCTCTTCCTTTCAGAAGACAATTAGTTCCCTCATAGAATGACTTAAAAGCCTCAAAGAAATCCATCTAACTAATCAAATTACAGATACCATTATATTTCATTATGTGCTTCTTCTTTAAAAGCATCCATTGTCTTACCTTAACAATTCTACCACTCTTCAGAATAAAAGTGACTGTCTGGGACCATCTCCATTATTTCCCCACTGTTTCATGCTTTTAATAAAGGCAGCATCTAAAATTTAATAGCATTTGGAAAACCAAGGGGCCTTCTCTTGGACTTGTATGGCATGTTTCATATTACAGTGCAAAGGATGGAGACTAAAGAACAGCTTCTCTCTCCAAGATTTGGTCTCTCTAGGTCTCAAGCTGCTTTGAATAGTTGTGGATGTTATGGCATTATACTGCAAAAGAAAAGAAAATGTCTTGAGAAGTTAACACACAAATTTAACAACTTTTTTGTTCCCTCTCTAAAACTCTAAATAAAAATTAAAAAAAAAACCTTATTTAACACACTCTTTTGTCCCCACTGAATTGACCAGCTCTTTTGGCATTGCCTAAATCTAGACAGTGAACTGACAAAATTCAAGAAAACTTACTCCCTTAAAGCATTTGACAGGAGAGTACCAAGTCTTTTTTTTCTTTTTCAGATGAGGTGTTTTAAAGCTGAAATGTTGTTCAGTGGCTATGTCCATACACACTAGAGATCTATTCCCAAATCCACCAGTCTCATTAACCAGTGCTGGAGTCCAACTAGTTCCTATGAGAAATGTGAGGGTTTTTTTTCTTTGTTTTTAATAAAACATGTGGGCCAAATTAGAATGTAAATAAATGAATGACTTTCAAGAATCCACGATAACACTTGCTGAGCGGTGGGTCAGGCCAGATTTAATCTAAAATCTTTCTGCTGCATGTAAATGATTATGTCATAGCATTTGTCTTTAATTACTAATCTCTTTCCAAAGACTTGACTCATAACGTGTTTCTCGGTTAACCACAAAAATTATACTACAAGATTTGTCATATAGATTCATTTTTAAACTTTCATTTCATTTTTTTCTTTCTGTTACAGCACTGTTAAGTCCTGGCTTCTGAAAAAGAAATTTGGAGAGATGGCTTAGAAAAGTCTTCCTTGAGCTTTGGTAGCAGCTTTTGAAGGTTTCTCTGCTAAGAAACTCATGAAACACCATTATCTCATAAAAGGCACTATATTAAGCCAAGTAATTATGGAAATAGCCATGCTATCTCTATCATTTTGTGCTTATATAGAACTCTTCTTCAGGCACATTCCAAGTGTTTAAGGACCAATGAGTGGTTAAGAAAGTCGAGGTTATGGCCTTATAAATGAATTCAACTAGATACTTAAACAACCTTCCCCACCCACCTACCACAACTTCCCCTATCAGAGACATACTACTTAAGGAATGAAGTCATCAGACTTCTTGACTTAATCGGTACGAATCTTAGATAAATCATTATCTGCTCAGTTTTAGCTTAGGCATTGGTGGCCAGTGGTTGTTGAGACCATTTGCCTTACATCGTCATGGCAGGACAGTGACCCTGGGTTCTTCATGACTTTGTAAGAACGCAAACTCTGGAAGGATCTACTATGTTGGAAAGCCTTCCAGTATGGTCTTAGAAATAGACTAAATCTGCTTTCCAAATCCTAGTCTGGTGAAATATGTAGAAGTTTGTTAAGAGTAGGCTGGTGACTTGTTGATGAATTAATTCTTTGGCCATAACAACACATGAAAAAAAAAAAAAGAAAACAAGAAAACCTACAAAATGGTACTCAATCCTAATATACCCATTTCTGTTTCCATAGTTATGGTGGAAGTTAGATTGTGTAGTCAATAGAGATGGAATATATCAGAAAGATCTGTGTTCAAATCCTACCTTAGACATTTAGTAGCTGTGACCTTGGTTGTTGCTTAATCTCTCTGTGCCTCAGTTTCCTCAGATATAAAATGAGAGAGTTGGATTTGAAGTGAATATTGCATTATTGTTACAGATGGCTTCTAAATTCCCTCCCAGTTCCACATATATGATCTATGAATTACAGAGTTTTTTAGCTTCTATAAATAATATCTTAACTCTTAGTACTAAAATATGACATCCTAGCCATCCTATCAACTTATTGGGATCACTAAATTGACATACTGTTGGAGCCAATCAAATCAACAAGTATTTAACAAGTAGCTATTATATGCCAAGCAATGTGCTAAGTAACTATTGGAAGAAATTACAAATCATCATTCTCACTATAAATGAAACCAAAAGACAAAATGGAATTACAGATAAATCAAAGGAAGGTTCCTGTGCTCTCTTTGACTGGGAAGATAAAGAAGTAGGTAGAGCTGGTTTTATTGTGTGTAAAAAAGGCAACAAGAGCCATTGTTTCATGGGATGCTTGGTCATCTCATGGTCATCATAAATGCAAATCTTTATAGTGAACAGAAAGATCACCAGGAAGATAATTGTAGCCTACACATCAACATGTATTCCAGGGGGAAAAGACATTTTTAAACTTCTATGAAAAACTTGACAAGACCTTCTTAATTAATTTAATCTCTAGTAATGTTGATACAAAGGTGGGAATAAGGGAGAGCAGAGAGAATACATTTTGGAAAATATGGTTCAGGAGTAAGAAATGAGAAAGCCTTGTATACTATATAGCAAATCCACAGCTATATGACATAATTATGTTCTTCAAGAAGACAATCAAGAAATTTTTTATATATTGAACACTGAATAACACAAAAGGAAATTCATTTTATTCTAATAGACATAATACATCTGGTATTTTTAACTTAATTAGATATGTATAATCAGACAACACAATTCTCAGTAATCAAAATAAATCACAAATAAGAATAACAAATGTGAGAAAAGATGACAAGAAATTAAGGCAGTTCAATCTGACCAATTTAAATAAGCCATGTTAAGAAAAATGGGAAATTGACCAAAGAAGATCAACATAAACTATTATCATTTTCTGAAAAATTTAAAGCCATATTAATTACCACCAGCAGACCAAAATACATTAGAAATGGCCTAAGTGATCAAACAATCTCTTTACCAAGATACGAGATAGGACAACCAGATTGTAAAATTACATAGAGGACAATAGTGGAAGAGTATAAAGAGTTTCACCTCCTAAAACAACAAGGAGTAATGGAAGGAAGAACAAGTTGTTGGTTTTTTTAATTAAAAATTTTTTAAAGTATCATATTGCAGTGGATGGGAGGTAGGGGGGTGGATACTGGATCAGAATCAGAATACATGGGTTCTAATCCTGCCTCTGCTACTTACTGTTCAGTTGTGTCTGATTCTTCATGACCTGGTGGGCCAGACTGTCCATAAGGTTTTCTTGGCAAACATACTGAAGCAGTTTGCCATTTCCTTCTCCAGTGGATTAAAGTAAACAGAAGTTAAGTGATTTGCCTAAGGTCACACAGCTAGTAAGTTTTTGAGGTTGGATTTAAATTCAATCCTTTCTGACTCTAGAAACAGCATTCCATCCACTGAGCCATCTAGCTGCCTCTAATTGGTACATTGTTTTCTTGTTGTTGACTGTATAAAAGCTTTTGATATAGTATAGTAAAAGGCTTCTTTCAAGGGACTCTTCCAATAAGATGCTTCCTGTGCATGTGTCTAAATTATTCAAGCTGTCTTGCACAATGGAACAACAGAGATAACTTAGTTTAATGAATCTGATTATTAATATTGAGGTTTAAACAAGAAGACCTACACTCACCCAAGGCATTTGCCAACATCATGGGAAATGAGTAGCACAAAGTCCAAAATCAAGAGGAACCATCTATATAGGATCATGGATTTACAGCTATAAATAACATGAGAATCTATCTGCTCTAACTTCATCATTTTACAGATGAGGAAATAAAGACTCAGGGAGGTTGAGAGACTTACTCAACATCACAGAGATAATAAACTTCATATAGGGGATGTGAACAAAGTCTTTTGAATCCAGAACTAATGCATATTGTGATCTCATCTAGATGTTCCTATTTGAATATATAGTTGCCTTGATTGAATTAAATTCAGAATATTTCAGAGCCTACTAAATGAGACTATACTTGCTCAAAATATCTTGGCCTGAGGTTCAACTTAGAAAAAAATGTGAATGAAAAATAACTCTTTCATAGATGTGAGATGGTTTAATGGTCAACCCACAGAGCTAATGACATTGGTAAATATGTATGGGTTAGTCCCTGCAGATGAGCAATGGGTAGGGCCCAGAACTGAATAAGAGGAAGAGAATCAGTTGCATTGTTTCTGGAAAATTGCATTATTCATTTAATGATATAAATTTCTACCTTAAATAAAGGACCATCCTTTTCACACCAATACTCTTTCAGGATGGCATATGGGTATTCAGTTTCCTTCAAAGCTCAGTTCAATCAACACCTTCTATATTAAGTCTTTCCTGAATCTCCCTAATCTCAGCTACAAGCTTCTTCTCCACTTGACCATATGCATATACATGTATATAAATATGCATAAATATATACATAAGATTACATAAATATAATATAGATATGCATATAAATGTTTATCAATACACACAAATATTTATATAACAATGTCTACAAATATATATACACATGTATTTTGAGTCCTCTATAAATACTTTGAGGGCAGGGCCTATTCCTGACTGCCTTTATATTCTCAACACCTAATATAGTCAGTCAGTAAACATGCATTAGTAATAACTATTTGCCAGGCAGTGTGTTGAGTGATGCAGAATACAAAGTTAACCCCCATCTGTCCAAGTCTAGACTTGTTTTTGTGGAGGACAAGCCCTGTGCTTCCTACATGGAGGGAGACATGACTCTGGATTTGGGAGATACTGAAAGTTATATTGCTCACAGCCATTAGAGACTTACTTGAGTTGGTTGCAGATACACTTTGAGAGAGAATCTCTAGGAAGGATGGAGAGAGAGAGAGAGAGAGAGAGAGAGAGAGAGAGAGAGAGAGAGAGAGAGAGAAACAAGGATAGACAGAGAGACAGACTTTTTAATGACTCAACCTTTTGGATGGAGACTTATAACCACTGGAGTTGTAGACATATATGGGAGATAGTGACATCATGTTCTTTGACTTTCAAGTCTTGAAATTCTAGCAACTACTGAGAAGGATCTTCTCAGTGAGATCATTCTCCTCTTTTGAGCTAAGGTGTTATCTCATTTCCCCCTAAAGGTTTATTACTCTTGTGCGTTCCTTGGCATATTCTAATCTATACTGTTTCTCCCATTTCTGTTTGCTTTTTTGCTTGAATAAATGGGTTTATTCACTATTGCTATTTATTTAGTTAGTTATTTTTCTTGTTTCCATCACTCATTTCCACGAGATTTTGAGTTACAAATTTTCTCCCCATCTTTCCCCTACCCACCACCTCAAAACAGCCATCCGCCTGTATAGCCCTTCCCCCAATCTGCTCTCTCCTATGTCCTCCTCCATTGCCCCTCTATCTAGTAGTGGAGGATGGGTCTCCGTACCCCAGTGCCTATATATCTTAATTTCCAGTTGCATGTAGTTAATAATAAAAATTATATATATAATATATATGTACACATATACACATATATTTTGAACATTTGATTATGGAACTTTAAATTCTAGATTCTTTCCCTTCCTCCCTCCATCACTCACCCCCACTGGAAAGACAAGCAATTCAATACAGACTGTACATGTGAACATTTCCACAACGGACATATTGTGAGAGACTGATTATATGTCCCTCCTTCCTATCCTGCCCCTCCCCATTGTTCTATTCTCTACCCTGTCCCTGTTCCATTACAGAAGTGTGTACTTCCAGCAACCCTCCCCCCCACCTTTCCCTCCCCTCTGTCATACCACCTCTCATGCCCCTACTCTCCTGTGTGGCAAGATACCCAGGTTAGAGTTTATGTCATTCCTTCCCTAAGCCAAATTCAATGAGAGTAAGGTTGACCCTTTCCCTTTTGCTTTCCTGTTCTTCCCCTCCATTGTAACAATTATTCCTAGCCACTTCTATATGAGATGAATAACACCATTCTGTCTCTTCCTGTCTCCTCTCATTCTAATCCTTGCCTACCTCAGAATTTCACCTTTTAAAGTATCTTCCTTTCCTATTCAACTGATTATGTGCCCTCTACATATATATATATATATATATATATACACATATTCAGATGTGCTCATACACATATATAAACCCTCTTATACAGATATATGTGTATGCATACATACATATATGTATATATATATATATGTGCATTTGTATTCCCTTCACTCATCCTCATACTGAGAAAACTTTCATTATCATTTTTTTGATTATCATTTTTCCATGTAAGTGTGTAAATAGTTCAACTTTGATAAGTTCCTTATGATTTATTTTCCATGTTTATCTTCTCATGCTTTTTGTATTTGAGTGTCAAATTTCTTTTCAATTCTGGTTTTTTCAGCAAGAATGTTTGAAAGTCCTCCACCTCACTGAATGACCATATTTTCCTCTGGAACATTGTATTCAGTTTTGCTGGGTAGGTGATTCTTGGTTTTAATCCTAGCTCCCTTGATCTCTGGAATATCATATTCCAGGCCCTTTAATCCCCCAATGTAGAAGCTGCCAGATCCTGGGTTATCCTAATTGTGTTTCTGCAGTATTCAAATTGCTTCCTCTTGGCAGCCTGTAATATTTTCTCCTTGATCTGGGGACTCTGGAACCTGGTTATAACATTCCTAGGAGTTTTCTTTTGGGGAACTTTTTCAAGAGGTGATGGGTGAATTCTTTCAAATTCTATTTTGCCCTCTGGTTCTAAAATATCAAGGAAATTTTCCTTGAGAATTTCTTGAAGGATGCTTTCTAAGTTTTTTTTATCATGGCTTTCAGATAGTCCAATAATTTTCAAGTTGTCCTCCTGGATCTATTTTCCAGGTCAGTGTTTTTTTCAAGGAGATATTTCACATTGCCTTCTATTTTTCATTTGTTTGGATCTGTTTAATTTTATTTTGATTTTTTCATAAAGTCATTTGCTTACATTTGCTCCACTCTAATTCTGAAGGAATATTTTCTTCAGTGAGCTTTTGAGATTCTTTTTCCATCTGGCAAATTTGACTTTTTAAGGCATTCTTCTCCTCATTGCTCTTCTCACTTTGCTTCCTTTGACTGCTCATGTTGTCAGTGAATTATTTGACTTTTTAGGTCTGTGGAACTCTGCTTCCAGAGGGAAAATCTCTGTCACAAATTGCTGGGGTTTTCACAGCTGCCAGAGCTATTGGAAGAGTGCCATTTTTTTGCCACCCCCACCAGCTTTGGCTCACTGAAAACACACCCTGGGACCAATACCCAAGACCACAATCCGGATCCAGGCAGCTCAAGGCAAGAGCACTTAGCCTCTGAACAGTTGCTTGGCCTACCTGCAGTCTTCAGGCCGAGAGCTCTGAAGCACACATGTGGAGGTGACTGCCACTTCTGCCATTTCCTTGCCCTGGAGGCAGTTCAGCTGGACTGCTTTTCTTCCCCAAATTTAGGTGAGCTCCACTGACCTTTCACTTAGTCCTTGTTTCTTATGGCTTGATAATTCTGAAAACTGCTACAGTTGCCCTAATCCACTCTCCTGAAGGTTCTAGCTGTGGCTCGTCCTGGGTGCCCCAGGGCCAAGCCATGGTTTCAGGCTGGGCTGGGCTTGGCTCCCAGCATGCTGTAATGATCCCTTCCTGCCAAGCTGCCTTCAGAGGGAGATGTGTTTTTCTGTATTTTTGCATGAGTTTTAGAGCCCTAAAATTTGTTTAGAGTCATATTTTATGGGTATTTGAGGTGGCTATATGGGAACTACAGAACCTTGTTGCTTCTACACTGCCATCTTGGCTCTGCTCTGCTATTGCTATTTATTATGATCCTTTGGGTGATCAGCTTTTGGTGAGAAGGGGCTAAGGGTGGTGATTATAAACTTGATACCACCCTCCCCCTTTAGAAGCAATCAAAGATGTGTCTTTTGTTCTTTGCCTCGATATTTGAGGTAGGGCAGATAATTATTAGTCTTAGCCCAATAACCCTCTTAGATACTGTAGGGAATAATATCCAATCTTGAAGGTCCTAGACTTTGCTTGTCACTCATCCAAGGAATATATTTCCTTCCTTCTTTGCTTCCTTCCTTCCTTCCTTGCTTCTTTCCTTCCTTCCTTGCTTCTTTCCTTCCTTCCTTGCTTCTTTCCTTCCTTCCTTCCTTCCTTCCTTCCTTCCTTCCTTCCTTCCTTCCTTCCTTCCTTCCTTCTTTTTTCTTTTCTTCCTTTCTTTCCAAAACCTTAAATCCAGTTCACTCTGAAGCTTACACATTACACCACAAATAGGTCCCTGCCCAAGCTCCACTTAATGGCTATATGTTGGGCTCTCCTGGCTTAGAGTGAATGTCAGTGGTAACTTTCTCTTGGAAACAGCAAGTCTGAGGGTCGTCCTCTCCCAATTTGATTTTTTTTCTTTTCCTAATTAAAGGGGCCATCCCTTGACTCACTTCTTAAACAGGTCTATTCACTAAATGGGCATTATCTCATTCTAAGTACCTGAAAAGGCCTTAGCCTAAAAGGGCCAAGGTCTCCCATTGTGTCCTAGGTCATCTCCAGTCATCCTGATGAATATCAGGTCACTGGATCCAGAATACCCAGCAGAGAAAGTGAGGTTGGTGACTTTGCACAGCCCTCCCTCACTCATATCAAAGTCAACTGCAAGTCATGTCATCATTTCCATGATGCCATGGTCCTCTTCAAAAATGAAAGACAAACCACCAACACATTTCTAAGACAAACTCTGTGTATATACAGCCTTCTCCCACATACATATCCTATATCCACAAAAGGCAAAAAACACTCTCTGCCTTCAGGGAGCTTACCTTCTAATAAGGAAGATATCATGTAAATAAATAGGTACATGCAAGATACATGCAGAGAAACTGAAAGCAACCTTAGAGAAGGAGCTGCATAGATCAGGACAAAAAGTAACATATAAGTCATTTATTGAAGGAAGGTGAGGGTTCTAAAAGGAGGAAGTGAGGAGGGAATATTCAAGTCACAAAGACAGCAGATGAAATGAAGAACAGCAAATTGCCCAGTATGGACGGATCATAGAGTATATGGAGAGGAAGAGAATTTAAGAAAACTGGAGGGGAAGGAAAAAGTCAGTTGTGAAGAACTTTATATGCCAAAACCCAAGGACTCTATATTTGATTAAAGATGTAATGGGAGCTGTGCGGTTTATTGGCAGGAGCTGGAGACAGATCGAGGAGCAGGCAGGGAGAATGACATACTCAGAACTACAATTTTGGAAAATAAATTACTTTGGCACATACATAGAGGATAGATGTGTGGGGGTGGGGACATAGCATTTATACATCATTTATGTAGAGGATGCTGTACCGAGGACTTTTTACAAATCCTGTCTCATTTGATCCTTACAGTAACCCCTTAAGCTAGGCACCCTTATCATTGCCATTTGACATTTGAGAAAAAAGAGACAAAGCTTCAATGATGTGCTTAAGGCTATATAGCTAGCAAGTATCTGAGGCTAAATTTGAACTCAAGTCTTCCTGACTCCAGGTTCCTGTGCCCCACTAGCTATCTGGTGAGAGATTTGAAACTCTCCATGAGGAGAGGAAATAATAATAAAAATAATAGTGATGACCAACATTTAAATAGTACTTATTATGTGTCAAGCACTGTGATAAAGTGCTTTACAAATATTTCATTTGCTCCTCAGGTGGTATTATTATCCCCATTTCACAGAGGAGGAAATTGAGATAGAGGTTAAATGACTTGCCTAGAGTCACATGACTATTAAGTGTCTGAGGCAGAATTTGAACTCAACTCTTCCTCATTCCAGACCAGGTGCTTTCTTCACTGCCAAAGAAGGAGACCAATAAGACTCATTAGAAGACTTTGCAAGGGCAACTTTATCCAGCACAGTGGATAAAGAACAACCCTTGAGTCAGAAGGACCTGAGATCCAATCCAGCCTGAGATACTTACTAGCTGTGGTGGTCCTGAGCAGATCACTTAACTCCAATTGCCTCCAGAAAAGGTGGGGGAAGTGGGAGGGACATGGGGAGGTTATTACAACAATCCAGATAAGTGGTGATTAGGGTCTGATATAGTAGATGCTTAATGGCCGATGCCAAGCTAAATTTGGAGACTCTCATCACCGGTTGTTAGTCTGTAGGATGATGGATGTTCGGATCACAGAATCTCTCAAAACTCATTGACCAAGGTATAGAGAGGTTATGATCTGTGTTGACAGAAGAGGACTTTCCCCTCAAAGATTATAGGAATCTTTGAAGCATAATTTTTAGTGTCACTGAGACAAGTAGGGAAAGTGGTAGTTTTGGTCTATTTGTGATCATCATTCTCTGCAGTACTGACCTTACATGATAGTGAAGAGGGAAATGGTCTTAGTGAGAAGGTATCAGGTTTGTCCTCCAAATATATCCCTAGGCTATAGTGTCAGGGGCAAAGCCTGCATACTCTATGATCCTTATGGTTAAGGTTTGGAAAACCTCTCTTAAAATGGAGTATATTACACATTTTGAGCCAATAGCAAGTGGGTATAACTTAGGTCAGAAAGAAAACCCCTTGTCAAAGGAATTGTGGTATGATGATAAGAGCACTGAAGTTGGAGACAGAAAAACTGAATTCAGATCATGACTCTGGAATGTATTAGCTTAGGCAAATCATGTATCCTCCATGATTCTTAGTGTCCTTACATAAAAATAGGGATAATCTTATCTCTGCTATTTACTTCAAAGGCTTGTGTGAGAAAAGCACTTTGTAAACTTTAAGATACTATGAAAATGTAAGTTGTTATGAGAGTGGTAACTAGGAATCAGTAACACAAGCTGCTTGTACCAAACAGCAGAAAAGGCATTCTCTAATGGTGGGATGCAGGGGATGGGAGAAGAGAGGAGACACCACTTAATAGGTAGTGAGACTCAGAGATGATTAAAACTGGAAGGGACCTAAAAGACCACCTTATCCAATAGTGACCCATAGTCAGTATCAGTGCAGAGACTTGAATCTTATTCTTCTGTCATCTGGTCTTCTTCCCTAATAAATTACCCCTTCTCCCTCAACCAATTACAATTAGTTATTGTACTTTGATTAGTACAGCTGGAAAGAGTAGTGAAGTGAAAAGCTAAGGAATGTCTTTTTTCTTTTTTTCTCCCCTTGCCTTGTCTTGCCTTCCCTTTCCTCTGTCTGTCTCTTTCTCTCTCTACTTCTTTCTTTCTTTCCTGATATTGAATATAAAACTAATTTGGATTTCAAAGGTTATGGCTGTTGCAGGAAACTTCAGAACTTGTAATGCTGGAGTGGGTTAAAAGTCTTCCTCCTCACCCCACCCCCCACTCCCAAGAAGCATTCCTGTAATCTCTTCCCACTCCTCCCCTATTGATTTATTACTATATCTTTCTATCTCCTTTCTCTGTCCATAAAAAGCATTATATTGCTATTTATGCAGCAGAGGCAAGCAGATAAATAGCTAGATTTACCCTAGTCTCCCACCTGGGAATAGGCTAACCAATCTCTTGGGTACAAAATGCCATGAAAGCATGTGGATTTTGACATCCTTCGGTTGTATGAAGGGGTCATAGCAAAAAAAAAACCAAACCCTAAATCCTAGGAGAAAAATTAAACTTTCCATCAACACAGCACAGCTGAATTTTCAGTAACCACTTTTAAGACATGACTGCTGTTTTGGCAAAACTAGTAAGCCATACAAAATTAATTTCATGTTTCATTGACATCATTTTCAGAATTTTCATGTTGACATAACCTATCAAGAAAGAGTGAGACACTACAGACAATATCTTTAAGGTGGCTGCAGAAATGAAAGAAGTTATCCACCAGAATGAAGACCCAGCTTGGGGAGATATGACCAGGACTGCAATTGTAAATTTTCATATCAACTATTTAAATGCTGGGTTTTAGCTGGTGTTAGCTGATGTTTAGCATAAAAAACGGAACAGTAGACTGTGTTCATATCCACTATGTTGACTCACAAAAGAAATCTCAAACAATTCTTAATTATGTCTCCAGTCAAACGTAGTGTATGTGGTAACTGACATTTCCTTTGGGATATGTATTCAAATCATATAAATGGGCAAATCTGTTAACACGTGGGCGAAGATACCAACACGTGTTTTTCTACGAATATATTTGTTTTTATGTACATCTGTGTATATGTTTTTTTTTGGTTTTGTTTTTTGTTTTTTGCTTTTTGGAGGGCAGTTGGGGTGAAGTGACTTGCCCAAGGTCACACAGCTAGTTTTTTGTGTTAAGTGTCTGAGACCGGATTTGAACTCAGGTACTCCTGACTCCAGGGCCGGTGCTCTATTCACTGCACCACCTAGCCGCCCCTGTGTATATGTTTTGATTGAATATATGTGTATGTATTTGGTTCAGTCCAATGATTTCATAGATATAGGTACACTTAAAATCTTCAAGCAAGTAGATACAGAAGTAGGTAGATGTAGACATTCTTTTATAACACATACTTCAATCAAGGACAAGAAAAATGATGGCTTTGGTCACTGGCATCTTTTTTGTTTATTAAGAAAAAAACTGTGTTGTCTTGTCCTTAATAGTAAAGGATGTCATTACCAATGACTGTTTTATCCATGTGTGACACTGCTACCACCCTGATTCAGGCACTCATCCATCATCTCACATGTAGATGATCACAATGGATTTTTGGTTGGGTGGCCTCCCTCCTTGGTCTCTCCCTACTCTCTAGTCCACTTAGCCATCACATTAATCTTCCTAAAGCATGGGTCTGACCATAGCATGATTCAGATCTCCAGTTATTTCCCTATTACCCCCAGGATGAAATATAAAATCCTCTGTCTGTATTTTAAAGCCCTACATAACCTAGCCCCTTCCTACCTTCCCAAGTTTCTTATGCCCCTCCATGTACTCCAGAATCCAGTAACCTTTTTTGCTATTTCTTGAACAAACAGAAGTGGAGAGAATTTGCAAAAATGAGTACAATAAACTGGTTTGATTTTTTTCTCATTGAAGACTTGAAGCAATCAATCACATTTGTATCATAAAATCAGTCACTGATGTGCTTAATGAACTAGAAATGGTATTAAGGATGGGAAAAGTGCCTCTTGATGAGGGCTTTAGTAGGGAAGAATAATACTTTCTCAAACAATTTTCAATAGTTGGCCACATCTTTAATATCTCACAATTGAATGAAAGATGAAGAAATTATAAGACCACATCCTGCCCTTTTGTTAAATATGTGAAACCAACTGACACATTAGAACAAAATACTGACTTGCATAAAGACTTTTACAAGATGTCTCCCATCTGTATGTTAAGATTATCCAAGATTCCTTTGAAAATAAAAGAACCAAAACAACCCTATTTGATGACCTTCTGATAATAACATCAGAAGAGGCACAAAACAAGGAAACGTATGGGCTACTGTGATGGAGGAGACCCAATATAGAGTCCAGATGGACAAAGAAATCCATTCTGGATTCTGTGCCCTAGAACCCCTTTAGACTCTTATCAGTGAACTCTCTCAGGTCTTCATAACCCTTCTCAGCTATCATTTTCAAAGTTCATTTCTGGGTTCATACACTCTTGCTCACTTCCCTTTACTGCTTCCCCTTGATGACTTCCCTTCCATTAGAATGTAAGCTCTTTGAGGGAAGGCATTGTTTTGCTTGCCTGCATATAACTTTTCAGTACTTGACAGCCCCAGAAACTTTAATGTGCTTAATGAATGCTTTATTTATCTGTTTATAGTGAGTCCTTCCAGATGTTTTTATTTCCTGAATATATTGAATTAAAGTCCATGAAATCACAGAACTCTATTTTTTTTTCTTTTGCTTTTTAGAGGGAGGAAGACAGGGAAATTGGGGTTAAGTGATTTGGCCAAGGTCAGAGGACTAGTAAGGCATAACTCTATTTTTAATCAGTGCCAAATCATCTCAGCAATTAATATGTTTTTGAAATAGTTTGGCATTTGGTACTTCTAAGATCCACCTTTTCCTTAAGATTCTTGATCTTCCGTTCTTCCATATTCCTTCAAACAAATTTCATTATTATTATTTCTAGTTCAATAAGGGAGTCTTTTGTAGTTTGGTATGACAGTGAATGAGTTAAATTAATTTACATTATATTGTCATTTTTATGACATTAGCTCAGTCTTTCCACGAGCAATTAATATTTCTCCAATTATTTAGATCTGTCTTTATTTCTATAAATAGCATTTTGTAGTTGCTTTCAAATAGTTCCTATGTATATTTCAGTGGGAAGGCTTACACATATTTTATATGTGCTATAGTTATGTTAAATGGAATTTCTCTTTCCTTCTCTTCCTGTTGAGTCTTGCTGGTACTATACAGAAATACTTGTGATTTATATGAGTTTGTTTCATAGCCTTCAGCTTCGATGAAGTTGTAGTTTCAATTGATTTTTAGTTTGTCCTCTACAATTCTGTGGGTATACCATCAGGTACAAAAAGCAATAATTTTGTTTCTTCTCTGCCTATGTTTATTCCCTCAATTTTTTTGTTCTCCTATCACTACAGCTAGCATTACTATCATTGAATAGTTGCAGAGATAATGGATATTCTTGCTTTATCCCTAATATTAGTAAAAGCTCTAATTTATCTTTATAACATATAATGTTCTAGATGAATAGTACTTATCATATCTGTTCATTCTTATGTTTTCCATATATTTGAACAGGAATGGGTGTTGTAGTTTGTTAAAAAGCTTTTTCTGTCTATTGGTATAATCACAGATATAATTATGTGATTTTTTTTTTCAATTCTTGTTATTTTGTTTAGACTTTTACTAATATTGAATCAATCTTGCACTCCTTGTATAAGTCCAATCTTGTAATCATGTGTAATTATTGTGATATGTTTCTGTAGCTTTTTTGCTAATATTCTCTTTCAAATTTTTGTATTAATACTCATTAGAAATATTGGTCCATAGTTTTCTTTCTCTGTTTTGAGTCTCTCTGGCTTAGATATCAGGATCATAATTGTATTATAAAAGGAATTTTATTGTTAGAAGCCCTTATTTTCTTATTTTCTTTCAGTTTGTGAATTATTTAAATTAATTGTAATTTGAAGAGATTAGGAATTCTAAATGGGAGAAATGAAAATGGGTACATTTTAGATGAAGCCATTTTGGAAAGTAATTTCGAACTATGTTCCCAAAGTTACTACACTATGCATATCCTTTGATCTAGCAATGCTACAACTAGGCTGATATCTCAAAGAAAGAAAATAAAGAGAAAATTGACCCTCTGAACTATGAGCTCCATGAAAACCGTGATTATTTTTTACCTTTGTATCCTCTGCACTTGGCATGGTGCCTAACATATAGTAAGTAAGCACTTAATAAATGCTTGCTGATTTGGTTTGATAACATGTACAAAACTATTTGTAGCAGCTCTTTTTTATATAGCCAAGAATGGAAACTAAGTGGGCACCTATCAGTTGAGAGATGGATTCAACAAATGATGGTTTATGACTATAAAAGAATACTGTTGTACTGTAAAGGATATAAGGGATTTTTTTTTAGAGAATCCTGGGAAAACAGATGCAGAATGAAATGAGCAGAACCAAAAAACCAGTTTATACTCTGATGAAATGGTAAAAAAAAAAATAAAAAATGAAAAATTGGAAGGCTGTGAGTTCTACCTAATGCAATGATTAGCCAGGATTGCAGAGACTGTTGCTAAAGTATGCTACCCATCTCCTGCCAGAGAAGGGATGGACTAAAGATGCAGAATGAGACATATTTGGATATGGCCATTATGTTTCTTTTTGAGTATGCATATTTGCTATAAAAGCACATCCCCTAGGGGAGAGAAGTGAGAAAAAGAAAAAAATAATAAATTTTTGATCATTGAAAAAACATTTAAATTTTTTAAAATGTAATTCTTAGTTTCTTTTTATGATCAATTCATATGTCATTTCTTTCATGATCACAGTAGTTATAGGTCCCTTCATTACCTTATATTTTCTTTCATATAAGTTGTATAAACTCAAATATTTTCATTTTGTTTATCCCAATAGAATGTAAACTCCTCAAGGGTAGGGGTTGTTTCCTTTTTATCAATGAATCCTAAATGTCTAGCATAGTGCCAGACACAAAATCATTTCTTAATAAATACTTATTGATTGATTACCCCACCATCCTCCCAATGCCCTCTTCCAGATCAAAACTTATCACCAGTTTGTTTTTAAATAATATTCATATATTCCATTTCCCATGATGCTGTGGACCAAGAGATCCTTGATTATTGGGGGAAATTCTCTGGATTACATTATTCAGAAGGTTATTCATAACCTTGAATCATAATGACATCAGCACATGAAAACTTTATTTGAATGAGGAGGCAACAGAGCAGGAGATTCAAAGAGGGGGGAGGGAAGCTGTGAGAGTTATCAGGTTTGTATGCATAGAACTAGTAATCACAGAGAGGTAACTGGAAGGAATGACCACATGCATGGTGGCCCCAGTGTTCTGAACTTTGTGTCTAGACCATGTCAATGAATATATAAGTGAGATAAAAGCTATAAGTATTTCTCACCCTAAGCCAAGAGAAAGATTTCAAGATTTAAACCACAATGCATACCAAGTGTCTACCCTTTGACCTGCAAGTTCAAAGTGACTACAATCTCTCACTATTTTGGAAAGTTGGAGGAATTGAAGGAGAATTAAATTATCCCACGAATATGTGTGTGCATGTGTGTTTGTATGTATGTGTGTTCATGTGTGAATCAAGAATGTTTCCCTATTTGATTCACTTCTCCATTATTATTATCTGATATTTGAATTAAACATTTTTTCTAATTGGATTGCTATGTCTCTGATATACCTAGCAATAAGGTGATGCCTTGGGTGAGAATTTGGCCTGAGTCTACAATAATTATCACTGCAAAACAACATGGTGAACCTAGGTGTAGCTAAGAGGAGTGTTATAATTTAATGCCTAATTAGCATAGCCAACAACTAATTATTCTCTTCTTTGCTTGATTCAACAACCGACTTGTTGAATATGCCTCATCAAGTATAAAAATAGACTTTGGTCTTCTCTAAGGAGTCAGGAAATTTAGAGTTGGCAATGGGTCATTTCTTGCTTTGCTTCCCATGTCTAATTTAAAGGCTTTCTTAAGAAACTTAGAAGCTTGTTGGGCAGAGACTAGCTCTTACAAAACATTCGATGAGTTCAAGTAAATGAATTAGAAACATATGGATCAAATTTTCTTGAAAATACACTAGGGTTGAAAAATTAAGGAAGAAAAAGCACAAAGCTCTACCCAGTATTTTTGAAGGTTAGCTAGGGAAATTTGACTAACCCAACACAAGGATAAGTTTCACAGTATGTATTTGGCAAAGTCTTCAGTCTGATCACTCCTTTCCAGGGGCCACTGGTAAAACATGAGACTCTAAGCTTCAATAAGTTTCTTTCTCTTCTTCTCTTCCAGGAGGATACAAAGATAGCCTCACACTTGGCAGGGTTCTCAGAGACCAAAGCTTATATGGCAAACAGGAAAAAACCCACATACAAACATCCCCATGCCACATATATACACATACCCATATGTACATATGGATACATATGTGTAAATATACAGTGCATATATATACACATGTGCATGTATACATGTGTGTATATACATACACATATATGTATACACATATGTATATATACTCATATAGATGTATATTTTAGTACTGACAAACTGCACAATATAGAAATTCTCATTTATTTCCCAACCTGAGATTAATAAGTGTTTTCAATATGTTGCTAAGTTGAGAACAGATAAGTAATCTGGTCCCCTCCTACCTTTCCAGTCTTTTTACACCTCATTCGACCTCCCCCCCCCACATATGCTACAATCCAATAATTATTGGCCTCCTTGCTATTCTTCAAACATAACCCTCCATCTCCAGACTTCAGGAATTTTCATTGGTCATCCCCTGTACCTGGAACATCACCTTCCATGAGAAGCCTTTCCCAATATCCCTTAATGCTAGTGTTTCCCTGTTAATGACCCAGTTTGTCCTGTATATCTCTTGTTTATTTATCATTGTTTTCATTTTGTCACCTTCCTTAAACTCTGAGCTTCTTGAGGAGAGGGGCTATCTTTTGCCTTTCTTTGTATGCCCAGAGCTTAATACAGGGCCTGGCTGTGGTAGGTGTTCAATAAATGTTTATTGACTAAACAATTGATCTTAAAGTAAGAGATTAAATTTCTTGTCCTATGTCAAAAGCTAGCAAATGATAAAATGAATTAATCAACGTATTAATCATCAGGATGGTCAAGGGAATCCCTGATTTCCTGGTCTCTAAAACCTCTAATAGAGGAGGATATATACCCAAGTACTTTGCTGGGATGACACAGAAATTTTTAACTGGTCCTCAGTGTGCCCAGTGACTTAAGGATTGTGTTGAAGATGTTTGACCATATAGTCAGGAGGAGCTGAACACTCAATAGGCTATAAGAAGAGCTGAAGAGAATCAGGTCCATGCTTTTTTTTGATAGATAAATCCAGTGCTTTCTTTCCCTTAAGCTTCTAGCAAGGAAGTGGGGGATGGGGAACCAAGCATTTCTTTCATTCAGAAAGCATTTATTGTACTATGTACAAGGCTTTGTGATAAGTTTGGCAGATATAAAACAAGACAAGAAGCAGCTCCTGAACTCCTCAGGGACAGAAGGGCTAAGCAGATTGATTAAAGATTAATTCAGGCTGAACTGGAAGGATTTGCCATTTAGAGAAAGAATAACAATTCTTCTTCCCTTTTATGATTAGAGAAGTACTTTGGGGTGGGGTGTAAAGCCAAGCATGAGCAGCTTTCCAGAGGACTGCTGCTGTGAACAGCTTTCAAGGTTCTGATTATATAGTATAGCAAACTCTATTTATTCAATAACGAATCAGAGCAAAACACTCACATAAAATCAAGATACAGCATTCACAATGTTACAATTTATCATAGAAAATAAAAATTCAATATTCACCATGTCACAGCTCAGCTTATCACTAAAATAGCCACATAGTTTTCGCCAAAGTAATCACATAGTTTTAAACAAAGTACATTCATTTAGTCAATCACAAAATCCTTAACTCAGTCACAAACTACAAAAGTCAAAGTTCTCCACTCCTAGGTCACACAGTAAATCATAATCTACTTAGTCACACAGTATCCAAGTAAAGTCTTCTTTCATCTTAACTCTAGGATGGCTCTCAGCTTCTATGGTTCCTCTTCCATGGTCCTAGCTCCAACTGTCACCTTGGTTCAAAGGCAGGCAGTTCCCAGTTCCTTGTCCAGCTTCTTGTCCAGTTCTTCATCCAGTTCCCATTCCATATTGAAGTTCACAGTGTCCAGTCCACCTTAAGTCCTTCCCAGTTCCTATTTCTGGGAAGACAAAGCTTGACAGAGCCAAAATAATATTCATGCACATTGCTGACACCATTTTCAATTCCCTATCTGCCTGTGAAATCAACTCAGACCCACCAAAAAGGTATGAGAACTCAGCACAAATCATCAACTTAGAAATCAACACAGACCCACAAACAAGGTCCAAGAGGTTAGCACAAACCATCAGTAAAGTCCTAGGACCTCCAAAACCCTCCTACAGGATTTCTGTAAACAGACAACCAGAAAGTCCTCTTTCAGGGCTTCTAGTAAGGTCCCAGGGCTTCTGTACAAAATATCACAAACAAACATCAACACAGACACAGCAGAGTGCCAGGATACCACAAGTTTTCTCCTTCTTGACTCTGCCACCACAAGAGTCCTCTTCTCAGTTCTGCTGTATCTAGCCCTGAGTCTCTCCTTATATATGGTCATTAGCTTCCCCCCTTCCTGTTGCAGGAGTTCATGAGTTCTAGGGTTCATAAGTTGTGGGGTTCACACATTCAGTTTCTTGACAGACTTGATACAAGGCTCAAAAGAAACTTGAACTGAAACAAGGTGTTAATTCAATAGCTGAAACAACATATAAACTATTTCTGTGCTTGCCATTACATGAGGGGGGGTGTTAGGGCTGGGGAGGGTGATCAGGACCTACATAGTCCTAATATGATGGTACACCTGGAGTTTTAGCATAGGTGGAAAAAAATTAACAATGCCAATACTGTCAGTTGCTGTACTCCTAAGGTTAAGAACAAGGCAGGAGTATCCAGGAGGTAGAGGGGTAAGGAAGAAAAAAGAATGATGGAAAGTATTTCCTCTTTACCATCTACAATTCACATTGTTTTTATAGTAAAGCCTCTGCCACCACACACATACATACACACACACACACACACAAACTCTATTTGAGAGTTTGAGATTGGGTTGCCCCTAGATATTCATGGGTGGTCCTCCAGCTCCCAATAGTTATAACCAAATTAGAAGAAAGCTTTTGTCTTGAAGAATGGGGAGATCAGTTCCATGAAGGCTAGAATGGGAGGAACCTGCACTTAAGTCCTGTGACAACTTTGACTCCTGGAGAGACAAAAATGTTTGGTTGCTACACTTTAAGGACCAAATGAATAGATTTATCCATTACAGAGAAACTTAGCATTCCTAAGAGTTATTAATGTCTTTTACCACTCTTTTGTAGGGCATAATTCTTGAAGACTGAGAAGCAATGTTGGCTTTGGAATTGGGAAATCTGTAGAAGAATCTGTAATAATCTTTCTTTCTGCCAGGTATCTCTGAAGGTCTTTGTTTGCTGAAGATTAATTATGTTGTTCTGTAACACAAGTGATCTTGTTCCATGATGGGCTTGAATGTCCTCAAAATACTTGCCAACCTACACCAACTCTAACAGTCATTGAAGTGTACTTTTAAAGTACTACAACTTCTGCATGTTTTTTGGGAGTAATAGCCATACTTTAAAGTCACAGAATTAAAAACACAACCAAAGAGAACAATGAATCACGTGTGTAGGGCACAATGTTCAGCCCTCATCTGATAGAGAACTAAAGATAGGAAGGCCAACTCAATTGATTTCATGTGATCAGAATCAGTTCTTTCTTAGTCAATTTAGTGTAAATTCAAACATACATCTGTGACCATTGCTGTACAAATTGAAATCCTGGGGATGGGGACTGAACTTGTGAATTTTTTTTTATTATAGGGACTACTGGGTGAGCAATTTCTCTCTGCCAATGCAGGTCAGCATCTTGGTAATGTGTAATCTTGGAGAGTTTCCTAAGGCACTAAGATGTCAAGTGACTTGCCAAGGTCATAGAGCTAGTAGATGTCAGAGGCAAGTTTGATCCCCTGGCCTTTCTGGTGTTGATGTTAGCTCTCTATCCACTATGTATCTCTGCCTCTCATCATGTGAAATCATGTCAAAATTACTTCTTGTTTCAAGTAATTCACACATACCGATAAGAGTCAGAGGTAGGATTTGAACTGATGTCTTTTTTGACTCCATGTTTTGTGTTCTATCCACCACACCACACTGCTTCCTAATGAACTGGATTACAGTTGTAGGAAGAGAGATTTAAGTTTCTGATAAGGAAAACTTCCTAACAATTAGATCAGTCACAAAAATTGAATGAGACACCTCAAGAGAAAATGAGTTCTCCTTCTGTAAGTCTTTTAAGTTAAGGCTGAGTGACCACTCCTTTGAGGAGAAGGGATTCATATTCAAATTTAGGTTGGATTAAATGACCTCAGGGGTCCCTTTCATCTCTGATCCTGTACTAACCTCTCCACCCCTTCACATATATATATACCATTATGAATTATCAAAGGAAGATAATAATGAAGAAACTGGACCAGGACATTTAAAAGGGGCCAGAGTTGAATAAAGGAAATGTGTCTAGCAATAATGAATCTGGGAAGAAGTAAGAGGTGGAGCAAAGAGTGAGGGACCAACAAAAGGGACATTTGTATCCTACTTGTAGATCCCTCAGGGGAAGGTCAATCCAAATATCAGAATGGGGAGTGAGAAAACTGCCTCACGATACCTACCACACTAGATCCCAGGGTAGGTAAAATTAGTCAATAAAGCATTTGTTAAGTATCTGTTATATCCTGGGGATACAAATAAAAACAGTGAAATAATCCTTAATTGCAAGTAACTTACATTCAGATGGGAGAAATAACAAGGAGATGTATTAATACGCACAAAATAAATCAAAACAAATAAAAAGTAGCCAAATCAAGAAAGTTTGAGAGATAGGACACTAGTAGTTAAAGGGATCGGGAAAGATTTCACTGTAAAGGATAATATTTGAGCTTGTCTTGAATGAAGGAAGAGATTCTATGATGCAGAGGTTAGAAGGGAGTGCAATTCAGGCACTAGGGGTAATCAATGTAAAAATATGGTGATGGGAGATGGAATGTTGTGTAAGAGGAATAAGGACAATTTGATCGGATTTCAGAGTGAAGAAAGTGGAGTTAAAATAGAAGGAGACCAGAAGAGAATAGCAGCAGAGATGCTCAGAAATTCTCAGGAGACAAAAACCAAGAAAGAAGCAAGAGATGGTGATGATGATGATGATGACGATGATGATGATGATAGCTAGCATTGATATAGTTCTTTAAGGTCAAAAGTGCTTTGTGAATGTTATCCTTACAAGAGCTCTGGGAGGTAGGTACCATTACTATCTTCATATTACCATCGAGGAAACCAATGACAGTAGAATTAAGTGCCTTTACAAAGCATCATATGACTACAATTATCCCTTCTACATGGTGACTTTCTCCATCATGGTTTTCAATACATCACAAGTTGGCCTAAGAAATTAAATGGGAATGGGGGGAGGGCAGTTGCAGAAGCTGCGGATGACACACAAAAGCTAGCAGATGACACAGAAAAGTGTTTAGAAACTCAAAAATGCATAAAATATCTGTGTAATATTGTATAATATCAATATATTTTATCTTTTAATAATAACTCAGACTTCTTCTCTGGAAGGAAGTAAGGACTAAAAAATTTTAAACAGATTTTCCAGATTGTACATTATTAATCCCTGCAATGTGGGAGAGATAACTGTACCAAGTATCTGAGAATATATTTAGAAATCAGATCTTGACTCCAGGTTTAGTACTCTTATCAACTGTGACATTGAACTGCTTAAATAAAACTCATGACTTTGAATGTTTATACCCACATGCTTAAAGCATAGGAAATATATAAGATGAAACTTTACAGGTATCACTTAGACTTGGTGGGATGAGACTCATTGATTGTAATATGGGTCTGGAAGGATAAAACTTATTTGAAAGTATTCTTCTAATTTTAACAGGAATGGGATGGAAATAGATATTTTCATGTGAAGAAATTCAGGAAGGAGTGGGAAGTTCAGTAGAGAGCATCTGAGTAAATTTCAGTGGAGATAGAACACAGGAATGAGGTTTTTATTTTGAGGGGAGTAGAGAGAATTTGAAGTTGAGGAACTTGAGAAGGAGTCAGCATAGTGCAGTGGAAAAACTCTGCATGGAGACCTACATTCAAGTTCCAACTTTGCCACTAACTATCTGTATAATCTTCAGAAATTCAATTTTTGGAACTCAGTTTCTCCATCTCTGGAATGAAAAGGTTGGACACCAGGTGATTTATCATATTCCTTCCAACACTAAATGTATGATCTTATGATCTCAGGTGGTTAAAAGTAGGTCAAGTTATCCATTTCCAACTTGTAATCCAAATATGCAGTCTTTGCTCATCTGGAATTAAGGAGGGTTTGATCTGAAAGATCCCTACCAAGACTAGAAGCTACAAAACAGAAAGCCAAAAAAGAATAGTGAAATTCTTTGACCTTATGTAATTTTTTTTCTTATGATTAAATTTAAGAGTTAACTGATGCTCACCAGCTTCAAATAATCATAATAGACCGTTAGTATTTGGGAAGGATATGAACTCAGAGCTGATTTTTCCTGTTAAAATTGATAAAACCACATGCCCTAAAAAAGTGAGTTAGTACAGTCACCCAAAAATAAGGTTAAAATGTCACTCTCTGAGATCCATAGTGAAAATGACACTTCTCTAGCAATTCTCTTCCATGGGGTAGGACACCATAACTGCCGGGGAGAGAGCACATAATTCCAACCCTTTGGTTTTCCCCATTGAATAGGATCAGGTTAGGGATTATCAACACCACCTGGTGGTTAAACTTGATAGAGACATACAACCAGTACACGTTGGCACATGACCAATTCCGATGGCCATTGGCTCATCAACTACTGCTACTACACTACTGTATTTCCTACTTCCAGACACCTAACCAAATGGAATAAGCTTTTATGGGTTCTATCAATACATTCAAGGCTATTAGTTTTCTGTTACCAAGTAATTTGGTTCAATTTAGAACAACTCAAAGTCACATAAAGAAAGCATTGACTACTTTGCATGAAAAAAAAGTTCACCAGAAATATTTTTTAAAAGCTACTAGATTGTTTTTCAAAAAAAGTTTTATTTTTACCTCAAGCATTAATCATAGCTGCAGCTACAAATCATCTCAGGTTGAAAGGGAAGTCAAGAACTCACTTTCTCTGAGAGAGAGAAAGGTCTTACTTTAATCATGACCAGAGAGCTGTAGGTCAGATTATGCCATCTTGACCTCTATATTCATATTTTGTGTCACTAAAATTATAAAGCCCTTTTAAATGTTGGTTTATTTTTAGTGTTTCATTCTAGGAACAGAGATTTATAGTGCTAGGAGGTCACCTAAGAGAACATATGTTCCCTGACTCAAGTCAAACTGGAAACCAAACATTTCATTTTTTTCTTTTATGCAGAGAAGTGTAATTTTTTTTTCTTTTTGGAGGGGGGAAAGTAGAGCAATTGGGGTTAATTGACTTGCCCAAGGTCACACGGCTAGTTTTGTGTTCAGTGTCTGAGGCCGGATTTTAACTCAGTTCCTCCTGACTCCAGGGCTGGTGCTCTATTCACTGCACCACCTAGCTGCCCCAATAAGTTTAATTTTAATAGAAGAAAGAACACTAACCACTATGGAATCAGGAGAGACTTCACAGAGGAGAAGTCATCTGAGTAAAGGATTTTAAAGGAAAATAAGGATTCTGAGACACTGAGTTAGAGAGGGTTTAGAATGCAAAGTATCTCAGATAAGTTTGTATAAATAAATGCAAATTAGCAAAAGATGGAATAAGCAGATTTAGCTGGAAGAGAGTGCATGGAGAAGTGCTAGGAGGATAGGAAAGAGTCAGGTAGATGGAGTTCTTTAAATTTCTGGTTGAGAAATTTATATTTAACTCTGGTCTAGAGATAACAGGAAGCCCTCTAAGTCTTGTTGAGCTGGAGGTTAGGATTCAAAAGTATTCAGAGGATAAGGCTTTTAGGCTTCTTCTAATCTTCAACAATTGATTCCATAAGGAGTTAACATTAAAAAGTTAATGTGAAATAATTTTCAATATCAGAAATCTTGATTATTTTATTTTTAGAGTAAAGTCTGAGCCACATAAAGTGTCACAAAATTTACTCAAGGCCATTTATCATCAAATTGCCTCTTCTCAAATCCATATTCTCTTCCTTGAAGAGTAGGTAGAGGCTTGAGTATCCCAGAAGAATTAGGGAAGATAGGAGAGGGAGGAAAAATAAGAGATGAAATGAAAAATTGAGCAAGATAGCAACCTACTGATACAGAGAATGTATTGATTGAGAGAATACCCTAAATGAGGGATCAACCAACTGGCTCTCCAGAGAGCAGAGGAGATTCCACAATCTGTAACAAACGCGGAATCATGCTAATTACCAAAAGCATCTTTCTTCTGTCTAACTAAATTCTCTCCTCTAGAGGTTGAAGCAATGCTTGGTTTAGACTTGTAATTTAAAATGACCAGCAGATCAATAACTCTTCTCAGTTTTTCCACTTCTCTTTCATTCAACATGATAAACTTGTTTCTTCTGACTTGATGGTCTCTATTTTAGTTAAAAGATAATAGAGAAGATCATTACAAGCAAGCTAATTAATGATGGGACCGGTACCAAAATTCACATCTTTCCAAGTCCATCTTTCTCTGTAATTATTAAATTAAGTAGTAAGTTAAATATATTCCTTAATTACATATGTTGATAAGTAAATTTCACGTTAATTGTATAGAGTGCTTTCACTCTGTTTTCTTATTTCCAATTTGTCCTTCTTGTAGCTTATTTGTATGTAATTGTTGTCTCCACCATTAAACCACGAATTCCCTGATTATGACTGGTCTCTGTTTTTGTTTGTATTTTCAGCGCTGGCACACAGTTGGTATTTGACAAATGTTTATTGACTGACCTACTGAAAATCTAGAAAGAGTCATCTGAGCAAATTTTTAAAAATCACGTATTCATCTGATACTATTTTCATGAAGTCTTCCCAAAGACTAAAACCCACAATGATTCCACTTGATCTAGAACTAATATATCCCTCCATTCCTTTGTCATTAATCTTATGCTACCCAAAATTGACATTTAACTTTTCAGGCATATCCCTTCAACTAGATTTTAGGCTTTTTGACAACAAAGACTTTATTTCTTTTTTGTTGTTGTATCCCCCACAATGCCAGGCACATAGCAAATAAACACTAAATCTCTATATTTGGAAAAGTACTTTGTCTTAGGAATTCCCCTTTCCTTGTTGAAACTTCCCCTTTATCCTTGATTTCATCCTCTCACACTCCATCTAACCAATTTGAATAAACAAAAACCCGGCTTTTCCCTGAGAAGTCAGCATCTCTAACCCAAATTGCTCCAAGTTTTTGCTCTTCTCATCTCATATTACCCAGAATGATGATAACAATAATAGCACTCATTATACAATATTTATATAGCACTTACTACATGCCAAGCACTGCGCTAAGGGTTTTACCACTATTATGTCATTTGATCTTCATAGCAACCCTGAAAGGGTTTATCATCCCTATTTTACAGTTAAGTAAACTGAGGCAAATAGGTTAAGTGGCTCACCCAGGGTCATACAACTAATAAATACCTGAGGCTGGATTTGAACTCAGGTTTTCCCAGCCAGGTTTAGCCATTGTACCACCTAGCTGCTGTCATTTTCAGACCTTTAGTCTGCCATTGTTATTTAACAACCTCTCCTTCACTTCAGACGGTTCTACTCTTCTTCCCTTTTCCAGTGCCTGTCATCTATCAACCTGTTGGACACTCTCCCATTTATATCCATAAATTTGGTGCCAAGTAAAGTCTTTTTCAGCATCCTTATATTGACTCCTTCTCTTTTTTTCTTTTTTCTTTTTTTTGCTTTTTGGAGGGGGAGAAGGCAGGAAGGCAGGGCATTTGGGGTTAAGTGACTTGCCCAAGGTGGTACCGCTAGTACATGTTGTGTCTGAGGCCAGATTTGAACTTAGGTGCTCCTGACTCCAGTGTTGGTGCTCTGTTCACTGCACCACCTGGTCACCCCCTTCCATTGACTCCTACATCCCAAAGACTTCAAAATCCACCTCGATGACTTTGCTAACATTATCCTTGCAATATATTAAACTATGTAGCTCCTATGACTACTATTTCCACTCTTTTTCAGCCGCAAATCTGATGGTTGCGTTCAAGGCCTAATGATCACTTTAAATTGTTCTGCCTCCAAAACATTGAACTCTGAAATTATTCTCTATCACTATAATCTTCTGTTACAGGAGCAGAGATCTGAAGCTAGGGAAGAGGGGGTGGGACTTCAGAGGCCATCTAACCAACCCTCTTGTTTTACAGATGAGGAAACTGAATTCTAGGGAGTTTAAGTGATTTGACATAGCAAGTAAGCATCAGAGATGAGATCTGAGTTTGGATCATTTGACCACAGAATCCATATGCAACTTTCCTAATCCTGTCTGCCTTAGTTTCCTCATCTGTAAGATGAGCTGGAGAAGGAAATAGCAAACCATTCAAGTATCTTGGCAAAAAAACCAAATGGGGTCACCAAAGTTTGGACATGACTGAAACAACTGAACAGCAACAACAAATATTCAACCCATGCTAGCCACCCAAGCCCTTCCTACTTATTAGTACTGGAATATTTCTTGAAGAAATAGAGAAATCATGTTGATTGAATCAATAACAATTTTATCCATTCTATCCTTCCACCAAACTTTCCCATTTCTATATTAGGGATACCATCATTCTTCTAATTTCCCAGGTTTGTCCTTAGTATTATACTAGATTCTTCACTATCCTGCACCCCACATATAAAGGACATTCCAAAATCTTAGTGCAATTGTAAGCTTAACATTTTCCTAAGACTTTTGGAACATGCTCTACAATCAGCTGCCAAATGTTGCTAGTTTTTACCTCCACAGTATCTCTGCTATAATCCCTTATCTCTCTATACACAACTATAGTCTTATTTCAGTCCCTCATAACTTCTTGCCTCAATTATGGCAGTGGTCTGCTCCTTGGTCTCTCTGTCTCAGACATCTTTGATTCATCTGACAAACACCTGTCAAAATGATGTTTCTTAAGTGTGTATATGGCCGTCTCAGTCCTCCACTCAATAAACTCTAGTGGGTCCCGGTTGCCTCTAGGATCAAATATAAACTCCTCTGTTTGTCTTTTTAAATTCTACTCAGCCTGGCCCAAGAACAACTTTCCATCTTTGCTATGTATTAACTCCTTCTCCAGCATTCTATAGGTCAGCCAAACTGGCCCTCTCACTGTTCATCATATATATATATATACACTATCTGTCACTGGTGCCTGGAAGGTCTTCCTTCCTCTACCTCAATTCAAAGATTTCTTTTACTTCCTTCAACTAAGTTTGACCTTCTACCTGAAGCCTTCTTGATTTCCCTCCTCCCCCCACTGCTGTGGCCCTCTACATTTAACACTATGTTTAACATATAGTCACAAGCAAGTCAAGACATCATCCTTGTGATGTCATTGGTCGTCTTCCAGAAGGAAGGACAAACAACAACAACAGACTGGAATCAGGAAGATTTATCTTTGTGAGTTCTAATCTGAAATGAGAAAAGAGAGAGGAGAACAGTACAACTTCGCTGAAATGAATACAGGGCAGGCAGCTAGGTTGCACAGTGGATAGAACACCTGGAATCAGGAAGACCTAAATTCAAATCTGACCTCAGACACTTTGTAGCTGTGTGACCCTGGGAAAGTCACTTAACCCTGTTTGCTTCAGTTTCCTCATCCATAAAATGAGCTGGACAAGGAAATGGCAAACCACTCCAGTATCTTTGCCAAGAAAACCTCAAATAGGGTGATGGAGAGTCAGACTCTAAGTTCAGACCTTCATAACTTAACAACTAACTTAACAACAGCTAGCATATTACAGTCACTTAAATGTTCACTTAACTCCCAAACTACATTATGTTTATTAATTTTTATTATTTGCCCCGTATTAAGTGTGCACCAATATATTCTGTCTATACTTGTGTGTGTGTGTGTTGTCTATACTTAAGTATGTGTGTTATCTATTATAAAAAGCAACCTCCTTGAGGGCAGCATATGGTTCTAGTTTTGAGTTTGTGTGCTAGGCACATAGGGGTTCTCAATAAAAACCTGTAGTTTGTTCGGATTGATTTGATACCAAATAAGGTATAAACTCCTGAATCTGGCATCCAAAGCCCATCATAATATGGCTTAAGCCTACTTTTTCAGCCTTATTTTATATCACTCTACTTCCTTTATTATACATTCAGTTCAATTCTTCATAGGTGTTGTGTGCTATAGGTAAGGTGATGGGCTAGATGCTGGGAATACAAAGATAAAAAGCAGTCCAGGACCTCAAGGAGCTTATGTTCTAATGGCATATAAGTTACAAAAATGTATCAATCAATGCAAGATAATTTGAGGAGTATGAGAATATCAATGAGGGAGATCAGCGACGGCTTCTTGTAGGAGATGGTACCTATTCTGACCCTGGAATGAAGAAAAATAAGAAGGGCAGTGAGGAGAGAGTGCAATCCAGGCATGAGGAAGACAGAGAAAAGGAATGAAAGTAGGAGTTTGAAAATCAGGTTAGAAGAATCATAAATAGGCAACCTTGGCTAGAGTGGGCATCCTCATATAAATGGAAGTAGTGTGACATTTCTGGAAAGGTAACCTGGAGCCATTTGTAAAGGGTTTTAAATTCCAAATCAAACAAGATAATAAACTGCTTACCACAATATCTGATACATACTAGGCACTTAATAAATGCTCACTTCCTTTCCTTCTCCCTAACCTCCAAACAGAAGGACTTTAAATATGAAGCAGAAGAGATTACAGTATATTCTAGAGATGTTGTTCATTGCTATTGATAAGTTATTTCAGACTCTTTGTGACCCTTGTAGGGGTTTTCTTGGTAAAGATATCTGGACCCTGTAATGGCAATTAATTTAGCAGGTACTTAGGCCTTAATAAGAAAGGGCTAAGTACTTCTGTGAAAGAAACAGAACGCATGAACTCTGTCTCCTATTGCTGACATAACAGGAAGGGGTTGGCTGAGACAGGATGCTAATGTGTGTGTGTATTTAAGAAGAGCTCCAGAGGATAGACAGTCAGAATCAAGAATTTTTACTCCTGGTGGAAGAAGTAGAATTGTCCCAGCATCTTGATCCTTGAGTTCCCAGCAACAGAAGTTGTGAAGGGTTTGGGATGTGCTGGACCCTGTGAAATTCAGTGTTTTATAAGAAATGCTGGGAGGACTGGGCAAGGACCTGAGATCTGTCTGCCTCTGAATCCAGGTGACTGTTTGGTGGATTCAGGTAAGAGCTGGAACCATGAAAGGGGATCTACAGAATCTGACAGATCACCCCAAGTAAAGATGAAGAAAAGGCCTCTCCTTGGATATGGAACGTGTGATGAAATTGAAATTTACTAGACACTGATGGGTGGAGGGTTTGTGTAATTTCCTAATATATTTAGTAATTAATGATATTTAGTAATTGTGAATCTAGATAAATGAATGATTAAGTTAACTTATGATTGCCCCATGAGTGGAAGGCTTACTTGTATTGTGAAATGATTGAATGATTAAGTAAAGAGGGTTTCCCCCTTAGGGAAACTATATGATTATTCTTTTGTTCTTTGTTCTAAATCGGAGGTTCTCAACCTGTGGGTTATGTTCAATTTGTAACAATGAAAATACATCCTGCATATCAGATATTTACATTACGATTCATAATAGTAGAAAAATTATGAAGTAGCAACAAAAATAATTTTATGGTTGGGAGTCACTACAACATGAGGAACTTTATTAAAGGGCCATGGCATTAGGAAGTTTGAGAACCACTGTTCTAAATACTGTGGCCAGTTTGGTGAAAACTATGTGGCCATTCTAACATTAAGCTGTTGTGAACACTATGTTGTGTTTTTATGTAATAAGATGTAATGTTGTGAATATTATATTCTACCTTGATTTTCTGAGAAAGTTTGCCTTGATTTGTTATGGAATAGAGTATTCACTATACTGTGTAATCAGAACCTTAAAAGCTGTTTACAGTAGCATTCTTCTGGGAAGCTGCTTGTGCATGGCATTACAGACCTACATGTACAAAAATATTTGTAGCAGCTCTTTTTGTGGTGGCCAAGTACTGGAAATTGAGGGGATGCCCATCAATTGGGGAATGTTTGAACAAGATGCAGTATGTGAATGTAATAGAATACTATTGTACTCTAAGATATGATGAGCAGGCAGAGTTTAGAAAAACCTGGAAAAAGTTATATGAACTGATACTGAGTAAAGTGAGCAGAACCAGGAGAACATTGTACACAGCAACAGCCACATTGTGCAATAACTGACTTTGATAGACTTGCTGAATCATCTTTCACTGAATAAAATAAAATTAATTAAAATATAGTTTTAGCTTTGAGCATTTTGTAGACACAACCTCCAAGCCTATAGTATCATTTTCCTAACAGGAAAGTATGATATAGCAGAAAGACTTCTGAACTTGGATTTAGGAGAAATCTGAGTTTAAATCCCATCTTTCCTAATTACTATCTGTGCAATCATGTATAAGTCACTTAAACTTCTCTGAGCTTCAGTTTCCTCATCTATACAATGAGAACAATAATAATTGTAGTATTCATCTGCTTGAGAAGGTTATTGTGGAGATCAAATGAGATGATATTCAAAAAACACTTTGCAGACTCTAATGTACTATACAACTATTATTAAAGCAAGGCTTTGAGATATAGGCAATACATGCTACAAACATTTCTTCCCTTTATTCCAAATTGCTATTCAACTTAATTTCACATATATACATATATGAATATATATATATATATGTTGACTAGTGTGAGCTTATATAATATCCTAGAGGAGTTTATACTATATTCTAGAGAAGATGCTGTTCATTACTGTTGATAAATTGTTTCAGATTCTTTTGGACCCCTTTTGGGATTTTCTTTCTAAAGATATTGGACACATATACGTGTGTGTATGTGTGTATAGATACACACATATATAGACACATATATTCTAATAAAATACAAAAAGTAATAAATAGTATATATTTCAAAGAGTAAAACAGAAGTGATGCCCTACAAAAGAACACTTTTATTCTTTCAGGGCTACTTTAATTTGATGCCTACACAATTCTAATAACAGTCAGTTAGATGGCCCAGTGGAGACTAGAGGGAGGGAAATTCATCTGCATGAGCTCAAATCGGCTCTTAGACATTTACTACCAGTATTACCCTGGGCAAGTCAGTAATCAGTAAACTCTGTTTACCTCCATTCCTCATCTGTAAAATAAATTGGAGAAGGAAATGTCCAACCAATCTAGTATCTTTGCCAAGAAAACCACAAATGGGGTCACAAAAAGTCAAAGGTGACAGAAATGAATGAACAGCAACTTTTTAAATAATAATAAGAGCTAACATTCATATATAATTTTAAAGGGTAAATTTCGCAAAGTGCTTCATGTGGATTATTTCATTTGACTCTCCCCAAAATCCTGGGGGACAGGTGCTGTTATTTTCCCCATTTTACAGATGAGGGAACAGAGTCTTGGGGGCCAAATGACTTGCCTAGAATCATCTAGTGAGAATCCCGAGGCACAATTTGAGCCCAAGGTTTCCTGGCTCCAAGTCCACCGTCCTATCCATTACACTACCTAACTTCTCAAGGTTTGTTACTGTAGGTCAGCTTGATAAATGGAGAGATTCAGTACAAGACAGTTGGATAACGGATGCTTTATTTTGTTTTAATGTACTACATCTATTATACTCCTCTGTCCTGAACCAAGTGACCTCTTTATTATTAAAAACCTAATGAAAACAAAGCTCACAAAGAGCCATTGTTTGAGAATACACTTATCATACTTTTTTTTTGTCCTGTTGGGTGGATTCATAAGAGTTTGTTATTATAGGGCTGTGTGTGAATGATGATCTGCTTGCTTTAGTTTTATGTAAAATTTATAATAAAAAGGAATCTGAGCATTTATCTCAGAATCCAAATCCAACTTAAATGAGTTCATAAGCTGAAACAATAAAATGTTGATTAGATTCTGGAGCAGGATGTTTTCAGTATAGCTTTGCTATACCAAGCCTATGTTTCAGATAAAGATCTGACTAGAAGAATTGAGTTTCTCTTAACTCTTTTGGTCAGATAGTTCTAGATAAAATGAAAATGATTAACCAAATGAAACTAGTTATAAATGAGAAGGCAAAGGAATGCCTAATTGCCCTCAATAAATTCAGATCACTAGTTCTGTGTATTGGATAGAGCTCTAAGCTTCGAATTATGAAGATAAGCATTCAAATTCTAGATGTGCAGTTTAATATCTATGTGAGTATGGTCAAATTATTTCATTGCTCTGGTCCTTAGTTTCATCATAAGTGAAATGAGTGAGTTCCATTAGATGGCTTCTAAGGTCCAAGGTCAGAATCTATAATCTGTGAGGTCTGCAAGAATTTCTTCCTAGGACACTGGGCTGATTGCTGAACCTCAATCATCTCTGAAAGATTGTGGTGAAGGTAAAAGATGCCCTAGGACTGAATAAGGACAATTGTTTAATATTGTTTTTAAGTGAATAGAGTTGAATTTGGAAATTATAAACCAAAGCATGTGACTTCTATTACTGGAAAATATCTATAGTGTCTTATAAAGGGTATGGTTTGTGAGTATTTAAAAGCAGGCAAGTAAACATGATTGTGTCACTTTGCTGTAAAATCAAGGCATACCATAATCTTTTCTTGATCTTTTTAAGCTTTATATCTAATATTCTATTTCAGGTACCCCAAATCCCACTAAATATCAATTGCTTTCTAACCCCTGAAGATGTATTCTATTTTCTGGTTTTGCTTATGTCTTCACCTATCCAACTTTTTATCTATTCAATTCAATTCAGCAAGCATTCTTTAAACTTTCATTTATATCCCTTTTTCACAATCCTTTCACTTCCCAATATAATAACAACAACAATAATAATAGGTATCTAGTAAATGTTTGATTGATTGGTAATAGCTAGCATTTATATAATACCTACTATGTTCCAGGCTCTGTACAAATATTATTTCACTTGATCCTCATAATGACTCTGAAAGGTAGGTGCTATTATCCCCATTTTACAGATCAGGAAACTACTCAGGATCATACAGATATTATCTAAAGCCAGATTTGAATGAAGATCTTGCTGACTCCAGATTCAGCACTCTACCCATTCTGCTACATAGCTTCCTCAAGGTCCTACCTTCCTACCTATCTTGAATCATTCCCCTAACAAAGAATTAAAAGAAGAAAAAGAAAGCACCAACATTCAGCCAAACTAACCAATCTAGCAACAAAATTCGCTATTCTATGCAGTGTTCCACATCACTTGTGCCTCTCCCTTCCACAAAGAAAGGAGGGAGTCACATTTTTATATCTCTTCCTTGGGGCCAACTCAGTCAATATAAGTACATAGCATTTCATTTTTTTTCATTACTATTGTTGTCACCGTCCTTTGTGTTCTTTTCCTGGTTCTGCTTGCTTCACTTTTCATCCTTTACTTCTTTGTATCCTTCAAATTCACCTTCATGAGTATATGTTACATACCTATCATGCAGCAGACATTTTTCTAGGTGCTGGAAATACAAAGCCAAAATAATTCCTGACCTCAGGAAGATTATGTTATTGAGAATAGAAATATATGCAAAGACAAGTAAATATGAAATATATACAAAATAAATACAAAACAGGTGACTTGTTCAAGGTCACACAACTAGTAAATATCTGAAGTCAGGTGAGAACATTAGATCTTAAGTGCCTTCTCCTACAAGATTGACTTCTTACAAGAGGCAGAACTTGACCTGAGCTTTGTAAGAAATTCAGTTTTCTGTGATGCAAAGTGGAAGAGGGAAGACATGCTAACTTTGTGGAACTGTTATTGCCTGTGCAAAGGCACAGAGGTGGGAGATGAATTTTTTACATGTAGAAAAGGACAAGCAGAGAGATTCTGCAGGAAAATAGAATGTGTGAAAGTGAATATTGAGTAATGATACAGAAAAGTTGACATTGGAGTCAGACTATGAAGACCTTTAGATGCCAAACAAAGGATTCTGTATTTGATCCTAGAAGCAAGAGGAAGATGCTGGAGGCTTCAGGAGGGAAATGTCATGGTCAGACCTGTGTTTAGAAATATCACTTTGGCAGCTATCTGATGGTTAAATTGGAGGAGGGGAGGTGGAGAGAGAAACTAAAGACAGGAAACTAATTAAGAGATACACTATTGTGGTAGTCAAGGCAAGAAGAGATAAAGTCCTGAAGTAGAATCACAGGAGGTATGATAAAACAAAGAATCAAAGTTATGAATCTGGGTGGTGTGAATAATAATAATAATACCCCCAACAGAAATAGAGAAAGGTCTAAATCAAATACTGTCCTGAAATAATTACTTATATATACAGTGTGTTTAGCCAAACCCACACAATGAGTATGCAGTGGAAACTTCAGAAGCAAAGGTGAATTTTGCAAAGTCTCGTTATTTCAGCTCAGTATTTCAAGGAATAGAGCATAGATCAACTAACCCCAAACCAATGAATTCACCATTTTACTGCTCCTGACAAAACTCTCTTTCCCCTCTATATGCAGAACAAATACTTCAGTGCTTACCAGGCAAACCTGAGAGGAAAGTGAAGTTACAGGAAGCTAAAGAAAAAAATCTATTCTCTGTTCACACACACACACACACACACACACCAAAATCATAGCATAGTAAAGAGAAAATGCTGGAAGGACACTGACGAAATCATAGAGTCATTTCAGCAACTGGTACCATGTTTATTTGGAAAGCCAAACTATAGTTTATTCATTAAATATTGATGCTTTGTTTTCTTATCCTTAATCTAAAGTCACATCTTACGTGTGAGCTTTTTGGGGAGGTGCGGTGGGACACATGTACCTGTTTACCTAGGCAGCTAGAGCAGTAGGCTGGGAATCAGGAAGACTCATCTTAATGAGTTCAAATTCAGTCTCATACACTTAATAGTTATGTGACCCTGGAAAAGTCACTTAACCCATTTGCCTCAGTTTCCTCATCCATAAAATAACCTGGAAAAAGAAATGGCCAAGTTCCCAAAATGGGGTCACAAAGAGTCAGACATAATTGAAAATGATTAAACAAGAAAACCTGTTTATACATTGATTGATAGGCCTGGTCAACAACACACTAAACAGCTTAAGCAATTTTCTAGGTAATTGATCCTTCCAAAAGAGCTAGTGATAGTCACCTTGTGTCTATTTTGCATCCCCATTGTATCAACAAATGTATAAAAAGGTGCTCCCAATAGAATGTATTCTCCAAGAGGACAGGAACTGTTTTGGTCTTTGGTTTCACATACCCAGCATCTAAAAGTACCTGGCATTTGATCAGCACTTATTAAACACTTCCGCATTGATGTCATTTAATACATCCCTAGTATTTTCAGTCTTGGTCTCCATTTTTTATATCTTCTTGTAGTGTTCTGACTCCCTTTTTTTCCTTTTTTTTTGGGTTTGGATATTCTAGTCTCCTAACTATAGTATGTTCTCCTTTCTCCTCCCTTGTTTTCAACCATCTGTCCTTTCTTTTGTCTTTCTGATCTCCCTTACACCATATTTATCATCCTTCTCCTCAGTGATAAGTCCTCTATGTCTTTGTTTTCTATATATCTTTTTACCTTTTTTACCTCCCTTCCTTTCTATGGTAATAATTTTCATCCTTTTTTTGTAATTTTTATTTTTTTAATTGTGTTTCATTCTTTCCAATTATATATGAAGACAATTTTTAATATTCATTTTAAAAATTTTGAGTTCCAAATTTTCTCTCTCCCTTCACTCTTCCTTCCATAAGATGGTAAAAAATTTGATACAGGTTATATATGTGAAATCATATAAAACATTTTTACATATTGAGCATGTTGTAAAAGAAGAAACAGAACCAAAGGAAAAAACACCAAAAATTGAAGATAGTATGCTGCAATCTACCTTCAGATTCCATCAATTTTTTTCTGTGAAATAGGTGGCATTTTCTATAATGAGTCTTTCAACTTTTATTCTTCATCTCATACCATTTAATATTTTTTCCCCTTTTAGATGCTCTTAATTTTAGATCTTATTTTTTTAAAGCTTACTTTTTATGTTTTTCCTTAACTGTACACAAATGTTACACAAATCTACATGCTATAAACCAGACTTCCTGTTCCCTTTCTCTCTTTGCCCCTCTACTGGTGTCTTTAAAGATGGGGAAAGCATTATGGATTTCAGCTCTTTGCCTACAAAATCACCTCAGCTACATCTCCAAGACACTGACTGATATTCAGGCTTTTCTCCTCATTAGAAGTGACATACATATCCACCCCCAGAAGCTGTGACAGATTTTATTTTCTTTTTTGTACACAATGAAAAACGGAGTCTGACTGCCAGTAAATGTAATGATCCACCACGTATTTGTACAGAGAATTTTTTTTCTAAACCAGAGGTGTGGCTAGAATGATTCAAAGACCCCATTACCCTCTCCTCTCAGATGTCTTGCTATCTTTTCTAAAGTCAGCTAATGAAGGCAGCAGCATCCCTGAGGTGTAGTTCACTAAAGAAGACAGGGTGATTAGGTACATAAGGCACATTTCCCTCCTCTATAAGTTTTTTCTCTTTTGCACAAAACTTAGGCTTCCCTCTGGTGTTTAATAAAAAATCACCAGGCCCTTAAGGCTTCCCCTGGGAACAGCTGAAAGAAAAGTCTAAAATATGTCCTTTGGCAGGAAGTCCTTCTCCTTCCCATAGGAGGAAAAATAAGGAATCTGGATTATTGCTCAGCAGAGGGCCATGTGGGTCTCTGGAGAGACATTTGGAGAAGTGTGTGCTTCACATGATTCAGTGGCAACCACTTTTAAACAGGCAGTGTCAGCAAACAGGAGAAAGTCAAACTTCATATAAGAGACCAGCCCATAAAGCAAGCTTGGCAACACTCCCTCCAACCATTGCCTTCTTGTATGACCCAGGTAGGTTGCACCTGCTGGTTTGTAGCACCTCATGTATTCCAGTTAACTCCTGGTAGAGCCCAGCATCAC
The DNA here is from genome assembly GCA_028646575.1 of Pseudocheirus occidentalis. Taxonomy (NCBI): domain Eukaryota; kingdom Metazoa; phylum Chordata; class Mammalia; order Diprotodontia; family Pseudocheiridae; genus Pseudocheirus; species Pseudocheirus occidentalis. Next base: position 103,263,298 of record CM053593.1, read on the forward strand.
AGAGAGCTGGGGGAAATGGGCTGAGAAGAAATGACTGCGCTAAATGAGTCTTGTTAAGTAAACATTAGAGTGAGGGATACACAGTTGTCAGCTTGGCATCGAAAGGCCTTCACTATCTGCCTTGAGCCACCTGTTCCAAGATTATCACATACTGTCCTCCTTTGTGATTTTCTTTTTTCTGGTCAAAGTGGTCTGCTTGGTCTTCCTAGAAATCAGTGATTCATCTTTTATCTCTGTACTTTTGCCCAAGCTGGTTCCTGTGCTTCTTAAAATTTCAAAATCCTTTCAACATCTCAGCTCAGGTACACCAGAAGCTTTATATCATCCTCCAGTCATTATTTCTCTTCGTTCTCAGATAATCACATGTGTACGCATATGTTTACATGTTGGATTGCCCCAATAGAATGGAAACTCCTCAAAAGCAAGGATTTATTTCATTTAACTTTGTATCCCCGGTATATGGTATATCCCCATTGTTTAATTGTTTTTTTCACTTAACTCTACGTGACCCCATTTGGAATTTTCTTGTCAAAGATACTGGAATGGTTTGCCATTTCCTTCTCCAGCTCATTTTACAGATTAGAAACTAAGGCAAAGAGGGAGATACCTTAAGAAATATAGTCATTCTACTTATTGCCTTCGATTATAGCCAAGAGCCTCACTTTTGCTACTTTACTTGAATTTCCAAAGACATGAAGATAAATACAGTCCTAAAAGTGCCTTCCCTGACCCAATTTAGATTACAATTAGGTTTTCCTTTAGTGGAATGTGGCATTATAGTAACCAGTGAAGCCTGATTGGGAAACTACGTGGAACTTTTGACCAGTATGATCGGGAGATCTTATTATCTGATGAAAATGATTTAGAGCTTTCCTTAATCATGTTTAAATGCACAACCATGATGGTTAATTAAATCCAACCTCACTTCTCAAACTTCTCTCTTCTGAGTCAGAAGACTCAGAGTCACATATAGCAGTTCTGCCTCATACTACCTGTGTGATTTTCAGCAAAACATTTCATCTCTCTCTCTCAACCTTAGTTACCTCGTCTATAAAATGAGGTGTCTGACGTCACTAACTTCTGAAGTCCCTTTTGTCTCTGGATCTATGATCCTGTGTCTCAGAAGAATGAAGAGGTTATAAACATCACCCTCAGATCTCTTATTCTGATGATTCTAAATGTCTTTAGCCTATAATACTCTTGTTGTTTTCTATTCAAATGGTTGGAGCCAAGAGTTAAGATCATCTTGCATGTCTTATAACACTGTACATGTTTTTGATCAAAACTAAGAAGTTGTCACTTTTTCTCTCTCAAAGTCAAAACCTAACCCAAAGGCACAGTCTCAGGAGGGAGGGGGAAATTTTAGCCACAATACTTAGCTGTAATGCCTAATACCCATGTAATGATGAAATTGGCTTTGGAAAACATTTGGAAACAATCTTAAGCTTTTGAGATGGGATCAGAACAGGAAATCATAAAGCTATGTGAAACCTCCTCCTTTACCTCCTACTATCCTACACCCTGGTGTCAGAGAGCATCCGTGATCTTCTAGGCCCCTGGAAGCAATCCTTAGCTGCCAGAAGTTAGAAGAGGGGAATGATGATCAATGAGTAAACATCACCAAAAAAAGAAAAAATAATAACAAAAGGGCATTTGGCAAAGATACACTGTGACTTCAGCGCAGATGTTGGAGGTCCCCAAATGTCTCATCAAACAGGAAACAAATGGACAAAAGGTTACGTTTTTTAAGTAGCATGCACTTAACCCAAGGAACTCAATGACACATGATTTTTTTTTAATGAGCCAAAGCACTCTAACGTTTGTCAAAAGGCTGGACACTGTGATTAATATGAATAACATCTGTAGCTTTGCTACTCAGGGATGAAAAAGAAGAGGCTGACCCATCTCTTGGCTTTCGTAGTGGAAACTGACATCTGGCAGAGCCCTTGTAGGAAAGTAAGGTGCCCAGTGGGTCAGGAGTCATGTTGGTACTATGAGTTCATGTCACCCAGAAACAGCACAAGAAGCTACAGGTAGAAGAGAAAACTGTTTAGGCCCTCAATTATTAAAATATGTCTCTTGATTAATAAATACTTTCTTTGTAGCATCCCTAAAATCTTTACTCTCATATTTGTTAAGTTAGCTATTGTGTTATCATAATTATCATATTCATATGTGTGCATATACACACAAAAATGGGACAGATAAATGGATTATAATTCTATTATACACATTTTATATATATATGGTTTGTACATTTATATTATCTATTTACCAATTATTTCCAAAAAAAAAGCCTAGCCTAACAATGGACTTGCTGTTTCATTTCAAATAGATTGCAAACCTCTCATTCATAGGATTAGAACCTTCTAGAAAAGGATGCCAGACATGCAATCATAAGTTATAGGTTTGAATCCCAGCCTTGTTACTTGCTTAGTTGGGTCAGGTCAACTCCCTGGACATTAGTTTCCTCATCTGAAAACAAGGGTATTGGATGATCTGAACTCTAGGCTCCAATCTTTTGTCTCTAAATCATGTGAAGCCTCATTTCCTGAACTGTGACCTATGTATAGGTCCACTTCTCACCAAGTAGACATACACATCAGTTCTCATCTAAAATTTATATCTTCCCCTCCCCCCTCACCAGTGCCTAGCACAGTATTCTACAAACATAGGTTTTATACTTTACCCCTACCATATAGTCTGTGATCCAGTGATTCAGGACTGTGATCCAGTCCTCTTTGCTGTTCCCCCTACATGTGGTACTCTATTTCCTGACTCCAGGCATTTTCACTGTATGTCTATAATTCTGTGCCTACAATTCTGCCCCATAATTATATTCTGTTCCTCTTCATCTCTTACTCTTGACTTTGCTCGTTTTCTTCAAGTTCCAGCTAAAACCACACTTTTGACAAGAAGCTTTCTTACCATCCTTCAGTTCAAATGCCTCCCCTCTTATTATTATCTCCAGTTTATGTTGTATATAGCTTATTTGTATGTAGTTACTTATATGTCATTTCCCTCACCAAACTGTGATTTGCTTGAGATCAGGTCTTTTGTCTTTTGTCTTTCTTCATAACCTCAGGGCTTATTATAGTACTTGGCACATAGCAGAGGCTTAATACATGTTTATTAACAGATACTAGGAACTTAATAAGTATTTGTTTAATTTAATCGACTTGCCTGGGTGACTTTTCCTAAGTTGAATTTTATTGGAAAATGTTTGTGATGCCATCAGGATTGTGTGGTTAAATAATGATAATGGCTTATGAGTTCTCTGGTGCTCCCTGGGGCATGGAATCTTTAGCCTAGAATCTAGAGAAGAGGCAAAAGTCAGAAAGTTGTATCTTCTTTTCTCTGGGAAGACATTCCACTTGTCCCCTCACATCTTGACAAGCATAGCAGACTCAAAGAATTGCCAAATAAAGAGAAAGAGACTTTTCTATAGAACTATGTAAAACTCTTTATTTTGAATTTTAAGAATAGAATTTTTCCTTATTTTTTCCTTACTATTTACCATCTGTGTGATCATGAGCAAATGACATGTCTTTTCTGGGTCTCAGTTTCTATGTCTATAAAACTAGAGAATTAGTGTACTAGGCTCTAGAGTCCTATCCAACCCTGAAGTCTCAGGATGCTAGATTCAACATTTGACTGGCTATCATTTTTTTCTTGGTCCAACCAGTCCTAGGTCTCATTTTAGTGCCACTCTTTGAGGTGTATGGGCAGAGATTCCAAGTTCTTCTTCATTACCTGCCAAGTACAGTCAATTGTGTAGCATGTTTCAGTTTCTGGAGAAAGCAGTAGAGAATATAATCATTAGAGGCCAAATTCTCTTTGTTCTTTTGAAAGAGTCTGTCAGCTAGGGGCTCTGCTCAGCATCAAACCCAGGATGCTGTAGGTTGCCTCATGAACTCAGCAAATCAGGGCAGTTTACTCAGAAGTGATGGAGGGAGTGAGGGAGGGGACTGTGCTGTGTCACTCCCACAGTCACAAGATGAGAACTATATTTATAAAGTGAATTCATCACAGGCACAAGTCCCTAGGAGAATAAATCCAAAGCTCTGACACTATTACAAAATCCAGAGAAGTCAGTAAATAAAGGATTTTCCAGGCAGAGAAGCCTTACGTCATACCTAAGCAAGCAAAAAGCAGAACCAAATCCCAGCAATTACATGGGGCTCTTAATATAATAAAGAGATTTGCTGAGCTACCAATTTCTTTTCTGGCTAATTACTAATCACCCTGGGTGTACCACAGACACACTCTAAAATGCCTTGCTAACCTCAGCAAGGAAGAAAATACCTCCAAGGAGCACAGCAGACTTAAAACTTTTGGAAGATATACAGTACTACCTGTGTTCTTGAATATAAAGCATTTAGGTCCCTTTTGATTATGCCTGATGTTACATCAGCTTCATTACTAGGGGACTTGAGCTCCTATAGAGCATAAAATGGCTAATCCTTCTGAGAACAGACAAGTCACTTTCTAGTGAACAATGCGGAGAACCGGAGCAGACACCACATCTCCTGCCAGAGTCCCACAGCATGCCCCTTCACAAAGCTTTCCTTTCTTCTTAAAAATAACAGCATTCACCTCATTTTCTACCTGAAGGTCATTCGATTAAAAACATAGGATGGAGGTTTAATGATCCGGTTTCTTAATATAAACATTGAGTGCATAACAAAGAATGTGCCGTGTTCATGGGTGAGAAAAATCCACACACACAAAGGCAATGAAAATGTCACCGAAGGGACATAAACTGATTGTAAAGGAAAAAAAAGCAAGTCCGGAATCTTCGATTGCCAAACACAACTGGAAAGCAAACTTTCTTTTCTATGGTATAGAAGTCAAAGAGTGCTTTATTAGAAACTCAAGCCTCTCACAATATATAAAAGGACTAGTTATGAAAACTTTTAATGTCTGGACATGGGGAAGGCATTCTGTTACATAATGCATGGGGGGAAAAGCCAGCAGTTTGTGGGTGAATTGATTCAGGGACACTGAACATAAAGCTTTGGTGCCATTGGTTCTCTCAGGGGGTGAGATCAGCCTGAATTGAGGATTTTACCATAAGGAAAATAACAGCCAACAGAAACGTTAAAATATGACTAAATTAACAATCTTCAACAATACCCCTGTCGGATGCTAAGATGGTATTTCAAAATTTTGCACAGTGATGGAGAATGGTAGACCATAGTGAGTTCAGATTCAGAAACTTTCAAATAATTATCAGGTTGTATAACTTTTCTGAACTTAATTACAAATTAATTAACTTATAAAATAGGTTTGTGATTTTTGGACACAGTTATTATAGGGAAAGTTTCTTATAATTCATATAGCACTACATATATATGTCACACACACATATATCAGCAATGATATTTCTATATAAAGCAGCATATATGTCTGTTTATATGCATATCAACAATTCTATTTTTATATAAATAAAGCATCATGTGTGTGTTTATGAGTCTGTGTGTATGTGAAATGCTAACTTTGAATAGGTTAAGTATCAAATTTCTCCACAGACTTCTCTGAATTCCTTGAAAGAAGATAGATAATGGAAAGTAAATGATAAAACACTTTCAAGTCAGATTTTTCAAGTTTAAAAAAAAATTCCTAAGTCTTAGAAGTATTTCACTCCCTTGCAGAACTTAAAAGTGAGGAAATGAGTGTAATTTAATCCTGGGGAAACTTTCCATTTCACTCCACTGTATGTGTCCATGAGCTTATGGTATATCCCTGCTTTAAATATAGAACTACTTTTTGTTCTCCAGAAAAAATGAAGACCAGTAGGGAACACTCAGCAGGTAAATCAAGGTGCATTTGTTTATTTGCTGGCATGTTTTACTGGTTCAATTTGGGGGGGGGTGCTTAATTGCATCTTAAGTTATTCATTTTATCTCACTATCAGACCATTCCTTCTATCTTTCTTCCCTTCTCAGCTAAATTCTTTGACAAGGTCATCCACAATTGGTTCCTCCATTTACTCTGCACTAACTTTTTTTTCCTAATCTCTCTGCAATCTGGCTTCTTACCTATTTAATGAAACTTGCGTCTCCAAATTCACCAACAGTCTCTTCATTGACAAATTTGCTGACCTTTTTTTTTCAATCCTTATCCTTCTTAAAATATCAGAAGCATTTGACACCTTTGATCATTGAATCTTTTCAGGTATTCTTTACTCTCTAGGTTTTCTCCTGGTTCTCCTCCTGCCTGTCTGACCACCCTGTAGTCTCCCTTGATAAATTTTTATCCGTGAAAATGGCCGCCTTCATTCCTTACATTGTTCTCCTAAAATGACGATCTGATCATCTCATTTCCCTCCTCAATAAACTCCAGTGGGTCCCTAAAAACCTCTAGGATCAAATATAAAGTCTTCTGTTTGTTATTCACTGCCTATGTCCTTTCTACACTTCCATTCTTTTTAGAATTTACTATTCTCCAAACATTCTACAATCCAGCCCTAACACATGATGCTTCATCTTCTGTCTCTATGCTTTTACCCTTGCTATATTGGACTCCAAACTTGGAGTTTTCTCTCTTCTCACCTCTACCTGTTAGTTCCTCTTGGCTTCTTTAAAACTGTGCTTTCATCCCACATTCTGCAAAAGGCCTTTGGAGAAAAACTACAAAGAGAAAATGACACAAATCAATAGACAGGGCTTTTAGGGGTCTGAAGTAAAGCTATACACACATAGTTACCTGAAAGAGAAGCACCAACATCTGGGTTTTCAAAGTGGGGGACAGCTCCTTAACAGCTACTCAGAGTCTCATCTGAACCAAATCTCATGACCATTTCTTCAAACAAGTTAACTCTTAAAGCAAAACCTCACCTCAGAGTACACATACATACACATGTGTACACATATGTGTACACACACACACACACACACACACTTGTTCAGAGCCAGAGGACATCACAACGCTTGTGATCCACTGCCTAATTACAAAGTAACAAAAGGTGTGGGCCCTCTGGAAAAAGAAGCCTCCCCTAATCAAGCTTCTCTTTCTGGAATCCACTTAAGGTCTATTAATGGGTAGCAGAGATCTGCAACTCCTATTAACATTTCAGTGTAATAAATGCTTATTGGCTGACTGACTCAAAAACAAAGATCCTGGGGACAGACAAAGATAATTAAACTAAAATTCTAGATTTTGGATTAAAAGGACATATTTTGATGTATTCTTAACTAAACAAGAGATAATTATAAAACATAAAATTGAAAACTTGAATTGTATGAATCTGAAAAGCTTCTGCATAAACGAAATTGATGCACCTATGATAAGAATGGAAGTGGTCAAGTGGCAAAAAATCTTTATATCATATTTCTCTGATAAGAGTTTACCATCTAAGATATATAAACAATTAGCATATATGTATGTTTGTATGTATATCAATAGTCATTTCCCTAAAGATAAGTGGTCAAGGGATATGAATAAACAATTCCCAAAAGGAGATTTGCAAAGTATTCACAGCCACGGGAAAGGATATTCCAAGTCACTAATAATAAGAAACATGCAAATCAAAACAACCCTTAGTTTTCATTTCACACCATGAAAATTGGCAAAGATGACCAAAAAATTGTAGTATTCAATGTTGGAGGGATGGTACAATGATGGGCACATTAATATATTGTTAGTGTAGCTAAGCAATGTAGCTAAGCAATGATATTTTGGAAAGCAGTTTGGAATTATGCAAATAAAGTGATTACATCATCCATACTTTTTTCTTCTTTTTAAAATAATATTTTAATTTTTTCTCAATTATATGTAGAGACAAATTTTACTATTTATTTTCTTAAAAAGTTTTTTTTGAACTCCAAATTTTCTTTCTCCATTCCTCACTTCCTAACTTCCTAAGAAAATGTCCATACCTTTTGAACTATTACTGGGCTTATACCCCAAGGAAGCCACTGATAGTAAGAAAGTTCTTATACACACAAAAATATATTGATTGCAGTACTTTTTCTGATAGAGAATTGGAAACAAAGAAGATGCTCATTGACTGGAGAAAGGATAAACACATTATGGTACATAAATGTAATGGAATATTAATGTGCTATAAGAAATGATGCATGTGATGAAGATGCAGAGAAGTATGGAGAGATCTACATGAACTGAGAGTGAAATAAGCAGAAGAAAGAAAGCAATGATTACAACCATGTAAATGGAAAAATCACATATAAAATAAAAATGAGTATAAATAAGTTAAAATCAAGTATAACTCAAATATTGAGAGGACTCACACAACACACATTTATGGATTTGAAATTTATAGGTGTTGCACATCACACATAATTTGGACTTTTAAAACATATCAATTGGTTGTACTCTTTCCCCTTTTTTTGCTTTTGAAAATATTGTTTGCTATTTGGTATGGTTCTCTGGGAGAAGGACGGAGAGGGATACTGGAGAAAGCTGTGATGATACAAAAAACAAAAGACATCAATAAAAATGTGCTTTAAAAAATAGATTTATATATGAAGAATTTTTGAATTCTGAAGCCCAATACTCTTTCTACTCTACAGAATAGCAACATATCCTCCAGAAAAACTCTCCCCTTCCCACCCGTGTTATAATGAAGAGGAAGGTAGTTCTCCAGTCCCTGCATGACCCTCAGGAGGATTTCCTCTCATAAATTTACTGTAGCAGTCAGACTTCTGGGCAGAGGGATAAAGAATTAGATTATAGAATCTGTAGAATCAAGAAGATTATATAATCCCCATTTTGGAAGGGCTTTAAAAATTACAGATTCTCATATATTAAGATATTGTTCAGGAAAAGTCCTGGTTAGAGACAGGAGGATGGATAAGATGACCTCTAGTCCTTCTATCCCTGTGAAATATAATTTATCTATGTGTTTTTTCTATCATTGGGAGAACCCACCAACCTATGGGAAATGTCAGGACCAGATTTTTCCTTTAAACCTGGTAACTACAAGGCTTTATTTGTTGGAGAAGATGAGTGAAGCTAAGTATTTTTCATTTAATTGTACATTTCAAAATATTTTTCAAATATCAGGGGTTTAGAAAATCCAAGAACAAGAGTTTTTTCTGAGTACTTTCTCCTCATTTATTAATTTGTAGCTCTTCTAAATCTATCAACTTTCTTTCTTTCTTTCTTTCTTTTCTTTCTTTCTTTCTTTCTTACTTTCTTTTCCTCTTCCTCCTCCTCCTCTTCCTCTTCTTCTTTCTCCTCCTCCTCCTCTTCCTCCTCCTTCTTCTCTTTCTTCTTCTTCTTCTTCTTCTTCTTCTTCTTCTTCTTCTTCTTCTTCTTCTTCTTCTTCTTCTTCTTCTTCTTCTTCTTCTTCTCTCTCCTTCCCCCGTCTCTCTGTGTCTCTCTGTC
>CM053593.1:103273148-103290204 GCA_028646575.1 Pseudocheirus occidentalis
TCTTCTTCTTCTTCTTCTTCTTCTTCTTCTTCTTCTTCTTCTTTTTCTTCTTCTTCTACTTCTTCTTCTCTCCCTCTCTCTCAGCTGGCTTCAGTCTCAATGAATCTTCCTTCACTGAGGAGCCACATTCCTATTCTCTCTCTGTCTCTAGAATTCTTCTTTATATACAGCACTGGCTTCCTGTCTCAGCCAATAGCCTTCTTCCACATCAACAGAGGAGTTCATGCCTTTTCAACAATGGATAGGGTTCACACTTTTCATACTTAGCCCTAAGTTACTAGGTACTACTTAGCCCTAAGTTACTAAGTGCTAAGTAGCTGATAAGCTGATTACTATTACATCATTGCTATCCCTGCCTTTTTTTTACTTCATCTGAAGCTCAATAGTCTCTGCACTAACCCCTCATTGTCACTCTGTGTTTGTTATTTCGTGTATATTTCAATATATCATTGGATTCTGATTTCTAATCCCTTCTGCTATCTGTCTTGTTTTAGGAGTTAATTTATCCCATTCACATACATAGCTATGAATACTAACTTTGTATTTCTTTTCATACACTTTTCTTCTATTTATCCTTCTCTCTCCTATTACCCTGTCCTCAAAAATATGTTTTGCTTTTGACCATTGATTGCCTTCTTTAATATGCTCTTCCTTTTGTGACCCTCCTTCCTTTTTCCTATCCCCATTCCCCTTCATTTATCTATATTTGCCTGTTGGGTAAGATAGATTTCTATACTCAGCTGAGTGTGTATGTGTATATACATGCATGCATGCATATATTTTTTCTTCATTCTTTGAATAAATTCTGAGGAAAGTGAGGTTCAAGCATTACCCATTCCTCTCATTTTCTCCTCCATCACAAAAATTCTTCCTTGTGCACTTCTTTTATGTTAAAGTATTTTCTTATTCTTCCTCTCCCTTCCCCCTTCTCCCAGTACATTCCTCTTTCTCACCAAACCATTTTTTCAAATCATTCCAACAAAATTACTCTTCTCTCTGTCTATGTAATGTTTTTCTAATTGCCCTAATATTAGTAAAGTTCTTAGCAGTTACATGTGTCATCTTCCTATTTAGGCATATAAAAAAATTTAACTTTATTGAATTTCTTATGGTTTCTCTTTTATATTTATCTTTTTATGCTTCTCTTGAGTTTTGGTGTTTGAATGTCAAATTTTCTATTCATCTCTGGTCTTTTTATTAGATATGCTTAAAAGTCCTCTATTTAATTAAATATTAATTTTTCCCCCCAGATGGAGTTTGCTCAGTGTTACTGGGTAGTTTGTTCTTGGTTGTAATCCTAGCACATTTGCCTTTTAGAGCATTACATTCTAAGCCCTATGTGCTTTTAACACAGCTGCTAAATCTTATGAGACCTGCCTATAAGTCCACTACATTTGATGCCTTTGTTCTGGCTGCTTGAAGTATTTTCTCTTTTATGTGGGGTATCTCGCTATAATATTTCTGGGGACTTTTATTTGGTGATCTCTTTGAGAAGGTGATCTGTAGATTCTTTCAATTACATTTTACCCTCTGGTTCTAAGATATCAAGGCACTTTTGCTTAATAATTTCTTGAAATATGATGTTGAACCTCTTTCTTTGGTCATGGCTTTCAGGTTGTTCAATAATTCTTAAATTATCTCTCCTCAAGCTATTATTTAGGTCAGTTATCTTTCCAATGAGATATTTCACTCCTTCTTTTATTCTTTCATTCATTTGACCTTGTTTTATTGTTATTTGATGTGTCATGGAGTCACTAGCTTTTACTTTGCCCAATTCTAATTTTTAAGGAATTGTTTACTTCAATGAGATTTTGTACTTCTTTTTTTTTTTTTCATTTGGCCAATTCTGCCTTTGAAAGAATTATTTTCATCAGTGAGGTTTTGTATGTCTTTTACCATTTGGTCAACTTTATTTTTAAAATGTTATTTTCTTCAGTATTTTTGTGCAACTTTTATAAAACTGTCTTTTCTTAATTTTCTTTCATCACTCTCTTTTATTTTCCCAATTTTCTTCTACCACTCTGATTTTGAACATCAGTTTTCTACCTCTTCCAGGAATTCTTGTTGGGCTTGTGTCCAATTAACATTTTTTTGAGGTCTTGCCTGTGGTTTTTTTTTTTTTACTCTCTTTATGAGTTTGTGTCCTAACCTGCCCTGTCACCATAGTACCTTTTTATTGTCAGGTTATTTTTTTAAATTTCCTCATATTTCCACCATCTTTCTTGACTTTAAAATTTATACTTGTTAGGCTGTGTTGCCAGGGTGGAGTGGACTTGGGAGGAGGTGGCTATCCCAAGCTTCCAGGTTTTTTTGTGTTACAATTTTCAGAGCTAGTTCTGGGCATTTAGCAGTTTTGGGTGCTTCCGAATTGGTGTGATCCAGGGAGAGGTGTGGCCATTGCTCTTCTGGTCTGTACTATGTTCCTTACCAAGTAAGAGCCCCAGATCTTTTGCAGCAACAAGTGATACTATTCCGCAGGGCCCCTGATCCCTTTGAATCACAAGCACTTTTCTCTACTTTGGAACTGCAACCTGCAGGTGGGTGTGAGAAATGGAGTTTTCAAGCACAGTCTGATCTTGTGCCCACTGCTACTGCAGGAGACTCCTGGAATTTCTTTTTATCCATTTGCCAGATCCCCTTACCATCACTGAGCTGAGAGCTCCTGAATCTGTTGCTGCTGCTCTTGCAGTTGCCTTCACAGCCTGCAGCTGGTGTTGCCACCATGTTGACTATGAGCCAACCCCTATTCCAGTGTCACAGACTTCTCTTTCAGACCTCTTAAGTTGTCTTGGACTAGAAAATTGTCTCAATCCAAAATTTTCTTGTCCCTGCGACTCTAGAATTCAATTTAAGACATTATTTTAAGGTTACATGAAGGGGAATGTTGGAAGAGCTAAACTGTTGTGCTTCCTCCACTGTGCCATCTTGGCTCCACCCCTAGAGCAATTTCTAGGGGGAAAAAAATCCAAGGAAGCACCCAGCAATAAAAATCATGGTTTCAGGTAAATGTAAATGTGTTAATGTACCTACTGTCTAGCAACTGAAGGGAACTAGAGATTCTAATGCAAAGAGGAACATTTGACTTAATAGTTTTCAATGAGACTGAGTGAGATGAGAGACAAACTGAGGAGTGAGATGGCTCCAGAAGGTAATACCTTATTCAAAAGGAAAAGGATATGTAAAAGGTATTAGGAGAATGAAAAATAAAATCCCTGAATATTAAGCAGATAAACTCATATGAGAAAGTTCAAGAGGGTAGTGATCGTGGAGAACATTTGGATAGAAAGCAGCAAAGAGAATCAAAGTAATATTGTTATCAGATAATTCTAAAGACTACTTGGACAGAAAGAGGACATAGATAAGGAATTTAGTAAACAAACTGAAAACTTGATTTTTTTGCAAGTTTTAGTTCTGAACATAACTTTAACTTTTAGAACTTTTTAGAAACACCCTTCTTATTTAAACAGTATTTTGATTAGTTATTTGTAAATGGATTAGAAACACATGTATTGAATCTTGCACAGAATTTCCACTAGTTCCCAAGTGAAAGATCTAGATTTTATGACAGGGTGGCATGAGTGGGTTGGCTTTTGCTATGTACCCTAACTTTGGAGATTTTGTTCAAGCCCTTCAACAGATGAAAATAGCAGCTGAGTTTCCCCAACCCCACTTTATTAGTATCAGATAGATGCCAAATGCCCTCCAATAATGCTGACAAGATTAAAGTCTGAAAATCTCAAGAAAGCATACCCCTAGGCCAGCTGGTTCTTGGATCATGACTTTTATAGCTGGTACTTGCTTAAGGGGAGAAGCTTGCAATGATAGGAACCATCCTTCTAGGCTCCAAAGTTTGCTTGGGTTATTCTAATGGAGAATTGGGTGCATTAGTGGTTTTCCTGCAACCCCAAATAGTGATTTAAAGGGGAAAATAAAAACCTTGTAAATGTTAGTGCTCATTGATATAAGTAGTGAGAGGAATGCTGCTTCTTAACTCATAGGTAAGGCCCTGTGAAAGACAAAGGTTGAGGTAGAACTGATGTCTTGTAGTAAGGGAAGGCCATATATATCAGCCAAAAGGCTTTTAGTATTTCACCAATGTTCTAAACCACCCCAATTCTGTAGAGACCTCAAATTCTTTTAAATGACCATGCAACTCCACAAAAACAGGTTAATTTATTTTCAAAATGTCCTATTCAGTTTTACTGTCCTAAAAAGACTAATATATAATTAACTCTTTCCCCATCTCCCTACTTCCCATTTCCCAATTTGCATAGCATAACAAGCTCAAAAGCTTGTACCTTGATTGGGAATCAGAAATGCTGAATCAGCAAGCTTGGCCCCAGAAGAAGACATGAGTAAATATACCCTTCTCCTTTTTTTAGCCCAGTGGTAGGGGTCTATGGATATGGAACATTGTGCATACCATCAGGTTTAGTTGATGTCTTGTTTGTTTTGCTGAATTGATCTTTTCCCTCCCTTTTTTATTCATTCTTACAAGGAATGGTTCTCTGGGCCAGGAACAAGGTGAGATACATTTGGAAATAAAGGTGCTATAAAAATAGAAGATATAAATGTGTTTTTTCCCACAGAAATATTGAGTTAGGAAACTTATTTTGGCGCTTAAATTATTGATTTGACCTGAAAGTGATTTTAAATGTAACCCAGCACAGTCTCTTAAGTGAATGAATAGAAGAAGGATTTGAATCCAAATCTGGTAACTCCAAGTCCTGTGCTCTTTCTACTATACTACAGATAATCACTAAAATCATCTTTTCCTCTCTAAGGGCCACCATCTTGGTCCAATCTATTGTTTTTTCTTTCAACCTCATGCTGCAACTAACATTCGTGAACTTTGAAACCATTTTCTAGTTGGGTTCAACATTTCTGCATCACCAAAGTTACACAATACCACTTGAGTCCCTTTTGGCAAGAATTATAACTGATTTTTTTCTTCATTGGCCAAACAATTTTAAGATAAATTCTTATGAATAATGGGGAAGCCTCAAGGGGTTTGAAGATGTAACAAAAACATTATTTGGATGCTGCCTTCCAAGATAATAATGATTTAAAAATATATCCACAGAGCTGAAACAAGGTATGATGGTAATTGGTTAAATACAAAACAAGTCCTAGGATTTATTCATGGATGGCAGTCTTCCAAAGGAGAATAAAGAGTTTTCTCAGAGAGAGGTCAGGGTTGAACTAGGGTGGGGAAGATGAGTTCTAAAAAGAATACCAATGATGGAAAGTGACATTTTAAAAGAGCTCCTATTCTGAATTATCTATTTTGCTCTAGGTCCCCAAAATTAGCCAGGTACTTCAGGCAGAAATACAGATGAAGGTGAATGCATCAAAACTCACCATTGCCTCTTGTTTTGTGCTCCCTTTCATCAAACTGAAATCATCTGTAGCTAAACAACAAAACATACTTTGAACATTTCTAGATAAAACCTTGCTTATGAACAAGTCTTGTTTATGGTCAGATGAAGTCAGATTGTTTTTCTTACACCAAAACCTGGAAAACCCTTTTCTGATCAGAAGCCTACAAAATGTTGTTTCCTCCCATCATTTTGTGCTTTAACCAAAAACATAAGGAGCTTGTTGGTCAGAAAAGGTACTTCTTTGTTTTCAGAACTAGTAGAGGGATAAAAAGCATTCCAACTTGAGAAAATATTGCATAAACAATCCAGAGATCTCTCTTGAAATCATGATAGAATTTTCTTTGAACATTCTAAAGAAAAATAATCCTTATGTAATCTGGCTTTGGGCAACCTGGATACATACAAATGAAGTGCCTGGATTATAGCAAACAATAAATATTTGATTGATTGGTGGGCTTGGGATAAATTATCCTTTTGGGGGGACAGTAAAACTTGTTTATATTTAATCCATGGCATGGTTAACAGCCCAAGATGCACTACTAAATAGTGGATAGAGAAATGACCTTGACATCAGGAAGATATGGTTTAAATTCTTGCTTCTGTTACAGGACAGAATGCATAACTTCTCAATACTCTAGGCAACTTTCTAAGACCACAAGTTGTAGAGAAAGTGATAACATGCCCTGGCAGAGAGAGTTTCTTTGTGAAGAAACTATACCTGCCATAAAATTAGAGGCCTAGTTCCAGTCCTTATTCCTAGAGTGAGCATTTTCCCTCCCCTATTAGGTGGAGGATTTCCTTTTTTGGGGGGTGGGGGAAGGAAGGGAGGTGATTAACTTATAAAATGCTGTGTGAAAATACCCAAGGGCTGTCAACTCTTATAGATTGAAGTTTGGCATGCTTTCTTTTTAAACAAATAAATTAACTGAACACAAAATTCAGGGAAGTACAGTGAATATTCACTGCAGTGTAGTAACCTGGAGAAGATAAGTTATATCACAAGCTTAGAATAAGAAGGGAGCAGGAGTTCAGGAAGCTAGATCCATGGACCAGGACATTATGATGGAAACCAAAGAACAGGCCTAGCAAGTAGGTATGAAACGTAGAGAGCCAAGTAATTGTAATCATTTTAGGAGAAGCCCAGATTATTCTGGTTAAATTTCTTATAAACATTTCTTATTATTTTTATCTTGATAGGTTATTTCCTAATCTACCCTTTTCCTTTATACATGCATGGATTTCCCTTGATTGGTGATCTTAAAGCAGGTCACTTGTTGGAAATGTTTCAGAGTATAGATAATCAGATGCAGGTGTGTATCAGCAATGCAGTATTCACAATGCCTACAGTAATTATAAGTATGCTTATATGGTTATTAATCACAAAATGTAACAGGCTCTCTACATGAGAAATATAGCCAGAACATTTATTCAAATACCAGAAAACTGAGTCCCAAAACCAAAAAGTCAAAGCCAACACAGTAGTTATGAAGTTGGCACATGTAGTTAAAGTAGTAAAAACCCACATTCTCAAGCCTTCAAAATAGGACAGGCTACATCAGGCAAAGATCCTCCTCTCCTCACTCAGGACAACTGCTCAGTGTCCAGCTTGCTCCCAGCAGCTCTGGCCCCCCCACACTTCCTGTCCCTGGCAGTCCTCAGCATGAGTCCTTAGCAGAGATTCTGGCTGGCTCAAAGAAAAAAGCAGTTCATGCCACTGCCACATCACTGCTGCTGCTGCCTCTGCTTCCAGTCACCAGCATGGATGCAAGCTTGGTTCTGGCTTTCTCTTGCTCCACCCCTTCCTGCTACACCAGCAAGTTCAAGGTGTGTGGAAGATCTTCAAATCCCAGTATCATTACAAGATGAGATTGGATGGCCTCTAAGATATCTGAATATGAAACTTGGATTTGAGAGTGTGTGGCAGAGAGAAAAAAAAAGGGTGAAAAGATGCCTGTATTGGTAAAAATCACATAGAGGCAACGTTTTAGAATTCAGATAGATGTAGTCTTTAGAATGCAACAAAAGACAACTTCAGTAAGTGAGAAATGGAGATAGAGAATTTAGGCATAGAAGACCTTAACAGATGTCCTACTCCATGATGGTTTGGAAATGACTATGAGTCCTTAAAGGCTATGCCAGTGCTGTGTGAAATCTGGAAGGATCTACCAATCTTTGGGTAAGAGACTTTGAGTAAGAGTCTGGTAATATTATTGTTGTTGTTTCATTGTGTTGTGTTGTGTCTGATTCTTTGTGATCCCATTTTGGGTTTTCATGTTAAAGATGCTGGAGCGATTTTTCATTTCCTGCTCCAACTCATTTTACAGATGAGGAAATGGAGGCAAACAGGGTTAAGTGACATGCCCAGGATCATACAGCTAGAAAGTGTCTGAGACTAGATTTGAACTCAGAAGGTAAGTTTTCCATTGCTACATCCACTGTGCCATCTAGTTTCGCATATCTCTTTAATACCAGTATTCTCTCAGTGATTTGCTTTAGCTGAAAATAATTGAATACAACAATCTTGGAAAAATAACAAGTAACCCAAAAGGCAATGAAAAGATACATAATGTAGGCTGTGACATAGTTCCAGGAATGTATGCAATAAGTGACATAAAACATGCAACTGATGATATAGTTGACTGGTTATAAAGTGTGATAGGAAACAGATGGACAACTTAAATGGCATATTGATACCCCTTAGATAATAAAAGAACCAAAGGAAGTCCCCCAATGTATTAATGGGTATTGCGTATGTGAGTGATAGAAATATAGAATGTTAAAACTGGAAGGAACAAGGTTTTATTAGAGGCAAATTCTCCAGCTGAGCATTCACAGAGCAGTAACATTCTCTGAAGAATAACTATAGTGTTACTTGAATAGTGTAGACTCATGGAACCCACGTCAGAGTCTGTTTTGCCTTGCTTGAGTAAGAAGAAAGCTAGTAGCGAAAAACATTGGCCCTGATCTCCACACCTGAGTCATTAAAATCATTTCATAAATGGGAATGGTTTGGCTCATCATGAAATGCAGTAGTATTTTGGAGTGTGGCAGTTGTGACCCAATGAGTGACTCTTTTCAAAGTCCAAAAAGAACTGAATATTTTATAGAAATAGTCAAGTAAACAATCATTTATTTTTAAATTATAAATTTTACTTAAATTGAACATTTAAATTATGAATGTACAAGTTATATATTTTATTTTTACATTTTTATTTATTTGATTTTTAATTTATGGAATAAAAAAAGAATTTCCATAACATAGAATGATAAAAAGAGATTATTACACATAGAAGTGCAACTCTCTTATGTACAACTTGCTATTCATTTTAAATATGTATTAAAGTTAACATGTTCATTTCTTCTACCCCCCCACCTTAGAGATAGCTATTATAAGACACAAATATTTACATATGTGTATATGTATGTAGGTATATATTTATATACATGTATATATATTTATATATATATTATAAACACATTTCTATTTATCAGTTTTTTCTCTGGATTTAAACATTGTCTTCCTTCATATATCCTTTGTAGTTGAAATGGGTATTTATAATAGTCAAAATGATTTTTTGATCAAAGTTGCTCTTAAAACAATATTGCTGTTACTCTATACAACATTTTATCACTTCCTCTCATTTCACCCTTTATTATTCCATGCCAGATTATCTATGTTTGCCTAAGATCATTGAGCTCATCATTTCTTATAGCATGGTACTATTCCATCACAATCATGTACCACAACTTGTTCAACCATTCCCTAATTAATAGGTATCCTCACGATTTCCAGTTTTTTGTCACCACAAAGAGAGCTACTCTAAATATTTTAGAACATATAGATTCTTCTTTATATACCAGTTATATATAACTGGTATATAATCATCTTTGGAAATAGACCTACCAGTGGTATTGCTGGGTCAAAGGGTCTAGGTGGTTTGATAACTCTTTGGGTATAATTCCAGATTGCTCTCCAAAACAGTAAAATGAGTTCAAAATCTCACCAAAATGAATTAGTGTCCCAATTTTCCCCCATACCTTCCAACATTTGTGGCATTCCCCTTCAATCATTTTAGCAAGTCTGATATATGAAAAATTATATCTTAATGTCATTTTAATCTACATTTCTCTAATTAATAATGATTTAGAGCATTTTTAGATATGACTAGAAATTGTTTTGATTTTTTTTTTTTTGCTTTTTTGGAGGGCAGTTGGGGTTAAGTGACTTGCCCAAGGTCATACGGCTAGTTTTTGTGCTAAGTGTCTGAGGCCGGATTTGAACTCAGGTACTCCTGACTCCAGGGCCAGTGCTCTATTCACTGCACCACCTAGCCGCCCCTATAAAAATGAGAATGATCATCTTTTTTTTTTTTTGGAGGGCAGTTGGGGTTAAGTGACTTGCCCAAGGTCACACAGCTATTTTTTGTGTTAAGTGTCTGAGGCCAGATTTGAACTCAGGTACTCCTGACTCCAGGGCCGGTGCTCTATTCACTGAGCCACCTAGCCGCTACTGATTTTTTAATCTAAAAATTGCTTGTTTGTATCCTTTGATCACTTATCAATTGAGGAATGAATCATATTGTTATATATTTTACAAAGTTCCTTCTTTATTTGAAATATGAGACCTTTAATTAAGAAACTATAAAATTTTCCCTATAATTTTCTGCTTTCCTTCTGACCTTGGCTACATTTATTTCATTTGTACATACACTTTTTAATTTAGTGTAATTGTAATCATCCATTTTACAATTCACTCCATTCTCTTCTCTTGTATATTAATAAATTGTTCACCTATACATGAGTCTGATAAGTAAATGTTCTTCAAATTTTCTTGTAATATTCATATATCTATGCCACATATCCATTTTGACCTTATCTGAGTAAATACTGTGCAATATTTATTAAACAGCTATGATATTTATTAAACAATCATTTATTAAATACCTCCTAGAAAAGCAAAAATTGTTCTTGTTCTGTGGGAACTCACAGTCTACTGGAGGATTGACTATGCAAACAACTTTGTATGATCACTTTGGTCAAGATTTTACATATATATGTGAGATATATATTATATTATACATATATACACACATATCCATGTATACATGTATGTATATTTGTAACTATCTATATGTATAGAAAGAGAAATACACACATTAAATCTAATATACTATCTGTACATATATTTATAGGTAGTAAATTAGATATAGTCTTAGAAGGAAGGTGCTAGCATTCAGGGGATATGAAGTTTTTTTCAGAAGGTGGGATTTTTAAAGTTAGAACCTGAGGGAATCTAGTAGACAGAAATGAGAAGGAAAATACTTCTAAGAATTTTCAGTGAAAATACATAGATTTAAGAGGGAATGTCTTATGCAAGGAATAACAAGGAGGTCATTTTCACTATATTTCATAGTATTAAGGCTACTTTTCTCCCCTTGAAGAACAATCATGCTTTTTCTGCTCTATAATCAATACAAGTAGAGTACAAGCAATCCCCCCCTCTCCCAATTTGTCATTGCGTCAAAAAGCAACTCTCATAAAAGCTACAGCAGTATTAATAACCTTGTAACCTCTCATGGCCATTCTATTCTTTTGGGGTCCCTGCTTTACATCTGTTTTGAGTCATCCCTTTAATCCTACATTCTTTCTTAGAAATTAGCTCAATGCACTGCCTCCCCCGCCTTTCCACTCTCTGCCACCCTCTCCCTCATCTCCCCACCATATACACTACATATGACAAATAACATTCGTATATCTTCTGAGAACAATAAAACACCCTTGGATATATTCCCAGAGCCTTCAGGATGAATGAAAGTTTTAGTTAGAAGTGGGGCTGGGGGAAGAAGGAAATGGATTTAGATTTTATTTTGAGAATTTCCCACAACTAATTTAATACACACTGTATATTCCTGGAACACATCATGACATTGCAAAAAAAACACAGTGTAGTAGGGACTGGTATGTATCACAAAGAAACAAATACACCCATTCTCAGTCTAATTTCTGTGAGTTTCTTAATCTCTGGCAGGAAAGCATGGTTTACTTTGCTTATTTCAGGACCTCTTTTTTGCTTTATCTGGGTATCATTCAAGTGCCTCACTTGGGCTGAATAAAGAGGGATAACGATGTGCTGTGAATGCCATTGGGTTGGCAATATCATAGTGGGAAAAAGGTGGTGTCTATGATCAATAGGCTGACCAAAGGCATAAACTTCTGAATAGAAGTAGGAAAGTAGGAAAGACCAGGAAGGAATGTGATGTCAAAGTTGCTATAGAAATTTACCTACTCCTGATTCTTCAAATACCTGACCAACACATTCCCCTACCCTGGCAACCCTGCCCAAAAGTTATCAACATAACTTTTAAATATTATCAAAGAATTTCAGAGTGAGAAGGGACTTTAGTGGCTATGTAGAATAACCAGTACTTGGAGGATCATGGATTTGGAGCCAAAAGAAATCTCTGGAGGTCATTTAATCCAACATTCTCATTTTATGGATGAGAAAACTGAGGTTTGAAATACTTTTTGTGATATGAGAGAAATGGTCATCAATCTTTACTTGTAGAGCTTCAGTGAGAGAGAAAATGCTACCAAACCAGGGTCAATACATTTTTTTGCAAAGTAATAACCTTTCCAAATTTGGACATTGATTAGAAGGACTTCAGGACAAAGACAACTACATTGAGAAACACTGAAAAAGCAGTTTTATACAGAAAAGACATTCATATTAAAGATAACCAAAGGGTCCTGTTTCCTAATCTCTATAAAGTTTACATATGATTGGTGTGGAGTTTAAGATTAAAAATAGGGAAATCATGATTTTACTATTTTTTTGACTAGGTCACAATTATATGTTGCCTACTTATGAGTTAGTGTAAAAAATAGATTTTGGTTTACTACTTTAATGTAAAGGTGAACCATTTCAAATAAGAGGCCTTGAATTTAAGCTGTAGAATTGGTTAAGACCAGATCTCTGAGAGGCAAAGTGGGACCTATGAGAAAAGTCCTCAGAGCTGAGTCACAAGGAGACTTCAGAGCTTTCACTCCCATGTGATACATGGAAAAGTGAAATGGAGGAAAAGCTTTGCTTCAAGGAAGAGCTTATTGGAAGCAAGAGGTCCTATTTTTACATTTCCATGTACTTCCATTTATTACCTGAGAAGTAGAAACCCCTCAGAATCCAATCAATAGAGCAGATCTGGAAAATCTCCATAGTTTTTAGGCTTAGGATTTCTGTTTTGTCCAAAGGTCATAATACTGAGCCTATCAGGAAGTGACCCTACTTATCTTGTGGTAACTTGTAGTGCAGACTCTCCCAAAAGGACACCAAAGATATCAAAGCCCATAGTCCAGAACTGTGAATTGTCCTAGGTATATGCATCCACTATTCATGTGCTGCTATAGTATGGTTATGTAACTTTGTTCCCACTTTTAAACAATTTTAGACTTAAATAATAAAACTTAAATACAAAATAAATAAAATAAAAAGAAACACATTATAAACTTAAATATTGAAACAAATGCAAAATAGGAAAAGGAAAAAAAGCATGTCTTATGAACAACAGAATGTGAGAGTTTTCAAAATATATAGTAATAAGTTTCCATTTCAAGAAAGCCTATATAATAAATACTATGCATCATGTTGAAAACTGTCCATCTTGTGGCAGCTAGGTTGCACAGTGAATAGAGCACTTGCCTTGGAGTCAGGAGGACCTGCGTTCAAATCTGGCCTCAGACACTTAACACACACACACACACACACACACACACACACACACAAACTAGCCATGTGACCTTGGGCAAGTCACTTAACTCCAGCTGCCCTCCAAAAAGAAAAAAAAGGCAAAAAACCCTGTCCATCTTTGCTTCTTTGTAAGTTTTCTCTTGTTCTCTGCTGTTCACTTTTTACTTTGTACTTTTTTCCACCTTCCTCATCCTCCTCCCCCAGTCTCTGCCTCAAAGGCTACAATTAAGCATAGATATATTTATATATGGATATACACATACATATACATACACATACATATACACATATATACACATACATACACACATACATATAGACATACTTTCCCTAACAAATTCTACTCCTGATCTTTGTTTTCGTGTTTGTGTCTTTTATTTCCTATCTCTCCTTACTTTTCTACTTTGCTTCTACCTGCAAACTTGCCCTGCTGTTACTTAACCCACTTCCTCCCCTCAAGGATCCTTCCTTTATCTTCCCATTCACATTAATCTAAACACCCTTCCATACTCTCCTTTAATCTATTTTCTCACCCTTTCCTCTAGAGATCCCTCCCTTGTCTTTTCCCTTCTTCTTAACCTCTTAACATTTTATTTTTTCTGAATTTATAAGACTCTCATGATCATATATATGTATATATACACACACATACACACATGCGTACATACATACACACGCACACACATATATAGTTCCCTCTTGAACTCATTCCTGAGGAAAGTAGGTTTCCAGAACTAACAGCCCTCCTCCCCCATCTAATTCCTATGTTTTGGTTCTTCCTCTTACACCTGATTTGTATAAGATAATTACTCTTTTTAGCTATTCCCAAATGGTTTTATTTTTTAAAGTCATATCATACTCAGGATTTTACATACATAAAAGGTAAATTGTCTTTGTTGAGTCCCTTGTAATAATTAATCTTTGGTATGTATATTATATTTCTCTTGACTCTTGTATGTCAAATCTTCTATTAAGTTCAGTTTTTTTAAACAAAGTCCTGAAAGTCTGACAATTCATTAAATGTCCTTTTTTTCATCCAAATATGCTTAACTTTTCTGGGTATGATATTTTTGGCCAGAATACCAGCTCTTTTTCTCTTTGATATAGAGTGCTCCTGATATAGAGTGCTCCAAGACCTGTGATTTTTTAGTGTCACCTCTGCTAGGTCTTATGTGATTCTAATTGTGACATCACTATATTTAAATTGTTTTTTAATTGTTGCTCATAACATTTTATCCTTGAGATGGAGTTTTTGAAATTTGACTATGATATTCTTGTGGATTTTCCTTGTAGGTTCTTTTTCAGGTGATGATCAGTGGATTTTTTTCTTCCATTTCTGCTTTCCTTTCTTGTTCTAATGCTTCAAAACAATTTTCTTTATTTCTTGTATTACTGTATCAAAATTCTTTTTTGATAACTGATTGTATGTAGTTCAATTAAGAATATCTTTTATCTCATTGAACTGTTCTCTAGATTAGTTTTTTTTATGAGATGTTTCACATTCTCTTCTACTTTTTCATTCTTTATATTTTGTTTTATTATTTCTTGATCTCTTATAAGTTCACTGGCTTCCCCTTGCCCAATTCTGAATTTCAAAGAATCATTTCCTTCTTTAAGATTCTGGATCTCATTTTCTAATTGGTTGACTTTCTTTTCATAATCTTCTTGTTTTTCTTGGGTTGTTCTTGTTTGTCTTTTTTGGTTTTTCTTTAATCTCTCTCATTTGAGTTTTAAAGTCTTTTTGAATTTCTATGAATTCTTTTTTGAGCAGGTGATCATTTGATATATTTGGTGTAGAAGAGGGTTTCTTTGCTTCAGTATTCTACTCTGAACATGAATCCAAGCCTTCTCTATTTCCATTGTGGCTCTTTAAAGTTGGATTCTTTCTCGTTTGTCTATGTATATCTATCCTGGGGTATGGAGGATGGTGCCTTTGGCTTCAGATCTTCCTTCAGTTCTCCCCTCTGATTTGGAACATAAACCAAGACCTCCAGTCTCCTAAAAGTGCCCACAGCCAGCAGCATCCATGCCCTACTACTTCTGTTCTCAACAGGTATGTGCTGTTTCCTTCTCACTCCCAGCCTTGGCTCTATAGCACAGCTGGGTCTGGCATTCCTTGTCAGCAAAAGTTCCCTCAATTTTTCCTGTCTCAGGCACCCAACTCCCCTCACTGTCTTGGGGGTAAAAGTTCCTGTGGCTGGGGTCAAGGCAGCTTCCCAAGCCATCTATTCCAGGATTTGCCTCTTGTTTAAATGGAGCCTAGACTAAAGGTGTTTACTCTTCACAGGGACTAAACCTCATCTTGGTATTTTTTTTCAGATCTTGTCCCTTTTATCCCAGAAGGACCACTGTTATGCTCCCACTCTTATTTATTTATTTTATGTTCACTCTGAGGCACGGTTTTATCTCTTTTGTGGGGTAAAATCTTGAGAGTTGGGAATTTTCTAACCTACTCCACCATCTTCCCAGAAACCTCTCTCCTACTTTCTCTGTACACTGTAGATATTGGTGAAAGAATGTGTCCTAGGTTTATGAATGGAAAGCTATACCTTAATTATTGTTGTTTTGCCTTATGTTTAGCAAATATTTTATCATCGAGTTAATGATATTACATTGATGGTGTTATGTTGATTGGTTTGTTAAATGAAAAGTTCATGGTTAGGGAATTAGGGACTAAAATTCTGAGTAGCAGGAGTATATTTCCATACCAGTTTATCCATAGGACCTTGAAAGGGAGATATAGCAGAATTTACATTCTCTCTGGGAACCTTCCAACCTGCAGCATGAGTTCAGCTTGGATAAATGACCTAACTCAAAGAGAAAAGAGGGGTGGGTACCAAGACCACACCCTCACTACAGTGGTATAGCTCTAGTTCTTCTGATTTCCTCATATCAAGACTAATTTGCCTTTTCCACATTTTACCATTTGCTCCTAATTCTGCCTTCTGTGGCATATTTAAAACAAGTCTGAGCTGTCTTCTGCAAGATGGATCTTTACATTCTTGAAGATAGCTGTCAGGTACCTCCCAAGTATTTTCTTATTCAGGATTAATATCCTTAATTCTTTCAACCCAAAATATGTGTTAGTCTTAATTTAAACATTTTGGTGGTAGGAAACCTATGATAATCAAGCAATATACTTTGGTTTAAATTTCTCATCTAATTCAGTTGTTTTTCAACTTTTTGATCAATATGCTCCCTACTCTTTGTAAGGTTTGATTTTGACCTACCAGAACCTTTTGTTTTCTACAACTATTGGTAGGGATAATGCCAACAATAACAACAAAAACAATAATCATAATAACTAGTATTTCTATAATGCTTAGCAGAATGTCTTGCTCAAAGTAGACACTTAATAAATGCTAGTTGGCTGCCTAAGGATTGCAAAATGTTGTATAAATATTATCCCATTTTAGCCTCACAACAACCCTTGGTGGGAGGTGCTATTATTTATTATCCCCATTTTACAGATCAGAAAGCTGAGATAAACAGAGGTAAACTGACTTTCGTAGGGTCAGTAAGTTCATGCTTGTCTGAGCCCATATTTAAATTCAGTTCTTCCTGTATCCTTTACCTAATTAAAAGAGTTAAGAAATCTGTTTAGCTCATTTTACAAAATGAATTGACTATACTTTGATTGACTCTACTGCATTTCAACGTTAACTGGGAACAAAGCCTCCCTTAAAAATCATAAACAAAATATTCCACTTTACCTTTGGACTTCAAATTAGAATTTGGGAAGATGGCGGCGTAGAAACAGCAAAGCACCACAGCTCCCACGCAAATATGCTAAAAAAACTCATAAAATGGGACGCTAAACAGATTTTCAAGCTCCAAAACTCTCCACCAGACAGAAAGCACTACAGGCAGCGCAGCAGGCGGGGCTCTTCGCAGCAGTCGGGGACCCACAGCTGAAACCCCGGCCGGCTCA
>CM053593.1:103290704-103311598 GCA_028646575.1 Pseudocheirus occidentalis
TCTCTCTCTCTCTCTCTCTCTCTCTCTCTCAATAATGGGCTGATTTGATGTCCAAAGGGCCTCATGAGCTTTCTCAATAAAGCCTTTTTTCTTAGAAACAGGAAACTGTGCTTTGCCAATAGTAAAACACTTTGACTCCTGCAGATAAAAGGTGTTATTAAGGATAAATTATTATTCATAATATTTAATAGTGAGGAAAAAGAAGAACTTGAACCTTAAAGGGATTTAGCTTGGCAGAAACCTCTATGCCCACAAAGTCATATTTTGGCAAAACATAGTCATCCATACTTAATGCTTGCATTTTAATAAATAAGACCATATCCTTTTAAAACATCAAATATCTTCTTTATCTAAGGATATATGTGGTAGGCTATTTTATTTTCCATTTTGCCCAGTTTTCTCAGTCCAAAAATATACTGTATAATATCTATCTGGAAGGTTAATCTCCTCCAAAATTTTCTCTTGTTTGTCTGTTTCTTTTTTCTCCTCTATTTACTTTTACTTCTCATTCTTTGTCTCTCTTTTGTCTTTTTTTACTCTTTGTCTCTCTTCTTTCTCCCTGTATATGCATAAACTAAACTTCCTGAATCAGTCAAATAATTTAGTAACTCATTTCTATATAGTCATTTGGGTCATCCATTTAGTCAACCAAAAGGGTCATTTTTCTTTTTTAAAGCTTTGATGAAGAGGATGAATCATTCATTTGCAAAACTAACATGGGAAAAACCTCATTACCACAAAGCTATACTAATGAGGTGTTACTGTATGTCCATATTGACACTTCAGTAGTCATGGCAGCTCTCATTTTTATTGTGCTTTCAACCCTACAAAGTCCTTTCCTTGTCCCAACCCCGAAAGGAAGGTAATGTAAGTGTGCTGAGTTTAACAATTCAAATAATTTATACCTCCAGGATATATATGTTTTAGTTCTTGGAAACTCTAGAGAATGAAATGTAATGGAGACAGCTCCAGTATTCCAGAAATAAGTTTGATCTTAATGGCTTGGGCCAGCTAATTTATATTCCAATTAATTTTTCCTTAGGAATATTTTTTGTATCCATCTTTCCCTTTCATTTTTTTATCCCTCTAGTGGCCTATTGAAATTCATTTCAACCAAGAGTTGTTTATTAAAAACTTACCATGTACAATGTGTTATGTGAGTCCTGGGAATGTCAATACTCCAAAGTTTCTGTGATCTCATACATGCTGGTACTCTCTCCAATGATGAAGATTGCAACTCATCTCTTTTTGGTCATCTTATGGACTTTTTTCCCTATAATCCCCCAGAAATTAGTCACAAGATGTTCACCAAATGAGCTGAGGGAATTTTTCAGTTGCTCTTCACATTGTCTGGATAACAATGAAATACATGAAATATTCAAACTTCCCTTTATTTTCGTTGCCTTACTGGGCCAAATCAAGTCAAGTCAGCAAGCCTCCTTCATTAAGTGCCTCCTATGGACCAAACTCTATGCTAAGCTGGGGATGCAAAGAAAGGCAAAAAACACTCCCTGTCCTGAAGAAGCTCACAGTCTAATGGGGGAGATAACAAGTATGTACAAACAAGATAAATGCTGGATGAATTGGAGATAATCTCAGAAAAAAGGCATCAGCATTAAAGGGAACCTAGAAAGACTTCCTATAGAAGGTGGTCTTCCAGCAGAAAGTTGAAGCAAGCAAGAAAAGCTAAGAAATGGTGATGAGGAGGGAGAGAATTCCAGGCATTTTTTCAGAGGTGATATTAAATGAAGTTTCTGCCAACCCACTACCAGTATACCTACTCAGGTATACCCGTATGCCTCTCCACAGCTCTTTCAGCAATCTTCAACTGTAGTTCTTCAGAGACTATAGAATTCTATGACCCAGAGCAATACAGCATCACCAGAATAGTATGAATCTTAAAAAAAAATAGGTCATGTCTAGAAGAATCTTTGTCACTAAAAGAACTGAACTTCTCCAAAGGTAATCCAGACCATCCCCTTTCCATTTTTACTCAGGGCCACCTTGTTGTCCATTTTCAGTACATGTCCCAAATACAAGTACTGATGAATGAACTCTATTGGGTGTCCATTCAACTGCATATCATAGTTTACATAATAATCATTCTTCTTCCATTTCATTTTTCTTATGTGGATAGTTACACCAAACTCTTTTGATTCGTTACAGAGCTGGTGCTAGGAGACTTTGCAATGTTCTATAGCTTGATAGAATGTCTTCTACAAAGAGATACAATTGAAACACCTCATCCTCTTTTGAACAATATAGTTGAAGAAGGATGTTGACAAGTTAGCCAGAGGTGGGAAACCTGAGACCTCAAGGCCACATGTAACCCTTTAGGTTCTCAAGAGTGGCATTGTGTGGGGTGGCTAGGTGGCGCAGTCAATAGAGCACCAGCCTTGGAGTCAAAAGGACCTGAGTTCAAATCTGGCCTCAGACACAACCCAAAAACTAGCCATGTGACCTTGCTCAAGTCAGTTAATCCCAACTGCCCTCCAAAAAAAAAAAGAGTGGCATTGTGGCTGAATTCAAACTTCAGAAAACAAGGTTTTGATGAAATACTTCTTCAAAGTTAAGTTCTACTGTTCCTTCTTTAAAGCCTTCCCAGATCACTCCAACCAAAATTACTCTTGAATTCTTCCCAAACTGACCCCAGCTAAAAATGGCTCTTTCTTGATTCTGAGCTCCTATTTCTGTACAATTTCACTGGATTCCCTAAACATACTACCTTATAGCATAGGCATTTTTGTCAGTCTCGCCTCCCTGGGATAGAACAAGACTTTCTCAAGGTAAGAGAGAATGTCTTAATGATTCTACATAATGCCAAAAAGTGTAGGCACTGTGTAAATATTTTTGAATGAAGGAATATCTAAGAGACTGCTAAGAATATATTAATCATAATAACTACAGAATTACAAATTCATGTTCTGAGAGCTACACTTGACCTCAATCCTTAAAGTGCTACTTGTCTGCATTTGTCCACAATCTTCTTCAATTCATTTTATTATAAGGCTTTCTCACTCTCCTCACCCTCCTCAGCTCAGTGATTTCTTTGTATAAAATAAAGGAAAGAACTGGACTAAAAGAAGAATTCTACCTTTTTACTTTGGATTTCCTCAGTTATTTTAAGAATATTTCTTCTAATGTTCTTCCTTTGGTGTCCTATCATCTTAATTGGGATTTGAGAGGTGATATTAAATGAAGTTTCTGCCAACCCACTACCAGAAATTTGAAAAATGTAAAGAGAGTGCAATACTCCAGTTCCATGAATAGAATCCAGTTGGCTAGCTCTAATCATGGATGTTGGGGGTATTTTTTTGTTTCATTCTAATTTTCATACACACAGCACATATGTTACTACATAGATGGAAGGAGAGAGAAAGAAAGAAATGAAAGACAACAAAGCTGCCACATTTAGATAAGCTGTCTGACTCTTGTTTCTGTAAAGAACAGGAAAAAGCCTTGCCCTAAGAATTATTCAACATGGAAATGCATAATAGTTCCATGTGGTTCAAGCAAGGTGCTTAATCTATATTTTTAGCAGTTGCTGAGATACTATTTCCATGATCTTCCCCAAGATCTGAATTTGGGTGTGTCCTCATAGGCAAAATAAGCAGCACAATCAATTATAAGAATGAAAATCAAATCAAGTCAAGAAATAACAAGTGCCTGCTATGTATCAGGCATTGTGTTAAACACTGGAAAAAGAAAGACAGGTAAAAAAAAACAGAAAGGATTTTTTTTAAAACCCTCCCTTCTCTCAAAGAAGTTCTACTCTAATGAAAGGGACAACAGGTAAAGAAGTATCTACAAACAAGACATGTACAGGATAAATTGGAGAAAATCTTAAAGGGAATGTTCCCTGACACTAAGGGATTATTACAAATTCATGAGAGATCAGAAAAGACTTTATGCCTTGAAAGCTGAAAAATTCAGACTAGTAATGTCTCTTTTTTCTAAGCAATATGCTTGAAGGGAACTGTTTTTCCACAGAAAAGCTTGTAGCAAATTGACTGACTAACTTCTGAAGTTTTGTCATTTTGCTAATAGAGGTTAATTCAACAATCAAGGTGTTAGGGCAGCATGCAGTCCTTTTGAAGGTGTGAGCTACGATGTAAAACCTTTTTTGGTTGGTGACCTAGTATAATTCATACTTTGTTCTTTTGTGTGTGTGTGTGTGTGTGTGTGTGTGTGTGTGTGTTTGTTTACTCCAAGCCCAGTTCCCATGTGGCCTTTCTTATCTTTGTGTTTGAATGAGTGAATCAAATTGCTAATTAGATCAAGTTAATTGCTTGTCCTTTCCAAGACTAAATAAGCCTGGGGAACTACTGACCAAGGACTATATTGCCTAATTCAGGTCCCTCTCTCCCATTCTCTGGTGGTAGGATACATGAAAAGTCAAGTGACCTAAAGCAGGCTTTAGGTAAGAGCAGAAGAGGACTAAGGAGCCTGAATTATACACCACCTGCATGATTAGGAGGATCATCATGAATTGACAGTTAATGTCAGTAACTAATGCCTCCTCCCTGGATACCTCAGGAAAACAGAGTTGGGAATGGTGCCAAGATAGAGACCAATTCTCTTTCCTCCCAACATTCCACAAGATCAGAATGCCTTTCATTCACACTGCCACAAGGGAAGAGAAATCAGACAAGTCAGAAGAACAGATGTGCTCATTGTAAACAAGAACAGGACCAGGAGTTCCCAGGATAACGGTGAACATATTACTTGAAAATGGAGTGTTATTACTCATAGAAAATCATTTTGCAAGGCAGATAGAAAAAGTCAATTTACCTTAATCATTATGCACCTTAATTTGTACAGTTAACTACACTCAAGGTAAAAATATAAAAGCCATATTCCAAAACATGCACTACATGCAGAAAAAAAAATTATGAGAAGACAGTTTGAAGCAGCATGGATATTTTGAATATGGTACGAGGAGAATAATGGGAAGGTAACCTGGGAGATTTTAGACAAAAGGTCTGTTCTATAGTTTTTCTTGTGACAAATTTTATTTGTAGAAAAGAGTTAGGGGGCGGAGCAAAGATGATGGCATAGAAGCAGGAAAACTCTGCAGCTCCCCCACAACTACCTCAAATACCCATAAAATATGACTCTAAACAAATTTTAGGGCTCCAGAACTCACAAAATTACCGAAAAACACATCTCTCGGTGAAGGCAGCCCAGCAGCTGGACACACCAGCCTGAAACCACAGCTTGGCCCCAGGGCCACCAGTACAAGCCACAGCTGGAACCTAAAGGAGAGTGGATCAATGGCAGCTGTGGTGATTTCCAGAATTATCAAGTCATAAGAAATTAGGACTAAGTTAAGGGTTAGTAGAACCTGGCTAACTTCAGGGGGAAAGGATCCAGCCAAACTGCCTCCAGGGAAAGGAAGCAGCAGAAGCAGCTGCCCTGCAGCCACTTCCATATGGCTGCTTCAGAAGCTTCCAGCCTGCAGATTGAAGGGGGATCAAGCAATCATTCAGAGGCTAAGTGCTCTTGCCTTAAGCTGCCTGGATCTGGATTATGGTCTTGGGTGGTGATCCTGAGGTGTGTTTTCAGTGAGCCAAAGATGGTGGGGGCTATAGCGCCTTCCTAATAGCTCTGGCACCTGCAAAAACACCAGTGATTTGGGACAAAGCTCTCCCCTCTGAAAGCAGAGTTCCACAGAACTAAAAAGTCAAGGAATTTACTGGCAACATGAGCAGGCCAAGGAAGCAAAGTAAGAACAGCAATCCAACTTTAGATTCCTTTTTTGGGGACAAAAAAGGATTAAAGCATGGAACAGGAGGAAGCCGTCACAGTCAGAACTCCTGTACCAAAAGCTTCCAAGGAAAATGTAGACTGGTTACAAGCCATAGAGCAGCTTAAGAAGATTTTGAAAACCAAATAATAGAAGTGGAGAAAAAATTAGGAAGAGAAATGAGAATGATGCAAGAAAATTATGAAAAGAGAGTCAACAACCTGACTGAAGAAAATAACACCTTAAAAATGGACTAACTCAAATGGCAAAAGAGGCCCAAAAAGCCAATGAGGAGGAGAATGCCTTAAAATGTTGACTTCTTGCCAGTTGGAAAAATCTCAAAAGCTTTTGAAGAGAATAATTCCTTCAGAATTAGAGTGGAGCAAATGGAAGCAAATGACTTTATGGGAAATCAAGATACTATTAAACAGATCCAAACAAATGAAAAAATAGAAAGGAATGTGAAATATCTCCTTGAAAAAACTGCTGACCTGGAAAATAGATGGAGGAGAGACAATTTAAATATTATTGGACTACCTGAAAGCCATGATAAAAAAAAAATAACCTAGAAAGCATCCTAAAAGAAATTCTCAAGGAAAATTGCCCTGATATTTTAGAACCAGAGGGCAAAATAGAACTTGAAAGAATTCACCAATCACCTCTTGAAAAAGATCCCAAAAAGAAAACTCCTAGGAATGTTATACCCAGGTTCCGGAATTCCCAGATAAAGGAGAAAATATTACAAAATGCCAAGAAGAAACAATTTAAATACTGTGGAAACACAATAAGGATAACCCAGGATCTAGCAGCTTCTACATTAAAGGATCAAAGTGCCTGGAATATGATATTCCAGAGATCAAGGGAGCTAGGATTAAAACCAAGGATCACCTACCCAGCAAAACTGAGTATAATGTTCCAGGGGAAAATATGGTCTTTCAGTGAGGTGGAGGACTTTCAAGCATTCTTGCTGAAAAAAAACAGACCAGAAAAAGAAAATTTAACATTCAAGTACAAGAAGCACAAAAAGGTAAACATGGAAAAGAAATCACAAGGAACTTATCAAAGTTGAACTATTTACATGCCAACATGGAAAAATGATCATTGTAACTTATGAAAGTTTTCTCAGTATGAGGATAGGTGAAGGGAATACAAATGTATATATACATATACATACACATATGTCTTTATAGGAGGGTATATATATGCACATGAATACATATCTGAATATGTATATATATGTGTCTACATAAAGGGCACGGGATCAATTGAAATGGAAGGGATGATACTTCAAAAGGTGAAATTGTGATGTGGGAGAGGAATAGAATGAGAGGAGACAGGGAGAAAAAGAATGGGGTTAATCATTTCATATAGAGGAGGCAAGGGATAACTGTTACAGTAGAGGGGAAGAACAGGAATGCAAAAGGGAATGGGTCAACCTTACTCTCATTGAATTTGGCTTAGGGAAGGAATGATATAAACTCTAAACTGGATATCTTGCCACACAGGAGAGAATGGGGGATGAGAATGAGAGGGACAATGATGGAGGGGAGGGCAGGATTAAGGGGAGGGTTGCTGGAAGCACACACTTCTGTAAAGGGACAGGGATAGGGTAGAGAATAGAACAAGGGGAGGGTGGTATAGGAAGGAGGAACATATAATCAGTATCTCGCAATATGTCCATCGTGGAGATGTTCTGCATAACTACACATGTACAGCCTGTATTGAATTGCTTGTCTTTCCAGTTTGGGTGGGTGACAAGGGAGGAAGGGAAAGAATCTAGAATTTAAAGTTCTATAATCAAATGCTAAAAAAAATATATATATATATATTTGTATATATACACACACACATATTATTATTATTATTATTATTATTATTATTATTATTATTATTGTTAACTACATCCAACTGGGAATTAAGATATACAGGCACTGGGGTAGGGAGATCCATATTGCCCTACTGGAAAGTCAGAGGTGAGATGGGGGAGTACATAGGAGAGAGCAGATTGGGGGAGGGGTTATACAGTGGCATGGCTGTTTTGGGGTGTGGGGGGAAGATGGGGAGAAAATTTGTAACTCAAACTCTCATGTAAATGAATGATGTAAATAAATAAATAAATAAAACTAAAGAAAAAAACATACAGCAAAAAAAAGTTAGAAAGATGACAAGAAGGCTGATTGAACAAACTTAAGTGATTTGCTTATGCTTTAAACCTTTGGGGAACCTATACTATGATTTTTTTTTTTAGTATAAGGCTTTCCCGATGAGCAAACTACCTTTTCCAAAGCATATTGTACTGTTATGCAATTTACAATCTTAGAGGTGTTCCTGGGGAAACTGACAGGTAAAGTCAGTTGTTCTCAAACTTCTTGGCCCAAGGATACATTTATCTTTTAAATTTTATTGAGAAGTTCCCTTCCCCCAAAGGGTTTTTGTTTATGTGAGTTATATTTTATCAGCATTTACCATCTTAGAAATTAAAACATCAAAAGTATTATAGCAAGGTCCTGAGTTGTATGAATAATGAATCCCCTGAAGTGATAGAATTATTTAAATTCTCACTTCATATTTCCATTGGGCTGGAACCAATGACCATATTTTCATAAGTGCAATTTAAAATAGTGTTCATTTGAATATATGTGTCCACTCCAGGGGAATTCTTTTCTTTTTTTTTAACTAATCAAGACCTAACTCAATCGTAAAAGTAGTTTTGACCTCATTGACTTGCTGAAAGGATCTGGGGGATGGCCAGGTGTCCCAAGGCTATACTTTGAGAACCATTGAGTTAAGTGATTTTCTCAGGCTCAAATACCTAATACGTGTCAGAAAAGGAACTTCTATACAGTTTTTACTGACTCTTCTCTGTCCACTACTAGGTCAAATCATTATGCATCTTGATTTGTACAAAGTTATATCCTAAAACATGTATCACATGCAAGAAAAAAGATGAGAAGACAGTATGAAGTAGTGTGGGCATTTTAAACATGGTTGAGTGAGAGGAGCAAGCAGGCAACATGGGAGGTTTTAGACACATGGTCTGTGCTGTAGTTTTGCTAGTGATAAATTTTGTTTGTAGAAAGGAGTTAGAAAGATGATTAAAAGGTTGAGAGATAAGAAAAGGGAGGATAAGAGTGGAGAAAACATCAAGAGACCCAGGAATAGCATCTCCTTCAGCAAAGCAACAAGACTGCCACCTCAAGGTCAGAGACTGAGGTAACACAGTTCTCCTGACCTACAGAGAACAGTGGTTTGTGAATCTTTCTATTCCAGACCCAAGAGAAACAAATCAAGTTCCTTAACACTTATTTGTACTTGAGTATATATTTATGCACATGCATCAGCTCAGCTTTGGTCAGTTTGGGGTGTTTTTAAAGTTCAATTAACTGGGTCAGTTCCCGTGGAGAATGGGACCATGGGTTGTTGATAACAAGATGAATTGTACAGTGAGAAAAGCCCTGTCTGATGACCTGGGACTTGGGCTCAAATTCTATTTCTCTATCACTTCCTACCTGTGTGACCTTAGACAAGTCATTTAGCCTCCCTGGATCTCAATTTTTTCAACTTTAAAAAGGAGAAGTTGGTATAAGTGGCTTCTGAAATCTATTCCTATTGTAGGTGGAATAATTCAACAACAAATAATTGATTGGGTTGAATTGTTGTTGAGTTGTCATCATGCAAGCAGTAGGTTTATATTTTTTATTTTTAAAAATGTATTTGTTTACTTTTAGTTTACAACATTCAATTCCATAATCCCTTGAGTTCCAAATTTTCTCCCTTTCCCTTTTCTCTCACCTCCCCTTGTGGAGGCATGCAATCCAATACAGGTTCTACAAATACCATCACATTAAACATTGTTCAAGTTGTAGAGAAAAGTTATGACCAATAGAGTAAACAACAAGAAAGAAGGAACAAAATGAAACAAAATACACAAAAAAACACAAAACACAAAAAAACAAAAAACTGAGAGAACAAGTAGCTTGCTTCAATCTGTATTCAGACTCTGTAGTTCTTACCTCTGGATGTGGATATCCCTTTCCATCATGAGTCTTTTGGATTTGTCTTATAACCTTGCATTGCTGAGAGGAGTCCAGTCTATCAAAGTTAGTTGTCACAGATACGGTGTCTATAATTGTGTACAAAGTTCTCCTGGTTCGGCTTGCCTCACTCAGCATCAGTTTATATAAGTCTTTCTAGGTTATTATGAAGTCTGTCTGCTCATCAGTTCTTATAGAACAATAGTATTCCATTACATTCATATACCACTACTTGTTTAGCCATTTCCCAGTTGATGGATATCCCCTTGACTTCCAATTCTTTGCCACCACAAAAAGAGATGCTATAAATGTGTTTGTTTGTTTTTTTTACATATGAGTACTCCTCCCACTTGTTTGATCTCTTTGGGATACAGCCCTTATAGGTTTTTAATTAGGTCAAATCAACTCCTTTGATTTAAGGGAAAAAACTTGGCATGCTCTGACTCAGAACCCTTACCATTGCTGGGCCATGTCCACTTATCCTGATCTATATCCTGCCACTGGACCCAGATGGCTCTGGAGGAGAGAGAGGGAGGCTGGTGATCTTGCACTCACTTAAGTGATCACTCACTTAAATCCAATTCACCGGCATGTCATGGCATCACCTCCCTGATGTCATGGTCCTCTTTGAGAATGCAGGACAAACCACAATCCACATCTTACATGTTTTTGTGTCCAGTATTATTTCATAGAATCAAACATATTTCTAGCTCAAAAAACTCCTTGAGGTCATCCAGCCCAACCTACTCATTGTACGCAGGATAGATTGAGGTCCAAAATGGTTAAGTGACTTGTCCAGAGTGGCACTCATAGTAAGGACCATGCTGAGATTTGAATTCAGGCCCCCTGATTAAAAATCCAGCACTCTTTCCACTGTCCCATTTCAGACTGTACTTTTTGATATGTTGTTTTCTAAGCTTTCTTCACACATTGTATATGTTATCTTCCAGAGGATATTAAGCTCTTCTCAGACAAGCAGAGTATCTTCTTTCTCCGTCCTACCACAAGACCTCAAAAAAGGTTTTATGGGTCAGTTGTGTAGTAACAGCAAGAGATAAACAATGGGCAGCTCACCTATTCCATTATGGCATGCATAGGTCAGAAGATACAGAAGGTCCCCAACACCTACCATATTGGGTAAACCTCATGCAGAAGATTTCTGTGTGAAAATGAATAAGGGTTGTACTGATGAGCAGGTACAGATGGGTCATAGAATAACTGATCAAGGACATATTAGATGTTAATAAAGCCCAACTCCCCCTATATATATACATACATATATATTTATGCATGCATGTATGCATGTGCGTATGTATTGTGTGTATGTATGAATATGTACATATGTGTGCATATATGCACAGAGTATACATGTGATGTGCATGTATTCCACACTATCCTAAAGTAAATGTTATAATGGTGTTTGGGCTTTAAACATTTAGAGAATTACCTCAATTTAACACTTTATTTTGTTGGTACAATCCTGACCTTATAGCAAAAGTGTTTTATAAGAAGAGTAAAAAGTTTGTTCCATTTAAATTAAACTTGAAACCAGGATGGGCAAGAAAACCCTTAAAATAATTATATCAAATATAAGAGTACTATTTCAAACTTCTTTTTGTTTTCTTTATGTAACCAGGCCAATAGTATCTGCAACTGTGAAAGGAATTTAAGCTTAGAAACTCTTGGGAGACCAGATTCAGTTATAGCTTGCCACGTCAGCACTCTGCCTTCATCTCTTCAGAACAAAGAAAAGGAAATAAAAATATGCCATGAGCATCCTACTTAGTTTCCTCATTATGGCCATGTACCATAACTTTAAACTGATTTATGAAATATTAGTCAACCAAGAGGAGTGCCAGCTTTTAGACACAGACTGATTGGGACCAGAAAGAGTCTGATTATACTGCAGAAGAAAACACACATGATCCATAAGTAGGTCACAAGTCAAGTCATAAGTAGCATGGGGCAAATAGAGCTTTAACCAAGGGCACCAAACATGAGTGGGTAGATTCTTCAGACAGAAGTAGGGTGATTGTTCTTCTTTCCTAGAAAGGGAGTGGGGAATAGGAGACGTTACGGGAAATATGGAAACATTCCACTCACTTAGCTTTAAGGGAGTGGGATACCACGCTTCTCCCATGTACAACCATAGTCCAAGTATTTTTTCCCCTACAATCCAAACAAATCTTTGCTTTCTCTGGAACCATTTTGAAAGAAACAGGAAAGACTAGGAAGCTGCTTGGCCTAGTGCAGCAGGCTACATCATCCAAGGGCCATAGATGGAGAGTTTATTTAACCTCTCTGTGCTCCAAGCAACACTCAGTCTATAAAATAAAGATGATTTGCTGAGTAGTACATAGTATGTTATCTTAATAGACCATATCATTAGGTCCTCATAATAAAGTCACAGGACCAGACCACCATCTCACCTTCCCCCAAAGAAGAAGATGCGCTGAAAAGCAAAACAATTAAGCAAAGTAATTCTTCAAGTGACTTCCCTATCTTTCTCCCTCCTTTCCCCAATACAAATTCCCATCTGACAATTGAGCCTCGTCCTTTCCAACTGTAGTTCTTCAGATCTGGCCTTTCAAGTAGCATTTCACACTTCAACTTTTCCTTCACCCACCCTTCACTTCCATAAAAACATATCTATCCAGTACTCTATTTTGTTAGGCTATGATCTCTGTAAATGTGATAACATGTTCATAACCATAAATGAAGTAATTTATTGCCTCCCCTTTGAGGGGTATTTATTCAAATATTTACTTAACATATACTAGTGCAGGGCATTGTTGTGCTAGAGCTCTAGATATAAAAGCAAAAAAGGAAACAATTCCTTCCCTCAAAGAGATTACATTCTATTATGTATTTTAAGAGGGGCCTTTTGTAGACATGATGCTTTAGATAAAAGGAATGACTCATTTGGTGGTAATTTCAATCAACCTGGCAAACTGGTGGAGAAGCTCTTTTGAAAAAGAGCAGACCAATCTTTTAATGTTTCTCTTTTAACTGCATGTAAACAGCCCACCTTTTGTTTCTATGCATGCGTTCTCTGCATAGATACACCTGGTCTTCAAGACTAGAACTTTAAAGAATTTACTTTCTAAGATTTCTAGCATGGTTTCATGAACCTTAAGTTATATTTGAATTATTTGATGATGCCTGAAGAAATAAAATCTTAAAACCTTCCTGCACTGCCTGGCTTCACAAAGATCAATTGGCTTAATGATTCATAGATTGAGCACTAAGCATTTATGAACAATTCAACACAATTATTTTAATGGCAGGAATAATTGAACTCCATCCCACAAATTTCCATAAATACTTATTTAGCATCTACTGTGTGCTGAGAATTGTGCTAGAACTCTGAATATAAAAACCAAAAGGGAACAATCCCTTCCCTCAAGGAGCTTACATCCTATCATTTACATGTGTCATCAAAGTATCCAAACTTTTTAGATTCCACAATAATTGGTTCATTGTGCAAAAGCATCAATCACACTATGATGGTTGGAGGGGAAATGAATGAATGCCATTTGTATTTTATAATTTTATATATAATTATATATTATATCATATATCATAATTATATATAATAAATATATTACTCTGATTATAATTTTATAATCCAGTTGACTGCATACATAGATGTTGCCATCATGAGCATGGAATCAAAATCTGGGAGTTCATCAGTTTATTCAAAAATAGATTCAACATACCCAATGACCCATAGAGAAAGATCTTTAAGGCCAGATGTGCAGCATTTGAGTAGCAGAGGGAACTCTTTATCATCACTCTATTGTGAAGAAAAGTCTCTCTGCAGTGGCTGACACAGTCTTGTATGCTGGGGACTAGATTCTCCATCATAATGGGAATTCCCTTCGCATTACATTAGGTTGGAAACCTGGCTCTTGCTTGCTGAGTTATTACACCAGTCTCAGAAGGGGTCCTCTGGTCTCTTTGCCATTAATTATTTGCACTCTGCAGCAGTCTAATCTAATTATTACTTTCTCTGGTGATGGTGTGATAAGACATTCCCAGGCCCATTTTTCTACTTCTCTGTTCCCTGGGCTTCATTGCCTCGATACTTCTTCAGAAGTTATGCTCAAAAAGCTTAGCAACAATTGGACTCTAACTACATTTTAACATAACACTTACATTCATGCTTCTGTTCACACTGTAAAAGGTAATCTTTGAATGGTTTAAGCATCTGGATTCCATCATGACAAAGTATAGCACTCAAAATGGAATGGGCTTTTTATATTTGCGTGGAATTCAGGCAGCTGCCCCAGCCACCCTTGGGTCTAGTTGTTTCAAAGAGATTTGCAACTGGCTTAAGGCAGAAATGATAAAATTGTCAAAAAACATTGGAATTCCTTTTGGAAGTCAACTAAAAAAAAACAAACAAACCCCCAAAAGGAAAAAAAAAGTCTGCCTGCAAATTTTTAATAATACAGTTTATTGGTTCAAATGCTCAAACTACAAATAGCGTCTTCTGTGCCTATCCAAGAGCTGTTTCCACTTTTTCTTCTCAAGATACAATGTTAGTTTTACAATGCTGCCGATTACAAATCACATGGTTTCTTGTAGTGATACTGGGGTTTTCTTCCATTCGTCCTATTTTAAATAGTCCAAACCTCTGTGGTTTGGTCATTAAAATCCAGTTGGCAGAGAGATGCTGAATCTTTATGTTTTCCAGCTGCGTAACTACCAACTACACATAATCATTATTAGGCATATCACCGCGGAGCATTTATATCAGCCATGGGTGAGAGTTTCTCATGACCCATCCAGGCAGCATGGGGGGTAGGGGAGTGGGGGTGGGAAAGCATGTTATGGTGTTTGAACCTCAATGTCTCTAAACTAAATGGAGAATGGGAAAAAGCTTCCAAAGGGTGAGATCGACCAGACAGTGTAATAACTATCCAAGGAAAAGTGACGTAAGTCCTATCACTTGTGTCAACTAAATTAGACAAGACAAAGCACAATAAACTAGAGTGAAGGGAGTAGGGGTGGGGGTGAGGTGTTAGGAAATATATTACTCTCATTAGGCAGTAAGCTAGGGGGACAAAGGATCCATCTCAAGTTTAGACATTTGCAATAAAGGAAATTCAGATGCTTTTGGGTCACGTTGATCATGGCTTGAAGAATGCATCTGGGAAATATCTTAGAAAATTGCCAGCTCTCAGTTATCCAGGCTTAAGTACAAGATGAATAAGCCTGGATAAATGAAATCCATAGATAATTCACCAACTTTATTTCACCATTACATATTACCTGCTTTTACAAAGAGGATATGTTCTGGGGGGAAAAAAACCAGTAACAACCATTCTGTAGTGTCTGTAACTCCAATCATAATTCAGTTACACTAAGGAACTGTGCTTTGTTAAAGGGAATTCAGGATCATTCCTTATAAAACAGATAATCCATTTGTAATGCAAATAATCAGCCCTCTTTTGTTTATATGTGTTTTTCAAGTCTGGAATTTTGAGTTTTATATTGTCTTAAAGTGAAGCATTCTGATGATCCCTCAAAGAGTGCAAGACCTTTTGACAAGTAAATACATTCATCTGTGTTTTTCTTGGATTTTTCCCTGATCTGGCTGAGTGGACATTGTTAATGTGCTCTTTTTCTCCAAACTACTTTGTATTTTACTTGCCTATATATGCTCCAGTGGAATGGACTGCCTCTCCTTGGGAGTGAAGATTGTTTTCTTTTAGTCTTTGCATTCCAGCAGTGTGCCTAGTAAATGTTGAATTGAATCGAATGGTATTGAATTGAATGTTCTAGAATTTTCTCAGAAATTGAGGTCAAGTTCACACTTTACAGACTCTAGATCCTTTGCCACTTCTCTCCCCTAGGCTTTTGAAGGTCAATGGCAATGTCTTAATAAAGCTGTCAATTCTTGCAGCACCCAAGGATATTGTTCATTTAGAGTTAGGATCTTGAACTTAGCACCCCATACTCTATCTTCTTACTCCTCTCAAGTATCAAATCTATCTGCCCTTTTTCACTCTGCACTTTCTGGTCTAAATGTCATTCTCCTTGGCAGAGAAAACGGGAGCAAAACAAGAGTCAATCATCTCTGAAGTTTTTTTTTCCTGTCTTCAGTCATTGATTAACATTGCTCCATATATCTAAAGTTGTGATGCTGTCACTTCTTTGAGACTTTGATTCTCTTCAATATAATTAAGAAATAAACAAAATACTTTTTGTTCTTAGCTTTTCTTGACATTCTTGGTCCATTCTGACCTTTTACATTCTTAATACTTACATACCTAATGCAGTGTCATGACAGTGAATCAACAAAAATTTATTAAGCAATTACTGTATTCCAAGCCCTGTGTTCAACCCTGTGTACATGAAGAAAGGCAAAAATATGGGCCCTTCCCCATATTCTAATGGCAAGGCAAGATAAACAGCATAAATGGGAGTTTTCGGGGGGGAGGGAGAGAGAGATATCAGTAAAGGCCTCTTGCAATAAATTGATTGATCTAAGCCTTGAAGGAAGCCTGCAGGTGGAGGTGCCATGCATTTGCACTCATCTTCCGTTATCTGTCCTTGTTTCCATCGTCTCTACACATCTTTTAAAAATCTGCAAGTTCCTTGTACATTCCCATAAGTCTCTTTAGACAACTGCCTCATTTTCCTCATCATTGGAATGGTGTCTATTTATGCCTTCAGAAACTTTCATTTCTGAGAGCTTCCTAGCTCTCATGAACTGACTTCCTTTGTAGGATTTTAGTCCATAGAATCCTAATTATCTCATGTACATATCAGAAA
This sequence comes from Pseudocheirus occidentalis, assembly GCA_028646575.1. NCBI lineage: Eukaryota > Metazoa > Chordata > Mammalia > Diprotodontia > Pseudocheiridae > Pseudocheirus > Pseudocheirus occidentalis. The sequence goes on from CM053593.1 coordinate 103,307,268, forward strand.
TTGGAGCCTAGAGATGATAAATGACCTTCTTAAAGTTACACAGATAGTAAAGACCAGAGCTAGGATATAAGCCCAGGTTTTCTGACTGTAAATAGAGTGTTTCATTCCCCTGTACTCTGTTCTTGAGAATTCTCTGTGATGTCATTAACAACTTATATCCCCTTCAACCCTAAGTTTCAAAAGAAAGTAGTTGTGGGGTAATTGAAATTTATTCCACAGAAAGATAGACTCTTCCCCATACAGACCCCCCCAAAGTAAAAACTTCATGCATTAACACTAGAGAATTTTAATATTTAACTCTCACATAGCACTCACTGAATTCCACATGCCTGACAAAGTGAATAAAGCAAAATCTCAGGCTATTCATTCTCTCACTTATCTCCTTGTTTACCAGTTACTTGGTTACTTCCTACAGACATGCTCATATCTCCTTCATCCTAAAAATAAAAGCAAAAACAGAACCTTGATCCATCAATCACTGCTAGCCACAAATCCTCTCAATAAAAGGATTTGTTCTGTGAATTTGGATTTGGTCAAAGAGCCACACTTGAGGACCTAGAGGGCTATACTTCTTTGTTATAAGAACTTAATGTGAATTCGTCAATTAGATCACTCATTCCTTATTTTTAAAAAAGACAGAAAGTTCAAGGTGCTTGGGTTAGAGAACATGAAAAAGGAATGGAAAGGGAGAATGGGAAAGAGGTAGAGAATACAGAAGTTAACTTTTCATCTTCGCAATTTGCTAAAGGTGATCCATGATCACCTGACTCTACCCTCCAACGTGTTCCATTCGCAGTCTATCTTGTCAGGTAATCCTTTAACGCTGTATTAACTTTCAGCAGTGCTCTGTGTGTAAAACAGATGTCTCTCACTCCCTACTTCATAAACTTGGGGAAGAACATGGGTGTGCATCTGTCTGTGGCTTTATAACAGTTCATATGCTCTCATCCCCTATGGCAGGAAGAATCAGGCTCGTTAAAGACAGAATGTGTTTCTTAATTTGAGTTTTGAAACTTGATGAGCCTTCAGTTTTTAAAGCAACATATTTATATACACATATGTATATATATATATACACATGTTATATATGTGTCTATGTTGCGTTTGTCACTTATCATATTATGTTAATATGAATACATATGTATGACTTTTTAATGACAAATAAAAGGCCATGTTGTTTCATTTTAGGGCCATTTTGAAAGAATGGCCGGTGTAAAGGGTAGCTCAGAAATGCTTGTGTTAATTAAATGAAAGCTTTTTGCTGGTTGCAACAGACTTGTGATGGGTAAGAAAACTTCTAAAAATTGGCTGGACTGGGGTGGGAGTAATGAACCAATTATATAGATGTTTTCAAATTTGTGTATCTAGGCAAAGTATCTGGATCTTTAATTGAATTTTACGACTTCCATCCAGATGCCTGAAGTCATACAGAGCCTCAACTTCCAGACAATGACATTATCAATTTCTGGTCCAGGAAAATTTCTGTAAAATGGCAGCCCTTTTCCACTAATGTGCCTCCTTAATAGCTACTTCACTATCTATATATAAATATATAAATAGAAAACGTATTCCAACCTGCATTTGAGACCCTCCATGATTTGACCCCAGTTTGATTACCTTTTCTTTCTTTTAACTTTAAAATATTTTGGTTACTTTATTTCAATATAATTATTTCCTTTGTAATCTTATTTATATTTTTTTGGTATTTAAAAACATTTTTTTTCTGAGAAGGTGTCCATTTGCTTCACTACATTGCTAAAAAGAGGTTAAGAATCTTTGAATGAAAGGATGGTCTGTGCAACAGATTGAGTCTGCTGTCCAAGGACTAATTTAGTTTATTTTTTGCCCACTTAATAATATTTTTTTTCAATTACATGTACAGATAATTTTCAACATTCATTTTCATAAGGTTTCAATTCTAAATGTTTCTCTCTCCCTTCTTTCCAATCCTCCCTCCCTAAGACAGCAAGCAATTTCATGTTGATTATACATGTACAGTCATGTTAAACATATTTCCACATTAGTAGGGTTGTGAAAGAAGAATCAGAACAAAAGTGAAAAACCATAAGAAAGAAAAAATAAAGAACAAAAAAGGGAAAATAGTATGCTTTGATTTGCATTCAGATACCATAGTCCTTTCTATGGATGCAGATAGTATTTTCCATCTTGAGTCTTTCAGAATTGTTTTGGATCATTAAATTTCTGAGAAGAGCTAAATCATTCATAGTTGATCTTCACACAGTGTTGCTATTGCTGTGGACAGTGTTCTCCTGGTTTGGCTCACTTCATTCAGCATCAGCTCATGTAAGTTTCTGAAATCTGCCTGTTCATCATTTCATAAAGCACAATAATATTCCATTACATTGATATACTACAACTAGTTCAGTCATTCCCCAACTGATGGGCATCTCTTCAATTCTTTGCCACCACAAAAAAGAGCCTCTATACTATATACTTTTGTACATGTGAAACCTTTTTTGCTTTTTTATGATCTCTTTTGGATACTAGTAGATATTGGATCACAATTTTGTATGCATAATTTTATAGCCCTTTGGGTATAGTTCCAAATTGCTCTCCAGAATGGTTGCATCAGTTCACAACTCCACCAATAATGCATTAGTATTATAGCTTTCCAATATCTTCACCATTTATTATTTTCCTTTTCTGTCACATTAGCCAATCTGATAGGTATGAAGTAGTACATCAGAGTTGTCTTAATTTGCATTTCTCTAATCAGTAGTGATTTAGAGCATTTTTATATGACTATAGATCACTTTAATTTTTTCAACTGAAATTGCCTGTTGACATCCTCAAATAATTTATTAATTGGGGAATTCTATTCTTATAAATTTGATCCAGTTCTCACTATATTTGAGAAATGATGCTTTTAAGAGAAACACTGGCTATAAGAATATTGCTTCCCAGATTTCTGCTTTCCTCCTGATTTTGGTTGCATTAGCTTTGTTTGTGGCAAAGCTTTTAAATTTAATGTAATCAAAATTATCAATTTTGCATTTCATAATGTTCTCTTTCATTTGATCATAAATTCTTTCCTTCTCCACAGCTCTGACAAGAAAACTATTTACTTGCTCTCCTAATTTGCTTATGGTATCACCCTTTATATCTAAATCATGTACCCATTTAGACCTTATCTAGGTATAGGGTGTGAGATGTTGGTCTAGATCTAGTTTCTGCTGTACTATTTTCCAGTTTTCCCAGTAGTTTTTGTCAAATAGTAAGTTATCATCCCAGAAACTGTAGTCTTTGGGTTACTATAGTTATTGACTACTATGTCCTGTGCACCTAACCTATTGCACTCATCTACCACTCAGTTTCTTAGACTGTACCAAATAGTTTTTATTATTCCTGCTGTATAATGTAATTTTAAATCTGTACGGCTAGGCTACCTTCCTTTACATTTTTAAAATTCCTTTGATATTTTTGACCTTTTTGTTCCTCCAAGTGAATTGTCATTATTTTCTCTAGCTCTACAAAATAATTTTTAGCACTTTGATTAGCATAGCAATGAATAAGTAAATTATTTTTAGGTAGAATTGTCATTTTTGTTACATTAGCTTGGCCTACCCATGAGCAACTAATATTTTTCCAGTTGTATAGATCTGGCTTTATTTGTATAGAAAGTATTTTGTAATTGTGTCCCTATAGTTCCTGGGTTTGCCTTGGCAGGTAGATGTGTGCATGAAATGTGCATACAAATCCAAAATATTTTATTTTGTTTGCAGTTACTTTAAATGTATTTTCTCTTTCTATCTCTTGCTGCTGGGCTTTGTTGGTAATATATAGGAATGATGATGATTTAAGTGGATTTATTTTATATCCTGCAACTTTGCTGAAGTTATTAATTTTTTCAAGTAGTATTTCAATTAATTCTCTAGGATTCTCTAAGTATACCATCATATAATCTGAAAAGAGTGATAGTTTTGTTTCCTCATTGCCTATTTTAATTCCTTCAATCACTTTTTCTTCTCTTATTGCTAAAGCTAGCTTTTCTAGGACAATATTGAATAATAGTGATGATAATGCACTTATTTGTTTCACATGTAATCTTATTGGAAGAGCTCCTAACTTGTCCTCATTATATATAATGCTTGCTGATGGTTTTAGATAGATGCTACTTATTGTTTTAAGGAAAACTCCCTTTGTTTTTAGACATTATAGTGGCTTTTTTTCTAATAAATTTTATTTGTTTTCTTGTTTACATCATTCATTTTCATGAAATTTTTGAATTACAAATTTTCTCCCCATCTTTCCCCTACCCCAACCCCAAAACAGCGATCCCACTGTAGAGCCCCTCCCCTGCTCTGCTCTCT
>CM053593.1:103312098-103342273 GCA_028646575.1 Pseudocheirus occidentalis
GATATTTCACATTGCTTTCTATTTTTTCATTTCTTTGTAACAGTTTAATAGTATCTTGGTTTCTCATAAAGTCATTAGCTTCTACTTGCTCCACTCTAATTCTGAAGGAATTATTCTCTTCAGAATGCTTTTGATATTCTTTTTCCATCTGGGAAATTCAACTTTTTAAGGCATTCTTCTCCTCATTGGCTTTCTGGGCCTCTTTTGGCATTTGAATTAATCTATTTTTTAAAGTGTTGTTTTCTTCAGTCAGATTGTTGACTCTCTTTTCATGATTTTCTTGCATCATTCTCATTTCTCTTCCCAGTTTTTCCTCCACTTCTGTTACTTGTTTCACAAAGTCCTTTTTTCAGATTATCTATAGCTTGTAGGCATTTTTCAAGTGTCTCAGAAGCATTTGGTGTGGGAGTTCTGACTGTGTTGTCTTCCTCCCATTCCATGCTTTGATCCTTTGTGTCCACAAAAAAGGATCCTAGAGTTTTATTGCTGTTCTTATTTTGCTTCCTTTTCCTCATGTCTGCCAGTCAATTAATTAGCTGGTTTTTTAGCTCTGTGAAACTCTGCTTCCGGGGGAAGCTCTGTTCCAAATCGCTGGGGTTTCCCCAGCTGCCAGAGATATTGGGCAGGGGTGTTGCAGCCCCCCCCCCAGCTTTGGCTTGCTGAGAGTGCTCCCCAGAACCACCACCCAAGACCATGATCCAGATCCAGGCCACTCAACACAAGAGCACTTGGCCCTGATCAATCCACTCAGCCCCCCTGCGGGATCTGCAAGCCAGGGGCTCTGAAGCAGCCCAGTGGGGGCAACCCCCGGTTACAGCCGTTCCTGCCCTTCCCTCACTGCTTCATTTCCCTGGGGGTAGATTGGCCAAACTGCTTTTCCTCCCCCAAATTTAGCTTGAAAGCTTCACTCATTTTCACTCACCTCTACTCCTGGATTAGTAGATGTGAAGATTGCTCAAGGTGCAGTAGATCTTCTCTGAAGTAGACTCACGCTGTGGCTTGGGAGGCTCGGCTCCTCCGGGCCACCCTGGAGCCTGGCTGAATGGCAGTTTCAGGCTGGGCTGGTCTTGGCTCCTGGCCTGCAGGCCTGCGTGATGAGGCCCTCCTGCTGAGTTGCCTTTCTCTATTCCCTATTTTTCACGCCTTGGTAGATGCGGAGTTGCTGGAGGTGTTGTAGATCTTCTCTTGTAGACTGGTTGTGGCTTGGCTCAGCTCCTCCTGACTGCCCTGGGGCCTGGCCACATTTTGGTTTCAAGCTGGGCTGGCCTCAGCTTGCGTCCTGCCACGATGATCCCTTGTTGCTGAGCTGCCTTCCAGGAGAGATGTATTTTCTGTACTTTTGTGAGTTTGAGAGCCCTAGAATTTGTCCAGATTTATATTTTGTGGGTGTTTAGGGTGGCTGTGTGGGAGCTGCGGGACCTTGCTGCTTCTACACCACCATCTTGGCTCCACCTCTATAGTGGTTTTTAATACAAATGGGTGCCATATTTTGTCAAAAGATTTTTCTGCTTCTATTGAGGATTGCTACCCCTGATTTTCTACTTCAGGTAAAGCACAACATATTCTCCTCCAGTCTTTTCCCTTTATTCTCTGTTTATCCCTCTGCTTCAAATGTGTTTCTTGTAAATAACACATTATAGGATTCTGTTTTTTAATCCACTCTGTTATCTCCTTCTGTTTTATGAGAGAGTTCATCCCATTCACATTCACAATTATGATTACTGTGTATTTCCGTCCATTCTATTTTCCCCCTGTTTATACTTTTATCTCTCCTTTCACCCTGTCCTTTACTTACATGAACAAATACAAAGTGAGCAGAACCAGATCATAGTACACAGTGACGATAATCAACTATGAACAACTTAGCTCTTCTCAACAATACAACGATCCAAGATAATTCCAAAGAACTCATGATGGAAAATGCTATCCACATCTAGGGAAAGAACTGATGGACTCTGAATGCAGATCAAAGCATGCTGTTTTTACTTTCTTTATGTTTTTCATATTTTTTCCTTTTAATCGGTTTCTTCTTTCACAATATGACTAATATGGTTGCACATATATAAACTGTTGAAAATTCTAACTTTCTTAGGGAGAGGGAGTTGAGAGAAAAAGAAGAGAATTTGGAATTTAAAAAAATTTAAACTAATGTTCAAAATTGTCTTTACATGTAATTGGAAAAAATAAAATACTATTAAAAAAAAACAAAGATAATTACTTCATCTTCTAATCTCCCCCCCAAAAAAAATTTGGCATAAACTATAAACTCTAGCATATTTGCATTGTACTTTATATAATATAATCATAGGTTTAAGAGACCCTTAGAAGAAACTGTCAAGTGCAATTCCCTCATTTTACAGATAAAGAAACTAAGTCCCACAGAGATTAAGTGATTTGAGCAGAATTAAGTGCTTTGTATCTTTAGTTGAATTTGACCTCAGATCTTTAAGCCCCAACCTCAGCTCTCTTATTTTTGTGCCTGACTTACCTACTCCATATCAAATTATAAATTTCATCGGGACAGAGAATATGTCCTTTTTGTTAGCTTGTATTGAGAAAAATTTGTGGAACTGAATGGAATGACTTTACTACACAGAGAATATAGCATTGTTTGTTAGGTGTTAAGACATGAAAGAGTACACTTTCTGAGATAGTTTGGGTTTGGGGTTCTAAAACATGGAATTTTCAAAGTAGAGGGCTAGGGCATGGAAAGATAAATTGAGGTCATGATAAATGAAAATTTTAGCTGCCTTTTTATGACACTTTAATTGCTTGGGCCGATCACTATGCTTCCAGTTCAGATGCTTTACTATATTGTGGGTCATTTTTTAGGTAGTGTTCTCAACTCAGAAAAATGCACAGGACCCATCTCTGATGGAGTTCTTGGCAAATCATTTGATTACATTCCCTGATATTCAACAGATGCCTGCAATCCACATGGCAAACAGATCTCTTCAGTCAGTAGTTCACCAAAACACTAAAATTGGACCTAACATAAGGACCAATGCATAATATTTAATGGAAACACTAAGAATTATAAGTGTTATAACTCCACAGTTTATTACTGCCCCCAAATTGTCTCGTTCTCATTCTCTCTTTCAATCTTTTTATCTCTGGTGATAGTCTATATTCCACTGTCCAAATCAATTTGTATTTATCATCTGTTTCCATCTTATCCTTTGCCATGGTCATAAGGGTAAAATAATCATTGTGAACTGATTTGGAATAGATACAGTGGCATACATTCACAGTGGCTTTATAAATCAGTAAAAAAAGAAAAAAGAAAAAAAGAAAAATGGTTTATGATATCATTTCTGTTTATGTACGATTCATTTTCTGTAAGGAACAGAGTATATTCTTTAAGTGAGGGGGGAAAAAGGAGTTGGAGCCTGACTCTCCCCTTCCCTCATTCCTTTACCCCTACTCCCAATTCTGACATATGGGTACAGACACAAAGGCGTTTTCACAGTTTGTACATCTTTTAAACGCATATATATTTCCTTAAAACTAAACTGCACCGTGTGACCTTGGGCAAGTCACTTAACCCCAACTGCCCTCCAAAAAGCAAAAAACAAAAAACAAACAAACAAAAAAAACCTAAACTGCAAAGGCCTGGATTAGGCTAAAGGGATATACTGATATTTACCTATGTAAATGACATAAATCTAACTTTGACTAGTGTGCAGAAATATTAGCAGAGATAAAGAATAAATAATATTCCCACTTACACAGAGATGCGCATTTTAAAGTGTATGTGCCTTAAAGTGTATATGTGTTTTTGTGCATAACACAACTTTGTTTCGTTAGTTGTTAGAGCCAAAGAATTTGTGATGTGGCCAGACTACTGGTGATGAGCCTATTTCTACTTAGTGTGGTCCTTAGAAAGCAGATATAATCTATTACTGGTACTCAACACATTTCCAACAGAGTAAACTATGCCCTCAGAAATCTGTATGATTAGGAAAGGAAGTGGTTGAGTCATGTAGAGAAAACAAAAGACAATTGCCATGCACATTCTCCATTGCTACTGACACAATTTTAGGAAATGCTAGAAGATGCCCAGCACACAGCGGGGACCCATGTGGGAGATTTATAAGAAGACATGGGAAATGTTATATGCACAAGATACAAAGACATAGATGAGTTGCAATGTGAACCTCTTAAGGAAATACCAACAAGGGTATGCAAAATAACTGAAGCAAAGAAAAACAAACTTCTCAACCTGCAATAAACCATACAACTGTCTTCTATATTAAACAAAGAAAGAATATGCAACATGACCTCCCTTTGCTGTAATCATGCTTTACATGATTTGGCATTGAGTCCATACAATTTTGACATTGTTTTTTATTTTTTATAATGGAAACACATTTTTATTGTATGGGACCTTAAAAGTACTATTACCAAAGAATCTATTTTTTCCATCGTTTTAGTCCATGAATTTCCAATGGAGTTTAAGTTAGGTCATTTTGCAAACCTTTGAAACACATTTGCCTCCATTTCTTGGATAAATGTCTTAACCTTGTGTGGTTTGTGGTATGGTACAAGGTCATGATGCAGTGTCTCCACTTGGGAATTTTTATAACTCTGGGACAATTCTCTTTTCAGTATATCAGTAATCAGAGCTTAGCATTTGCTCAACAGGAATAAGACTTTCATGTTAAATAGAAAAAAAAACTCTTCAAAATATTTTTGGGAGTAGTTGGGAAAATGCTTCACATTCTGATGAAAATGCATTTATCTTACAGGCCCACCTGGACTTCTGACAATGATTTTGGTTTAGTCCTGATTGAAAAAGTTAATTTTGGGGTGGTTAGGTGGCACAGTGAATAGAGCACTGGCCTTGGAGTCAAGAAGACCTGAGTTCAAATACAACTTCAGACACTTAACATAAAAACTAGCCATGTGACCTTTGGCAAGTCCCTTAACCCCAACTGCCCTCCAAAAAGCAAAAAAAGAAAAGAAAAGAAAAGGTTAATTTTATCAGTAAAAATTACCTTTTTTCCTACTCCTCAGTCTTCCAGTCTTTATATTTATTGTTTGACCCAGGATAAACATTTTTCTTCATGATAATTGTTAGCTGTTGTTTTTTTAAATAGTTTTTCTCTCTTCTTATTTCAAGAAGCCTGTGGCATACTATAGAAAAATCAATAACAGCCCCACCCATTCCCAGGTTCCTCTGTTTTGTTTTGTTTTTATTCCTGAGGATTAATTAGGAGGGAGAAGGGAACAGACATTTACTAAGCACCTACCATGTTCTAATCCTGTGCTGCAAACTACAAATATCTCATTTGACCCTTACAACAACCCTGTGAGGCAGTTGCTGTTTTATCCCCACTTTACATTTGAGGAAACTAAGGCATACAGGAATTAGCTGACTTCCTTGTAGTCACACAGCTAATAAAAGTCTAAGGCTTGACATAAACTCAGTCTTCCTGTCGCCAGGCCTAGTGTCCACTATGCCACCTGGATGCCTCAAGATTAGGCCGAGGATTTATTAAGTCTTTCTGCTTATGTTTGTATGCCCACTGCTCAGTGCTGTACCTGGCACAAAGTAAGCACTTAGTAACTGCTTGCCAACTTTACTTAACCCAGGACTCTTCTGAATCCTCTGTGCAAAATGTGTGCTGCTGCTCCGGAAATATCAGAGCAACATACAGGTCATTATGGAATCCTCAGACTGCAGTGCTTCCAGATACTTGTATTTTTAACCTATTTAAATTAGCCTATTTAATCTGCCTGTTTAAACCCCTGTATTGATCTAACATTGAATGAAACTTTGGCTTCCGAAATTTAACATTCTATAAAGGCCATTTATCTGGTAAATAGAAAACTGAAAAATAAAAAGAGAGAGGAAGGCAAGGTAAAGCAAGGGAAGGGAAGGGAAGGGAAGGGAAGGGAAGGGAAGGGAAAGGAAGGGGAAGGGAAGGGGAGGGAGAGGAGGGGAGGTCATGTGCAAGGTCATGTTCCTAGATCTCCATTTGTGAGTTTTTATAATTCTGAAACAATTCTCTTTTGTATATCAATATGCTGATCAGAGCTTATCATTCTATTAACAGGAACAAGACTTTTGTGCCTAATTGAAAAAAAAACAATCCAGAGGAGAGAGAAGGAAAGAGAGAATGGGGGAGGGAATAGGAGGGAAAGGAAGGGTAGAAGGAAGAAAAGAAAGGAAAGACTTTATCTTCTGATTTAATGTGGTTTCCCTTGCCTTTCATTTGTATTTCTTACAGGCTTCTGTCTTTTGTAAGAGAAGGGAAGAAAAATAAAAGTATAGGAGGTGACTTCGTGGGGGTGGTAGGCAAAGGAGAGAGAGCTGGTAAAAATGAAACAAACAAAAAATAAGAGAAATAGAGTTAGTGAATAATGGTCCCTGTGACATGTTACCAGAGGATCTTCTAGGTTGCCAACCTATATAAATTATATGCATTCAGCAAAATACCTCCAAGCTGAGGGAAATACAATCACTTCATCTATTTTTTCCTAGTCAGCTTTTCTAACACTAACTCTATTGTATGATCCAATTGGAGGAGAAAAACAAATCCAGAATGTTGCTGAAACAGCTTTTGAGACATGCTGATGCAGAGCCCTCTGACTTCTACAAACTGTCACCTTCCTGATGATTAGAGCCTGGTGGTGGCCAGGGGGACTTGAGGCTCATGCATCTAATGGAATCTCCACGACACCCCTCCTGCCCCCCCCAAGCCCCCCTCCGTCAGGAATGTAACGAAGGGGATTCCTGTTCAGGAATGAGCTAGAGAAGACAGTTTCCGATTTCTTCATGATTCTCAGATTCTGCCTCCTATCTCCTTTTCTTTGTCACCCAACATTCTCATTTGTCCTGCTATAGACATATTCTCCTTCTCTATTTCACAAAGCTGTGGACAGAACTCATAATGTCTAAACCTGAAAGACATCTACAATGACTGATAATTCTTGCCGCTGATTTCAGAGTATGGACTAACATTTGGGTTTAGCATATGTTTGTTTTGACTTTTCTATTCAATTAAAAGCCTCCGAGGCTTCTCTTTCTTTTATATTTCCTTGTGATAGACTGTGATCTTCTTAAGAGTAGGGACAGTGCGACACATAGTAGGCATTTAATATGTACTTCCTGACTGTTGCACAATTCAGAATTCAGTGATTCATAGAGGCTACTGATTAACCAACATTAAATGTTCTTAATGGTTGCATGACATTAGGCAAATCACTTAACCTCCATGGACCTCATCTATAAAATGAGGAGCCTGGACCTGATGGCCCCTGAAGCGTCTTCTGGTTCCAGGGCTATCACTGAACCTCTGCTCTTTTGCTCCAATAACTCCCCCATAAAGTAGATGTAGAGATCTTCCAACCCTTTCCAAAGATCTTACCAAAGTAAATAAGCCTTGAATAAAGGCTTTTCCCAAAAATAGCATTTGAAGACAAGGCAAACGAATTTCTCTACACCACCAAGTGTTCCTTGCCATGTAGGCAGCTAGAGACTTTCTGAATAGAACAAGGTTGGAGTCACTGCCAATAATGCAGTCACTGAAATTCTGTCTAAAATTCCTCTTTCCAGATGGAAGCATCTTCTTGCATGGCTATCGGATGTTGGAATAATGAAGGATAAATCCCAGCAAAAATAGAAAGGTTGAGATGTCAATGGTTCCCCTTGTCTAAATTTTTATTCAGTTGAAAAAAAGCTCTGTGTCTCCAGGTCTGTTGACAAGATATTTCTTTACTCCCCAATAAGAAGTGTGTTCATCATCACTTGCTTTTGGCCTTAAGAACATCCTGTATGGCTGTTTTCACATTGACTTCGATGTTCTCTAACTTTTCCTAAGTCCATCTGGACAATTATAACAGTCATATGTCTGTCACATTTGATGTATAAGATGTAAGGGTTAAATCCAGACTATCGGTATCTGGAAAATAAGCATTAACCATTTCTGGAAATGTTGAAACCTATAATTATATTAAACTATCAGTTTGCTTTTCTGCTCTGTAGTTCATTGGTCAAGCTGTGACAAATAAAAGGCGGCCCTCCACTTGTAGGTTTTTGCGAAATTGTAGAATCTGAGTTTAAAGGTGCCTCTGAGGCTTTTATACCTGAAAAAGTATTCCTTCTAGTCTATTGTCAGCAAGTAGTTACCTACTAGGGCAGCTATGTGGCACAGGGGGTTGAGTACTGGACCTGGAGCCAGGAAGATCTGAGTTCAAATCCAGCCTCAGACACTTACTAGCTATGTGACCCTGGGCAAATTCCTTAACCCTGCTTACCTCAGCTTCCTCATCTGTAAAATGAACTGGAAAAGAAAAGAGTAAACTACCTCGGTATTTTTGCCAAGAAAACCCCAAATGGGGTCACAAAGAGTTGGACATGACTAAAACAAATGAATGACAGCTACAACATAGGTGTAACGGTAATCTTTGCAGTACAAAGATGGATTTTTTTGTCTGTTTCTCAAAGACAAAGAATTCTTGGATAATTTCATACATAAAATTTTCAAGACAGCAGCAGTATGATTTTTTTTAAATCAATTCCTCTAACTCATTTGAGACCAGATTCATCAAACACAGAGCTGAAAATCATCACTGAATTCTGATATGTGGGTAATGCAATTTCCCATCAGGGCTTAAAAAATAAAGCAGAAGTAAACAAAAATAAGGAAGGCAAATTGTTTAACAAGACACTGTCAGACAGAATCCTATACTGGTCAAAATAGTTTATCCTGGAGTCTAGTTTGCACTCTTAAAATAAAATCTCTTTGGAAAGGAAAGAAAAAATGCATGTATATGCTGAAGAATTATTATGTAAATTATCATTAGTATTATTATTATTGCTAGCATTTACACAGTACTTACTACATGTCAGACACTTTGTTAAGCATTTTTCAAATATTATTTCATTCAATCCTCGTAACAATCCTGGGAGGCTGGTGCTGTTATCATTCTCATTTTAGAGATGAAGAAATAATCAAACAACGGTTAAGTGACTTGTTCAAGGCCACATAGATATTAAGTGTTTAGGATAAGATCTGAACTTAGTTCTTCCTGAATCCAGGCCTGGTGCTCTATCCACTGAACCTCCTAGCTGTCTAAAGTACTGTGTAATACATATATATGTGTGTGTATATATATATGTATGTATGTATGTATGTATGCATGTATATGTAAATATGTGTATTTATTCATGATAGATAATGAAAACTATATTCATCTTAGATATAGGCAAAGATAGAGTCAATCTGTTATATATGTGTGTGTATACATATGTACATATATGTGTATGTGTATATATATATATACATATATATATATACATATATAAGATACATATGGGGTGTATTAGTGCTCAGGGTTTACTAGTGCCTCTAGTGTGAGGGTTTGCAGAGTCCTTTTCAGGTCTGTTCATCCACCTTTGGTGTACATCTGTCTCCTAACTCTCACCTATGCATCCAAGAAACCATAGAACACAGAGCAGCTACAACCCAGTAAAACCATCTCAGCAGATGAGCTAAACAACCAGATTGAGGGTAATCAGCAGGCCTCAAACCCATCAAAGAGTTAGGGGTATGTCTACCCCAAGCACATGAAAACTTCCTCCAGTAGAACAAGTAGATGAAAACACTTTGTTCCAACAGCCTTGAAGGTAGCTGAAGAAGGGACTATGGAGTGCTTAGAGTTTAGTCAGATGTCAAAGATGCAAATGCCATCCACTGCAGGGTCATTGCCAGTCATCTTGACTTTTGTCACTGTTGGACACTGATGACTCTGGAAGAAACAGTGAGGCTAATAACTTTTATGCAAATCTGCCTCACTTAAATCCAATTTATGAACAAATCAAGCTATTACCCTTGTGATATCATTGATCCTCTTTGAAAACAAAATAAAAACAACAAATATAAAACATTCATTATATGTTTGTACATATATGTGTTTATATTTACATATTTATACATGTGCTATATATATTTATATCTGCCCACATATATGTGTGTGTATATCTATGGTGTGTTTTAGATAGATAGCTGTAGTTTAGATAAGTATATGGTCATATTCTATAAAACTGTGAACTATGAAAGTTGTAAACACTGAATTAGTGAATACTGAACCCATGACTCCTAGTAGAAATATAAGATTAACTTCTTGCCACCCTCTGTTTACAATATTTACTTTAGCCCTTTTCAGAGCAGTTTCATGGACAGATGAGGTGAATTTTCTTTGGAAAATCGCAAACCATTTTTGATGACTCCAAACTTCCCATGGAAACAAAAGCCTATCTTTTCAATATTAACATTATACTGGTGCTGCTGAATGACAGCAAGTATAAATATCACAGAAATGGTGGTGGTGACTAGGCTGCAACATATAACCAGTGAGGGGATTTAAAGAATACTAGTAAAATAATGTTATCAAAGGATGTATGGTAGGAAGGAAAGATGACTTAGTCATATAATGAGAGTGAGGGATAACTGATGGGGATCCTGAGTGTGCCACTGGTACCCTTGTAATCTCAAGAGAAATAAAGGAAGGCCTCTAGTACATTGAGTGAACCTTTCATGGCAAAACTTAGGGCAGTACATGGACAAGAGTCAAACAATACTAGTAGGTATGGATAGATTGTGATTGATATCTTTGGAAGGAACTAGAATCAGGTGTGGGGAACTTTCAGCCTCATGGTCACATGTGGCCCTCTAGGTCCTCAAGTGCAGCCCTTTGACTGCATCCAAACTTCACAGAACAAATCTAGATTTGTATGACCCAACTGGAGGGGAAAAAAACAGTGTTGCTGAAATAACAAATCTAGATTTGTTTTGTGAAGTTTGGTTGCAGTCAAAGGGCTGCACTTAAGAACCTAGAGGGCCACATGTGGCCTTGTAGTCACAGGTTCACACCCCCTGATACTAGATTATGGCATGCAGCTGTACAGAAAAACCATTGAATTAGTTCATTGACATGAGTGTATTGGATAAACTCTGTGATGAACAATGAACAGGTATAGGAGAATAGCCTGAATTGCACTGAGAAAATTGTTGTGTTTTTAATAATTCTAAACTGCTGACCATTGCAAAATCCCATGTCTTTAACATCAGTATTCTTCCAGTGATGCCATATGGCTATAAATCATAAAACACAATGATTTCAGAAGAATTAAAGTGACAGTTAACTCAAAAGACAATGCATAAAAACAGGCAGTGGCATGCTTAGCAACAATAGCATGCATGTGAGAAACTGTAAAAGACATTACAGAAGATATATACCACTACAAAAAAGGTGGGACAATAAGGTAATGATTCCAAGAAAAAATGGGTATAGGAGACAATGAATCAAATGTGTGTACATTTCTTTCTTAGCCACACTCCTGATGATCTCAGACTTTCTCTACCATGCTACAGAAACCTCTTCTCCCTAAAATATCTCTTCACCCCTGAACTTCTCACAGTGAAAGTATCTTCTGTCCCTGCACCTCACCCTATGATTATTTAGTTCTTCCTAGAACCTTTAGTTTAAGGAGGATACTCTAGTCCAGGGGTGGGGTTAGGGGACCTTCTAGGTTCTTAAATGCAACCTTTTAACTGAATCCAAATTTTACAGAACAATTTGTTCAGTCAACAATTCAGTAGAAAGGTCACACTTAAGGACCTAGAAGGCTGCATGTGACCTTAAGAATTTGTTCTATAAAATTTATATTCAATCAAAGGACTGCCCTTAAGGATCTAGGTCACATGGAGTCTTAAGGTCACAGGTTCCCTACCTCTGCTTTAGTCCATCTATGTCTTCATTCTTTTCCAGGGTGTCCTCCTGAGTCTCTGGACTTTCTCTACCATGACTCCAAATTATGTCTTCCTGTTTCACTGCCCTCTCATGTAACGGCAAGTACCCTAGCATAACCAGGATGGTGTGCTAGCACATTCCCTTCTGCTAAAGAATGTAATGAATACTAATCAGGCAAATTTAGATTTTCCATAAATCCATCAAATTATGTGGAAAAAAAAACAAAATTTACGTAGGATGATGGAATGTATGGAGAAGTTATGATCTTCATCCATAAACCATGCATCCATCCAAGATTACAGTATCAATATGAGTTAACAGTAGTTATAAATGAATATGAATGAAATCTTATGCTGAATTAATAGAACTTAATCTATTGTATTCATTCAAAGCAAGGGAGGTAATTGCCCAAATGCAATCTGTACAAGTGAGACCACATCTGGATGCCACATTTTAAAAGAGGCACTGACAACCTGAAATGCATCCATGGGAAGACACCCAGGAATTGAATGTGTCTGTATGCCATGTCCTCTAGAAATAGTTAAAAGAATGGGGGATGTTTGGAATAGGGAAGAGAAGTCTTAGGGGTTAAAGCTGTAAAATTATTGTTTGAGAATATTTTAAAGCTTGTCTGTGGAAGAAAGATTAAATATACTTCCACATAGCTCCTGAGGGGCTATCTTGTATGGTGTGTGTAAATTGTAGAGGTAGATTTCAGTGAACATGAGGAAGATTTTCTTTCTAATAAGAGCCTTCCAAAAACTAAACAGACTCACAAGCTCCCATCACTGGAAGTTCCATAGAATCGGAAGCTTCAAGGAGCCTTAGAGATCATCTAGTCTAGCATCTCGCATTTTTAAAATGAAGAAATTGAGGCCTGCAAGTTAAGGGCTTTGCCACAAATTGCACAACTAGGAACTTGCTGAGTAAGGATTTGAACCCAGGTTCTGTAATAATAAGTCCAGCAAAAGTTGTATGATCATTTCATCGGGTTTACTATAGACAGAATTTCTGCCTTGGGAAAAGGAGCTTGTGCTCAGTGGTATTGTGATATTCAAATAAGATAATAGATATGAAATATTTTCAAACCTTAAAGCACTATATGAATGTCAAGTTATCATCATCATCATTATCAGCAGCAGCATCATTATAATTGTTGTACAGTCCCCAGACCTCCAGTCTGGTGATGACTTCATCCCCTAAACATTCTATTGCTCTTCTGATCTCAAGCAGTGTTTATAGAGTAATACAGGGAAGAGCAGGGAAATATTTAACACCTGGGCTCCCTGAAGAACAAAATGCATGTATGCAAACTTTTAAATTTAATCTTCATTAATAGTGCTTCCTTAAGTCTAGATAATTCACAAACAATAAATAAGTCCTGATTTGTATGGACTTCAGATTCCTGAGATATAAATACTCATATTAAAAATGTAGCCACTAGCTCTTGCAATCTGTTTGGAGCTGGCTCTGGTACACTCCTCATGGTACTAAATACTTAGGAAGGTACCTTTCAGAATTAGAATTTGGATTATATGGATGATTAAAAACTACTACCTGCTCACTTGTAATGAATACTTCTATTAAAATGACATTTCTTTTGGTCTATGCATTTTTATGATTAATAATCTATAAGGGAAATTATATTTGGCCAGAAAGTCCCCATTCAAAGGGAACAATAAAGCCATAGGATTAGAGCTAGAAAGGATTTTAGAGATCCCCCAGTCCAATCCTCTGATCTTACAAATGTAGAAGTGGAAACCCAGGAAAGACAAGGGTTCTGCACAAGGTCACACAATAGATTAAATGAGTTGAGACTATCTTTTATGCCCTTTGCTATATTGGGGTATGGTTCAATTTCTTCCCCCACCACCACCCCAGGCATGATAAAGCATTTGTAAAGAACCATCTATACTGCCTTATCCAGTTTCCCTTTTTAGCAGCAGCATGCATGTTCAATATAACCACACAAGAGTGACGGGGATGTCATCAAAGGTCAGGGAATAAGGAATGGAAGGAAAGGGAATAAGCAATATTTATTAAACACCTACTATGTGCCAAGTACTGTGTAAAGCATTTTAGAAGTATTATCTCTCTTTTGAGTGAATAGAAGGCTATATGGAGGATATAGAGAAGCTGGGTCTTGAAGCACAGACATAACGTGGATAGTTACTCTTATGTGACACTGGACAACCACTGTATGATATACTGTACTCTGAGAAAGATATATTCCTGTTTTTTTTAATTCAACATATCATTATGCAAATTAAAGCTAGAAAGCTAAAATTTGGGCAAATGAAAATAAAAAATTTAATAATTGACCACTTTAATTCTTTGAACTAAAGTTTTAATATTGGGTTTCCTCTTGGAAAATGTGAAACACAAAGTGATTAAGAGCAAAGTAAACAGAACAAAGAAAACATTGTATACAGTAACAGTAATATTGTTTTAAGAATGACTGAGCAACTAAGTCATTTTGACTATTTTAAATATACAAACTAAAAATAAAGGACATATGAAGAAAGATGCAATCTACATCCAGAGAAAGAATTGATAAATTTAAATGTGGATTGAATAATCTTATATATATTCATATAAACACACATTATATACATGTATATATGTATATTTATAGAATAATTTTATATATTTACATATATATAGGTATATAAACACACATATGTATATATAAACCTATTTTGCTTAATGGTAGCCATGGCGGGGCCAGGGTAAAGGGAAGATAAAAAAGGGGAAAAAATTTACATGATAATGTTTTTGGATATTTGGTGGGAATAGCAAGTTGTACATGGTAGATTTGCAGTTTCATATGTAATCATCCTTCTTTTAAATTACTGTACTCTGGTATGGAAATGCTTCTCTTTTGTTCCATGAATTGAAAATAAAATACATTTTAAAAAAAGATAATGTGGAACAATAATCTTTTATGTAATGATGTCATCATTATGAAAATCATAGTTTAAAAAATATTTGCCTTTGAGTTTTAGTTCGGTTAGTTCAACAGAAGGACAAATTTGGACACCTAAACCAGAACCCAGGATACAAAAGATCAAATTCTCCTTTATTCCAAACCCAGACAAGGTTCCTTAAGTTTTTGAAGTTATAATCTTTTAGCCTAGATAAGACCCAGTTGTAGAAATACCATGGTCACCATAGGATCAGGCCTTCAGTGCCAAAGGCAACAAGAAAAAGATATACTTGCCTTTTAAAAAATCTTTGAGACAATGAGTTCTGAGTACAGTTGAGGCTCGATCAAAACTAACAAAATGAGGCAGTCCTAAGGGTAATTTATGGAAGAATTTCTATCCAATGAGCTAACCCATGGGGTCCATACAAAAGGCTGACTCGTGAAAACATATGAATTATACACTCTATGCAATATCTAGGAAGGAAGGTAACTTCTTGTTTACTTGCAAGCTGCCCTCATCCTGATCTGAATTTTCTCTACGGAGGCATAGTGAAACAGTGCTGGGGTAGGTGTATTCAATGCGTGTAACTTGTTACTGTCTAAATTGGTTAAGAATGCATTCATTAAAAGGAGTTTGCAAGAATAAGTTTTCAAATGAAAATCCTCGGATTATAAACAGGCAGAGGGAATTTGGAGGGGAAAAGAGAAAAAATTATCCTTCAGCACTTTTTGAAATGTAGGAGAAAGAAATGCAATACCTATCTTTGTTTAGATTTACTGTGTCTACACAAAATCAAATCAAATCATCTGGCAAATCCAGTCAATTCAGTGGAAATGTCAGTCAGGCCAGTTGTTCATCCAGTTCTCCCTATGTAGATATAGAGAAAGTCCTCCATTTTCCTCTCTGCTTATTCACATTCAACCCATCCTTAATAGTCAGATAAAATACATTTCTCTTCATGAAGCCCTTAATGAGGCAGCATGGTAGAATGGACTTAGAATAAGGAAGACCAAGATCCAAATTCTGCCTCAGATGCTAACTGAGTGACCCTGAAGAAGTCACTTAAAATCTCCAGAAGGCAGTTTCCTCATCTGTCTCTTCTAACTGTAAATCATAGCTATGTATGGTCTATGATCTGACATTTGGGCACCTAGGTGGCACAGTGGATAAAACCGTGGTATTAGAATCAGGAAGACTCAACTTCCTGAGTTCAAATCCAGTCTCAGATACTTTCTAGCGATATGACCCTGGGCAAGCACCTTAACTCTGTCTTCCTGAGTCTTCTCATCTGTAAAATGAACTGGAGAAGGAAATGGCAAATCACTCAAATAATTTTGCCAAAAAACCCCAAATGGGGTCATAAAGAGTCAAAAGTGATTGTAATGATTGAACAACATCAACAAAATGAGAACATCTATAGAACTTACTCCTAGGGTTATCTTTAGGGTCATTATTGTACAAAACAGTTTCACAAACCCTAATGCTTTGGTAGCTCTTCTAGCAGACACCATTTTTTTTCCTTTGTCTAAAGTCCATCCATCCATCAATCAGCAAGTTTACCTACTAAGTACCAAGCACTGGAGCTAGGCACTGGAGAAATATAGACAATGAAACAATCTTTATTCAAGAAGAGCATACATTCTAATAGAGGGGGCAACAAGAATATATATGAGTGCACATGGAATAAATATAACTAATAATTACAAAATAATTTAATACAAGATAACCTGAGATTAGGGGCACTAGTCTTTGAGGAGATCAGGAAAAGCTTCATCCAGGTTATGTTTCAGCTGTCTTGAATTAAGAGAAAGATTCCATGAGGCAAGGGTAAGGAGTGAGTGCATTCCAGGCAATGGGGACAGACTGTACAAAGATATCAGAAACAGAAGATGGAATTTCCTGTACAGGGAATATCAATAGGCCTGTTTGGCTAGAATTTAGATTATGTCAGGGGAGGAATGTGAAATTGGTCTAGAAAGATAGGTTGGAGCTAGACTTTGAAGAGCTTTAAATGCTAAAATAATAATATATGTAAAACATTTAACATAGTGCCTGGTACATATTAGCCTCTTAGTTAATACTTATCCCCTTTCCTTGCCTTCTGCTAAAGAAGCAAATTGGGTTTTACCTTAGAGACAAGAGAGACATAGAAGCTTCTGGAGCAGAGGAATGACACGATAAGATGTGTGCTTGAAGAATGTGACTTTGGCGACCATGTGGAGGATGAATACTAAAGGAGAGAGACTATCTGGGAGATCTATCTGTAGGTAATTGTAATAGGTTAAACAAGAAGTGATGAGAGCTTGAATGAGTGTGGTTACCATAGGAGGAGAGAGACAGACATAGGTATGAGAGATATTATAAGTGTGTTCTCAGCAGAAATAGGAAATTAGGAAGAGGGATAGGCTTTCTGAGAGGCACATTTTAAGGGAAATATATTAAGCTTTGTTTTAGAAATGTTGAGTGTGAAATGCCCGTATATAACAACTAGACTGAGATATTTAGGAAGCAGATGATGGTATGAGCTTGGAGCTAGTGAGAGAGCTCTCAAGAGAAAGAATGAGGGGGTGGCTAGGTGGCACAGTGAATAGAGCACCGGCCCTGGAGTCAGGAGGACCTGAGTTCAAATCTGGCCTAAGACATTTAACACTTGCTAGCCATGTGACCTTGGACAAGTCACTTAACCCCAATTGCCCTGCCTTCCCCCCTCCATAAAGCAAAGAGAGAGAGGGAGAGGAAGAGAGACGGAGAGAGAGAGGGAGAGAGAGAGAGAGAGAGAGAGAGAGAATGGTGAGAAATAGAAGTTCAAGGTTCATCTGCATTGAGATGATAAATCAAGTGATGAGATCACTGAGAGAGTATACATATAGAAAGAGAAGAAAAGGAGATACAGGGCAGAGTTCTGAGTACACACACACACACACACACACACACACACAGTGGAACCTGGTTGATGATCAAGCAAAGAAGTCTGAGGAGCAGTCAGATAAGCAACTGGAGAACTGGAAGAGAACAATGTTATGAAAGTTCAGGTAGGAGAAAGCATCCAGGAGGAGGAGAGGGTGGTGAACAATGTCAAGCACTTCTGAGAAGTCAGGAGAGATTAGGACTCAGAAAAGGTCATTGGATTGAGCAGTTAGGATCACCTTGGTGGATAACCTTGTAGAAGGCACTTTCAGAATGTTTGGAGGGTCAGAAGCCAGGTTCAAAGAGTGGAAAAACTACTTCCTCCACTATCACCTCTAATCTTTCTTCCTCATAATCCATACTTGGTTCTTACAGTTCTAGAGGTTAAGATATTCATGTTTCCAAGGTGCCATTGAGAAATAAGCAGCTTGGTTATATGGAAAATAAGCAGAATTTCAACAAATGTCTCTTAGAAAAGCACATTGTCCTAGGGTAAATTCAGTCTAAAGCTTTCTCCCAGCAAATCTGAGAATTTTCCCTGGGCTCCCTTGTTGAATTTGTGGTTCAAAGTGAGTGCACATCCTGCTCTCCAAGCCACACATGGCTTGAAATTCTCTAGAATGATTTGTATAAGGAAAGGACTTTTGTCTCCAGAAAAAAAAAATGGTGCATCTCTATTAAGCCTAATCCCAAAGCATGAGTGGGTGTATAGGTATGCAATATGCATAAAACTCTCACTCTCTTTTCCTATAGAAAACTACCTTTTGCTTCTGAAATAGAAGAATTCTCCCAGGACCCTTCTCTAAAAAAGCCAAAATTCTCAAAAAAAAAAAAAAAAGGATCCTGGAACAACACATTACTATAACTTGACACCATGGTTTAGATACTACCCAATAAATGTTTGCAAGGCAGCAATAAACCTTGTTTCTAATAGCAGGCTTCCCGCTGGGCTACCAAAGCACAGAGGAAATGACTGAGAGGGTGGAAAGCTCATATACAGTGTGCAAAACAACATCAAAGGCCTTCTCAGGGCAGTCTATTACAGCACCTCTTACTAGGTTCAGAGCCTGCCCTGGTCCTTCCTCTGTTGTAGGCCTTTTAAATAATGCCTGTACGGGGAAATATTCAGCAAAGGCATGTTTGAAGTACTCTAGTGCATTTGGGAGCTTGGAGATGGTGAAAAATAATGTTGAAAAGCCTTGTTAAGTCCAGTTGCAATGAGGCATTGTACTCTGAAAGGCTTCTTCCCAACAGGCCTATCAGGGGCTTGTTGGTATTGGGTTTAGCTGGCTCCTTAGTGTACCCCTCTCCCTCTTCATGTGCCAGCTACAATCTAGTGAGCAAGAGATCTAAGAATACTGTTCTCATCAAACTCCATTGAAGCCGGTACACATCAGGGTATAAGATTTTTTTTCCAATTAAAAAAAATGCCAGTGGTTAAGCAAGCTAGTCCATGACTGAAGGCCAGGTCATCTTAACTGATTTTAATTTGTTAAAAATTAAAATAACAGTGAGCCTTCTATGCAAGAGAGTAAGACTTTGAAAGTGAGACTGAAATCTGACCTTTTGAGCATATCCGTAATGCTTAGAAAAACATAGTCCACAGGCCCGAGGCCAGTTTATCTCTACATCCCAAGGTATGCGCTAGTTGGAGTCAAAGGACTCCACTTTACATTTGGGAAGGGTGTTTCCGCTTCACTAACCAGGATAAATAATTTCCAGCCACTAGACTCCAGTGTCTGACTTTGACTGCTTTCTGAAGAGCTCAACTTGGCTTCTTTTTTTAAACTTTTAATCACACTTAGTCTCCTCTCATCATAAAATGACAAATTACTATTCTAACAATTTAAATATATATATGTGTATATATATATATACATATATATATTTAAAAGTTTAATTCGTGCTATTTGTTTTATATATATCATGATCACTTACCAATATCTCACATCTCCCAAGAGCCCTTCCATATAATAAAGAAGAAAAATGAAATCAAATGACATATTCAATGTTGACATGTAATCTGACACCTACTGAGGAGAGGGAGGGGGATTTTGTCATCTGGAACTAATATTAGTCATTACATTTAACCTGAAATCAGGTAGTTTTAAAATATTTTTTATGTACTTTGATGTAGTTAGGTTTATATTGTTCTTTTTTTCTTATGCTGCTCTGTATCAGTTCAAATACATTTTTCCATGATTCTCTAAATTCCTTGGATTCATCTTTTCTTTTGGCTCAAAACTCAATTACATTCATATCAATTACAATTTATGCAGGCATTTCCTAATTTCTGTTTTGTTTTTGAATTGCTATGTTATTATGAAAATGCTATGACATTATGGTATTTTGAGCTACCAAAAAGACATTTTATGGTGTATTTAAGTGCACTGAACACATGCATATTTTATTAATGTTGGTAAAATAAATCATCTACAAATACACATCTATGAATTACATGTATATATAGGCATGCATATATAATTCGCCCTCTGAGGATATCTTTCCAGCTTTGCATTTACAAGTTGTAGGTTAGGTGGTGACTATTATTACAGGTTTAAGGTACTCTATGGATCCAGACTCCCAATACCTAGTTCATGAGTTCATTGGTGCATTTCCTTTTAATAATGTTGGCAGATACAATTAGCTCAAAACAAAGTCATTTACTGAAATTAACAATAGTACCAAAACCTTCCCCCTCATAAAGGTAGATTGCACAATATGACATAGTTACAGTGTCAGTGGAAAAATACATACACAAAGCACACTGGTTGAAAAACACATTACCAATTCATCTCAGGCTTCAAGCATTGCAGGGATCTTATATCCTATCTCTTTTCAAGGTTTCCTTAATGCTGCTCTTCCCCTCTTCCCCCAATTCCCATTGCATTGTCTTTGATCGTCAGGTTACTCTACTGGGCTCACTAGGGGTGCCCTTGTCTACAACTGGACTCCCAACTATCAAAGCTCTTAAATCCATAGATAGTTCACATATCTACTACCAGGGTCTTATAAGTCTGTCTCCTTTTACTCTTTTATCCATGCTTTATTGGGTGCTGTATTTCCTACTGGTTGAGTAGTTCTGCTTATGATCAGTGGGGTCAAGAGGGGAGAGAAATTCCCATCTTCCTCAACACACACTCAAAAGGAAAAGAAAAATTCCCTCTCAAAAACTGGGTTCTTCCTCTATAGCAGGCTTTCTTCTTGGCTTTGAGAGGGAAGCTGCCTCAAGTGAATTTCTGAAGAGTATGTTTACCAGGGACATGACCAGTCCTTCAGTGCCCAAACCACCCTCCAGTTCCATCAAGTTTAACTGCTAAACTTCTTTGTACCTTCTTTAAGATCTGAACATTGAAATTCCTTCTCTTCTCTTCTACAGTTTTCTAAAGATGTGCCAATGGGTTTTAAAAATTGCATTGCAAATTGTTTTAATATTTCTCCATATCTCATGGAGTCATTGATTTCTATTTGGTTTATTCTAGTTTTCCAGAAGCCATTACTTAGGTAAGGTTAATAACTTTTTTCAAAGCTGCTTATTCTTCTTTCAATTCTTTCCTTAAAGGCCCTCCTTCTTTCTTTCTCTCTTTCTTTCTCTCTCTGTTTCTTTCTTTCTTTCTTTCTTTCTTTCTTTCTTTCTTTCTTTCTTTCTTTTTCTTTCTTTCTTTCTTTCTTTTTCTTTCTTTCTTTCTTTCTTTCTTTCCTTCTTTCTTTCCTTCTTCCTTCCTTTCTTGGTTATCATTGTGAGACACCATGCTTAGTGCTAGCAATATTTTTCAAAAACTGAAAGAATCCCCACCCTTAATAAGCTTACATTGAAAACAGACAACAGATATAGATATGCAATGTGTGTGTTGTGTTAAAATAAATAAATACAAGGCATTTTTGGAAGGGAAGGTTCTAGAAGCTTGGGGTTCAGAAAAAACTTCATGGAGAAAGTAGCCCCTGAGTGGAATAGTGAAGGAAAGTAGGGATTTTAAGAGGAAGAGGAGATCCCTCCACTATAAAAGAGTGCCCCAGGAATCTCTCATTGATCACTAATTATTTAACATTTTTAAAATCAAAAACTTGATAAAAGTGTGGTTCAATTCACATTTTATCAATGGCTTGATGTATGTTCTGGAAAACATACTGAATTTGCTTTGGGGGGAATGTGTAGTTAAGAGCACAGTTAGGCCTTAACTTGAAGAATTTTTTGACTACGTTGTTGTTCGTTCTTCCTTTTTGAAGAGGATCAATGACATATGGTTGATGTCTTGACTTGTGCATGAATTGGGTTTTAAGTAACGCAAAGATGCACAAAGCATTCAACCTCACAGTCTCTTCTAGGGTCGTCAGTGCCCAGGGGAAAAACAAGTTAGGATAACTGGGAATGTATGACCTTGGTGTCTTTGACTAAGCTCTAAGCACTCTACAGCTGCCTTCATGGCTGTTAAAACAAATTGTTCTCATCAAGTCATTCTTCTGGGGGAAGTCTTCATATGCTTGGAGTAGACATCCCTGTAACTCAACATCCCTCTAACTATAATTGTTTTAAATAAAACCAGAAGGAAAAAAGAAGTCACAACTAAATGGGAAAATAGTATACAGGCACTCTTTGGAGAGGTTTTAAAAAAGTGTAAGCAAAGTTGGTTGCCAAAAGATAGCAAAAAAAAAAAATTATTTCATGAGACATTTGATTTCACATACTGTGGTACTTGTAAATTTTTGCAAAAATAAAAGATTACCAAGAAAATAATTACAACTTATATACAACATTGGTTGCATAAGATGAAGAGAGAGAGGAATTCTACAAAGAACTGGATACCACCCTCCCAATTAAATTACCAAATACTTTGAGACTTTGTCATTTCAAATCAAAGATAGGTGTAGGTAAAAACTAAATTGAAAATTTTAGATCAGGAAGAAAGAATAAAAAAAAGCCAAACACCTGGAAACTACATAGAAAATATACCTGTACAACAAGAATACTTTATTTAAGAAAAGATAAGTTGGCACTGGATATGATGAATATTCTCTGTCTCTCTCTCTTGTCTCTGTACCTCCTTCTCTGTCTCTCTCTGTTTTTCTCTCCCCCTCTCTCCCTCTATGTCTTTCTCTTTCTGTCTCTCTCTCTCTCTCTCTCTCTCTCTCTCTCTCTCTCTCTCTGTGTGTCTGTCTCTCTCTGCTCTCATTTCTTCCCATATGTTTCTAGATAACTGTAACGGCAACCACACTGGCACACCCAGGATGGCTGCTAGCACAGGTTCTTAGATCTTCTTTACTAGTAAAGAAAGCCATTTAAGTGGCATTTAAAATTACATTCACTAGTTCAGGGGAAAAGTCAGCACCCTAAACTTCAGGGAAAATACAAAGAAAATACAAGAAGAGAAATAAGGCTAACTGCCTGAAGCAACTATATACTTTACATACATCCCTGGATTGAGACAGACTACATCTGAGTAGTCAGGGAGCTTTGAACATACGGCCACTCAGAATCTCAACCAGGGAATCACAAGATCCTTCTTATAAGCAAGCCCCCAAAGCAAAGTACCGACTCAGAGTACATATACACTTCTCAGAGCCAGAAGGCATCACAACCTTCATGACTCAATGCCTAATAAGAAATTAGCAAAAGATGTGAAAGCCTTCCCACAAGCAAGCCCCGCTTCAGCAAGCTTCCCTTAAGAGGCTCCATGTGAGGCCTATTAATGGGTGGGTTAAGATCTTAAATTCCAATTAGCATTACAATAACCATAATAACCATAATGAGGAGAGACCCCAAATTCATATCAAATGGGTATAATTTGACAGAACTGAGGATGTTTAGTCCAGAGAAGAGAAGACAGTGGCAGAGTGTGGCAGAATAACTGTCTCCAAGTATCTGGAGAGCTGTCCTGTAGAAGAAAGATTACATTTGTATTGCTTGGTACAAGAAGTCAGATAAAGGAATAATTGGGCTGCCTGGTATAGTTGAAAGAACATTAGACTTGAAATCAGAGGTCCAAAGTTCAAATCCTGGTTCTATCACTTATTACTGTGTGACTTTGAGAAAATCGGTTAACCTCCCTCGGCCTCAGTTTCCTCCTCTGTGAAATTAGTAGGTAGAACTAATGACGTACATGGTTCTTTCCACCTCTGAATTCATAATCTAGATTGGAAAGAGTTTAGTTCAAACTTTATGTAAGGAAAAGCTTCCTAATAATTACAACTATCCAAAAGGGGAATGGGCTCCTTCATAAGGTAATGGTTTCCCTCTCATCCCTTCAGGAAATGTCTATATAGCCATTTGTCAGATATGTTCTAGAAGGGTTCAATGTTCAGGGATTCTTGTTCAACTTAAGTTTAGTGACTCACATTCTGCAATGTGCAACATACAGAGGTCACTATGTGACTATAACTCAGGAAGTGCCTGTAGTAAGAATTTACAATATAGGATGATAGATTTAGAAGTAGAATGGGCCTCAGAGATCATTTAGTGCACTGGAACCTCATTTTACAGATGAGAAAATTTAAGTTCAAGGAAATTAAGTGATTTGTCCAAGGTCACACAGATGGTAAGCATCAGGGTGGGATTTGAATCTAGGTCCTCTGACTTGAGTCAGGCAAGCATTTAAAATTACAGTGTTTGGTACATAGGTCTTTAATGATTGCTTATTTCCCTCCCTCTCATGTGTTCATGATGGTACTGTATTGCTGTATTGGAGGAAATTCAATAGCCATAGTTCCTGACCTCTCTCTCTCTCTCTCATCTCCCCCCTCCTGCCATATCCCAAAGACCTTTTCAACCGAACCAATTCTTTGATTGTGTTGACATCATAAGCAAAAATGGTTGATCATGTCTTTCTTTGTGATGAACTATTTTTAGTAGTGGTGGTTGCAAATTCTAGTTTTCATTGTTGCTGAAATAAAATGAAACCAAAATGTGTGCACAATCATGGTGAAATTGAGATGTCTAACAGAGCTGAGCACTTGGAAAAGTAATTGTTTGATGTTACAAAGCTTAACACAGTGTCTGGAATATAGTAAGTGCATAATAAATGTTTATTGACTGACTCATATAAAGACCTGGAGATTATTATTTAATCTTCAAACTTGAGGTTTATCCATGTTCTGTAGGAGAAAATAATAACTGGAAAAGTTTGATGTCATCTTCTTTCTTACTGAAGTTAAATTCAAGTGAATGGTTCTTCTGATCCTTAAATAGCAATAGCCTTCATGTTTATCTTTAATTAAATTCTCTCCTGATAAGGGATCCTGATTTTTCTTTCATTTTGGCATCCCTGACTTCTATTGATACTTTTGCCAGATAAACAAAACATCTTCCAAACCAGTTCCATTTTGAACAGTGAATTTAAAAAGCAGTTCTTTAAGGATCTGATAACTCATATTGTCTTTCAGCAGGGAAAAGAAAGGGCCCCTTTTATTTCAAGTAAATAATTGAAAACACTGTTTAGGGCTTGCAAATGGACAATCTAAGTGCCCATGGAATATTTTATCAAATTTGACTCAGGGATGACCACTGGCAAAATAGCAGGTCTAAATTGCATGACTTGGAAAGCTCTGGGAATGGGCCCCCTGCTCAAAAATATCACCATTGGCTCTGCCACAGTTTCAAAATTCCCTATGTTATTTGTACCTTTGGGTTAGATATCACCCTAAAATTAAAATGTTCTTTGTAGTAAAAGAGCACTTATTAAACTTCCCATGTATGAAGCATGAGGCTAAGGATTGGGGTTACAAATGCAAACCACAGGCATCAAAGGGCTTATATTATAATATAGAGAGATGACACCAATAGGTGAGTAATGGCCAGGGAGAGTATATTGATTTGAAATGTTACAGAAATGGTGAGTGGAGCCATGACAGATTTGGATAGAATATGCTTCTGAAAATGGAAAGATTGGGAAGAGCCAAAAAGAATATATAGGCAGAGGCATTGGCTGGTGACAAGACAGATAGAAACCAGCTGGATGGGGTTACATAGAGTTGGTAGATTGAGGCTACTACCAATCAGGACATTTGGTCTTACGGGCATGAACTCTGGGTATGAAAAGTAAAGCACTCCCACGAATAGCTTCTTTGTGAGCAGGAATCTAAAGAATGAATAGGAATATATAATGTACTTAGAAAATACCATAATACCAAAAATACCATAGCAAATTAGTACAGATTTTCTCTTACGGAGAATAAGGATCTGAGGGAATGGGAAACTAACTAGGTAAGTCTAGTCAAGGGGAGTTGAACTTAGGAGAAGCCTTGTGCCCTTGTCTGGTATGGTTGGACTGTTCCTGAAGGAGGACGTGAATTTTTGTTGGCCTCGTATTTTTCCTGGGGCTACATCTGATTGCAGCTCTCTCTTAGGCTTCAGTGTGACTAGGCAAGCAAGGACCTCTATAGACAACCACATTGCCAGTGGCATTCAAATCCAGTACCTTCTTTCACCTTGGCACAGCACACACCATTTGGACTATATGACGCAGACAGCTATATCCTTTACTATCAATGACTCCTTGTATGAATGTGTAGCAGATACAAGGTTTCTCAGGAAAGGGTAAAGGGACCTGGAAATTCCACTGAATCTCTGTAGACTAGAGCAAAGACCATAGAAGCTATGGTGTAAATGAAGACTCAGGATTAGTGTTAGATTGCATTGATTCCAACCTGCATTATGAATGTAGAACTAGAAACTAGTCCAAACTCCTTATCTTACTGATGAAGAGACTGAGGCTGAGAAGTAAAGTGACTTGTCCAAGGTCAGTAGGTAACCCAGGTCCTCTGCTCCAAATCCAGCATATTACCCACTGTGCCATACTGTAGTTCCACAAGTTCAACAAATATATTTCCACAACTAGAGCATGCACTAAACCTTTCATATCTTCTTTTCTTCAAACACTTCCCCCATGCCCATAGACACTCCAATCTTAGTAATCTTTAGGTTCAAACACTAACAAC
Source organism: Pseudocheirus occidentalis (assembly GCA_028646575.1). NCBI lineage: Eukaryota > Metazoa > Chordata > Mammalia > Diprotodontia > Pseudocheiridae > Pseudocheirus > Pseudocheirus occidentalis. The sequence continues at coordinate 103,338,624 of CM053593.1, forward strand.
TTTATAAAGCAGAAGGCAAGTTTAATAACATGGAGTAGTCTAAACTCAAGCAATATTCATTCCATCATCCCTATTAGGGAAAAACTAACACAGTTCAGTGGTCCCTTGTGTAGAAAGAAGTTAGACAGCCTTATAGAGCATGGTCAATTTAGATAGTGAAAGCAATGTATCCTAGACTATCCTCCAAGTTAGCATTTACTATGCTTTGGAATGCCCCTGCAATGCCTCTTGACTAGTCTAAGAGGCAAAGACTAGACTACTAGACTCCTCAACTCTTTTAATCAATATTTTTTCAGATAATTCTTTCAAATGCTAGCTGTGTTCCCACTAACCCCTGGCAAGTTGTTTTGTTAATCTGGGCTTCATTTTTCTCATCTTGCCAGTACTTCCTTCTAACTCTCAAAAGTGCTTAAGCTTCACAAAGTATCTTCTTTTAGAAGCTGCTAACTCTTTAACCACAACCACTTCCAATCAGACTTTTTAAAATGTCAAATGTTTTGCAAATCTGAATGATCAACATAAGTTCCAATTATTATTCTTATTCTTAATATTGATATGGACTATATCTGTTTTCCCTGGTATAAGTAAATTCTGCATGAAAAACTCCCTCTACCAATACAAGTTGGCTCTTTCTCTATAAGTTATAGTCATAGAGAGGTACCCAGGGCAGTGGTTCTCCAGATATGGTCTAGGGTTTCAGAGGCTTCATGAAGTCAAAGTCATTTTATAATAATATGACTTTAAAATTTATTCTAAATGGTAAATGTTAAGAGATATAACCTATATAAACAATATCTTCTTGGGGTCCTTCCTCAGTAGTTTGGGTCCAACAGTTTTTAAGAGTGTAAAGGGATCCCAAGACCAAAAAGTGTGAGAACCATCAGCATAGATCACTGGTAGGTTAAGTCACTTGTCTGGGATGACAAAATAAGTATATGTCAGAGATAGGACTTGAAACTAGGCTTTCCTGGTTTTGAGTCTGGATACTCATCAACTAGACCACACTAATAATAATAATGTTATTGTTATTGTTTTTATTTAGTTTTAAGTACCCCTGAAGTAAGAAAAAGCCAATGGACAGCCCCCATGGTCTACTGGTATATTTGTAATGATAAGAGAACATGGAGTAGTTAGGTAATTCAGTGGATAGAGCACAGGTCCTGGAGTCAGGAAGACCTGATTTCAAATCCAGCCTCAGACACTTGACACTAGCTGGGCAAGTCATTTAACCCCCAATAGCAGAGAGAGAGGGGGGTGGAAGGAAGGAGGGAGAGAAGAAAACAAGGAAAGTTCTCAGTATTTTGGGTGGGACAGTTATGGGAAGATTTGAAATAAGGTTGCACTATAAGCAGACATGTCTAGGTTGTCCTTTGCCTCAATGGAAGGAATATCCACATCAATAAGATCACAGAACCACCAGAGTATTAGTGTGCCCTTGACAATAAAGGAATGTCATCGAGGAAATTTACATTTAAACAAAGAGGTGGGCCAGTCATATGGCATGCATGAGGAACAACAGGCCAAAAATTCCTCTGGTGTGCTTGAGTTGTATGGAGTTACAATTAAAAAGAAAACCAGTCCCTGTACTCAAGGAGCTTAAAGTTTAAAAGGGAAGATAATATACAAAAGGAAGCAGGAAAGGGTGGAAGAGAGTGACATGAGGCTAATTAGCAGATGCCAAGCAGAGTGAGAAGGAAAAGGAGGAGGAGAAGTGACTGGTGAATATCCTAGTTTTCACATGTTCTCTTCTTTGAGGTAGGCAGTGAAGGTATTATTCCCATTTTACCAATGATGGAGTTAAAACTCAAAGATGGCTCTGATTAGAATAAAATGTTGTGAAACAAAACTTTCCAGTTTTTTTGTTTTTGCTTTTTGGAGTGGGGAGGGCAGGGCAATTGGGTTTAAGTGACTTGCCCAAGGTCACATGGCTAGTTTTGTGTTAAGCATCTGAGGTCAGATTTGAACTCAGTTCCTCCTGACTGCAGGGCTGGTGTTCTATTCAATGCACCACCTAGCCACCCCAAAGCTCTCCAGTTTTTAGACTCTATCCAGGTCAAAGAAGAAAGGCCACTTTGTTCATTTAAAAAGTTGTTTGATAAGAATTTGACCTTAAGGTTCTGAAAATTTAAAGACCTAGAAAGACCGGCATCTAACACCTAACTGTGAGTCACTCTAACTTTGAGACAATGGACGAGTCATTTAACCTTCTGGAATCACAAACAGCTCTCTAAGATTATATATTGCAGAAAAAGTATAAATTGGCATTGGTAGAGGAAGTTTCCTTACCAGGAGTTCAGGTACACCAATGAAATGATAGTTCTGTGCCAAAAAAGAAAAAATAAATAAATTGATGAGTTATTTACTCCTTTTGGACAAAGGAGAAAATTCAGACAAGTTGATATATTCTAAAAGTCATGTAAGTCAGAATTGAATTTAAAATTTTCAATTTTGGGGAGGCAACTCTGGAAACAAAATTTTCCAAACTGAGATTCATTCAAGAGATTCCCACTGCCCTTCAGTTACATACTAAGGTTTATCACAGTCTCTAGAGCAAAGATGAATGTTGTGTTGCAAAACAAAGGAGAGTTTCAATTTCCGTATGTTCCTTAACCAGTTTGGAAGCTGATAGAAAGAGAAATCACCCAGTACCCTGAAAATTTTAATCCACAATTTATTTTCAAAAGACTTAAAACTTTTGGTGGTTTTGCAAATCCCATGAGTATCATATCCATGGCCTGATATTTCATTCTCCAATGCCCTTTCCGCAGCATTTGCTAAGGCTGCCTCCCTTTTGTATATGAGTGGGGTTGCCAATTGTCAATAAAATTGCTGACTATCAGTAAAAGAAATATTGAACTGTCAGGGAAAAACACTTACACCTCAGTAAGAAAAAAAAAGCAGAATAATTAGAATCATATATTTTTCTTAGTCTGGCATCTATTTCCTGACTACACAAGTCCTTTTTACAGTGCAATCTGTGTTTCTAGGCTTGGAGGGAGGCAGGGAGTAGTAGGGTGGTGGGCTTCATAAAAATAGATATGTAGCATAATAAAAAAGCCAGAGCAATAGAAAAATCACTCAGAAGTCTCAATTCTTCCATCTGAGTGTATTTAACCTACAGCATACAATAGGCATTAAAGAAGTCCATTTTAAACAAGCCATGCTGTGGAACCTTGATTGGGATATCCATTCCAGGAGGTGAAATTTGGAGCTTTTAGATCAAATCCCAAAAGGGATGATTGGCAATAAATAAATTATTTGGTATTTTGATAACTCCGTCTTTGAAATAGTACCTTACAATCTGACTTGAAATATTTAACAAGTTTTTTTAAAGAGGGACAAACAAAAAATATAAGTGAATCATTGGTAAGGATTAAATTTCTCTGTATTGAATTAAATAAGTTGTACTTCAAAGGGTCCAAAATATTTCCTGATAAAATTTATTTAAAACCTCTGAACTCTGGCACCATTCTATCTCTCCACCCCACATCCTATGAATGTCCAAATTCTAATTTTTTTTTAATTTTAATTTATTTTCTTGGTTACATCATTCATTTCCACAAGGTTTTGAGTTACAAATTTTCTCCCCTTTTTGTCCCTACCCCCCAGCCCAGAACATTGATCCCACTGTAAGACCCCTCCCACAATCT
>CM053593.1:103342773-103406175 GCA_028646575.1 Pseudocheirus occidentalis
TTGTGAACTGTTGAAACGGTGAACATTGTACTGAATGAAGATTTGTAATGGAATAAACAGAGTGTTCACTAATACTATGTAATCTGAATCTTAAAAGCTCCTCACAGTAGCATTCTCTCAGAAATCTACTGCTGATTGGCTTTACATTACGGCCAATCAATCAAATTCAATCAATTTGATTCAATCAAATCAAAAAGATTCAGTCAATCAAATAACAAAGGAATGACCTAGTTTCCCTACTAGGGAGTTGATTCAATCAACAATTCACAATATGCTGATCTTCCACTCCTGGGGTAACCATTAACTTTAGTTTCCAAATAAAGTTCTTAGACAACCACACAAATCCTTCCACCCCTTGATTTCCAACAAACCTCAGTTTAGTCCAAGGGGAAGCCTTTTCTTCACTTTGGCTCTGGGTGGTCTCTCTGATTCCCTGGATCCCCTTCCCTGGTCCCAGCTCCCTCCTGAATCTGCCAGACAGTCACCTAGATTCAGGAGCTGAAAGCTTACAGGTTCTTGTCCAGTCCTCAGGAATGAACATCTCCCAGGTCCTTGTCCAGTCCTCAAGGCAATCCCCAGCACACACACACAAGTTTCAGCACACCTCAAACCCTTCAGAATTTCTCTTGCCTAGAACTCAAGGATCAGCCAGGCCACCAACAAACAAAGTCCCATCCTGTTCATGTCTTCAGTCAGCCACTGAGCCCACAAAATCTGTCTGTCTCTGAAATTCTCCTGCTTATAAACACTGGCCTTCTCCCAAGTCAACATGGTTCAGGGGAGTGTCTCAGCCAATGGCATTCTTCTGTCAACAGGGAAATTCACATCTTTTCACCAGGGGAATTCACACCTTTTCACCAATGGACAGAGTTCTATACTTAACACTAGGTTACTAGGATCTACTTAATATCTGATCAAACAAATTAATTACCATTACATCAGTATATCTAGAGGAAGCCAGGAAGTCAGTGTAGTGGAAATGCAAGGGGTATAGTACCAAGCATCAAGGCTGATGAGGAGAGGTATTGATGATGATAATGAGGAGTTGGTGATGATAGCACAAGTTGTATACACACTTGTATATATGTGTATATATACATGCACACATATAAAAGTATATATACATACATATGCACATAAATAAGAGAAGGATCTCTGATATCATGGATATGGGGAACTCTTAATTTTGGAAAGATATTCAACTGTCTTTGACTTAGCAGATAAGTCTTAGAGTAGGGGTGGGGAACCTTTTCATGTTGGAATGCCACATTAGTATTTAGCTATGATCAAATATGTTACAAAACTGACAATGATGCCGTGTTGTATTTACATGAAAATAGTTAACAATACTTATAATTTGTTGCAAAGTATCACTTAAAACAGTAACTTTAGCATAGAGATTCTGCTGACGCAAGATACAATGAAAAGAAATGAGAGCATCTGGATCTGTTAATACTTTTTTTTAAATCTGTGCAATAAACCCTTCCTGTTTTCCTGCCATGGAAGGTGCACCATCTGTACATACACTCACTAAATTTACTAAATTCAATTCAACTTCATGACATTATTCTGGAAAGTTGTTGAAAGTATTCATTCCCCATGTTCTGTTTGCAAGAGTGCCCAAAGAGAGTAAGTCTTCATAGCAAAGAAAATTTTCTGTTCTTACCTGAATGAAATATAAAACCTGTGCCAAGTCAGTAGTATAAGTTGATTCATCCAAAGAGATTGAATAATATATAATTTTCCTTTTGAAGTATGACATGGAGTTGTTCTGTTAAGTTGAAGGCTAATTTATGCTGCTGATCAGTTATGGATCTCCTTGAAAGAGACAGCTGTTTTTACTTTGAAAAGTTATTGGGGTCTAGGCATCCTACAACTTTGACAATGCATTCTTTCACAATTTCTACATCAGTGAATAGCTTCTATTTTTCCTTAGTACGTGAGATATTTTATAAGTTGCTCCACTGGCATTATTTCAAGGTCTTATTGCTGCTTGAAAGAATTGTCTTTGTTTTTGCTTTTCATTTTTCAAATTACAGCAATAATGTAAAATTTCTGCAATTTCTGCAATATGTTTCATGCCTCTCTCATTTAAAATACTTGTGGTCCTTATGAGTGTTATAATGCTGATGAGCACTGAATTTCTTTAGCATTGATATTTCAGTATCACAAAGTAAGCAAATCATCTTATCTTTAGTAGAAGCAAGATAATGTTGCAATTTCCAATGCTCATTAAAAAATCTGTTTTCTTCCTTCAGCTTTCTCTTAGTCTTTTTTGACATGATGGGTTGTTAAGAGAATTAAAAAATAATGTTGAACTATGCAAATTATTCACAAATTCCACTTCAAACAGAAACAGTGCACCATTGTCAAAAGCTGATAACAGACTGGCATACTTGATGCCCATAAATTCTCACCAACTTGTCTTGTGCAGTAGCAATGCCAGTTAGGCAGGTTGTTAGAACTAAATAATGAACATATCAGCTGTCAATTTAGCCCTTACAGCTTACTAATGTACTAATCCTGCTGGCCAATCTGGGAGGATTATCTTGTTGAAATTTATTTTATTCTTGGCATTTTAAATGCAATCATTTAAAAAATAAAATAAAAATATAAAATAAGAACAAAAATGTATTAATAAAAATAAAAGGATTTGTTCTGTAAAATTTGTATGCAGTCAACACAGACACTTAAGGACCTAGAAGGCTACATATAGTCTTAAGGTTCCTCACCCCTGTCGTAGGTAGTTTTCTAAGGTACATTTAGCCAGTAAGTTTCAAAGGCAAGATTTTAACTAAGTAATTATCTACTACATGTGCTATATATAACTCAAATAAATTAGAGTAATAATGGAGTAGTCTTTCAAAATACTGACAGGGAGAAGTAGTGAACTCTAATAATGGGACTATGGATAAAGGCCATGTTTTGAAGGGTCCCACGTTCTCTGTAGGAACCCATATGAACCAGGTTCCCATGGTGGAGTATGACTGGTTTAGTGGAAATCAATTTAAGGCCAGCTGTTAAAGCTAGTTCAAATGTTTAGATGAAGTTTAGCTCTTTTGCCTTCTGCTCTTCTAGTACCTGTGTTTAATTTCTCTCATGGGTCTCAGTGCCCAAGAGACCTTTATGGCAGTCATCTTCTTTCTCTGGACCCTGTTAGCATCCTGCCCATGGACTTATAGGCACACCAACATATCTTCTTGTTTAAAAAGTCAGGTCCTCTGTTAGGCTAAGAACTCTGAAGTATCACTTTAATTCCCAATTCATGTGTAGAACTGAATGGTGATTCAGGTTACCAGCCCTGAATATTTCACTAAGATATCTTTGATGATTCACCATGCCAATCTCCTTCTCTTGTCTCTAAGGCATATCTATTCCAGAATTCTACAATTTTTAAAGGGGTAAAAAAACTTTATATGTATAATATATATAATATAATAAAATATGTATATATGTATAATGTAATAAATATATAATAAATAAATAAATATAATAAAATATGTGTAATATATAATATAATAAAAAAATTCTCAACAGCGATAAAGGGGAAATCATTTTTGTGTCAGTTCAATAAAGGTAGATCTTTCCAAGCACAATGTAGGTGTATGGGAGGTGTGGAGACACAGGAGAGTGGCTGCCCATGTAGGCTGTGTGTATATTCATATGAGTTTGTCCAAAACCAGCTCAAATCATATATATATAAAATACACATATGTATACAAGTGTGTGTCTAATAGGGTGTGTGTATATGTGTGTGATCTCACTTGCTCTTCTCCAAGGAAAATTTTGATTCCTGTCTGCAGAGAAGGAGAATAGAAACAAAAAGCTGGCCATTCTACTTTCCTTAGAGAAGGGATAGGATTAGAATCATATCTATCTGCTCCCCTAAGTATTATTAGTCTAGGGGAAACTTTTTTCCTAAACTCAAGCTACTTTCCTGATTGCTATCCCTTAAAGAGGAAGAAGGGGAGCTTATTTCTGGAGGCTTGACTCTTCTCAGCAAATACTACTTGCACCAGACCATTACAAATAGTAAATAGCAAATAAACCCATTTATCCAAATATATAGCAAACAGAAATTAGAGAGGTTAGCTATACAAATTAGAATATACCAAAATGAATGAGCTCTCCCACTGGAGCAAGATTTTTCAGTTCAATGAAAAGTCCCTGATCTCATCCAAATGGAAATTCCTTGAAGTCTCTAGGAAACCAGGGAAATGTTGGGGGGGCTGACTTTCCCTTACATGTTCACCTTTCAAAATCTATTCTAATTTATTCTCCATTTCTTCCTGAAGTGTTTATCTTAAAGCAGGAAAGAAAAAAATCTCTCTTCTTCCAAGTTCTCCCGCCATGTCCACTCCTCACAAAGGCATGTAACATCAAGTCATTATTCTCTTCACCAACTCAGAGGCACATCACATAGTTAGCAAGCAGCCCAGATTACCATTCCCCCACAGAGTTGGTTGGGAGTCAGGTTACACAGATAAACAAGCAATTCTAATCATTTTATCCCCTTAGATCCACTTCTCCAACTTCCCCATTTCTATCAGTAATACAAAGAATCCTCCACTCTTCCAAGTTAGAACCTTTGGAATACTCGCTGACTCTTTCTTCTCCTTTAAATTAATCAATAAATGCTTATTAAGAGACTATTATATGCCAAGCACTGTGCTAACTGTTGGGAATACAAAAAAAAAGGGGGGGAAGACTGTCCCTGCCTCATGGAGCTCACAATACAATGGGGAAGATAACATATATACAAACAAGCTAAATATACACTAACTGAAAAGAATTCAGCAAAGACACTAGAAAATAAGAGGAGATGGGTAAGGTGTTATGTAGAGGGTGGGATTTTAGGTGGGACCTAAAGAAAGCCAAGGAAGTCAGGAGGCAGAAATGAGGAGGAAGAGCATTCCAGCACTCCAGACATGGGATAGAGACATTCAGATTGCTAGATAAAATCTTGAGGGAAGGCATGTCTTCACGAAAAAAGGCCAATATTACTGGATCAATAGTACATGACTGGGAATAAGGTATTTCCAGTCTAGAAGACTAGAAAGGTAGGAGGGCACTAGGTAATGAATGGCTTTGAACACCAAACAGAGGATTTTGTATTTGATCCTGGAGGTGACAGGGAACCACTGGACCTTTTTTAATAAGGTAATGACATGATTGGATCTATGCTTTAGGAAGATTACTTCAATGGCTGAATGGAAGATAAATTAGAGTAGGAAAAGACCTGAGGCAGGCCATAGTGGTAGCAGTGTTGGAGGACAAAAGGGGGCATATTTGAGAGATGCTGCAAAGGTGAAATTGACAGAACTTGGCACTTTGTATCCAATTTGTCAAAAAGCCCTATTCTTCCTTGAACAAGTTTCTTACATTTAGGAAACTTCCATACTTATCCATATCATATCGTATCGTATCGTATCGTATCATATATCATATCATATCATATCATATCATACCTTCTCACAACCATGCTCTCTGAGCATCTCCACCCCACTGGACCCCAACCCTAGGTCCTTTGTCTCTTATAGGTGAGCTTGTACCTTCTCTTGTTGGGGCACATGACTGCATGACACTTCTCTGTGGTCTCACCATCCTCTTTTATAGCAAGTATCTTCCTCCCACCCTCCTCTTCATGCTTTTCCAAAACTTCTTTATGTCTTTCTCCATTAGAATATAAACTCTATGAGAATAGAGATTGTCTTACTTGCTTATATTTATCTCCCCAGCAGTTAGCATATGGCAGTTTGACAAATAGTAAGCACTTAATAGATACTTTATCTATCTATCTATCTATCTATCTATCTATCTATCTATCTATCTATCTTAAATTTATTCTTTACTAGTATACTATACTTTACTATTACTTTATACTATACTACTACTACTGCTATTACTACTACTACTATACTACTACTACTACTACTATAACTACTACTCCTACTCCTCCTCCTCCTCCTCCTCCTCCTCCTCCTCCTACTACTACTACTACTACTACTATAATCCAGGGTGTCATCACTTTGCACCTGGATTATGGTAAAAAACTAAATACATTGGTTTCACAGATTCTAGGTTTTCCTCTTTCTAATCTAATCTACAAATCTATACTTCCCTTACTTGGTAATCTACAATGACTCTTATTGTCTACCTCGTCAACCCTATATATTCTTTGGCCTTGTATCAAGGTTTTTAATAATCTGCTCCCACCACATACATTCAGCTTTATTTCTTGATACTTCCCAAGGGGGATTCATTGCTCCATCAGGCCAATCTCCTCACTTTTGCCTATATGCCCCATTTTAATTCACATTTCTATTACTTTGCTCATACTATATTCTCTCTCTGTTTTTCTCAACCTATTCAACCTGTTACCCTTTGAAATTTTTAGTTAAAGAAATTCTGTAGACAAACGTCATGTCAAAATTCAAAGACTACTATGTGCAAAGCATTAAGCTAAGCCCTGGGAATACAAAGACCAAACAAATAATAACAATACAACAACAACAACAACAAAGTAGTCTGCATCCTCAAAGTGTTGAAATTCTACTGAGTCTATCTAAAGGCTAGTTTCCTTCCTGGAAAATTCTCTGGCTATAACAATCCACTTTCATCTTTCTCTTCTCTGAACTTCTATTACTTTTAGAATCAGTATCAGTCAATTAAATACTTATTTATATTTTGTTTCATATTGTTGCTTAATTATTTAATGTATCTTAACTCTTGTTCCCCCCAAAATTGTGTGCTCCTCAAAGCCAGGGACTCTCTTATCTCTCTATCACATTGCTGCATCATTGGTAAGCAGTATATATCGTCATATAAAATATGCATATATAAATATATTAATTCATTTCAATCAGCAAATACTCTGAGGCCACTTTCAAGGTAGTAAATTATATTCTAGCAGTAGTTTTTGTATAAGAAGAAGCCATAATTTTGTGTACTTTACATATATAAACTTTGGCTAGCAAGTCAAGTCTGTGTTTTTCTTCCTATTTTGTGTACATGTATACACATGTGTGCATGGGCATATAAACACATGTATAAAATAGACATATACACATTTTCCAGGGATTTACTAGAGTTAATTTTAAGTTTTCAGTATCATCATTTACACCCTAAAAATTGGCAAACAGGCAAGCAGGACTTGACTGATTATTTTGTTGATTGTCTAGGCTTAAAAAAGTACTGGAGAAAATGTTAGTAATGAAGGTGAAACTTAAAAGTACAGTGTAGGTACATTTTTTTTTCCGGAGAGCCAGTTGTTAAACATTTGCCTGCACACTTATGTGTGCAGTCATGCATGTGTGTGAATACCACAGAAAACATACAGAATTGGCAGAAAGCATGACGTTTGAAGAACAAAGTTCCAGTGCCAGCCCTAGAACTTACAAGCTGCATGACATTGAACAAGAACCCAAGCTTTGATTTTTGCACTCTTAGAAAACTCGGATGATAATATTTGCACTAAATATGTGAAAGGGTGATGATGAAGATGAGAGGAGATAATGCATATAAATGCTCTTTAACCACATGTATTAATTGGGTTATCAGTACTATCAATTAATTGGGTTATCAATACTATTATTTGAAAACCACACTTTTGTTTTCTTGTCTGATTATGATGCATTATTGTTTTATGACAACTGACATTTTAGCTTCATTTTCACTTTTTTTTGCCACTCTAGCAGATTTTTGCCATATTCATCATTGTTTGAGGATGTGATCTTCCATGGCAGCATACAAGCATGGTCTATCTCCTGGCATGTCACATCTTTGCTTTGGTTCCTAAAGTTTTGCTCACTTTAGCCTGTAGGAGTTAATAGTCTTCTCAAGAAATCTTATTTATGCCTTGAGGATAGTTTTTTCTCCCTGGCAGGCTCTAGGCCTTTCTTTCAAAAGTAAAACTTTATATTGCTTATTTTAAAATTGCTGCTCAGGGGCCCAGTATCCTGTCTTTGTAGGGAAAAGTTCAGCTTGGAATAAGACATCTTTGGGGTTTAAAAGAAAGATACCTAAGAGGAACTAACTTGGGATTTCTGAGATTATTTACGGAATATATAATTGTGTATTGAAAGTCATTTCCAGTTAACCTTGACAGCACTGGATGGCACTTATTCACCATCAATGCCAGCCTTGGCTATATTCAAGTTTTGACTTGTGATTTTTTTTAATGACTGGGGAAGTCTGGGCATATTTTACAAGCACTGATTAGGATTCCCATTTGCAAAGGATGTTCCTTTGCTCTACCTCACACTATTAATCCAGATACTGCTCAGCATAAGACAAAGAACTTGTTAGGGGTTAGCATCTAAGCCTTTCACACAAAATAAATAAAAGGAGGTTTATCTGAGTTCATTTGTGCTGACACATTGTACTGTCTCACTCAGAATGAGCCTTTAAAAATACTTTGGAAGTTTCCCCCACTTTCTTGTTAAATGTTAGGGTATGTATGAGAGCAGGGGGAAAAAGAGAGGCCAAAGATTAAGTTCATCTTAAAACCTGTAGTGTTTAGTCAAAATTTTCATTTTAATGTGTCCCACCATGCAAGAGTAATTGTTTTAACCCTTGTTCTGCTGTTTATTTAGTAAGTAAAAGTCAATTTGTTTTCAGCAAAGAGAAACCTCATCTTTTTATGTCTATCTACCTAGGCAAAAGAAAATCAAGGTGAGGGGTACCTATGTTAAAACTCCTGCTACTTGGGATGAAGTGTGATATTGACTTTAATTTTCTAGACTTGCTGTCTACATCAGTGGAGTTGCAAAATATTACATTACTGCTACCCCCAGCCAGTCACCAAAATTTCTTGATTCTACATCTTCAGCATCTCTCCCATTGGTCTTCTCTCTACACAGGCCAGAGTTGCCATGCTTCAAGTCCTCATCACTCCTCTCTTTGAAGTCCTCATTGGTCTCTTCCCTCTGCAGTATCTCTTCCACACAGCTGCCAGACTGATGGCTGTCATAAAGTACAGGTCTGACCACATCACTCCCATCAGCAAGAAGCTGCAGTTACTCCTCTCTACCTTTAAGATAAAACACTAATTGCCTTGCTTGGCAGTCTATACTTTCAGACTATCTACACCCAGTTCCTCATCAGAACCACTATGCTGTAGCCAGATTGAGTAACTTGTTCTCCACGTACCCTGTTCTCTCGTGTACCTCTACATCTCTGCATGCCATACCATAAATGTTCTTCTTCTTTACATATGCCTTTCTCTGGGCATTAAATGTCTCTCGAGGTAGCATCTAGGGTCCTTTCCATCTCCAAATCTATGATCCTATTGTATCCCACTGATTTTTCTGTTTGCTTTCCATATCCTGGTACCCTGCCTGACACATAGCACCCATTTAGTAGGATCATAGAGTAGAACTGGAAGTGACCTCAGAGGCCATCTAATCCAACTCTCACCCAACAGATGATATTGTTGTTTGTCCTTTGTTCTGGAAGAGGACCATGACATCAGGGAGGTGATGCCATGGAATGCAAGTGAATAGGATTTAAGTGGCTATGCAGTCACCAGTTTTACTTTTTCCTCTGGAGCCAGCTGGATCCAGTGGCAAGATATAGATCAGGACCATTGGAGATGGCCCTGGATGCAGTGAAAGATTAAGGAACAAAGAGGTTAAGTGACTGTGATTCAAGTGTAAAAATGGCAGAAGCTGGATTCGAATTCAGGCCCTCAGACTTCAGCTCCAGGCTTCCTTCCACTGGACTTAGTTTGTTGATTCACTAGTTGACTGATTGATTGACTACCTCCTTACCTTAACTTTCTCAAGCCTGGAATGTGCTCTCTGTCTCTCTCTTTCATTCTACACACACACACACACCCCTCAGCCTCTTATAATCACAAGCTCCCTTTCAGCCTTAGGTCTTCCATCTTCCACTTGAGACCTTTCTAGATTTCCTCCATCCAAACTGTTTTTATATTTGCTTTGTATATACTTTGTATGTATTTATCTGTTTTCATCTTATTACATCCTACCCTACCACTGCCCTTCAGCCAGTAGGAGATAACAAACATACAGACAACTACACACAGATACATACATATGTGTATATATACATATATAAAGTTGTAGATAGTCAACAGAGGGAAAGCATCAACATATAATAGGTTATTTATAAGTGTTTGTTGAACTGAACTGAATTGATTGGGTTATCTGGATAAATGCTCAACTTTCCATTTTACTCTGCCTATATAGAGCCAACAATCAATGTTCCTTTAGGAAAGACAAATATTACATATTGATTATCATGGAATAAACTGTTCTCTACCCCCCACCCCCAGTTGCCAAGGTTCTGTGGGTTGAATTTAAAACTCACAAGATCACATTAAGTTCATAAAAAAAATCTTTTTTTTCCTTCCTCACAAACGAAAAGCTATAAATTTAGGCCAATATAAACTTGTCAGAGTTATCCCTCTCAATTTCACACCAGGGTGTGGTGCTACACAGCTGGGGAGCTGAGCTAATAAGTGTTGAAAAATGAAAAATGCTGCTTTATGGCATCACATAAACTGGCAAAAAAGAAAAAAAAAGCGTGCACCTCCACCCTATTTTTTGACAAACAAATGGCAAAATGTAGATGCCAGAAGAGTGAAGCTTCTTGGGCTTAGACACATAGGGGCAAAAAGAATGTACTGAATAGGAGTATGTTTTCCTAAAATACTATATGCATTATGAAGTGGCATACATTTGTAAAAACCTAACCACATTTGGTGCCTGTTTGATCCCCAAAGGGGCCATTTCCAGAAATGTTGGAAATGCTGCATAATGATCTATTTATCCAGTAGTGAAGCTGGCTTATCCCCCTTTATAAAGGAACTGAACTTTCCTTAACAACATAAATTATGTAGTATAAGTGTACAAATAGAGGTTTTTGAGGAATGATAACAAATATTATTAAGTGATCATGAAGGAGTGCATAATACCATATGAAGTATTCTTGACTTATTTACAAGAATCAATATCCTTCAGACCAGAGGTTCTTAGAGTTTGTGAACTTGGATAGATGGATGGAAAGAGAGAGAGAGAGAGAGAGAGAGAGAGAGAGAGAGAAGAGAGAGAGACAGAGAGACAGAGAGAGAGAGACAGACAGAGACAGAGAGAGACAGAGAGAAACTATTTCCACATAATTGGTTTACTTTGTAATCCTATGTGTATTATTTTATGTGTTTAAAAGCATTCTGAGAAAGGGTCCATAAGTTTTATCAGAATGCTCAATGAGTTTGCTGCACAAAAAAGGTTAAGAATTCCGGCAATCCTGCTCTAGACTCAGCTGTGATACTGAGATAGGTGTCATGACTGCCATAGCTAGACAGAAATATGTAGAAGATAGTCCCCTAAGTTTTACTGAGAGGAAATTTATTTTAATTTTCCTCTGGTCTTTAGACTGCTGGAGTGAGATCTGAATACCAGCAAGTCCCTGAAGAGAACACAGAATGAGATACTGCTTCAGTCTTCTAGCTGGCATTTCTGTAACACTGAGGTGATGAGGGTATGACAGAGAATAGAGAACAAGAGAGATGGGGTCGTCATGGCAGCAACCAACCTGCAAATCTACCAAGTACAGATTTAAGATCTATTGTTAGAAACTATTTATAGTTTTTAGATCTCTGGTTGTAATATTTAGTAAATATATCACATAATACTTTCTATAGGCAATTGATTTTAACTAGTACATAAGCAAATACTCATCATTTAAAACATAATAGTAATACTAAGTAAAGAACTCTACTATCATCGCAGAACCATGCTCATTTAGAGTTCAAAGAGAACACGGAGAATATCTAGTTCAACTTCTCACCTAGCACCAAAATTCCCTTGCAGGTAGTCATCTAACTTCTGCCTGAATACTTCCAGTGATGTGGAGCCCATTATCTTATAGGAAAGATAATTTCATTTTTGGACAGTTCTTAGAGAAAGTTCTTCCTCATATTTGGTTTGATGGATGTATGAATTCATCACTATGAGTGTTTTCTCCATGAATGAAAATCAAATCTACTCCCACCATTTCTTATCTTGTCTGATTATTGTCTACTTTCTTCTATAAATCCTCTACAGAGACCCCATTCAATGAATTCAAATCCTTCTGATTATTTTAATGTCTAAAGAGTACCACAGTTGCACCCCTCAGGCTGTCTTCCAGTTCTCCTTATTTCTCACTGCATGACAGTCCCACTTCCTGTGTCTTCTGTCACATTCCTAAGATCTGCTTTTGCATGGAAATCAATTGTAGTTTGTTGTAACTTAACTTGACCGAAGTGTGTGTCTCTCCGCTGCCTTGAGTTATTTGTAATTTTGATTCTTGTGTGGCCTATTCTTTTTCATGAACCAAAATCTGCCTGGTTATGTCTTCTATCCATAGGTCTCAATTCTGCACAATGTTTCTCAAACTTTTTTTATTTCACTAAATAGTATTCTTTATACTATGAGGCACTGTAATACAATGGGTGTATAAGCTGACAACAAAAATGGGCTCCTGGACAGTCAGGCCTCCAGACTCATTATTCAAAACTTGGGCTTCGGCTACCTCTTCTCCTCTCTCTAGCTTCCTCACTCTTTGCTTCATTTAATTCCTCAAAACCTGAAAAAGAGAAAAGGACCCATTTTATACTTCTAGGAACAGAATTGTTATTATAGTCTTTTTGAAGCCAAACTAGGTAAAACAGGCAACCAATCCTAACAGCCTTGTTACTCACACCTCATCAGTACACTCTGCCCCTCTATGATTGGAGGATAGAGTCATAAACTTCTTCAGGTAAGAAGAGGGGACAGGACAAATATATCCTCATTCCCCACCTGCCTGTACTCATTTTGATCTTCTTTGACTTCTCAATCATGTCCCGTAACAGGACACCTCCTTTCTCTTTTCAGTTTTCTTCTGTATATTGTCATCCCCTAATTATATTGTAAGCTCCATGAGGGCAAGGGCTGTCTTTTTCCATATTGGTATCTCCAGGCCTTAGCACAATGCCTGGCACTTAGTAAGCACTTAATAAATGTTTATTGATTATTTGCTATCTTTCAAAATGTGCTTCTGAGTTCCAAACCTAATACTTGAAAGGTTCATTAGATTATCATAAAATACAGAGAAACTATTACCTCTCTTAGTTTGGCCATCATGTTTCTATGCATACAAACCTTAAATTGCATAAGTTGTTTTTTTTTGAGCAATAACATTTTTAGTTAACAATAAGCTTATGGACACTTAATATCCCCCATGTATGTTTTCACTTCTTATCCCTCATCTGAAGAGAAGGAGTAATGATATTAACTTTCCTGGCAACACCATGAGGAATAGTTGGGTTCCAAGGCTTTAAGAGTGGCAATGGCCTACTTGAGTTTTGTCTTCTCATTGTTGTCACATCAGATCTGGGTTTACTCTATTGCTAACAAAGCCAGAAGGGCATAGTTAAATAAAATTCATGTCCAAGTCCCCAGTGAGTAATTTAGAGTTGAAATCAATGCAAGAGCTGCCCAAAGCTTCCAGCAAGTCCACAGATTTGGCAGAGTATACCTGATTGGTACTTCATATTAAGTGGTTCAGATTCAAGTACCAAAGATTTCTGGTCTCACATTTCTTTAATAGTATTTCACACTTAATTTGTATTTAGTAATATGCTGTAGCCTATTAGTGTCCATGCATCTGTCCATCATCTTTTATTTAATCTACCATATAACATTGTAAGATGAATACAATGTTAAAGGATTGGCATTTAAGACCCTATATAATATGGTTCCCAACTACCTTCCTAGTCTTCTTTCTTATTCTTTTTCTTCATCAACAAATTGGAACACTTGCCATTGATAGTATCGTCATTTTCTGATATTAAGGGGAACTTTTTTCTCATCTTTGTCATTAATTCTATCAAAATAGACTTATTTTTTACTATTAAAATAAAATCATGTCACCGTTTATGTTATTGACATATTCTTTTATATATGTGCCATGTAGCCCAGGATTCTTATATGTTTTGCACTGGGAGGAACTTTCATTTTAGGCAATTATTCAGTGGAACCCTAGATATGGCAGTAATTATCTTCCATCTTGCTAAAGTTTATGAACCCTAAACACTGGAGTCAAAAGAGCATGGATTTAGAGCTGCAAGGTCATTTAGTTTAGAGGTTATTTAGTAAAATCTGCCTCATGTTATAGATGAGAAAACACAGGACCATGAAGGTTACATGATTTGGCCAAGATCACATTGTTAATAAGCATCTGAGGTAAAATTGGAACTTGTGTCCTCTGATACCAAATCCAACAAAATACCATGGTGCTTCTTACCAGAAACACGTTCTGCATTTGAAGCATTAGAACAGCTTAGATATGTGCTAGAAGCACCAACAACTGTTAACATTCCAAAGAGTTTTGTTGATCAGTAAGTCAGCAAGCATTTAGTAAACACCAAATGCTAAGTACTATATTGAGTACTGAGGATACAAAGAAACTACAACAACAAAATCCTTCAATGAGTGTACAATGCTAAGGGGAGAGAAACAACATGTAAATAATTTGGTATACAGAGTAGACAAAGATAATCTACAGGGGAAGGCATTGTCACCTGGGGGGAATGGGAAAGGTATCCTGAACAAATTGGAATTTGAGTTGTATTGAAGACAGAAATAACTGAGTAGATAGAGCATTCTAAGCAAGAGGCGACAGCCATTGCAAAGGTTCAGAGACAAGTCATGGAGGATCCTGTTTGAAGAAGTAAAAGGCAGCCACCTTTTAGCAGGAGTAAGAGAGGGTGAAGTAAAGTGTAAGATGGTTGGAGCAGTAGGGAGGAGGAACATTATGAGGAGTGTTAAACGACCAACTATGCACTTCAAATTTTATATTGAAGGAATGGGATCAACTGGAGCTCATTAGAAAGAAAGAGGAGGAGATATGTAGACCTATGTATTAGAAAAGTTACCTTAGCTGTGGTAGTACAGATGAGAAGAAACAGGGCTGTGGATAAGTGAGTAGAGAGGAGACATGTAGGAGAGATATTATGAAGGAAGAACTCACAAGATTCCTGATTTTGAGGCATATTCTCTAAGTAGTTCATGATATTGACTTTATTTTATCACTCTAAGATTTACCCTCCCTCTCTTTCTTCTTTCACTCCTCCCTTCCTTCTCCTTTTTTCTTTCCTTTTTTCCTTCCATTTCTTTTTCTTTTTCCTCTTTGTTTCTTTGCGTATTTCTCTTCCTTCCTTCTTCCTTCCTTCCTTCCTTTCTTCCTCCCTTCCTTTCTTCCTTTCTTTTTCTTTCTTCTCTTTCTTCCTATCTCAGAAGCAAACTAGTCCTCATAATTTAGTTAAATGAGGAGTGTGGTATTTTGTACAAAGCAAGGATTGTAGGGTGAATTTATGTCTTGTGTGTCTATGGCCAGGGGCATGGGCTAAGATGAAAACTATGTGAACTGAAATAATCAAGACTCCTCATTCTGAGTTCACTTTTTTGTTTGTTTTCTGGGAGTTTAAGACAACAAAAATGTTATTGATAACTAAATCGTCTATTTGGTTAAATGACAGTTTTAAAGGGCATGGTGAGATTTGAGTCTGTGTATGTCAAAAGAGACACAATATTTTCCTTCTATACTTTCCATTCTGGTATGTCTTTTTCTGAATAAAGCAACAAATTGGTGGAAGATATTATCCAACTGGCCTGAGTGAATTCCAGATGTTAACCATATGACTGACCATCCATTGACTAACAAAAAAGGAGTTAGGGGAGAGGAATTCTCAGCGTATATGATGTTTTTAATAACCATGCAAAAATGACTCCTTATATCAACCCACCTGCATGACGGAATGAACCTGCATAAATAAAAGCCTCTTCTTGGGGGGCAGGAGGGAGAGTACAAACTATGTAGCATCTGTGATCCAATTCTTTCATTAAAAAAATAAAACTGTTGAATCAATGCAAGCTGACTACAAACTAGTTTTTTTTTTTCCCCTTCAATAAGTAGGGCCTCTATTTTTAAAATTAGATTTCTAAAATGCAAAGAAAGGGAAATCCTTAGATTCCATATTCAATTATAGCAAGCTCCTTAGATGTTGTACAAACCATACATAAAAACACTCTTGTTATATTGTTTTCATCTGAAGCTGAACATTAAAGACCTTTTCTTTTCAGAATATGGAAAAGAAACAACTCACATACTTGAAGGTGGATATAGCTTTCTTGGCTTTCTTGAAATGGGATTATCGCCTACAGTAAACACCATCAAACTTCATGGGTGGCATTTCTCACTCAGGAGCAAGCCATGCATAAATATTTTCATTAGAATTTAAATCTTTAATCTTTATAAATGGAACATTAGTAAAATTTATCCTTGAGTCTAAGCAATAGCTGGATGACCACTTGTTGAGTTTGTTACAGAGAGATTCTTGCTCAGAATGATTTGAACTGGATGGCCTCTGAATTTCCTTCCAGTTCTTAGGTTTTTGTGAGCCTGTAACATAATTCTGTATCAGAGAAAACACTCTTCCCCTGATGAGACTGACTTTTTCAAAGTCTATGTCTCCACAGATGTAATAAAGGGGAAAAATTAAGTAACAATTCAAGTTAAAAAAATTCTTTGAATATAAATTATCTAAATTGAGGGTTCATATTGATCCACTCATCTGTGTTATATTATATTACTCTTATAAGAAAGAGGAGACAGTAAATTAAAAGAACTTCAACATGACCTACGTAAATACACTATTGAGGGAAAAAAGAATGAATAAACTAATAGATATTGCTATCAATTATGGTGCCTTTCTAAAGAAGTTCAACCAAAAATTATGTAGCAGACGTGTACTTAAGAGACCTAGATCCAAACCCTGGTTTTGTCCTTTGTAATCTAGATAACCTTTGTTAAATTACTTAATTTCTCTCCCTTTCAATTCCCTTATCTTTAAAATGAAAGGATTATATTATATGATGTCTAAGGAATCTTTCAGTTCTAAACATGCATTCTTCATGTAATGAGGACAAAAGAGCCTAGAGATTGTGTCAGGTGGGGA
The DNA here is from genome assembly GCA_028646575.1 of Pseudocheirus occidentalis. Lineage (NCBI taxonomy): Eukaryota > Metazoa > Chordata > Mammalia > Diprotodontia > Pseudocheiridae > Pseudocheirus > Pseudocheirus occidentalis. The sequence continues at coordinate 103,359,782 of CM053593.1, forward strand.
TCTATAGGGTTTAATATGTTTTATCAGTGCCTTTATTAAAGATATAGATGGTATATTCATCAAATTTGCAGATGATACAAAGATGGAAAGGATAGCTAAAACATTAGATGGCAGAATCAAAATCCAAATAAAATTTTAACAGGCTAGAGAGTTAGACTTAATTTAATAAGATGAAATTCAGTAGGAAAACATGCATAGTCTTTGGATAGAAATATTAATTAAACATTGACAAGAAAGGTGATTCAGTTGTTCTGAATAAGATATTGGGTATTAAGGGGTCAATAAAGTAAATATGTATCTGTAGTATGATATGGTAGCCAAAAAAGCTTAATGCTAAATGTAGAGCTGAACTAAGAGTCCATCAGTCTGTCAATAAGTACTTGTTAAGTGCCTAAAACATGAAGCCACTTCACTAACTGGTAGGAATACAAAGAAAGGCAAGAGACAATCCCTGCTCTCAAAAAGTGTAAAGTCTAATGGGTGAGATAACATGGAAAGAACTATGTACAAGTAGGATATATACAAGATAAACTGGAATCAGTAGAGAGGAGATAGTGCCATTAAGGGGAGTCAGGAAAACCTTTTTATGGGAGTCTTGACTTGCTGACTACTTGACTTGAAAAAAAATCAGGAAAGCAGATGGCATGGGTGCAGCTAGGTGGCACAGTGCATAGAATGTTGGGTCTGAAGTCAGGAAGAATCATCTTCCTGAGTTCAAATCTGGCCTCAGACACTTAATAGCTAAGTGAAGGCCTTGCCTCACTTAAATCCAATTCACCTGCAAATCAAGACATCACTATCTTGACCTAGTTGGTCCTGTACAAACAACAACAAGAAACTATGTGATCCTGGTCAGATCACTTAACCCTATTTGTTTCAGTTTCCTCATCTGTAATATAAACTATAGAAGGAAATGGCAAACTCTGTTTGTTTGATATCTTTGTCAAGAAAACCCCAAATGGGGCCACAAAGAATCAAACCTAACTCAACAGTACCACAATTTCCAGTTCTTTGCCGCCACAAAGAGAGCGGCTATAAATATTTTAGAACATAAAGGTTCTTCTCCTTTTTCCCTAACCATCTTAGCAAACAGACCAAATTTTTATATATATTTTCTTAGGTAAAGTCTCATATCTCAAATACATGGTGAACTTTGTCAAAGCTATAAGAATATAGCTGTAAGAAAGCTATTCCCCAATAGATAAATGGTCAAAGGATATGAACAGGCAGTTTTCTGATGAAGAAATCAAAACAATTTATAGTTATATGAAAAAAATGCTTCAAATAATTACTGATTAGAGAAATGCAAATTAAAACAATCTTGAGATATCATTTAACATTTATCAGATTGGCTCAAATTATTGAAGGGGAAAGCAACAAATGCTGGACGGGAAGTGGAAAAATTGGGACACTAATTCACTGTTGGTGGAACTTTGAACTAATCTAACCATTTTGGAGAGCAACGTGGAATTATTCCCAAAGAGTTTATTAAACTGCCTATACCCTTTGACCCATCAATACCACTACTATGTTTGTTTCCCAAGATGATTAGGGAAAAAGAGATGTTACAAAAGTAAAATTGACAGGACATAGTAACAGATTGGATATGGGAGAGTGAAAAAGAATGAGGAATCAAAGATGACAACTAGATTGTAAAACCTAATTGAGCAGGAGAATGGTGGTCTCCTTGAAGTTATAGAGTAGTTCAGAAGAGGGGAAAAATTGGGGGGAAAACTAATGAGTTCAATTTTGGACACGTTAAGTTAAGACTACAGGAATATCTGGTTAAAGATGTCTAATGCACAACAGCAGATGTGAGTCTGGAAGTTAGTAAAAAGTAAGTCTACCTAAGAATCACTATATTAATGTTGTTGCTCAGTTGTTTCTGACTCTTTGTGACTCCATTTGGGGTTTTCTTGTCAAAGATACTAGAAGGGTTTGCCATTTTCTTATCCAATTCACTTTATAGATAAGGAAACTGAGGTAAACAAGGTTAAGTGACTTGCTTAGGGTCACACAGTAAATATCTGAAGCTGGATTTGACCTCAGGTATACCTAATTTCAGGCCTAGCACTCTAGCCATTGAGCTACCTAGCTGGACCATAGGAGCTGATGAGTTCACCAAGAGAAATGGTATAAGAAAAAAGAGGGCCTGGACAGAATATTGTGGTGCACCTACATCTCATGTACATGTCTTGGATAAAGATCTAGCAAAGGATACTGAGGAGTAGTCAGACAACTAGAGGGAGAACCAGGATAGAACAATGCCATAGAAACCTAGAGAAAAGAGGGTGATCAATAGTGTCAAAGGCTAAAGAGAGGTTATGAAGGATGACGATTGAGAAAAGATCATTAGATCTTGGAATTATGAGTTCCTTTTTTTCTTTTGGTTTTATAACAAGTTTATTTACAGAGCAATCACAATTTCATTGGGTTAGTTCAAGCCATTTATTTATCATATTTAGGAATAATTTTTCCAAACACCAAATATCACTACCATTTTGATTTTTCAATTATAGAAAACCCCAAGTCATCACAATGAAAAATTTTTATTTTTCAACTGTTAAAAATTCTTATTTCAGGGGCAGCTAGGTGGCACAGTGAATAGAGCACAAGCCTTGGAGTCAGGAAGACCTGAGTTCAAGTCTAGCTTCAGACACTTGACACTCTTACTATTTGTGTGGCCTCGGGCAAGTCACTTATCCCCAATTGTCTTGCCTTGCCTTGCCCCCTCCAAAAAAAAATTTCTTATTTTAGAACTGGTGGTTCAATATTCATCAGCCCTTTCTACTTTTTGCCTGTTTCATGTCCTGAAGGTTTTTCAGAGTCACCACTTTCACCATGAAGTTTTATTAGCTTTCTCAATTCAAATTTAGGCTTATTGACCCTCTTGACTTTTCAAAACAAATAAATCATGGAGAGAGTAAATGAACTGACAAACTTTGTCTATGTTTTTTTCAATGTCGTCTGGAATTAGTTCACTGACAAGTCTTCTTTCATATCCTTTGTCTCTACTTCCCAGGTCATGATTTCTTTCATTTTCTTACATATTTGATGGATTTGTTTGGTTCTGGGCACAATAAGCTCACATGGATCTTCTTGTTACACTTTTGGATTGGTTGGTTGTTATCCATTCGCAAAGAGGACCAAAATGACATCACTATGCTAGAGTCAACTTTCACTGTGTCAGACTGTGGCTAATCAGACTAGTATGAGCTTGGAATGCTCTACCTACCACAGGTCAGGTACAAATAGTTGATGCGAACATTTCGATTCCATGGAAATTATTCAAATGATTTTTACCCTGAACATCATTAGTAATTAACTTGAACTTATGAAAAGCAACTTCATCATTCTATAGATTAGCAAGGCTCACTTTAAAAAAACATGATATTTGTGACCAAGCAATTGTCATACCTTGAGTCTTTGTAACCAATGTCTTGCCAATATTGTGTATGTTGAACATAGCAGGTGCTTGGATATCACGCCAATTTTTTTTCCAAAAATGGATCAACCAGTTTCTTCTTGGTTCCTTTTTCTCTGCCTTTGGTGAGGTGCTCAGTCTTGCACACCACAAGATCCCAGTCTGAAATCCAAAAGCAATTAAGAGATCTTTAGTAATTCTGAAGTGAGTAGCTTCAGGTGAAAGATGAAGTGGGAAGCTATACTGTTGTTAAAAAGAATGAGATGAAAGGAAGGGGAGGCATCAATTAACAATGGGCTTCCCAAAAAGCTTAGTTAAAAAGGGGAGATGAGATATTGGACAATAGTTAATGAAGTGGACATATTATGCGAAGTTTTTTGTTTGTTTTTGTTTTTGGTGGATGGAGGAAACATGAGTATGATTGTAGGCAACAGACTAGGAGAGTTTGAAGATAAGTGAGAGGGTAAGGGATGATGGAGGCGGGTAATCTATTGGAGAAGATAATAGTCTTCCTTAAGAGAGAGCTGATAGTTCCACTGTACTCTACCCGCATTGAACTTTATCTTGAGTACTATAATCTGTTTTAGGCACTACAGTTCAAGGACATTGATAAACTAGTGAGAAGTGCAACTAGCCAAAGGCCTTAAATGTATAAGGCCTGGTTGAAGGAAATGGGCATATTTAATCTGGAGAAAAGACAAGTTGGGGGGACATTATCATGTCTGTGTTTAAGTATTTGAAGGGATGTCATGTGAAGGAGTGATTGGGCCCCAGATAGAAGAATTACTTCTGGATGGAAATCACAAAGAAGCCAGTATCAGGGGAAAAAAAATCCTAACATTTAGAGTTGTCTAGAAGTAGGGGGTTATGTAGTGAAATGCTGGGTTCTCCCTTTTTGGAGCCATCAAGCAGAGACTGGACAGTTACTTGATGGATACGTTATAGCAGGGATTGCTTTGACTTATGGGTTGGACTAGATGGCTTCTATAGTCCCTTTCAGCTCTCAAAATTAAAAGGATATGGGGGGAAAAAAACAGATGGTTTGGTAGTTCTTGATATTTTCATAAGTGCCCAAGCTACTAGAGGAACTTAATGGAGTAAGCAGGGTGAATATTTAGCGATTTAGTGAACATGCTTACAAAATTAAGGATAAATTTTTAATCAGTGAATATGCACACTGTTTCTCTACTTATCCAATGTAAAACTGGAAATTCTACATTTAACTTCCCTAGGAATAACAGGTCAGAATACTCAAGAATAAGAGAAGCCACACTTAGGAAATAAATGCACACATATGAGAATCATATTGCCAATATGATTATACTCCCAATGCTGTTTCATTCATTTAATAAAAAATCATTTTCAAAGTACTAACATAACTACTTTAAGGGGCTAAGATTTCATGAGATTTTTTTTTCATAAAGCCTACCAGGTGTGCCCTGAAGCACTGCCAAGTACTTTATGGCATGACAAAATCCTAAACATGCCCTTCATTCTCTAGATCTTATTGTAGTTTGGGAATAAACTGGTAGGTTTCTGTTTTTGCTTGCTTTTCTTGACTTGAACATAGACAACACCAAATAAACACAAGAAGAGACAGAAAATTAAATTCTTCACATGGTCCCAGTGAAAGCAAGCACATAACAGTAACAAAGAAGTTAAGAGATGCATCAGAATGTTTAAATAAAACTTTGCCAAGAAGATTTTCCACAAGATCAACAGGTCAAGGCTACAAAACCCCTAAACAACCATGGCGAGACAATTAAATGTGAAAGCTATTCAGCTCATTGAGTAAAAGGAATAATTTTTTTTTTTTGGTCAATTGCTCACTTCCCAGATGGCATTTCAAAATACAGCATAGTAATTGCAAAACCTTCATTTTGTTCAATAATAGATTAAGAAGAGGAAAGGACAGGCAACAAATAATCAAACATCCAAGTCATCTATAGCAGATTCCCCTTGGAAAGACCACTTCCATGATGAATAAAAACAGGATTGGGAGAATCCAGTTCAGTTTTGAACACTCTATTCTATAAATGGTCCTAAATCTGGAAAAGCTCAAGTTCCAGCTGAAACTGAGAATTTACCACAATCCAGGGAGCTCTTGACACAGGTCTTCCTACTTCTTAGTTTGCTTGGACAGGTGCTCATTTGGTTACGATAGCAAACCGAGGAAGTGTTGAAGATGAAGTTGTCAGCTGGCAATTTGGGAGTGAGGAACATAGAAAGTTCTGGGCAAAACTTCAAGAACTGGAAGTTGTGAGCCTTGGGAAAGGCAATAGAGGAAGAAAGGGAACTATATCATGAACCACTGAGCTCAAACAATGTCTATAAAGTTTCTTGTGATTTTTTAATAAACATTTCTGGAGATATTTTCCAATCTCAGCTTTGGCACATAAAGTGTTTATCTTTACCCTCAACGATGTTTATGTGTGATTTTTAGGAGCTTTCTGTACTTGAAACATAATGGTGATATTATATACAAGTGGTCCATAATCAATCAACTAGTGATAATTTACTAGTGTAAATTATACAACACTCCTGTGAAGTAGATAGTACAATTATCAAAATATACTTGAATGTATCAATATAGATATGAGATTTGAAGAGTTAACTCATTGATAATTCCATGTCCAAAGTCTTGAGTTAAAGAATTCCATGCACTGGGTACTCTATAAAGAGATTTTATGACACTTCCTGCTCTTTGGAAAAGAAAGAAGTTAGTCCACATAGTTTTTGTACAATATCCTGTTTGAAACATGAAGCCAGATAAGGGTTCCTATTTTTTCTAAAAGAAATACTCGTCAAGGATTTTAGCTGATCAAGAAGTTTGAGGCAGTTGGTTGGTTGTTGTCCTTTGTGCTTGAAGAAGACCAAAATGATATCACTATGTTGGGCTCAAGGTACATGTGTTAGACTGTGGCTGATCAGACCAATGCAAGCTCAGAATGCTTTACCACACATCAGGCACATATAGTGCATGTGGACATCTGGAGTGGTAATGTCTCTAAATTTGCACATCTCATGTTTTTTTTGAGCTACTGAAGTTCTGCTTTGCTTATAGAACACAGCCTCTCCTTTAATGTGCGGCACACCAAGCTGGATGGTCCTGTGCCAAACTTTACCATGTCTCAAAAACTATTTCAAAGTTCTTCAGATAAACCTTGAAAGTGTCCTTGTATTACCTCTTCTGACCTCCATCAAGCACTTGGCTTTGTGTGAGTTCTCTGTAAAACAAATCTTTTAGACAAACATATGTTTGACATTTGAACAATATGGCCAGTTCATCAGAATTGTGCTCTTTGCAGTAGGGGACAGAGGACCTGGCAATTCAGCTCAAGAAAGCACCTTAGTGTTTAGTACTTTATCTTGCCAGGTGATCTTCAGAATCTTCCTAATACAATTTAGATGGAAGCAATTCAGTTTCCTGGCATGGCACTGGCATACTGTCCAAGTTTCACAGGCATACAACAATGAGGTTAGCACAATGGCTCTGTAGCCCTTGAGTCTAGTAGCCTAATACCTCTTTTCACCCTTACCTTCCTTCAGAGCCCCCCAAACACTGAGCTAGCTCTGGCCATGAGTGTGGCAACCTCATCATCTCTGGACATCTCTGGAAAGGTAAGTGAACTTATCCACAACATTCAAAATTTCTCCATTTGCTGTAATCAGTGCTTCCATATATGGATGGTGTGGTGCTGTCTGGTGGAGAATCTCTGTTTTGCTGGTGCTAATTGTTAAATCAAAATTAGCACAAGCAGCATCTCAGTCTCAGAGACTGAATTAAGTGCATATCATCTGTGGACAGAAAGTCACACACCAGCTCTTCCTCTACTTTAATTTTGGCTTGTAGCCTTTTCAAGTTAAATAAGTTCTCATAGACAGCACTTGCCTACACTGGAAATTAATTCTATCCAAGGACCAACCTCACTACATTAGAAAAGCTTATTAATAGGATTGGACAGTTAGGTGGTGCCATAGTGTATAGAACTTCAGGCCTGGAGTTAGGAAGACTCATCTTCCTGAGTTCAAATCTGATCTCAGACACTAGCTGTGTGACCCTGGGTAAGTCATTTAACCCTGTTTATCTCAGTCCCTCATTTGTAAAATAAACTGGAGAAGGAAATGGCACACTAGTATATATAAGACTTCTTGCCCCCTTTCTCCCCTGCTATATATTTACTTCAACATGGGTGTAGTAAATCTTTTGTCTTCTATCCCCAAATCTCCTTCTCCTTCCATAATATTTAAGGACAGGAAATATTGTTGTTTATTTTTTTTATCTCCAGAACTAAGCCTAGTGCCAGGGATTGTGGTGCCTGGCACCTAGCCAACAGTTAATATTTCTCAATAAATGGATTGCATTGACACTCAATACACTGAATGAAACAGAGGACCGGGTCTTTAGAAATGGTACATTATCATATCTTGTGGGCAGTAATTACCTATATTTCCAAATCTGTAGTATATCATTCCCCCCCAAAAATTTCAGAAAATAAAACATTTCTACATTCAGTAAAGTATAAAATATTCAAACAAAATATTATATATCCCATTTAAAGGAAAGAAAGTTGTTTTAAGTGTCAGCCATTCAAATGAAAAACTTATAGTAGAAGCTCAAAAAATAATCTTCAGTCCTGGTCCTTTTCTACCATCTCTGGCTTGAGAGATTCCAAAACTGGTGCTACTTCTGTTATTACTACCTGGTCCCACCAGGGGGGTTTTATCTTCTTGGGCCAGCCTCCTCACATATCATAGTTCTCTCTTTCCAATCTCCAGTGTTGTCTTGAGCTGGAAGAATGTCTCATTTGACTTTTTGTTGGTTCTGCTACTCCAGAATTTAATTCGAGGCATTATTTTAAAATTGTTTGGAGAGTAATGTTGGCAGAACTCAGCTCAGTGTTTTCTCTATCATCTTGAATCCACTCCTGGAAGTTCAGGGATTAGATAATTCTTGAGAGATTAATAGCAAAACTATTGTCCCACAGAAAAGAAAGCAAACACTTTTATAGAGAAGTGAGAACACTAACAACTTCCTACAGACAAAGGTAGAGAAGACACAAGTAGAGACAGGGTGTTGTAATAGAAAAATCTGTGTATTTGTAGTCATGGTCTTTAAAGTTGAAAGGTTTATAGATAGAAAAGACTTTTCTTTTTACAAATGAAGAAGCTCTGAGCAAAAATGAAGTGATCTTCCAGAGGTCAATCACTTACATCCTTCTCTTATTTAATAAATTCCAGGGGCTCCCTATTATCTCCTGGATCAAATATAAAATCCTGTTTAGCATTCAAAGCTGTTTATAATGTGGTCCTTTCTACCTTTCCAGTATTCTTACACTTTACTCTCCTTCACACCCTCTGATCCAGTGACACTGGCCTCCTTCTTGTTCCTTGCACAAGACACTACCTTGGGACTGTGAGTTTTCACTGGCTGTTCTTCATGCCTACAATTATCTTCTTTGTCACCTGGATTTACTGGTTTCTTCAAAGACTCAGGTAATATCCTTCTGGTTTTTCTTTTAATTTAAGTTTTAAAAACCATTTTTAAACATAGTAAAATTTTGAGTGCCAAATTCTCATTCCCTCGAGCTCCTCCTCCTGCCTATTGAGAAGGTAAGAATACGATACTAATATGAAGTCGCACAAAACATATTTCCATATGTTCCGTATGTTCCATGTTGTTAAAAAAACAAAAGCAAGAAAAATAAGGAAAGTAGAAAAAATAGGCTTTGATCTGCACTCAAGGTTCATCATTTCTCTCTGGAGAAGAATAGCATTTTTCATCATGAGTCATCTAGAATTGTGAAAATAGCATATTCTGAAAGAAGCCAGTCTGATTAATATCTAGTGTCTTCCCTCTGAGATTACTTTAATTTATTAATTTATCATTATATTACTAATTATATTTCTGTATTACATTCATAATACCAAATTATTAATTAATATGCTGTCCTCAATATTCCCTACCTTCACCCTCATTACATGGTGAACTTCTTGAAGGCAGGGACAATTTGTGCTTTACTTTGTATTCTAGAGCTTAGCAAAAAATTTATTAAGCACAGGAACTTAATAAATACTTCTTATGATGAGGTGTAGGCTCTGGGAGCCCCCTTGAGCTCTCCTTGAATCTTTGAGGTACTGGCTCTCAGAGCCCCTTGAGGTCTCCTTTAATTTTCCCACATAAGGCGTTTGCCTGAATCCATGGGCTTTCATTGTGGTTCTGCCCAAGTCTTTTAGCTAGCCCTCTTGTTTAGCAATTTCCCACCCTTGAACTGGCCTAGCCCACCATTGTCTATGGTCTCCAGCTATCCTCCAGCAACTTCCCACCCTTAATCACTGATTAGTGGAGTCTGACCTCATTTGACTCCTGAAGACCAAACTACTACCCCTAGATTCCCACAACCCTTCTGTATATAAGATCCCATCTTCCCTCCATGTGGTGTGAGAATGACCTAGCATAGACATACCCTGTCCTGCTTGGCCAATACAAGCATCACAGATACGTAGGCTCCTTAATAGTCTACCCCATATGGTGAACTTTCAATAAATTACTTTTCTTTGGCTGAGAAAAAAACTTGAATTCATAAAAAATGATGTAGTTATACCCATAAAGAGGGATAGGGGTTGCTCGAAACCCCAAAATACCAACATGCTGGGTACTGCTGAAAGAATTCAACTAATTTTCTCCCAGCCAAAGAAAAGCAAAGTTTACTGAAAGTTCGCCATTTTGGGTAGACTCTTATGGAGCCTAGGTATCTGTAAGGCTTGCATTGGGCAAGCAGGACAGAATCATCGGAGGCAGACTAAGTCTGTGTCAGAACAAGTCTGTGCTGTGGGCTAGGCCAGTTCTAGGGTGAGAAATTGCTAGACAAGAGGGCTGGCTAAAGACTTGGGCAGAGACACCATGAAAGGCCCATGGCCTCAGGCAAATGCCTTCTGTGGGAAGATTCAAGGAGAGCTCAAGGGGGCTCCCAGAGCCTACACCTCATTGCTTGGACCCAGGAGGATTTGGAACATCTATTAGGTTCCAAGACTAGAGATCATAGGTTCATAAATTGAGATCCCGACAGAATCTTAAGAAAGTCAGGTTCAATCCTTCATTTTGCAGATGAGGAGATGAGGTCCGAGAGAATTTAAATGAATGGCCTGAGGGAAATGCAGCTGGCCGGTGTCCGGGAGCCGGCTTTCCTCCGGGACCCCCTACCTGACCCACTTTCCTCCCTACACCTTAATAGTGAGTTGGAAGGTTTGATTTCAAACACAGGCTCTGCTATTTCCTACTTGTGTGACTTCCTCGGGCTTCCTTTTCCTCACCTACACAAGGAGGAGGTTGTATCTTGAAGAGTTCCTGACTGTAAACCACCTTTGGCTCGCCCAGAACGGCGGGCGCGTGCCCCAGCCTCCTCGCACGCGCTCCCGATTTCGGGAACGCGGCTTGATCTCGTGCGGGCGCGAGCCCGTTGGCAGACGCGAGGTGGAGAAGGAGGGGCGAGGAAGTTGGACGATTATGGCGGCGGCTGCGACGGCGGCGGCGACCTCCGCGAGGCTGCAGAGATGCGTGGTGGGCCCGGCGGGGCAACATAGCGCTTCTCTGATCATGCTGCATGGTTCAGGTGGTTTGCGCATTTATGCGTCGATTTTCTGCGGCGTGGGTTCAGAGGATGGTTTCCCCCCCCCCCCCCCATCCCCCTTCTCATGATCCCTTCCCTGTCGGGCCCTGCCTAGCTGACTTCGGGCTGGGGAGGCGCGTGCCGCTCACGACCTGGGCCCCATTGCGCAGGCCCAGAACTCCCGGGCCCCGTACCCCTGCCCCCTCCACCACTTGATCCTTGATCCTCCACCTCTCTGCCCCTCCCCCGCCAGCCTTTAGGGCCCTTACCCTTTGCAACCCCACAAGATTTAGGATCTTTGGATCATAGATCCAGAAATGAAAGAGGCCATCAGAGCCAGCCGCTTCTTCATTTTACAAATGAGAAAACTGAGAGGAGTAACTTGCCTAACGTCGCGCAGATAGTAAACGTTTCCCTCTGGCATCTCTTGACTCCCCTGGGAGGCTGAAGTAGTCGAGTCCTAGCGCTGAGTATTCAGGGAGACAGAAGTTCGAGTTTTCTGCCCATGACTCTAAAACCGTGATCCGTACAAGTCACAAGGCACATAGTGTAATAATAGATTATATTTATAATTTATATGCCGTTTCGCATATCTCACAGCAACCCTGGGAGGCAGATGTTATTAGCTCCCTTTTACAGTTGAGGGATTTGAGGTTAAATGATTTGTCTTTAACCTGGCAGTGTCTGAGGCTGGATTTGAACTCGTGTCTTCCATCGCACCATCTGGTGTGACAGCTTCTTTAGAAGATTGAAGTTGCAGAGGATTTCCTATTGGGCACTGGTAGAAAGTGTTCTCTCTGACTTCACAGCCCAGCCACTGCTTCCTTTGAGGTCACACAGTCTCCAGTGCTTATCACAGTGCCTGGTACATATACTAGGCACTTAATAAATGTGTGTTGATTATTGATTGATTGCTGTTTTCCATCAATAGCTTTCACTTATACTCCCGACTTTAGATCCAAACTGATGGAACTATTGCATTTAAAACATTTTTATTTGCCTTTCAAAGTTAAATATAAAGGATATTTGGATTTTCCCACTGTTGGAGCAGCAGCATTGTACAGTGGAAAAGAGAATGAATTGGGAGTGAAGAGAATTCTAAAGTTTCAAACCTTACTTGTAATTTGTATGTGGTCAGGAACCCAGTCTCTTGTTCTATACCTAATTTTCTCCTATATAAAATGAAAGGTTCAACTAGATGACTATACCTTTAAGCTCTGAATATGTGAACCTATGATTTTCTTGTAAGCAGGATGCTTTGCAAATCCTGAAGCATTATATAAATATGAGAGATTATGTATTTTGGATATGAGATAATATAAGTACATCTTGAAAGGACTGTTTAAATTATCTAGTCTCTCATTTTACAGATGAAAAAACTTGAGACCCAGAGAAATTAATTGATCTACCCTAGGTCTGGAATCCAGGTCTTAAAGACCTTCCCAAATTCGGACTGCATTTCAAGACAATTATAGGCTAGATGGAGAAAACATGTGAAAAGTTATTACAGTTATCAAGTTATTACAGTTGATGATAAATTGTTTTTAATACATCACATACTCATCAGACTCAAAAGTGACATAGTGGGTTGAGAACTGGATTTAGAGTTGGAAGGCACAGGTTCACTTCCTGCTTCTGACCCTTACTAGTGCTGTTCCCAAGAATTGAAGCGTAGTTGAGAGAAGTTGCCCTTGCTGGTGAAGTAAACATTAGATCCTTCTGTTATCTCATATGGATGGATGATAATTGCCATAGTTAAGAGACTAGTTAAGAGACTAAAGACATGACTTAAGCTGAAATAGGGGATCCTTTTCAAAGAAACTGGGATTTACTTTGAATCTTAGATGAACATTAAAGCATCATAAATTTAGAGTTTATAAACCCTAAATTGAGTCTAACTTAATCATTTAGTCTAACCCTCTGTTTTGCAGACAAGGAAAGGGAGGCCCTGTGACTAAATCCAGTTTCATTCGTTCATACCACTACACATTGTTTCCTGTAGAAGAGATCACATTGTGCCTTAAACTGTGGTTTAGGGGGTTTGGGACATTATCCTATAGGCAACAGGTATCCTTTGAAAATTTTTCACTGGAGAAATTATAAGGGATGTCAGAAGATTAGGTTTTATGTCACATGTGGGATGAATTAGGGCTTTGGGAAAGGTAATAGGGAAAGATTAAAAAAGGAAATTACAGGTAGGCTATTGAAGGTTTTGAGATTATACAAGCCTAAACTACGTGATGTCAGAGAAATAGGAATGGATGAGATAAACCATTTTAGAAAGAAAGAATTCATAGGATTTTGAGAATGGATGAGAGAACAAAGGAGGGTGGGGTTGAAGATAGTTCCACAGTTTTAAGCTTGTAAAAATAACAGTAAAAATTTCATATCCTAAGTAGCTAGAAAACCTAATGAACATGTTTGATTAAAAAAAAATCTTATTTTAAAAGTATTCCAAGCCTTATTTTCTTATTCCCCTTGCCTATCTTTATTCAAATGCTTTTCCTCATGTTTAATTTGAAAAGAATTAACTGTTGTTTTTTACAACTTGTAACATATTCATGGTTTGTAATACTTTTTTCTTACTGATGAAGGAAATTTTTCAAAGATTTCTTTAAAAATGCAAGTAGTGGAACCCTTTTATATTGGGTTCTCAATAAATACTTGTTGAATTGAATAATGCTATTGGGGGGACAGGACTGACATCCATTTTGGAGACTAGCCATATTATATTAAGATTTTATTGTATATTGTTGGGTTTGAAGAACAAATGTTTGGCTCATAGTGTATCTGAATTTGTGTAAAAATGAGCCATTATAACAGGGTTCTATTTTACTGTATTGTGATGGAGAATAATTCTTCCCAGGTGGACTTTGTGAATGTATTAGCATCTCTTCTTTGTAGCATTTTAGTTTTCTTTCCAAAATGGGAAAGAGATTTTCATAGACAGCTTTTTGCTAGTTAAAAACTTGAAAGGACCCAGATACTGGGCCTCACTTGCCATTTGTAGAACAACAGGTAGAAGGATTTGGCCCTATTTAACTTGAGCTTTTCCTACTACTAAAGCATGCATTGAAAACAGAATTAGAGGGGCGGCTAGGTGGCGCAGTGAGTAGAGCACTGGCCTTGGAGTCAGGAGTACCTGAGTTCAAATCCGGCCTCAGACACTTAACACAAAAACTAGCCGTGTGACCCTGGGCAAGTCACTTAACCCCAACTGCCCTCCAAAAAGCAAAAAAAAAACCAAAAAAACAAAAAAACAGAATTAGAACTTTCTTTGACATGACAGGGAAATACATTTATTATCTATTTAACTTTTCTTAAATGGAAAAATAATAAATTTTACTGAGAATTTTTCTAATTTAATAAGCTGGTTTTGGTTTGTTCTTTTACTGAATTTTGTCCTAGCAGGATCTTGGAGTGTATGACCATAAGGAAGTTAATTGTATCTTTTAAAGTATTAACTGTAATTTTTTGAGAAAATAATTTTGAGTAGAAAGAGAAAATTACAGCTGGAAGGAAACTCTACAAATAGTTTAGAATCCTATAGTTTATTATTTTTGTTCTTCATTATGTTTGGAATTCACCTAAAAGAACAACTCATGAAAAAGCACATTGTTTTAACTGATGTCATTGGTGCTATTTTATTTTATTTTTTCTTATTAGTGTTCTTTACCAGTTAGGTGGTTGTTTTATTTAATAATTGATGTCTCTTCTTCCCAGAACTTTGACCCAGTATGGACCATTGTATAAACAATAAGAGCTGAGTGAGAGCTTAGATTCTCCATAGTTAAACTCCTTCATTTTAAAGATAGGGAAACTAAGACCCTAAGAGACTAAGTGACTTGCACTTAGTCAAGAATAGGTGATAGAGTGAGAACTTGAACCCATATTCTCTGTCTGTAAAACTTAGATATAAAGCAATTATTATCATTATCATTTGTATCTTTTTAGTGGAGTTTAAATCTAAACAGCCCTAGGACAAGTCACTCATTTACTGTTTTTTAGATTGGGACAGGTAGGTTAGATAAAATAAGAGTATTGTCATAAAAATATAACTTTATGATAACTCTAGAACCAGACAGGAAGATAGTGATATAAACCTCATCCTGTTTCCACATGACCATTCTGTTTTCTGCTAGATCTTTATACTTTGAAAGCTTTTGTTCCACAGAGCTTGGAGACTGAGTGTTTGGCATAGTGACATCTATTAAAGATGTTGTTCTTAAATTTTTATAGATCATTGCTGTGTGTGAGTGATTATTGGCAATAATTCTGTCTCTGATAATGATCTGATTCTAGTACAGTTTATTTGTTGAATTCTTAAAAGTATTTTGAGATTTGTATTTTGGAGGTTCTCTGTTAATTTATGAAAACACTGAGTTTCTGATGTATAATCTTAACCACCAAGTCGTGCCCAGCACATAGCATTTGTTTAATAAGAACTTAAACTGTTCCCTTCCCTTTTCTTAGATTTTACCAAATTTTCTGATAAATATCGTACTGTTCTGAGAAAGAAAATGGAGATATGTGGATTGTTATAATACAATTAGATGGATTGACACTAGTTGGATAACTAGACTCCATGATTAGTAGTTAGTATTTTATTGGCACCATGAGAGGATGTCTTTAGTGGAGTGCTTCCCCCAATCCCCCTGAATCTATGATTAATCGTTTACTATTTAATATTTTCTCAATAATTTGGATAAAGGATGTAATTCTCATTGAATTTTCATATAACATTGAGTTAAGAGGCATTGTTAACACACTAGGTAACAGAATTGGAGTTCAAAAATGCCTTAACAGAAAAGAGCATTCAGATGAATCCAGTCATTTGAAATTCACTAGGCATAAATATAGACTTAGACATGGGATTCAAAAAATCAACTTCACAAATACATGATGGAGGAGGCAAGGCTAGATAGCAGTTCCAAAATAGACCTGAGAGGTTTAGTAATAAGTACAACATGAATCAGCAATGTGATGAGTTAACCAAAAAATGCTAATGTAGTCTTGGGCTGCATTAAGAGAGTCATAGTTTCCAGGGATAGAGATGAAATAATCTCACTGTAGTATTTTTTTTTTTATAAGATCTCATCTGGAATATTAGCTTCAGTTCTGGGTTCCATAGTTTAAAAACATTGATAAACTGGAGAGTGTCCATAGGAGGACAACTAGGATGGTGAAAGGACTTGAGTCCATGCCATATAAAGACTTGGTTGAAGAAACTCAAGCATCTAGAGAAGCGAAGATCTGAAGGGCTGTGCTAGAAGGCAACATGGGGTAGTAGACAGAGCTCCACAGCAGGGGAGCTGGAGTTAGAGCATTGGGGAGATGAGAGCCTAGGTCATCTGGAACCAGAGGCTGTGGAGATAGGGACACATCCCCCAGTCCTGCCATTTCCTACCTGTCTGACCTTGGGCAAATCATTTCACAGTGGCTGTGGGCTTCATTTTCCTCATCTATAAAATAAGTTATACTAAATGACCCAAGATCCCTTCCAGCTCTAATTCTATGATGGTGATTTTATTATAACTCTCTTCAAGTATTTGAAGGTCTGTCAGTTTGGAAAGGAATTGGATTTGTTCTATTTAATCCCAGAGAGAAGAGCCAGGAGCAGTAGATGAAAGCTGCAGAGAGTAAATTCAGACTTGATGTTAGAAAAACAAAAACTAGAAACTTTGTTAACAGTTAGAGGTATCCAGAAGTAGAAGGGCCTCTCTGCCTTTGAGGAGGTCTTCAATCAGTATTAAAATGACCATTTGTCACATATGTTACAGTGAGTATTCCTTTCATACATGTATTGGAATAGATTGTTTTTGAGACCAGTCAATCAATAAGCATTTATTAAGCAGCAACTGTATCCTAGGTACTGTACTTCTAACTCCCACATTCTGTGATTCTGTGAAATTTGCATAAATTAGCCATTTGCTTTGTAACTCTTTATATGTATATTATTGGTCAAGTTCATGTTGAAACTACCCATGGAGAATTTTTTGAGATCATGATGATAATGGTCTTTGAAAAATAGAACTTTTAATCCTGTGTATAAGTGAGTGTTCTAGTACAGCTAATGTTTTTTATATTGGACTGAATTATTATACTTGCATTCCATAACTTTTGTAGTATAGGAAATATAACTAATTAAAATGAGATTTAATTGAAGTAGACAGTGTAAGTGAATAACCCTTTGCAACATATAATTTGACTTTTAAAGAAATAGCTAGAAATGGACTTAATGAAGTAATAGTGATCACATTTGATTCGTGGACTTAATTGTCTATTACTATTTTAATCTTGATTAGGTTTCTAATTCATATATATCACTATGCCAACTACTGAGGTTTTTTAAAAAAAATTATCACTGAAATATACAAAGCTACTATCCAGATATTGTGCAATATTTTAAAAAAAGATCCATTAAATTGTGGTTTTTTAAAAATTCATTTGAAATATGTGTAAAGAACTGTTTAACTTACTAGTTTAGAAAGTTGACTATGATGTATAGTTTAACTTTGGTAGACATCTGTGTCTATAAAGAAATTTCAATCGTTGTCTTTGAAATTCTTTTGAAGAGATGCCAGTTTTTAGCTGCCTATGTAATACTAATATGATATGAGATTGTTGTGAATCATAGGTGGTAAAATCTCAGTTCTAAGTCTTTGATTTAATAAAACCACTACAACTTAAATTGTTGAGTTGGTTTTAGTACCATTTCAATTAATACAGAACAAAATCACTCATTTGGCATTCATTTTAAGTGAACATATGCATAGAGGATGACTAAGCATTTAAATTTGATAAAATTAAAACCCTGTTGTTAGGTAAGAATCAAAGACATAAAGCTGGAAGGGACCTTAGAGGTTACCTGGTTCACTTCTTCCTCACCTACTCCAGTCCTCTCCCCTGGATTATACCAACAGGAAATTAAGGTCCAGATTTAGACCCTAATTGCAAATGGCCATGGACTCTCAGTATTAATTCCTAACTCTGTTGTTTTTTTTTAATACCTCAAAGTGTATATTACTTGTTTTCAAGTATATAAAAAATTTATCAAACAAAATTTAAGTTTTTTTAAGTGAATAAATCAACATGTACCACAGAATCATTTTGGAGAAGTGGTAAGATAATGAAATCAAGCAACGATAAATTCCAAAAAATGTGCTAGCCTGAGGAATGAATTTTCAAAAATTTTAACTTAAGCAAATGGAAAATAGATTTTTTTAAGTTTGTGTTTTTTGGAGAAATTTCCTTTTAATGTATTTGCTAAGATAAATTTGATAGACAAGAAAATCTAAAACTTCATAATCAAACCACTCCCCCAGAAACTAGTGGTGAAGCCATGTATTTTCTAACCACTAACCATAGTATTTGCTAGTTATTGTTAATTAAGACTAGCAGTTGTTTCTTTTTATTATCTAGCCTCTAGCAGTATAATATTAAAATCTTGAAAATGTTTGAATAATATAAATCTACCTTATTTTCGTGTATTTTCCTGCTTCTTAAAAATGTATGTTACGTATTAGATGTAATGTGAATGTTATCTTGTAAGAATTACTCTAATAATAATTGATTTTATATAGCATGCCATGAATCAGTTTAAGTAGTTAAATTTGTTCTAATAAATATTGATCAATTTCAGTGCAACAATTTTAGGTTTCTAACCTGTATAACTTAAAATCTTTACCTTCGTGTATCCCCAGGTGATTCTGGCAGCAGATTCAGAGGATGGATCAAACAAATTTTAAATCATGATTTAGTTTTTCAGCACATAAAAATTATTTATCCAACAGCTCCTTCCAGGTATGTAGTGACTGGGCTCATTGACCAATATAACTTTTTTTAACATAAAATTCAAATAGTAATAGTGTTGGAAATATCATAAAATTACTTACTTGTGCTTCGACTTTTCAGTAAATGCACCATTATTTTAAATTAAATTGTCATTACTTAAATTTGACCCAAAAGGTAGGAAGGACATCTTAACATTCTTTAAACTGGTTTCATTATGTTAAATCATTTAAGACTAGTAATTTTTTCCTCCAAAGAAATTACTTGAAATATCACTTCTAGACCATATGAATAAATTAGACCTTCTGTATCAAGGAGAAACAGAAGCAAAATCCTAATATAAGTCAGTCACAGGTAAGAACATAGTAGGCTTTTAAAAAAATTCATAAGTAATACCCAGTGGGTAGGAGTGAACAAGCTTTAACAAATTTTTCAAGTAAGGGCTAAGATTTAAGGGGAATTTTTAGAAAATTATATTTAAAGTGTCCTTTCATGTAATCTCAGAGTCCATCTTCTCTAACCCCTGTCTGAACAAGAATCCCCTCTATAACATCCTGGCTAAGTTTATTCAATTTTTGGTTGAAGACTACAAGTGAGGGGGAATGTACACTAAGAAGAAATGACCAGACATATAGGACAAGATCTAGGAACGAGCAGTTAAGTGGTCAGTAATATCACAAGGCATAGAGAAGTCAATAGGATAAGAACTGAGAAAAAGACAGATTTAGCAGTTAAAGACATTCGTAAACTGTGAGGAAGCTCTTTTGGTTGAGCATTGGGGTTGGAAACTAGATTCAAGGGACATAGTAAAAGCTATCGTTTAGAATGAAATCCTGAAAGTACCAAAAGAAATACCAGGGAGGAAGAAAATGGACAATATTCTGAAGAAAGCAATTTGTTTTCATAGAGAACTCATCGACTAAGTGTTAGAGAAAGCATATTACCCCCTGATGAGAAATATTACCAGGAATATATCAACTAAAAAATGTAATTACTAAGCCACCATCAGCAGTATTTGAAAGGTTCGAGAAAACTGCATAAGTTCCAATTTTAAGAAAGGGAAGAATAGAATTTGTTAATTGTGGGCCAGTAACCTTGACCTCAGTTCTTGGGAAAACTGGAGAAAAGAGGTGTCAGATAGGTGACCCACAGGCCATAGTATTCTGACTTGGACCAGAACCAGATTAAAATGTAATTGACAAATTTTTAACAAAATAAATAAAAACATAATAGAAGATACATAGTCGATATATGGTTTTCTAAGTCAAAATGCATCCTACAGAGATCCTGTATTCTTAAAGAGATTGTTAGTGGAAACCTAGAAAAGCATCAGTGATTAAGCGCCATCATGACTCTATTAAGAACAGGCCATGCCACTCTAACGTAATTTTTTGATGGAGTTTCTATACTGGTAACTAGAGAATGCTGTAATTTTATTTTATTTTTCTCTGAATATTTTTATTTTTTTCCCAATTAACTTTTGTTTATTTTTAGTTTACATCATTCATTTCCACTAGATTTTGAGTTAAAAATTTTCTCCCCTGTCTTTCCCCTACCCACCACCCCAAAACAGCAATCCCACTGTATACCCCCTCACCCAATCTGCTCTCTCCTATATCTTCCGCATCACCCCTCTCACTTTCTGGTAGGGCAAGATGGATCTCCCTACCCCAGTGCCTGTATATCTTATTTCCCAATTACATGTAAATAATAATAAAGATAATAATGTATATACATATATATGGATATATATATTTTTAACATTTGATTTTAGAACTTTAAATTCTAGATTCTTTCCATTCCTCCCTTGTCACTTGGAAAGACAAGCAATTCAGTACAGGCTGTACATGTGTAGTTTCGCAGAACATCTACACAATGGACATATTGTGAAAGAATGACTAATTTCCCTCCTTCCTATTCTACCCTGTCCCTTCCCAACCTGCCCTCCCCTCTATCATTCTCCCTCTCATCCCGTTCCCCACTACTCTCCTGTTGGGCAAGATACCCAGTTTAGAGTGTTTGTCATTCCTTCCCTAAGCCAAATTCAATGAGGGTAAGGTTGACCCATTCTCTTTTGCCTTCCTGTTCTTCCCCTCCATTGTAACAGTTATCCCTTGGCTCTTCTACACTCAAATATGTATTCATATGCATATATACCCTCCTATATACACACATTTATATTCCCTTCAACTATACTCATACTGAGAAAAGTTTTATAAGTTACTGTGCTGACTTCCTCCCATTCCATGCTTTGATCCTTTCTGTCCCCAAAAAAGCAATCTAAAGTTGGATTGCTGGGCTTGCTTTGCTTCCTTTACCTACTTGTGTTGCCAGTCAATTATTTGACTTCTGGGTTTAGTAGAACTCTTCTTTCAGAGGAGAGTGCTTTGTCACAAATCACTGGGGTTTTTGCAGCTCCCAGAGCTATTAGGAGACTGCCGTCTCTGCAGCTCCCACCAGCTTTGGCTCACCGGTTATGCACCTCAGGACCACTACCCAAGGCTACAATACTGATCCAGGCAGGTTAAGGCAAGAGCATGTAGCCTCTGAATGGTATCTTGCACCCCCTGCAATCTGCAGGCCAGGAGCTCTGAAGCAGCCGTGTGGAGGCAGCTGCAGGGCTACTACTTCTGCTGCTTTCTTGGCCAGGGGGCAGATGGCCAGATCCACTCCTTTTTCCCCAAATTTAGCTGAGTTCCACTGACCTGTCACTTTGTCCTTGGCTCTTATGGGTTGATAATTCTGAAACTGCCACAGCTGCTGGTGATCCAGTCTCCTGAGTGCTCCTGGCCACCCTAGGGCTATAGTTGCGGTTTCAGCCCGGGCTGCTTTCAGCTCTCAGCGCATTACAATGAGACTTTCCTATCCACCTGCTGGGCTGCCTTTAGCGGGAGCCTTGTTCTCTGTCATTTTGTGGGTTCTGGAGGTCTGTTTAGAGTCATATTTCATAGGTATTTGAGGTGGTTATGGGGGGAGCTCCCAGACTTCTCCTGCTTCTACGCTACCATCTTGACTCTGCCTCTGTAATTTTAGTTATCTAAAGATAATACCATGCTTTTTTTTTGCAGAAAAGTTGATATGGGCTAAGTGGTAATATAATTAATTGGATGTGGAGCTGATTGATTAGCCAGACTCAAAGAGTAGTGAGTGACAGAAGAATTTGTATTTGGCCATGTGCTGCTAATTTTTTTGTTAATGAATTCAGTAAAGGCATAGATGGCATGCTTATCAATTTGCAAATGACACAAAGCTGGAAGAAATGACTGTAATAGTAATGGAATTGGAAGATCCCCTTGTCTTGGCAAGCTTACAGGTACTTAGCACTTAGTTCCAAGTTCACAAATGTGTCAAGTATTAAGACCCAAAACTTGTGAATCCCACAGTGGGATGGTCTTCCTAATATAACAGGAAGGGACTAGAACAGGGAGGAGCTCATACCTTATATAAGGAAAAGCACAAGCTGGAAAGTCACAACTTCTTGAAGCAAGCATCATGGAGGCTGAGGAAGACAGTCCCAGGCTGGAGAAAGTGATTTTGATTTTGACAATGGAGCTTATGGTGGCGGAGTTTCTTCTGAGAGCCAACTGGAGCTTCTGCTGAGACTTTTCTTTTGGGAACTTCAGCTGAGAGCTTCTGAGAACCAGGCTGAGGAGCTACCAACTTCTGGGAGCTGCCGAAAACTGAGAAAGCATGACTGTGGTACCAATACTTTGTACATTTTGGGTCTGTGTTGATTTCACAGGCAGAAAGTGAATTGATGAGGATGCCAGCAATGTTAATGAATGTTATTGTAGCTTGGCTAAGCTTTGTCTTCCCAGGAACAGAAACTGTGAAGGACTTGAGCTGGACTGGACACTGTGAGCTTCAGTATGGAATGGGCACTGGACAAGGAACTGGGAGCTGCCTGCCTTTGAACCCAGTTGACAATTTGATGGATTCAGGTAGGAGCTGGGACCATGGAAGAGGGACCCTGGAAGCTGAGAGCCTGCCTCAAGTCAGAATGAAAAGACTTTTCCTTGGGTATTTAATTCTGACTGATGAGATTGTAACTTACTTGGGACCTAGGGGTTGATGGCCTTTGTACTTTCCCTTGTCCTCTAAGAGAATACTTAGTAGTGACTGATGACATTGTAACTTAATTGTACCCCATGGGTGGAGGACTTTGACCTTTGTACTTTGTGTGAATTAAGGAGGCATGCCTCTTTAAGGGTGATTGAATTAAGGATTTACTAAATGAAGGACTTAATAAATGAATGTTATCTTTTTCTTAAAACTATGTGACCACTTCGGTGAAAACTATGTGGCCATTTTAGTGTTAAGTTGTTGAGTTGTGACATGGTAAATGCTGTATTTTGATTTTCTGTGAATGTTTTGCTATAATTTATTGCTGAATAAATAGAAAGTTCACTAGACTGTGTAATCAGAACCTTGAAAGCTGTTCATTCAGCAGTCCTCTGGAAAGCTGCTCGTCCTTGGCTTTACAATGACTAACACTCTCAATGATAGAGTAAGGTCCAAAAAAATCTTGATATCCGATTATCAGGGATCAGGAATCTGCGGCCTCCAGGCCACATGTGGCCATCCTCCAACGTAGCCCTTTCACTAAATCCGAACTTCACAGAACAAATCCCTTTAATAAAAAGATTTGTCCTGTAAAACTTGGACTCATTCAGAAGGTTGTACCCAAGAACCTAGAAGGCTACATATGCCTCAAGGCTGCAGGTTCTCCTGCAGGTAAGATGAATCTAATAAAATGAAACTTCATAGAGATAAAGATAAAAAAAAAACATACTTAGGTCCAAAAATTCAATTTCATCAATATAAAATGAATCATTAATGGTTAGTCAACAATTCGTCTGCAAGATCTGGGCAATTTGGTAGACTCAATATAAGTCAGTAGTGTGAGAAGGCCACAAGAAATCTAACAGGAACTTGGGTTTCATTAAGAGAAGAACAACTTCCAGAAAAAAGGAGGTGATAGTCCTTCTGTACTCTGCCCTGGTTAGACCATATATGAGTATTATGTTCAGATCTGCCTGCCTCTTTTTATGAAGGCATGATACTGATAAGGTAAAGAGTGTCCAGTGAATGGCAAATGACTTTGATACAATTACCATCAGACCAATAATTCACATTTTTATAATGATTCTAGGTTTGTGAAACAATTTACATATATTTCATTTAATGTCATATGAAGATTGATTGAAGGAACTAAAGTTAACATAGCCTAGAGCAGTGGTTCTCAACCTTCCTAATGCCACAACCCTTTAACACTCATATGTGAGCGTATCTGCATGTGGGCAGACCTGCCTGGAGACAGGAGAAGTGTCTTGGTTCCTAAGACCCTAGGAAATATGTGTTTTCCAATGGTCTTAGGTGACCTTTGTGACCCCTGTGAAAGGGTCATTTGACCCCCAAAGGGGTCACAACACACAGGTTGAGAACTGCTGGCCTAGAGAATAGAAGTTTAAGTGGGAACATGATAACCTTCCTCAGGTATTGTCATAGGGATTAGACTTGTTCTTTTTGGTCCCAGAGGGAAGAACAATATAATGGATGAAAGTTGTAAGGAAGAGAATTTAAACTTGATGTAAGGAAAATCTTACTGATAGTAATGGGTGGCCTTGGGTGGTAAAAGATTCTTCCTCTTTGTGGGTCTTCAAGTGAGGGCTAAGTGACTGTCACGCTGTTTCCACAAACAAGATTCCATTCTCAGCTATTGATTAGACTAGGTCATAGTTGTGTCTGTGTGTCTGTGTGATGAACCCTTATGGTAGTCTGGTGAAAACCTTAGAATAAAATTGTTAAAATGTACACAAAAGCATACAGAGGATTACAAAGGAAATAAAAAGTTAATAAAGATGACGATGTGGGCTTTTTTTCCATCTGTGTTCATGGACTCACTGAATCTTATTTACAGACCCTAGGTTAAATTTTTTTATTCTTTATTGATAAGTTGAGAAGATGGGATAGTCAAATTAAAGCTTTTAATCATGGACAAAAGCGAGGCATGTTTGTACATATGAGGGAGGGCATTATTGAATAAGAAATAAGATATAAAAGTGAAGTAATGTTCAAAGGGGCCAAATAGGTGACAGGACTTCTGGCCATGGTACCTCATTGAACAGGGACACCTAGCTCAGCTCTCATATAGCTACTGAACCCTGAAAACTACAGTAAATTTAATAATGGTTAATAAATCCAATAAGTAACTAAAATAAGTGACTTATTTCATCACCAAGCACAAAAAGTTAACTAGAAGTCCATGCACAATAGGAGAGTGGGCTGTCAGCACAGGCAAACAAATCCAGCCTCTCAACAAGGCCAGGGACAATAGCTTGGAAACAGAGCATAGGACCCCCAATGAGAAAACCCAGGAAAGGTCATAAACTAAGAGTGGGGTGCTTGGAAGCCACTGAGAGTAGCAGTGATGAGTATAGGTGTGGCTTTTCTCAGAAAGGAACAGCCCAGGTTTTTGAGGTCCCCATCTCTGTCTTGAAACATCATAGAGAGTCCTAAAGATTCATTTCTCTGAACATCAAAGATCTAAGGAGAGCTAAACCCCAGGAGGAGGATGTCAACACTGAACACTGGGTTACCAGGTGATACTCCGTAGCTTTCTGTGCTGGCCTCAGAAAGCAGTATTGAACATCCCACTGAAAAGCACAGAAAAAGGTGGAGTCTGGCCCTGTTACCAAGCTCCAATTTAGGCTCTAAGGCTTCATGGATGAATAAAATGAAGAAAACTCCAACCTCAGTACAGGATAATTGTAATGCAGAGATGCCTAAAAATCCAGGCTAAAGTGAGAAAGTAACCACTTAACAACTGCAAGTAGACTCTTAGTAAGAACATTCAGTAGATTATAGCTAGGTCTGTGTAAATACTTAAAAGAAATGAAGCAAGGAATTACAAAAAAAAATGCTCTAACAAAGAATCATTGAAAGAAGAATAAACTGACTCCATGAAACAAGAAGTAATAGAACAAAAGCAAGAAATGAAAAGAAATAGAAGAAAATGCAGACTGTTTGATAATAAAAGCAATGGACTTGGAAAACAGGTCAAGGAGAGATAACGTAAGAATACATATATATACATTTGTATTCCCTTCACCTATCCTCATACTGAGAAAAGTTTCATAAGTTACAATTATTGTTTTTTCCATATTGGCATGTAAATAGTTCAACTTTGATAAGTTCCTTATGATTTCTTTTCCATGTTTACCTTCTCATTTGTCTTGTATTTGAGTGTCAGATTTTCTTTTCAGTTCTGGTTTTTTCATCAAGAATGCTTGAAGGTCTCCTTCCTCATTGAATGACCATATTTTCCCCTGAAACATTATATTCATTTTTTGCTGGGTAGGTAATTCTTGGTTTTAATCCTGGCTCTCTTGATCCCCGGAATATCATATTCCAGGCCCTTCAGTCCCTTAATGTAGAGGCTGCTAGATCTTGGGTTATCCTGATTGTGTTTCCACAGTATTCAAATTGTTTCTTCTTGGCAGCTTGGAATATTTTCTCCTTGATCTGGGGACTCCGGAACCTGGCTAAAACATTCCTAGGAGTTTTCTTTTGGGGATCTTTTTCAAGAGGTGGTCAGTGAATTCTTTCAAGTTCTATTTTGCCCTCTGGTTCTAAAATATCAGGCCGATTTTCCTTGAGAATTTCTTGAAGGATGCTTGCTAGGTTCTTTTTTTTGATCATGGCTTTCAGGTAGGCCAATAATTTTTAAATTGTCTCTCCTGGATCTATTTTCCAGGTCGTTGGTTTTTTCCAGTGAGATATTTCATATTGCCTTCTATTTTTTCATTTGTTTGGATCTGTTTAATATTATCTTGATTTTTCATAGTCATTTGCTTCCATTTGCTCCACTCTAATTCTGAAGGAATTATTCTCTTCAGAAAGCTTTTGAGATTCTTTTTCCACCTGGCAAATTTGTCTTTTTAAGGTATTTTTCTCCTCATTGACTTTTTGGGCCTCTTTTGCCATTTGGGTTAGTTTATTTTTTTTAGGTGTTATTTTCTTCAGTCAGGTTGTTGACTTGCTTTTCATGATTTTCTTGTATCATTCTCATTTCTTTTCCCAATTTTTCCTCCACTTCTCTTATTTGATTTTCAAAATCCTTTTTGAGCTCCACCATGGCCTCTAATTCATATTTTTCTTGGAAGCTTTTGATGCATGAGTTTTGACTTTATTGTCTTCTTCTGGTTCTGTGTTTTGCTCCTTTTTGTTCCCAAAAAAAGATTCTGTGGTCTGATTTGCTTCCTCTGCTTGCTCATCTTGCCAACCAATTACTTGACTTTTGAGCTCTTTGCTAGGGTAGAACTCTGGTTCCGGAGTGGAGAGATTTGTGCCCCAAATTGTTGGGGTTCTTGCTGTTGTCAAAGCAATGAGAAGGGTGTCCTCTCTACAGCCACTGCAAGCTCTGACACACTGACCATACATCCCAGGACCACCACCCAAGATTATAACCCAGATCCAAGGAGGTCAAAGCAAGAGTGATTACTCTTTGAATGGTCTCTTGGTCCCGCTATGATCTGTAGGCCAGGAGCTCCAGAGGCAGCCACTGTGCCTCTATCACCTCTTGCCTCAGGGGCAGGGGTCAAACCATGCTGTTCTATCACCCAGTTCCAACAGAGTTCCCTACTAACCTTTTACTTTCTCTTTAGTGTTTATGTTTTGGGAAGTCTGGAAACCTCCACAGCTGCTGGTGATTCACTTTCCTGAAGTCTGCTCTGCCCCTTGTCTGGGCCTAGGGTGGCTAATTCAGGACCTATGCTTGGTTCCCAGCCTCATGTGATAGTCCTTTCCTTTTGGTCTCTCAGGTTGCCTCCATTGGGAGATTTCTTTCTCTCGGTAACTTTTTGGGTTCTGTGTCTCTAAAATTTGTTTAGAGTTGTATTTTATAGGTATTGGAGGTGGTTGGCACGGGAGCTCATGCAAATTTCTGCTTCTACTCTGCCATCTTGGCTCTGCCCCCTATTTTTCTTCCTTTAGAAAACATTTGTTTGGATTAAATGATTTCTAAGATGCCTTTTAATCTTATGACCCCTAACATAAACTAGGTTATACTCTCAGTTTTTAACTTTGCAGCCTTCTTGTTTGGAATAGGTTGAAGATTGAATTAGCAATGTAAAGCAGTTTTTTTCCCCTTATGTAATGACTTACAAACACTTTACAAACACTTATAAACACATTAAGGTAGATATTTTGAGTATTCTTATTCCTATTTTATGGATAAGAAAGCTAGAACTCAGAGAAGATAAATGAGTTGCCTTTGAGCGCTTGGCTATTTAATGCCAGGAATTTTAACCCAAATTTCCTAACTCCCTACTCTGACATACTTGGCATTGTACCATTAGCCTGACATGTAGTCTAGTGAATTGAGTGCTAGACTTTGAGTTAGAAGACTTGAGTTTGAATAGTGTCTTAGATACTTACTCGCTTTGTGACCTGGGGCAATTCACATATGCTTTCTGGGCCTCGGTTTCCTCATCTGTAAAATGAGGGAGTTGGACTTTGTAAATGACCTTGAAGGTGTCTTCTAGCTTTAAATCAGTGTATGATCCTTTGATCTTCTCTTTTTCATAGAGTTCTTTTCATTTACCTGGTTCTCAAACTTTTGAAGAAACCAACCAAATGAGCAGATGAACTGTGAACAATAAAATCTTTTAATCTTATACAAGCTTAATCAATCAATACAAAATCATAAATTCACATGGAAGTACAAAGTAGCCCTAAAAAAAGTTTTCTTAGGCACTAGACTGCTTTTAAGAAGTAATTACTTTCAGCCAGAGGCATTAAATATTTTTCCATTTCCCCAGAAAAGAGACTCTACTTTCCTTATTTTTTTGCGTTTTAAATTTTTTGCTTCCTTAGGGAATGGCTAAAGTTATTCTGGGATTTAGCATTCACCAATAATAAATTTATTAAATGTTTGGTTCAATTAAGTTTTGATTTCTAAGAAATTTTACTAACATTTTTTGAGCTTAATTGTGAAGACAAAGTTTATTTCATTTTAAAATATTTTAGATAAAACTGGTTTCTTGTAATGAAGGAACTTTTTAGGAAAATGACAATATTTTCATTTAGAAAGTCACAAACATAGCATAGTCAAAGAGAAGAATAGATGGAATTGACTAGTGCATTTAAAGAAAACTGATTTGTTTCTTTTTTCCATATTGTTAATGCCTCTCCTTGAAGCATCTATAAAAAATGAAAATGTGGAAATTTTCCTTTAAATAAAAAAATAAAGCAATTTGTAGTCATATATCCCTCAACACTAGCTTTTCATAATATTACCATATACTCTTTTTTGAAAGGGTGTATCAAAAGAAAAATACCTGAACTTCATTTGTTTTTTTACTATATAAGTGAACTACATTATGGAATATTATGTTTCAGGCCCCTGTGCCTGATAAGAACCATTAAATGAAACAGTGAAATAAAACAGATGCATTTAAGTACTGTAATGCCTGCCACAGTTTGGTACCAATATACAAACAAAGTAAGTTTGTAAAGTTACACTTATTGGTTGAAACCTAAATACCAGAAGCCTGTACTGAGCTAAGTCAAAATATTTGAATGTTTAAATATACAGCAAGTTATATATTTTAAATGTCTGTTATATTTCATTGGTCTCTTTGTGTTATAGTAATCAAGTGTATTGATGAAAATATAACAGTAGGTTATAAAACTGAAGATTGAAAGTGAACTTAAAGCATCAGAACTTTGAAAGCTTAATTTTTTTGGTTCCCAAACTTCCTAAGGACTCCTCTAAATAAAAAATATAGAGAATAATGCTCATTTCAGTATTTTAATCAAGTTTGAAATTGTATTTCAAAGTTATTCTTCTCTCTGAAGCAGTGATATAATTTTTTTGTTTTATATATAATGTAGGAGTTACCAAGTTTTGTTTCCAGATATCTCTTGTAGAACTTTTTTTTAAGCATTTGTCAGTGTCAGCTGTTTATAAACTCTAAAATAACAAGACTAAGAATATTTTACTTGTCAAGTATAATTCAACTGTGTGTTGAGTAAGAAATAAGATATGATTACCTTAACCTACAGGTTAAGGGTTTCTAAGATTTATTGTCCATTGCATCTTACCTCCTCTCTCATATTTCTAATTAACAATTTAAATTTAAACAGAAAGTTCATTACATCTATATTATCTGTATTCATTTTCTTCATTAATATGTCAAAATTATTATTTTTGCCTATCAAATTATAATGATAAGTGTTGTTTTTACTTCTTAGACTTCAGATTGCCCAATAGTGTTAACAAACTGAAAGGATAATCACATGAGATAATGTATACAAACTACTTTGCTATCTATCATATCTGTGATACAAATTTTTAGTATTGATATTCCTGTAGTTTCTATTTTTTGATTAAACTAGTCATGGTGATGTTGGGATATTGGTCATAATCTTTTTTAAATTCAATTTTATATTATTTTTGGTACTTAATTCTCTTCTTCCGTCCTCCCCGTTCCTCCTCCATTGAGAAAGCAAGAAAAGCAAAACTTGTTTCAAATACATATAGTCAACCAAAACAAAATTGCCACATTAACTAGATCATATATAATCTCTTAGTCTTATGCTGTCAGGCTTAGTGAATGTAATATGTCATAGGTATATCTGAGGGTTTTTTGCCCCTGGACTTTAACATTTTACTCCACAAAATGTTAATTACCTACTTCTGTTTTTCTTTCAGCTTAGGTCTATTTGTTATAGGCCATATTGAGAAAATGGCCTACTTACAGAGCTATGTGATTATTTGGAGATAAGTCAATTGTTTATACCTACATGCAGAGAAATATTTAAGTCTGCTCTGTCCTGTTAGGATTAATAGGGGTGACTGCAGATTATCAAATAAAGCAATTTCTTTTCTAGGAGGTAACTAGTTGTTCTGTAATTTTTTTTTTCTAATGATTCAGTAAAATGAGTAATAGTAAAAAGACTACAGGACTAGAAAATAGAATGTTTTAATTCTACCCCTTGACTCTGCTTTTTAGTAAATTACTTGACCTTTGGCAAATCACTTAGCCTCTCTGATCCTCCTCAGCTTCCTCAACCATAAAATAAGGGAATTAAATTAGATGATCCCCGAGATCCTTCCCAATTCTACCATTAACTATTGGAAATTCTGTTATGAGTCTATGTAATTTCACATTTATTTTTCTAGCAAATTAGTTTCAGAGTGTCTGACTCTTCAGATGGTCTTGAATAGCTTTTAATGTTTATAAGTGTTTGGGCAGATGTTTTGCTCCCTGTTTCATAATATTGGTTACAACCAAAATATATATTATATCCCAATTTTTTAAGAAGTGGCCATTGGCCCATTGTCAGATTAACTCTGCTTCATTTGAAAAAGCTAGAGAAATTTAGGCTAGATGATAATGCAGTTAGATGGAATCAGAACTGACTGCATGAGCAGGCTCAGAGAAGGGTACTGAAGAGTTGTTGTGAAGGGTTTGGTGTTATTTTGTCCAGGTGTCTCCCTCCAATAGAGTGCCGCAGACATCTCCTTTTGGGCCTTGGGCTCCTTAAAATTTTTATAAGTGACTTAGAACTAGGGATATGATGGTCTCTGTATCAAATTTGCAGTCCATACAACCTTGGAAGTCTTAGCTGACCTCTCAGATAACATTCAAAGAGATTTTGACTAAGGAACATTACACTAGATTTAATAAGATGACATTTAGTAAGAGTAAATATAAGGTCTTGTATTTGTGTTCGTTACAAATCTAACAAGTTCAGGATGGAGAAAGGCGACTGAAAAAGATACAAGGATTTTAGAGCTCTTTAAACATTGCGAGTCACTTGTGTGATGTAACAGGTATAAAAACTATTGTGAATAAAGGTTTCATTAAGAGAAGCATAGTTTTCAGATATTAGGAGATTATAGAGCCTTTGTACTCTTCCCTAGTCAGACTGTATTGTGTGTGTGTTCAATTCTAGATAATATAGTTTAAGAAGAACATTGATAAGATGGTATCTAGAGGAGGATAGTATCATAAAATTATGTTGCTGTAAGTTGTGTCACATGAGGATCAATTGAAGTAAGCAGGTATATTTAGCCTGGAGAAGAGAAGACTCCAGAGAAAAATGATGGTTTTCTCTCTTTAAGTATTTGAAAAAGTTGGACTTACTGTTTTACTCCAGAGAGTATAATCAAGAGCATTAGGTAGAAAGTTCAGAGAGATAAATTTATACTTGAAAAGAGGAAAATCTCACAGAAGAGGCTGGATATGTGTGTGTGTGTTGATATAGATATATATATACACATGAATACTCTGAAATTTTATGAAGTACATATAAAACATCATCTGTATGCCTTTCTTAAGTGGGCAGAAGAAAGTTAATTTTTCTTGTTTTTCGTCCAAGTTCAAATATTTTTTCCTAAAAATTTACATGTACTTTTCCTCTGTTAACTCTCTTGACAGGCATATAAGACTCACAGTTTTTGATTGGATGAAACTACAGCTAATCCTCTCTTCTTCCTTAGATAGTTGACATTAGATCCTTTCCTCAATTTGGAGTTCTGATAAAGAAACTCCTATTACCCAAGCCTCACTTAAGCCTGGTATCAATAAGTGACCCCAAAATCTTCTCCACTGCATCTGAATCTGATTAGGAATCCCCCCCTCATACATCTGGCACCAATTACATGTTCTCAGCCAAGCCCATTCTTAAGATATATAATTTTGCCACCTGAATTCCAACTTTGGGCACGTTTACTCTCTGACACACCTTCCTCCCTGTCACACCAGGTGATTTTCTTGTATCCCCGGGGACAAGTTCTGTCTGTTTATACTGCCATTTTGTGTGTGTATATGTGTGTGCACACATACTCCTGCGCACTTTTGTTTGCCTGCTTTCTCTGCCACATAATAATAAAGCTCTTACTTCTGTCACCTTCCTAAGTTACCAATTTCCTGGAAATTCCTAAACACAGGACTTCGCTTTGATGCCAAATAAAGCAGACATGTCTTAGTTCAAGATTTACTTAGTTGCAAGAGTATGTCAGTGCTATTATTGAGATACATTGATTGGTAGGGTTAGGTAAGTTATTATTACCATGCCTAAGTACAAAAGTCTTGACTACAAACATGTTATTAAGCAATTTAGAATTCTCAGCTTTGTTTACTAGTATTTAAAAGGCTAGTAGTATTTTGTTAGAAAAAAATTGTAGAAAAATATTTTCAGTGGCATATTGTATTACACTCACACCCCTAGTTTGATATTTCAGAAAATTTCTTCCCAGGTAGATGAATTTTCAGTCATCATTGGTTTTGATGTTGGCAAAATAACATGATAACACCCATGCCCAGAAGGGCAGTTGCCACCTGCTTTCAACTCTTGTCAGACATGAAAAAATGTGGTTATTATGTAGCCCAACCTGGTACATTTGAAGTAATATCAGACAATGTGATAGGCTTAGTACAGGGCCTAACACATAGCAAGCTTCTTGTTTGAGGGCTTGTCTTCATTATTTGAATGAACTTAAGACTCCATAAACTTTCATGTGGATATACATGTTTAGGTACATGTATCTGTATATAGATATAGATATAGAAAGAGATATGTAGATTCAGATACACACACACACACACCCTCCAGTATGCAGGGTACAAAAGTGCTTTACAAAACCTAAAAAAGTCTGTGCCTAGTATTTTATTATCTATATTATATATGTTAGGTATTATGTATAAAATAAAATACTAGGCATAGGCTTTTTATTTAGGACTTGTAAAGGGCTTTATGCTTTGCACCCTTGATTCATTGGTCATTGTCCATATTTCTCTTTGTCCTTAGTGTCTAAGATGAAAATTCGAATCTCAGAATGCAAGGCATTTATCTTGACACCACACTATTTCTCAGTGAATCTACTCTGGGACTAGTCCTCAAGAGCTAGGTAGACAAGTTCTGACTCAGCTCTCTCTCTTCATATATTATATATGTATTATATGTGTGTGTGTGTGTGTTTATGTGGTTGTTTTGTTTTGTTTTTGCTGAGGCCCCTTCATGTAGCATAGAGGAGTACGGCTGACCTGTCAGTACAACTGACCCTTCTGAGAACTCTTATCTATTTGAATGATTGTAGATTCTGTAGGGTGGTTTTGTGCTCACTAAACATTTACTAAGTACTTATTATATGTCAGGCATTGTACTAAGCACTGGAGATACAAAGAAAGGCAAAAGACAATCTCTGCTCTCAGGGAGCTCACAAACAAGAAAAGGCAATGAGTTGAGTAAAATGAGACCTTCGAACCAATTTAAAAAAAAATCTTAATTCAGATGCTGTCCTTTCCAAATATCTTAAAGAATTTTTTGAAAAAGTGCTTTGTAAATATATATATTCTCAATTTATAATTATGATGTGATAACTAGGGCTGTCAAAGTTCACAGACCCCCTGAAACCTATCATTTGAGAACCCTTTCTGTTACAGGCCAGTAGACATTGGCTACCTGTCTTTGCCTTCACCCTCATGAAGCCATTTTACTTGGGAGAATGTCTCAGTATTTTCTTGACTTGTAGATAAGAGTGGGAGACAGCACCCTTTAATATGCAGGATATATCAGCAGAACAGTCTTTACATCACAATTTTTATAAAACCTTTGATCTTAATGAGAACTTCTTTCAGTACCTGTGTTACTATGCAGCTGTCCACACACCAGTTGATCATATCTTGTTCCTTTTGTGGACATATTTGACATGCATATATAGCTGTGAAACTAAACTTGTTTCCCTCTTCACATCTTAAGCATACCCCTCATTGATTTTATTTTGTTTGATAACAACTAAGTACTATGCAGTGTGAAAATAGCAATATAGATGGAGAATATCTAATAACTTTTGATAATTTCTGGGTAAGGAAAATGTTATTTGGCTAAACACTATAACTTGCATAATCTTTTAAGTATTTGTTATTCACACATCTAATATATACAGCATATTACTTGGTCAATATTGGTGTGTGATACAACATACTGCTCACATTTCAAGGTGTGTTTTGTTTTCACTTAACCTTGAGTAGAAATCACACATGTGGAAAATACTAATTGAGAGCCAGAATTATGTTCTTTGAACTTTGGATAATGTCTTCCTCTGAACAGTTTTCTTTGTCGCTGTTGTATTTCATGTTGCAAATTAATTTTAAAGTGTAGGGGCATAAACAGATTAAAACAAATATTCAGATTCTCTGAGCACATTTACAGTTCATATTTCTGTGAGTTTCTCTTGACACATATCTAATGTACTATTGCTGTTGACTTGAACCATTGAGCTAGAGTGTTAATTATTTTACCAGTATACTGTGGTCAGTGTTTCCAGAATAAGTCTCATCTTGAAAAGTTTATTATTTGGTCTTAGATGTCATTGCAGGGTTGAAATGTGGTGGGATGGAGGAAAGAGTTACTATTCTCTGTTTAGTTTTGAGTCAGTTTTATTTACTTTTATAGTAATGAACCATCACAGTTGTGAAATTATATAAAAATTATATAAATCAAAAGAGAGTTGGACACTTTAACTTTTTCTTAACCATTCTGTAGATAAAGAAATGACAATTTTTTTCATTTAGTAATACACAGCAAATGATTATAGTTTTTAAAATATTACAGAACATAATCAATTTTTTTGACCAAGTGGAACCTCAGACAGAAACCCCCATCATCAAAATATAATAGTACTGCAGCAACACTATATAGGTTGCTGTCAGTAATAAAAAATGATGTTAATAGTGCTATCAGTATATATGTATATCTGGGACAAATTTAGATGGGGATAATATTTATACAGAGCACTATCTGACTAGCTTGTTACAGCAGAACAGGGAATGTTCCAATCCACAGAGACTCTAAGTGGTGATGGGATGGCAGAAAGGTGAGTTCTGGGGAAGCATGCCCCCACTTGGAAGAAAGTGTCGTGGGGAAGAAGACTACCTTCATTGTCAACACTCTAGGGCAAAGCCCCTGTTTCCCCATACTAGTCATGGCTCTTCTACTTCTATGTAGGTTATTTCCGACTTTGTATCTCATCTTAACCTACTTTCCAGTTCTAATACTGCATCGCAAGTCTGAATTAGATATCCTCCTACATCTCAAATTCATCTTGACCAAATTGAACTTAATCACTTTGCCTCAAATCCCAGTTCTGTTTTTCATTTGTGACACCAGATTTCATCTAGTTTCACAAATTCAAAAAGCTTGGTGTTAATTTTGAATATTCTACTTTACTTAGATCTGATCAGTAACCAAATAGAGTAGATTTGACCTC
This sequence comes from Pseudocheirus occidentalis, assembly GCA_028646575.1. Lineage (NCBI taxonomy): Eukaryota > Metazoa > Chordata > Mammalia > Diprotodontia > Pseudocheiridae > Pseudocheirus > Pseudocheirus occidentalis. The sequence continues at coordinate 103,395,888 of CM053593.1, forward strand.
TGTAGGTCTTTTGCATCTGATACCTCCTATATATCCTAGATTCTTAGACTCTCAGACCTAGAATGGAACTGTGAGATCATTTTTTTTTACCATTAATGAGAATCCTTTCCAACATTATTGTAAATTATCATTCACACAACATCCTTTTGAACAAATTATTACTTCCTCAAAGGCAACCTATTTCCTTTTTTTTTTTTTTTTTTTTGGAGGAGGGAGGCAAGGCAATTGGGAGTTAAGTGAGTTGCCTAAGGACACACAGCTAGTGTCAAGTGTCTGAGGTCGACTTTGAAGTCAGGTATCCTGATTCCAGGGCTGGTACTCTGTTTACTGTGCCACCAGCACTCAACCTGTTTCCTTTTAAACAGTTGTGATTCCTAGGAGGTTTTCTTTATATTGATTCTGAAACTTGTGTTTTTGGAACTTTAACTCAGTACTCCTAGTTCTGCCTTCTGCCACCTAAACAAGTCTAATCCTTCTTCCCCAAGACAACCCTTCAAATGCTTAAAAAAGCTGCATATGTTTCACTTCATTTTTATCTTTATCAGGGTAAACATTTTTAGTTTTTTGACACCCCCCCCCACTAGCCCTTTGCTAGATGTGCTTTATCATTAACTTCCCTAAAATGTGACATCCAGGACAGAAAATAATATTTGATATATAGTCTTACCGGTGTAGAATATAACAAAACTATAACGTCCTTCATTCACCATACATTTCCTAACACATTCTAAGATCTATTTTATGTCATTGGATGAGATTGCTAAAGGAGAAGCTATGGAAGGAGAAGAAGGTGAAGAAAGTGCCTTAGAGAATGCCTGTATGAAGGTGGCTAAATGAAGAGGCACCAGGGCAAGAACAGTAAGAGAAGCATCAGTGAGAAAGTGACAGTCCACACTTATCAATTTTGCATAAAGATCAAGGAGGATAGAAATTGAGAAAATACTGTTGAGTTTAATCTGTAAATCACTGGAAGCCTTTGAGGGAATAATTTCAGTGAAATCAGGGGGATCAGAATCTAAATATTAAGGAATTTAGGAGTGAGTGGTCTAGTAATGAAAATAGTATACACAAAAGGTTTTTACAACCAACATTCAATAGACAATACTCCAAAAACCAAGTAAAAAAAAAGCCTCCCATAGGAAGATAGGCCAGCCCATGTTCCTATTTGAGGTTGACACCTCAGGTCTAGACCATTCTTTTAAGAAGTTCGGCATTGGGGGCAGCTAGGGGTGAAATGAATAGAGCACAGGCCCTGGAGTCAGGAGGACCTAAGTTCAAATTTGGCCTCAGATATTTGACATATTTACTAGCTGTGTGACCTTGAGCAAGTCACTTAACCCCAATTGTCATGCCTTTACCCTTACAAAATAATTAAAAGTTCTTCATTAGCTTGGAGATAAGAGGTGATGGAGTAGCAGAAAGTTAAAGTTGGCAATTAAAGTGTGTGTGTGTGTGTGTTTTAAGCTCATAGTAATGTTTATGCAAATTAATTCATCTTTTTTATTTATTTTAAACTTAAATACAAAATAAGAAAAGGAAAAAAGTATTGCCATATGCACAGCAAAATATGAGAGTACTCAATATATAGCAATAAATTTCCATTTCAAGAAAGCCTATATAATAAATACTACACATTACATTCAGAGCTACCTGTCATTTCTTAGTTTCCTCTCCAGTGTGCACTTTTTACTTTGTTCTTTTTATCCCTTTTCTCCCCCCATTTTTATTATTTCAAAAATTCTTTACCCAATAGCATCTTAAAATAATTAGCAGAAAACGAATTGATCCTTAGTTCAAATGGAGATAATTTTAAAGTTTTTTACTTCAAAGGAAAGTAATTAAGTTTAAGTTCGGTGCTGTCCTTTACTGACACAAGTGGTTGTTGTCATAGGTATAACTGTCATTGAATGACCATTGGATTGTGTGATTTCTAGGGAGCAATAAACACAAAATATAAAACTGAGTGTACCAGCTCTTTATTTCCTTGCTTTGTAAGTATCATTCTGACACAACATCATTTTAACATTGTAGGCATAGTTTAATTGTATTGAAATTTTTAATTCTTTTTTTATTGAAGGTATACATAGGGTTCCTTGCCAAACATTTGTTTACCATGGTATGTCTGCGTTGTATTGGACCAGCTAATGAAGGGATTTTAGCCTTGAGTATTTTTGTCATGATTACAGTGATTTGGATTAAACAAAAACAGTTCTTTTTAAAATGCCACCCTTCCATTGTCCTTATTCTAATATCTTTAAAAAAAAAACTTTAATTCTTTCAAATATTTGAAAGAAAACTATCATTTTAGTAAAAATACTAACATTTGTATTATATAAGTATAGACCTTTTTTATTGTTTAAGAGCAATTCATAACACTGAAGAATTGTAAAAAAAAGAGAGATATGTAGTTTCAGGTGTGTGTGTATGTGTGTGTGCACGTGTGCGTTTGTGTGTGTGTGTGTGTGGGGCTCAGTTCCAGGAATGATTCACATTTTAGCCTATGATATCATTCTTAAATTTAAGTGCTTTGACAGAGAAATAAACACTTGGAGAAGTAGCAGAATAAAATGGGAAATGAAGTAGGGGCAAGATAGAAAAATAACATTTTATTTCAAGCTTTTAAGAGTATAATGAATTCTGTGTGATTCAAAGTATACTATCATTAAAGTAACAGCTTAAGAAAATCTTTGCCTTGTTTTTCTTAATGATGCCAATTCTATTTAGAATTCACCTGTTTTCATTTTTATTGTCACTTTAAGTAGATTATCATCAGTTTTTTTTTAACTTGTCTTTCAGAGGTTAAGGATGCTGAAGCAAAAACTACTTTTTCCAAAATTCAAATTTAGCCCAGGTCACACTTCTCTTAACTCTCTCCTGAACCAAGAGTAGGATACAAGAAAAATAAAAGATGGGTGGGGAGGAATGTGGTAGCAATCTTAATGGTGTCAGTCACACACTATAACTCAATAAAATATATTCTTGCAGGAAAGAATGTGAGTGATAATCGGGACCTTCTCTAATTTCTTTCCTAATTCTTGTTCTAGCACTATCAATCTTTCTACCAAATCATTTTGCCATAGTCACATTGGGATCATGAACTTTATTAATGACCTCAAAGATTCATTTTTTTTGCTCAGCTAGTTCATAGTTTACAATTCTCAGTTCTGTGACCATACCAATGTGCTATGTATAGGTCTTTTAATAGAGTCCAGTATTGAGATGTAGATTTAGGTTTGAGCTGTGGGATCTATCTAAATTAATATAAAACCAGTATGTCAGCATGACATTCATTATGCATTGTCTTTGACTGCCTCATGAGTGTTCTGTGATATTCTTAGTGTCCTTGCTTAGAAGAAGCTTGTTTCTTTGTTCTTCCTAGTGCCTCAGTCTGAATAATCACCTTGAGTATCCTATATGGAATATTATACCTATGTTTTAACAAAGCATTTGATAAAGGCTTTCATATTACTCAAGAAAAAAAAAAGGAAGGTGTGGACTAAATCAGACATGTCAAACATGCTGTCCTACTCACAACATTTTCTGGTGTCTCTGAACCAAATTAAAATGGAATTGAGAAATATATATCAAAATAAAGTTTAAAAATAAAATGGAAATTAGATAATTTTAACATGTGATTTTCTAAGTCAATATTCACCTGTAGGTTAGTGATCCTGTGTTTGATACTACTCGGTCAGATGACAGTAGAGTTAAATATATCACAATAGTTCAGGCTTAAACAGTAATTGTTCATTGTTCCTTCTCAGCATGGAAATTGCTAGCAGAGTGCCCGCAAGGGAGCTATGTTTAACTCTGTGCTGTTTAATATTATCAGTGACTTGGATAAAGGTATAGAGAGTATATTTATCAAATATTCAGATGGCAAAAGTTGGGAAGATAGCGAATATGGATGAGAGAATTTTTAAAAATCTTGAACAGGTAAACATTTTAATAAACATTTTTATAAATGGGTAAAACAGTTTTATAAGGTGAGATTTAATAAGAGATAAATCAACCTCCCCCAGTCAAGACACTGAAGATGTGGCTTGCTGTCTCTTCATTTGAAAACGATCTATAGATTTCAAGGATTACAAAATTTTATTTAAGAGAGATTTCAGAGTTTCTCCATAACCAATAATCTACTCTTTACCATCCCAGCAAATGGTCCATCCAGCATGTCCCTTTGTCTTCTGCTTGATGTTTAGGTTCCATACAGATTCAAAATTTAATTTAGTTTGGAAATTATTATAGTTTTTTCTTTATGTCATTCTTGTTGCTTCAGCCTACTTTTGTCTAACCAGATATGATTACTTAAGCCAGTGATATAAATACTAACTCATGTCAAGGGCTTTATTAAATAGAAAGCAAGCCTGCTTAAAATTACTTCCTGATTTTTTTTTTAATTTTTAAAATATGCTCTTGATGTCTTTTCTCTTTTTATCAGTGTTCATTGAATGAATTTGAGAAAAATAAAATATAACTAACTTTGTTGTCTTCTTGTTTTTTAAGTGAGTTTGTGTTTGAAGGGAAAATACATGAGTTTTCTTTAAGAATTTAAAGTGTTATTATTTGGAAGGAGACCTTAATTAGTTCTTTTCTAAGGACAGAACTAAGGGGAGTTGGCGTAAGTTGCATAAAGGCAAATTTAGGCTTCATATAGAGAGAAAAATTCTTGGCAATTAGAGCTGTCAAAAAGCTTAGATTTACCTTGGGAAATAACTGGTTCTCCATTACTGAAGAACTTCTAATATAGTAGAAAGAGCATTGGGTATAGAATCAGAGGTTTTAGCTACTTACTACCTGCCTATCAAATAACTTTAGTATCTCTGGCTCAGCTATGAAGTAAGGGGATTGAACTAGATAGACTCAAAAATCCTTTCTAGCTCTAAATCCAATGGTCGTCTGTTAGGGATGTAGAGATGTTATAGAGGGGATATAGGTAGAACTAAAAGTCCTAATTTCCATTTCAACTCTGGTATTACCTGATCTTCTGATTATAAAGAAGTAGGGATAGATTTGAGTGAGATAATGAAAATGAGATTCATGCCCATGTAGGTAGAAATTTTGTGGACCTGTTTAATTTCTGAAAACTAGAAACTTTGCTCCCCATTTCAGAAATTCAAAAGGAATTTGAGATTGTTCCCATTTTCTCAAAGTTCTTTTGAAACTTATCTTTGGTAGACTTAAATATCTCTTTACATTTCTTTTATAGGCCATATACACCGATGAAAGGAGGACTCTCCAATGTGTGGTTTGACCGATATAAAATATCAAATGATTGCCCAGAACACCTGGAATCTATTGACTCCATGTGCCAAATACTTGCAAATTTGATTGATGAAGAAGTAAAAAATGGCATAAAGAAGAATAGGATACTAGTCGGTAAGACATTCTAGTGTCAGTAATATATATATAAAAGACGTATTCACATATATCCAAACACATATATTGCACTATATTTACAATATTATATTTAAGCAATTTATGTATTTCTATCAGTAAGAATAATGTATAAATTATGTTAAACTATATATTTTTTCAATTTAATTTTATAAATATTTTAACATGACATAATTGAATCTTTGACATGGTATTAGTATATATACTTTGAGGTAATAAGGTATAAGTGTATTTTAAGAATATTAACAAATTTTTTTCTCAGTGAATCATCTTTAGTTAGTAGATTATATATTTCACACTTCTGAGAGAAATTTACATAATTTCTTCGAGCAGTTATTTAAGCAATTAAAAGACTGATTGATAGTTACAGTCCTTAAAAGGAATTAAAGTACAAAAGAGAACACATCTGAAATTTGTTAAAATTCAAGACTGTTCAAAATATGGAATCTGGGCACTTTCAGTTAAACAGGACTAAAATTTTTCATTTTTAAATCGGTTTTGAAATAATTTCATAGTAGGTTTTATTTCCTTATTTGTAGCTATCAAAGACCTAAATTGTTATACTTCCCCCTTTTCAAATTTAAAAATAAAACTGTGACAGACTGTTAAAAGGTATTTTGTAAGAGACAAGTTTGGTTCTAAAGAAATTTGCAGAAGAATCTAATCACAAGGAAAAGGAATACCCTCCCATTTTCAAGTAAGATTTAAAAACACAAAACATGTCTGAGACAAAATTTTAGGAAATTTAAACAAATTGTGTTCTTTGAGCTATTAAGAGGTCATATACTTGCTCGGCTGCTTGAGGAAATTTATTTAGAGGTTGTCTTGAATCAGAGTAACATTTAAGTCATTGACAAGTAGGGGAGTCAGATTAATTAAAATTATGCACAAAATTGTATTCAGTTTTCTTGTTGTACCTTTCTTGAAAATTTCTCTGAGTTATTAACTTATTGGTAAAAGTGTCCATTGGTAAAAGTATAAATAGTAATTTATAGTTAAGGTACAAGTTAAGGTTCATTGGTAAAAGTATAAATAGTAATTTATAATTAAGGTACAATTTTTAGTATATACCATGTTCAGGAAATTACTGTGTTTTATTCTGTGAGGGCAGAATAAGCATCAATAATGTTACCCCCACTCCATCAAATTCAATTAAATTTAACAAATTTTTATTCAACTTCTACCATGTGCCATCCATTCAATTTCCTAGAACAGTATATATCTTCATAGGTAACTATAATTCAGGGCAGATTGATAATGTGCTTAAGAGAGGTGGAGGGGGAGGGTATTCAGAACATAGACTTATAGATTCTAACCAAGGACATCAAGGAAAACCATCTCAGAGGTAGTATTTGAGCTGAACCATGAAGAATAAGAATTTTGACTGTCAGATCTGAGGGCAAGATAGGGAATTTTGTTCAGAGAGAACAGCAAGAGCAAAACACAGAGGCAGTCCTAGTCAGAAGACAGTAAGTACTCTAGGACTGTGTAGAAGAGTCATGAGAGAGAATATTAGATAGGAAATGTTAGTTGGAAACAGATTAATTAGTTGGAAACAGTATTCATTGCTGAGCTTAAGAAGTTAAACATTTCTTATATAAGTGATGGGAACCAATGTGGAGACTGTATTGATAGAATTTAATGACTATTAGGATGTGGGAAAATGCAGAGGGAGAAGATAAATCCTGGTTGACTTAGAGAATATTTCAAGAACTTGTGATTTCATTCATTTAAGTTAGCCCCTTTCCTAATACAGATACAGTTGCTGTAGTTAAAAATAAATAAAAATTCAACATCCTGTCACCAAGATATTAGACATACTCAATAGAACCATTTAGACATATTCCTCATAAAATAGGCACACAGTTTTACCAGTTTTACACTTAAAGCCTTTCCAGCTCAGCCATAGGTTGTATTCTCCTGGTTTATCCTCTGAACACACAAGGTTGCTTCCATGCCTTGATAAAGCTTTAAAAAAAAGACACCAGCCAAATTGGAAAAACACCAGGCTTCAACAATCTGCAGCATGATCACACTTTAATTCAACAAACACCTCAGTTCCTCATTCAATAAACACCTCAGTTCCACCAGGACTTATAGTAACCCTAGTCTTCAATGTAGTGAGCTATCTTTACAAGGCCAGGATGACAGTGAGTTGCTTGATAAAATGGCTCATTTTCTTCCCTGTGTTGTATAGCATACTACAAAGATGACTTGAATTATTCAAACAATGAATCTTTTGGCTTCACAGATTTTCTTCCCATTGAATCTTAAAGGGCATCAGGTCATATAAAATTTCTAGACCACCTATTCACTTGAGGTAAAAAAATCTGTTGTTCTTTCTGTACCATTACAATATAATATGTAGATGAATTATATTAATAATCTTCCTGGAATATAATCTCAGATACCATACCACATGACACTGGGGCAGTTGAAGTTCAGTGCTTCACACTAGTAGTTCTACCAAGATAACTTTTTATGTCCTCCAAGAGCATATTCTTCTGTGAATGGATTCTAGGTTCACAAATAGGACCATAGTCCTGGCGCTGGATAATTATATAAAAGAATTATATAAAAGATGCACCCAAGTACATCTACAGCCCTCTCTAGAAGCTTTTTTTTTCCTTTAACTTCATTTTTTAATAGTCTCCTCCCTGGTATTGAGAATTGAACAGACAGTTCAGCATGTAATATCTAGTTTAAACTTAAGATATTTATTTTATTGAGGCCAAAATCACCAGAGAATAGAAAATCCAGTATACAAAGACAAATTGACTTCAGAAAGCAGAACTAAATGGCAAGGTATGTTACTGTGTGATTTCCTTTTTTATCTAATCTTTATTTTTATACGTATTGCTATAGTTTGCTTTTTATATCAGATTGTGAACTATATCTCTTGTTTTTGTATCTAATTGTAAATCACATTTCTCTTCCCCTCCCCCCTACCATCCCTGATCTAAGAAAAAAAGTTTAGCAAAAGTAACTAAGATATTGGCCAAGTCTAGCATTATATATAATTTTCCATGCCCATAGAACTACATTTTTGCAAAGAAGGGATGAAAGTACATTCTTCCAAATCTTTGGATTTTATCTTGTTCATAATAATTTCAGTGTTCGGTTTTCATTATTTTGTTGTTCTTTCCATTGAAATTTTTGTAATTACTGTGAATATTGAATGAATGAATGATGAATTAATGAATGAATGGAGAAAGGTTTCAGCTATAATTCAGATAGAAAGCTCCCTTGGTCTTTAGGATGTAAATTGAAATATTTTATATATTCTAAATCTCTTAACAAACAAATTCCATAAAAGAAACATTAATTGAGCTATAAAACATCACTGGGAGTAAAAGTAACAGGAGATTTCAGTGTCCACTTTGCTATCAGGAAAAAAGGAAATAAGCAAAGCAAATTGAATATCTCTTTGTTAGTGTCATTTCCACTGATAAAATCCTCAGTTTCTGATTTTGAACCATTTGATAGTTTGAAGGACTTTGGTGGTAAGAACTCTAACAATAGCACCCATAGGAATAGTTGGTAGGCTCTGTCTCCATAGGATTGTCTTCCCGTGATGGTGACTCAGGTCATTGAGCTAAAAGCATTGCTATTCCCAAGGCTCTTGGGTACAGGGCTCTGGGCTCTTCATCAAGGTCTGAGGGAGTAGGGTAATTAAAGTAATGGTCGTAGTGGTATGACTTGCATGACATGGGCTGATTCCTGTCTCTCCCTCAGGGTACCTTGCTGCTAAGTCTGGTTTGCCTGTCCTGTGAATGGAAGTTAGTGGGATTGGCTCACCCCTTCTCTATAGGATTTGCTTACCCCAGTGATGGTTATTAGTTATTATTGGGCTAGAAGCAGTACTAGTGGTCTGTTTATCAATTTATTAATCTTCTCAGAGAACCAGCTTTTACCTTTGTTTTTTCTATATTGCTTCCAGTTTATGTATTTCTCTTCCCTTTTTAATATCTCCTCTTTTGTGCTTATTATAATTTTATTTATTGGCATATTTAAAATATATGTATATATATATATATATATATATACACATGTATATCAGTTCATTAATCATCTCTTTTTCATTTTTGTTAATGTATATTTTTAGGAATAGAATTTTTTCCTCCAAGGACTGTTTTAGGCATTCCAGATATTTCAATGTATTGTTATTTTATTTCACATAATTATTGTTTCTATGATTTGGGATTTGATATTTAAGAAATTAATATTTAGAATTTCCATTTTAAGTCTTCATTTGAATATGTGTCTTTTGTGGTACCTAAACCAATTATTGTTTATCTTTCATTATGCTCTGCAAAGGATGTAATTTGATATTTTTCTGCTGTTTACATAAATTATTTGCAGTATCTATGTGCATGGTCATTTTTAAAATTTCCATGTTACCCTGAGAAATACATATTTTCTTTTGCAGTCCCATTTGAAGGCACTGTAAGTCTTTTAGCTCTAGTTTCTCCAAAAACATGTTCAGTTCCATGTTTTTCTTTTTCATCATCTTTCTTTTATATTTATTCAAAGCTTTTTTCCTAATAGCAAAGTGGACATTGAAATCTCCTGTTACTTTTACTCCCAGTGAAGTTTTATAGATCAATTAATGTTTCTTTTATGGAATTTGTTTGGTAAGAGATTTAGAATATGTAAGTTTAATATTGATATTACTTTGTTGCCTCTGGTTCCTTTTCTCATATTGCAGTTTCCTTTTCTGTCTCTCTTTTTTTTTTTATTAACTTGTTTGTTCACTTTTAGGTTACAAGATTCTGTTCCATAGTCACTTCAGTTATAGATTTTTCTCCCCTTCCTCCCCATTCCCCACCTGACCCCCACCCATGGTGGCATACAATCATGTATAGGATCTGCAAACTCCTTCACATTGTAC
>CM053593.1:103406675-103448566 GCA_028646575.1 Pseudocheirus occidentalis
GAATGTGGCTCCTCAGTGAAGGAAGATTCATTGAGACTGAAGCCAGCTGAGAGAGAGGGAGAGAAGAAGAAGTAGAAGAAGAAGAAAAAGAAGAAGAAGAAGAAGAAGAAGAAGAAGAAGAAGAAGAAGAGAGAGAGAGAGAGAGAGAGAGAGAGAGAGAGAGAGAGAGAGAGAGAGAGAGAGAGAGAAATTCTCTCCCAGCAGCATCTGGAAGCTGACTGAGAAAAGAGATGGAGTTTTCATGAGACCAGAATCTGGTGAAGGCCATCCAGAAGGCCAATATTCCTTCTGGGTCCTAGAGCCAGCTAAACTGCTGGAAGAATGAAGAAACATGAACAGGATAAGATTTTGTTTATTCATGGCCTGGCTGATCCTTGAGTTCCAGGCTAGAGAAGTGGTGAAGAGTTTGAGATGTGCTGAACCCTGCAAACTTCAGTGTGTTCCAGGGATTACCCTGAGGACTGGACAAGGGCCTGGGAGCTGTTTACCTCTGAGGACTGGATGAGAACCTGGCAGCCGTCTGCTTCTGAATCCAGGTAATTGTTTGGCAGATTCAGGAGGGAGCTGGGACCATGGAAGGAGATCCAGGGAATCAGAGAGACAACCCAGAGTCAAGATGAATAAAAGACTTCCCCTTGGACTAAACTAAGGTTTGCTGGAAACCAAGGGGTAGAAAGTTTGTGTGGTTTTCTACAGACTATATTAATGATTAATGAATGATATTTAGTAATTGGGAATCTAGCTTAGTGACTAACTTCTAGATGAATGACTGATTAAGTTAATGGTTGCCCCACGAGTGGAAGATTGGTATATTGTGAACTGATTGATTGAATCTTTAAGTGAAAAGGGTTTCTCCCTCTTAGGGAAACCAGGTGATTCTTCTTATGTTCCTTGTTCTAAATATTGTGGCCACTGTAGTGAAAACTGTGTGGCCATTCTGATGTTAAGCTGTTATGAACACTATATTGTGACTTTCTGTAATAAGATGTAATATTGAGAATATTATATTGTGAATATTGTACTGAATCTTGATTTGTAATGGAATAAACAGAGTGTTCACTATCCCTGTGTACTCCAAATCTTAAAAGCTGTTCACAGTAGCATTCTTTTGGGAATCTGCTTGTGCTTGGCTTTACAAATGATGATCTCAAACAAAACAAAAACAAAATTAGACCTAATTAAAAGAGATAAGTGGTGGAACTAAATCTTGATAAAAAAGTACCGTGAAAATGAAATGATATATGTGCAACATAAACATAAATACAACAATTTACATAGCATCCAAATTCTTAAAGAAAAGGTTAAATGTATTACAAGAGTAAATACATTGTAAAGCTATATTAGTGAGGGAACTTAACTTTCCCCTCTCAGTCAGATAATTCTAACTATAAAATAAATAAGAAAGAAATTTAGGAGATGAATAGAACTTTAGAAAAGTTCAAAATGATAGACTTCTGAAGAATACTAAATAGGAATAGAAGTGAGTATACACTTTGCTCTGCTCTATTAGGTAACTGCATAAAAATTGATCATGTGTTAGGACATAAAAACTTGAAAAAATGCAGAAAAGTAGAAATATTAAATAAAGCCCTTTTCAGACCATAATGCAAGAAAATCTTATATTCAATGAAATGCTGTGGAAGCATAGATTAAAATTAATTTAAAACAAAGTAATCTAAACCTAAATAATGAATGTATCAAAGAATAAATCATAAAACCAACGAATAATTTCATTAAAGAGGATGAAAACAATGAAACATACCAAAATTTGTAGGATGAAGTCAAAGTTAAAGAAAAACTTATATCTCTAAATATGTACATCAATAAAATAGAGGAAGAGCAGATCAACCAATGATTTGGGCATGCAAATTTAAAAAAATACTAGGAAAAAAACAAATTAAAAATCCCTAATAGAACACCAGATTGGGAATCCTGAAAATCAAAGGAGAGATTATAAATAGAACTGAAACTAAGAAAACTATTTATTTAATAAATAAACCTTGGAGCTGATTTTATGGTGTATATTGAATAAAATAGAAAAAGCATTGATTAATTTGATTAAAAAAAGAAATCAAGTTAACAGTATCAAAAAAATGAAACAAGTGAATTCACCATCAATGAAAATGGAATTAAAGCAATTATGTGCCAGTAAAATTGACAGTCTAAGTGAAATGGATGAGTATTTAGGAAAATATAAATTCCCCAGATTAACAGAAGAAAAATAATGCTTAAGTAGCCCTATTTTAGAAAAGTAAATTGAATAAGGCATAAATAAGTTTGCAAACAAAACAAAAAAAAACAGAGGATCAGATGGATTTACAAGTGAATTCTACCATATGTCAAGGAACACTTCATTTCAATACTATATAAATTATTGAAAAAATAGGTAGAGAGAATCCTACCAAATTCCTTTTATGAGACAAATATGGAGATGATACCTAAAGCCATAAGAGAAAAAACAGGGAAAGAAAACTGTAACCCAATTTCCCTAATGAGTATTAATGCTAAAATTTTAAATAAAATGCTAGCATAGGGATATCACAACAATATATTGCAAAGATTGTACATGATAAGTAGTTGGGATTTATACCAGGAGTGTAGGACTGGTTCAATATCAGGAAACCTATCAACATAATGAACCATATCAGTAACAAAAAACAACAAAAATCATACGATTACTCAGTAGATGCAGAAAAGATTTTTGACAATCTATATCTATAATGTGGCTAAACTAGAAGCTTTCCCAATTAAATTGGAATGCAGTAAACATGTTGTCTAAGCATACCATCCTATCATCTGCAAAAAAGTGAGAGTATTGATTCCTCTGTGCCTATTTTATTCTTTTAATTTATTTTTCTCGTCTTATTACTCTAGCTAGCATTTCTAATACAATATTGACAGTATAATGGACATTTTTGCTTTATTCCAATTTAATTGGGAAGGCTTCTTGTTTAGCCCCATTACAGATAGTACTTGCTCTTGATATTCATTTTTGTCATTTTAAGAAAGTCTGCATTTATTCCTATGCTTTCTAGTATTTTTAATGGAAATGGATGTCATAGCTTGTCAAAACATCAAAAAATGCAGAAAAGTAGAAATATTAAATATAGTCCTTTCCATATTTCTTATCTTTTCAATATGTGGGGGTTGGACAGAAGACAAGGAGGGAATTTTGAAAATAATTATTTTTAAATGGATATTTAAAAATTTTTAAATGTAAATGGGAAAATGATTGGGAAATGTTTAACAGAATAAATAAGAATTCAATAAAACATTAAATAAATAAATTATTTTGGTTCTACTAATTTTCTGTCATTGCAATTATTTCCTCTGATATTGTGTGAGCAAATGTATTTAGGGAGTTTTCTTCCTCCTATTACATTGTTCAAAGTCCTTTAATGTTTTACATTCTTCACAGGTAGAACCCATTCTGGTTAGAAGGCAGAGACTTTACACAAGTGTAATGCCATGCACCAGCAGATTCCCAAAAAAATGCTACCATGAACAGCTTTTAAGGTTCAGATTACAGGGTAATAGTCAACACTCTGTTTATTCCATTACAAATCAAGGCAAACATTCACAAACATTCACAAATATATCACAATATAATATTCACAACATTACATCTTATCACAGAAAGTCACAATATAGTGTCCATAACAGCTTAACATTAGAATGGCCACAAAGTTTTCACTACAGTGGCCACAATATTTAGAACAAGGAACAAAAGAATAATCACCTGGTTTCTCTAAGGGGGAAACCCTCCTCACTTAATCATTCAGTCAATTCACAATATATCAATCTTCCACTCATGGGGCAACCATTAACTGAATCAGTCACTAATCTAGAATCACGATTACTAAATATCATTAATACAAATACAGTCATTAGAAAACCACACAAACCCTCCACCCCCTGCCATCCAGCAAACCTCAGTTTCCTCCAAGGGGAGACCTTTTCTTCATCTTGACTCTGGGTGGTCTCTCTGATTCCCTGGATCCCCTTCCATGGTCCCAGCTCCCTCCTGAATCCAGCAAACAGTCACCTGGATTCAGAAGCAGACAGTTCTTAGGTTCTAGTCCAGTCCTCAGAGGTAGACAGCTCCCAGGTCCTTGTCTGGTCCTCAGGGCAATCCCTGACATACACTGAAGTTCACAGGGTCCAGCACATCTCAAATCCTTTACAACTTCTCTTTCCTGGAACTCAAGGATCAGTCAGACCATGAACAAAGTCTTGTCCCAGTCATGCTTCTTCAGTCCAACATTAGTTCAGCTGGCTCTAGGACCCAGAAGGAATATTGACCTTCTGGATGGCCTTCACCAGATTCTGGTCTCATGAAAACTCCATCTCTTTTCTCAGTCAGCTTCCAGATGCTGCTGGGAGAGAATTTCTTTCTCTCTCTTTCTCTCTCTCTCTCTCTCTCTCTCTCTCTCTCTCTCTCTCTCTCTCTCTCTCTCTCTTTCTCTCTCTCTTTCTCTCTCTATCTTTCTCTCTCTCTCTCCTTTTCTCTCTCTCTCTCTCTGTATCTCTCTCTGTGTGTCTCTGTCTCTGTCTCTCTCTGTCTCTGTCTGTCTTTCTCTCTCAAGAAAACTCCAACTCACTTCTCAGTCCAGCAGCCCAGCTCCAGATGCTGAGACAATCCTGCTTCCTCCAATAGGAAAATTCCAATTCTGTCTCTCTGTCTCTGGAATTCTTGCTTATATACACACACTGGCCTCCTGTCTCATCCAGTCCCCTTCTTCCACATCAACAGGGGAGTTCATGCCTTCTCAACAGTGGACAGGGCTCACACCTTCTATACTTAGCCCTAAGTTACTAAGTACTAAATATCTGCTAAAATGATTGCTGTTATAACAAATTTTCAAGCGTGTCAATCATCTAATCAATTTGGAAGTTCTTTCCAATAATATAGATTGCAACCACCCCATTGCTTACCCATACTGTGCAATTCTCGTCATGCCTTCCTAGAAGTTCAATATAAGAGGTCCACCTTAGATATTTGCAGTTTTCCTTACTCTCTTGAACTTTACAGGGTCAGGTGCTCCACTTGTAAGTGAAGCATACTGGCCATCCACAGTAAGGTGGCACAGTGAATAGAATATTAAACTTGGAGTTAGGAAAACTGATGCTTGAATCCTGCTTCAGATGAGTAAGTCTTAACATCTTAATCTATCTAAGCCTCAGTTTTCTCATCTAGAAAATAAGAATAATTTCCCAATTTTCTAATTTCAGGAGTATTGTTGTGAAGATGAAATGAGATAACATATGTCAGGAAGTATGTAACCCATATAGTGTTATATAAATATTCATAATTATCACTTGCTATTGCCATATGACAAAGTTCTTTTTCTCTCTGTCACACAATTGTTTAATTAAATATTTTATTCTTACTCTCTAGAATTCTTCATTGGTTATATGTTTTAGCCTGTCCACACCCAATGCAAACCTTTCTGTTGTACCCTGTGTGATGCTAATCCTCAGTTCTCCAGAAGTAATGGTATTTCAGGTCTCGCCATTTCATAGCAATGGCAGTAAGATATTTTTTTTGGAAAATATGAGACTTTACTGTTATGGGAAGCTTAGAGTTAGTAAAAGCACTTTGCAGTTTCCAAAAGCAAGTCAGTCAACTCGTTGTTCATTTGTACTATCACAGTTAGACAAAATCTATAGGATGTCCAATTGGATGCTTGCTGAGATTTGGCAATAAACATTCTTCATCCTTATTTTCTTTTCTGTGTGGATGCAAAGATCAGACTCCTTTGAGTTAGTATACATCTCTTCCAGGAGTCTCTATTGTGTCTTGGAACTTGACACAAATCAAAGCATCATCCACAAACTGGAAGGTCTAAAAGAACTTGCTATTCACAGGGAATTCCTCTTCTACTTTAGCTCTTCCCTTTTCTTCTCCATTACAGTGAACCAATACTTTAGGGAAAAATGTATCTCCCTGTTTCATACTTTGCCTGATGCCTGTTCTTATACAGTCATGAAATAGCATTGTCCCTGTTGTTACATCTGTCAAAGAATTTTCAGTTTTCTTGTTATATGGATGAGACATACTTTGTTGTACAAGGGCCTATAAGGTTGCACTGAATCATTTTCTCTCCGAATTAACAAACAATAGGTACAATGTGAAGATCAGTTTTCTACAACCTTCAGTCAACTGTGAAATGACAAAAGATGTGATTTGTCATTTAATATCTCTATTCCTTATTAATACCCTCATTAAGGCCCTCAATTTGTATGTAGATAACCCTCATATAATTTTGTACAGGATGGAGAATGGATATATAGGTTCATAGTTATTAATGTTTTACTGATAACCCTTTTTTTTTCAGTAAGACCTGAGAGTTTTTTCCCATACCTTTTTTTACTTTCTCTTTTATTAAAGGCCCTTTAGATACCATGTAAATCACTGATTTAATGATTGTGTTACTTCTAACATGCATCTCTTTTCAATATATTTGATCTAATTCAGCTTCTTTTCTCATTTTTGCTTTCTAAAGTACCATTTCTATTTCTTCTATAAACAGGTAAGGGACTGTAATGCTTTTGTTTTTGTTTTTGTTTTTTTTGAAATTTTAAACATTTTTAAAAATCACTCCATTAAAATAGTAATTAATAAGAAATATATGATAATAAAAATCAAAGATAACAAATGTAGTCATAAGAAATTGTAAAATTAAAAAATTACCAGAGAATATTACACACAGTTTTTCTCAGAATTTAAATTTGGCAAAGTTAGAGCTACACATTCTAAATCTGGGATTCTTAATATGAGGGTTCCATGGTTAGATTTCAGGGGATCTGTGAAGTTGGATGGGGAAAATATTACATCTTTATTTCAATATAATTTATTTCCTTTATGATCTTATATATTTTATGCATTTAAAGATAATATTTTATGGGCTCCATAGCATTGGCCAGACTGCCAAAGTTATCAGTTACACAAAAAAGGTTAAGAATCCCTGATGTAAACCAATTGGGCCATTAGTGAAATGGCATGTTCAAAGCAAAACACCAGAACCATATGACATTTTCAAACAGAAAGACTGTAATGTTAGGATCCAAGTGTGGTGATTCCCCTATCTTTGATGGAGAAAAGTTTACTATGGCATTTTTTTTTTTTTACAAATCATTTCTACTTTTCTTCTATCTCTAGGCTTCTTTCTGTTTTCATCTCTGGATGTCTTTGGAATGACTTTGCTTAGTTCTATAACTTGCCAAGATTTCCTTACACTACTTTTATCCTCCATATTTCACTCTGATTTATATTGAACAGACAGACTGTCCATCATTTTTCATACAATTTTATAGATGAATTTATATTCTAACCTAGTTAGCAGCCATCTCTTTCAATTTGGTAAGTAAATATTTTCCAAAGTGCTTTCTGGGCTTTTTTTGTCTACTTGCCATAGCAATTAATTTACATTGGTTTAACTTCTGAATAAAAATATTCTGTTCTTCATTTCGCACTTAAATATTTTTCAGTAGCTTATTTAAAGAATTTAGAGTTAAATATTAATTAAATTCCACATATTTCCTCATTATTATTTCTATTTCATTTTCTTCTTCCTCCTCTTCCTCCATCATAATTCTTCTAGAATAATAATTCTGCTCTTAGCTCAGACACATTAATGGCCCTGTTATGCACAGACAGCTGATCCAAGGACAACTCCCAAATTCATAATAGCTATTTCCATGACTTATAGGGGCCTTATTCAGAGAATAATGAGAATAAAGCTGGGAAAATTTATATGTGGAAGTAAATGAAAGCCAGTGGCAGTTAAACATCAAGCTTAAGAGTTTTGATTTGATGCAACAGAAAATAACCACAAGTTCTTGAGCAATAATATAACATAACAAGAACAGTTTTTAAGAAAGATAGCCCGCAAAGCTGTACATCAGCATAGACTATAGTAGGAAAATGATGAATTTAGAAAGACCAGCATAAATGCAGCACGCTAATCCATGTATAAAGTACAGCTCTGCAGTTCTTACAGTTCAAAACGTATTGTTTATGGAGAAAAACATCATAAAAATGGTCAATATAAGCATCTTTTAGGATATAATATTGTACAGTGGAAAGAGAGCAGCTCATAATCTTCAAAGGATGTTGGAGAATGGGAAGGGCATGATAGGACTGGAGAAGAGCCAGCATCCAGGTTTTCAAAAAAGAAAAGTGAATGGAACTTCCAAATTATAAGCCAATGAATATGATGTAGATCTTTAACTATGTTATGATTCATATTATAAAATGAACTAGAAAAAAGTATTAATAACAATTGACCATACTAAACTAAACTCATTTCTTTTTCCATGAGAATGCTTTGAGTATTGTTTACTCAGATTTTACCAAAGTACTCGACAAATTTCCTCATGACCTTCTAGTAAAAAAGATAGGGAGAAATGGACTTGATGATGGCACAGTTCAACAGGTTGACAATTAGTTGAGTAACCTTGCCAAAATAATAATCATTAATGGCTTCATGTCAAGTCAGAATATCAACCACTGCCTCAGTCTAAAGGATTATAATTGAGCAACTTCCAAAGGGCAACGGAGATACATAGATCAGAAAAAATCAAAAGAATTATGCTATAAAAGAGATTTAATCAAAGAAATTAATGTCAAGGGAAAAAAGATGGTCCACTCACACAGTGAGGGATACCTCCAGTGAAGAATAACCAGTAGATTGACCTTATCTTCCTTTAGCATTCACAGGACATTAAGAGAATTAGAAGTCCCTTAGCAGGCTGAGTTGATACTCTTCCCCCAATGGAGGATATATGGGACCATACAAACAAAAATTTTCAGGATGGATTCCACTCTACTTTGCTGAAGAGTCCATAATGATAAGATTATAAGTCCATTTAAGTATTAAGCAGGTCAATGCAATGGAATATCACAGGTATCTAACATTGGATTGTGCTACTTAACATTTTTATTAACTAGATAAAGGCATACATAAAATATTTATTAAATTGTCAGATAACACAAAGGAGGGATAGGAGAGCATAGATTGGACTTTGATACTGGGAAATTTAGGCTTGATGTATGAAAATACTTCTTGGTAATTAGAGTTATTTAAATGTAGAATGAATTGCCTCAGGAGATGGTGTATTCCCCTCCCTGAAGTTCTTGAAGAAGAGGCAGGATGAACACTTGTTGGATATATTATATTCTTATTTATATACAAGTTGTACTGGACGGCCTCTGAGATCAATTCCAGTTCTGAGATCCTAGAATGCTATTATTGATGTTTCCTTCACCATAACTTTGTTCATATCATTCTGCCCGTTTGTTATTCCCCCTCTCCTTTAATGATTCCACTTTCCTCACTTTTTTCAGTGCTCTGGGGTTACCCAAAATACCCCTCCCTTCAAGGAGATGGCATCTTGACACGGAAAACAAAATGTACGTGGACAGGGTGTCTCAAAATTCTTTGGGTCATTTTAAGCTTATAATATCAAGTATTGAAATAAGTCTTAAAGTTTTAAGTACAGCTTTAATAGCTGAAAACTGCACTATGACTTTTGAGACACTTAGCAAGGGTCTATACAAGAAATCTACAAAGGTCCATCCTAACCTGACTAATTTATTCTAATTATTCTTTACTTCACATGCACTTAGGGACACTGTAATAAGCCCATAATATTCATTCATCATGATGTCATTTATATAACAAATATTTGTTGAATGCCTTCTATGTACAAGGTACCATTAATTTTATTTTCATGCCTCATCATGCTACTGAACCAAAATAATGTGGCATTCCAATAATAATCAAGTCATTAAACGCCCTAGTTCTTTTTAACATAATTTATTATTAGGATGTCTCCATCTCATATTTGTACAGATTTTTTTAAAACCCATATGCATAACTTTACATTTATACATACTAAATTACATCTTTTTACAGATGCCCATTTTGCCTGCTCTATTGATATATTATCAGACTCACTTCAGTACTTGCTTCAAGGGCCCTTGATTCCTTTGGTGGGATACTTATCCCATTAACATAAATCAAGACCCTTCTACACTCTATACATGGTTTTCTAGGTTATTGTGGCTGACCCAGTTAATTCTTTAAATAATATGGTCTGCAGATACATTTGAAGTCTTTCTAGTTTGATATGATGTCACAAAATTCTACTTTCTTTTCAGAAATCAGAGTCACCTCCATACCATAATAAGGCACAAAAGTATAACTTCAATGCGAAGGATCATCTTCATCATCATTATCATCACCAACACCACCAATAGCATTAGCATAATCAGTACTAGTATTATGCCATTTATTATTATAGATGTCAACTTTGCAGTAAGCATATAAGCTCCCAATTGTTTGATGATGTTCAGACAAATAATTGCTCTGTAGCTTTTTTTTCATATGTATATTCTTTGTCTCACTCAGTAGATGTCAGAAAAATACAGGTGTAGGGTACAATTGACCAAGTACAATGGTAAGGAAATATATGTATAGGGAACAGATGTAGCAAGTCACACCTATGAAACAAGACTATGATGCCTTTTCTTGATCTAGTGAGTCCTATTAAAATCTGCTGCCTGGCATGGTTTCAATGACAGCTAATTTGCTCATTGATAACTAGTCTGTGCTGACTTCTTGCAGGGTGCAAAGTATCAGTTGAATGGATCAAGCCCCTCTTGGTCTGGGTCAAAAAGGTCACTTGAGTACAATGCTGACTCTTCAGTGGTATTGGCTGCAACTGGGACGAGCAAGTCATTTGGCAACTGGGCTCCCTGTCAACCTGGGCTACCACATTACTGCTCAATCACTGCCAGTCTTTTCCTTTTTCCAATAAATTATTATTGACATCTTTTATTTTTACATCAACAAAATTTCCCCCTTTTTTTCCTTCTCCTTGACCCTCCCAGGGAACTATCCCATATAACAAAAACTTTTGAAGAACAAATAAGGAAAAAAGAAGAAAAGGGGATCTAAAAGTCAAAAGGAGTAGTTTATATTTGATCCTGTAGGCAATAGGGGACTACTGGAGTAATTAAATTGGGAAGTTACATGGTCAAATTTGCCTTTTAGGAAGATCAGTTAGACAGTTAAATGGAAAATGGATTGGAATGGAAAGAAGCTTAAGGCAAGAAGATTCACCAGCAGGCTATCACAATACTCCAGGAATGAGGTATTGATGGCTGAGACCAGGATGATGGCAGTGTCAGAGGAGAAGAGCATTCAAGAGATGTTGCAAAGGTGAAATTAACAAGTCTGGGGAGCAGATTGGATTTGGGGCAGGGGGACGTGAGAAAGAGTGAAGAGTAAAGACTGGCACTGAGGTTGCGAACCTGAAAGACTGAGAAGATTGTGGTGCCCTCCACAGTAATAGACAAGCTAGGAAGAGTAGGGATTTCAAGGGAAAGATAATATATTCAGCTTTTAATAGACTACTT
Source organism: Pseudocheirus occidentalis (assembly GCA_028646575.1). Lineage (NCBI taxonomy): Eukaryota > Metazoa > Chordata > Mammalia > Diprotodontia > Pseudocheiridae > Pseudocheirus > Pseudocheirus occidentalis. The sequence continues at coordinate 103,418,101 of CM053593.1, forward strand.
TGTATGATAGAACTCTTGTGACTTGGACAGACAGACAGAGACAATTTTCACAGACCCTCCTTCTTTCCCAGAATCAACTTCATCAGCATTCTATACACGTGTAAGAACACACATTAGTAGCAGTGAATGGCTAGTTTGGAAACTAGGAGGAAAAAATGTGTGGTACACTAAAATATTCCCCCCAGTTTGTTTTATGAAATGTGGATTCATCAATCTCTTTGATGTCCATCACTGATTCTAATGGAAATCTTCCAACAGATCATTTACTTTCTTAACTACACTAAGCTTCACTGGGTCCAGCATTCCTTTAGGCTTTAGAGGATCTTTGTACATTCCTCTGAAATGAAATCAAAAAGGTAAGTCAGAGAGAAGAGGAATAACTTCTTTAGACTGGGATTTTGTGCTCAAATGAGGGAGGCATCATGACTCAAAAGGCTAAATAGTTAAGTTTGAAACCCCAGGGTTTCAGAGTGCCAAGCCTTCTCAGTTGGTGGCTAGGTGACTACAGTCAAGAATTTAACTGATTCCTTTGTCTATAAAGATCAAGATGATGCCACCCAATTACATCTGGAAGACAGTAGGGTTCAGGGGACTGGGGAGTAGGATTAACTGGTCACAAAAGAATTAAAACTCTCCTTGGGAATGTAGAAGTTGTACAAACCATTTCTTTCCATTTTTAAAGTTTTCATAGTCCAATTGAAAAATCAAAGGGCTTTGTCTAGGAAAACATTCTCAATTTTAAAATCACAAACCCCAAACCAATAATGTTTATCATGAAAAGAGATGAATAAGAAAAGAAATTTCATCTGTCCGATGACTGGGACTTATACTAAGTCAGTTGCTTTTTGAGATCCAAGGAAAAATTAATATGTATTATATCAAGACCACTTCAGCCCTCCAGGGGGTATCAAAGGCTTAGAGAAGAGTTACCACTATTACTGCTGCCTGGTCTCAGCCATATCTGTGACCCCTCACTGAGACTGTAGTAGAAAGGGACAATGGAGTGACATGACAACCTTTGCCCAGGGGCTTCTTTCACTTGACAATCCTCAAATCTACCATTAGAGTCAAGAAGCAATGAATATAAATCCAACCTCAGACACTACCTCCTGAGGATGTTGTGAGAGTTATACAAGATATTTATAAAGACTTTAATAACACAGTGCCAGCCTACATACTTGCTTTTCAGTTGCTTCAGTAATGTCCAACTCTTCATGACCCCATCTGCTGTTTTCTTGGCAAAGAAACTAGAGTGATTTGCCACTTCCTTCTCCAGCTCATTTTAGAGATGAGGAAACTGAGTCAAACAGGGTTAAGTGTTTTGCCCAGCCTCACATAGCTAGTAAGTGTCTGAAGCCAGATTTGAACTCAAAGAGTTTTCCTGACCCCAGGCCTTGCACTTTAACCACTGTGCCACTTGGTTGCATATAACAGGCACTTAATAAATGCTTGTGAGCTTGCCTTCCCTTTTGTTTTTACCCTATTCACAGTATTTCAAAAGTCCTTAAAGTTTTTAAACAAATTTGGATCCTTTTCTCAAGTTTCTGAGAGAACTCTTTTTTTTTTTACTTCTAAAGGCTATTTCATATATTTCTGCACTTGATGATTCTTTCCCTTCACATTGACTCTCTGCTTCTGCTCTCTGCCATTCCTAATCCATTTTGCATATGGCTGCCAAATTGATATTCCTAAAGGACAGATACGATAATGCTCAGAATTCTTTAATTACTCCTTTTTGCCTCTACAAGGAAAGACTAGAGTCAGGAAGAACTGAATTCAAATCAAGCTTCAGACACTTATTAGCTGTGTGACCCTGGCCAAGTCACTTAATCCTGTCTACCTCAGTTTCTTCATCTGTAAAATGAGTTGGAGAAAGACCACTCTAGTATCTTTGCTGAGAAAATCCCGAATGGGGTCATGAAGAGTTGGACACAGTTGAAAATGACTCAACAACAATAAAAGTAAGATCAGCTCTCAGACATGACTATGGAGAGAGAACACAGACAAGAGCATTGTTGGTATTGTTCTTTTCAGAAGTGACAGTAGTTTGGGGGGACTTGAGAAAATCAAGAAGAGAGAGATGGGGTTGTCTCATAGCAGACAGAAACAGCAGCTGGCACCCGTCAAATCTCTATTTCCCTTCTGTAACATTCTGAGAAATAACTCACCCATCAAATTGCAATTCCCTTCTGTAAGATTATGAGAGCTGACCTCCATCTGAATGAACAAACTGAGAGGTGCCTATTAGAGGTCTGGCTCTCACTTGCCTCAGAGCAGGAGCAAAGGAAAAAACAAGTCCAAGGAAAGAGGGACAAAGCATAGAACCTACCCTGACTTGGCCTTACCTCAGTTTGTTTTTCTTAGATTTCTGGTTCTAAAGAACATCTGTGCTGGATTTTACATTATTTTACATAAATATATATGGTGGTCAACCTTGTCCTTATGTTGCTGGACATCCCTTTGTTTGTGGCATAGAGTCACACAGGAGAGAGGGACCTTTCCTAGGAATAGGGCTAAGGTCTCACACCTCAGTGCATTGTTAGAGTGCTGTCCTCTAACTGGGGACAGTTAAAGGGACATAAGTATCCTACTAAGTATAGAACTACTGTGAATTCAGGTCTTATGGCATAACTCTACCTTATAGACATGAGTTAATGCTACAGTACGTAATTTGCTTATTTTAAATGAATATGCTAATTCAGTTATCATTACCAAATGAAGTAAAAATATCATTATAAAATGTAATCTGCTTCTTTATCTTGAACATCTTCCTCCTTGCCAGTCCAGACATTTTCATTCACTCTGCTTTTTAGCCCACTTATTTAGTTACCTCCCACCCTGTTATATATTACATCTGCCTATTCAAATGTAAGTCCCTTGAGAGACTGTCCCCACTTTCATAGGAGTATAGTATTCCCAGAACTTAACATTGCTCTTGGCACATAGTAAGCACTTAATGATATATAGTACAACCTTCTCACTATCTTGGAGGAAGATGGATTTTGCCATTGTAGCTCTATAAAATAATTTAAAACGGGTTCTACTTTAACTATTTTATAGGCAAAGAGAATGATAATATACAAAATTTAGAATACAAATAATACCTTAGAGTTACTGCACTTTTATAAATAATAAAAACCTGACATTTCAGGGATTATATCATGTCATCTTTATAAAAGCCCTTGAATGAATAATGATAACATTTATATAGCCCTAACTATGTAGTACACATTGTGCTAAGTTCTTTACAATGATTATCTTATATGATCCTCACCTACAACACTGTGAGGTAGGTGCTTTACTTTCTCCATTTTTTTTTTGAGGGTGGAAGGTAAGGCAATTGGGGTTAAGTGATTTGCCCAAGGTCACACAGCTAGTGTTAAGTGCCTATGGGTGAATTTGAACTCAGGTCCTCCTGACTGTAGGGCTAGTGCTCTATTCACTGCACCACCTAACTGCCTTTACTATCTCCATTTTATCAATAAGGAAACTAAAGCAAACAGATGAAATTACTTTCCCAGGGTGCTAAAGCTAGTAAGTATCCAAGGCTGGGCTCAGTCTACCTGATTCCAGTCTAACACTTTCTCCACTGTGCTCAGCTATATAGGTAACATAAGTACTTTTTATTATCACTCCCATCTTGCAAAGATAAAATTGAGCATCAGGAAGGTTAATCAACATATCTCAAATCACACAATACTGACATTGGTACTCAAATTCAGGTCTTCAGGGTTCAAGTCTGCTCCTTTTCCTACCAAGCCAGACTATACCATGTCCAGAAACCATAAAGGGAGAGTAAGTGGTTGGAAAATGACTTGTTCAATGCTTACATTCTGAAATAATTGGGATAGGTAATAAAGGTGCAAAGAAGCAGTATTACATGGGTACACTATTTATTCAATCCCAAGATTCACACAGAGGATCTCAGTCTTCAATGCTTGATTTAAAAAATAATTTTCATCCTTTAAATCTCATAAAATATATGCAAAACTTTCGGGATTTACTGTACGAACTTGGGAACTTTACACTCAGTAGGCTTCCCCATGATCACAGTGAGATGGGTCTTATTTCTGCTTTCTGCTTATGTAAGAGAACAGGGGCGGGTGAACTCCCTTCAGAATTCCCATAAAACAAAAACAGTTGCTGGACTCTCCCAACTAATGTCTTTCTGAGAGATTATTGTTCTCCTCGGGTAACTGAAGTCTCTTGGCCTTAGACTTCAGTCTATCCCTGCACCTGAGGTATGTGAAATCCCTCAACAATCAGCTGCTTTACAATTCTTAGATCCTACTTATCAACACTATTCAAGCTTAGCTGCAGATTAACTGTTTTGCACAGATGTTTCTGGGCATGATGGATAGCTGTGGTGACTGATGAAAAGAGTAAGAGTCAGGAAAGTTATTGGAGGAGAGCTGGGGAAGGAGTAGGAGGGAAATAGTTACCACTTTCTACTTGAGGAAAAGAATAAAAGTCTCTCATCTATGGTTTCAAGCCTGCTGTAATCTAATAAAATGTTTTGCTGGGGATTGGGTAAAATAAAGATTCAGTCTGCCTGGATCCCACTTTATTGTGCTCTAGGATAAGGCCTGCATTCACTGCTGTGGGTACATCCCCCAGTGTTATTATCACTGATGGCACAATAGGTCTAGATTCAGGAAGATTCATCTTCCTGAGTTCAAATCTGGCCTCAGGCATTTACTAGCTATGTGACCCTGGGCAAGTCACTGCTTTCTGTTTGCCTCAGTTTCCTCATTTGTAAAATAATCTGAAGATGGAAATGGTAAATCATTCCTGTATCTTTGCCAAGAACACCCCAAATGGGATCACAAAGAATCAGAGACAACTGAAAAATGACTCTACAACAACAAAAACATGGAGGTGGATTAAGTTCCATACGACACCAAAACCACAAAGATGTTCAAAGCCTTTTGAATAAAGTAGCTATAAACAAAAGGTAAAAGAGGCAATGCATTTTATTGGAAAAAAAACTGGATCAGAAAATGTGGGTTCAAGCCTGAAATTAGATACTTTTTAGTAGCTTAACTTTAAAAAGGTCATTCCATTTGTTCCATCCAAACTGGTCTACTTGCAGTCCCCCCCCAAATGGCATTATATGTCCTGTTCCCTGCCTTTGCAAACACTGGTTCCCCTTCCTAGGAATATCCTCTATCCTGACCTGAATCCCTAGCTTCCTTCAAGGCACAGCTCCAGGGTCAGTTTCCACACAAGAACTCTCTTGATGTAATCATTCTTAGGGTCCTGGACCACCTCACTATTGTTTCGTATAAAATTTGCATTTACTTATATGCATGGATTGTTTCTGCGTTTATCTCCTTATCCCCAGAACTGAGGACACTTCCTGGCACAGAGTATGTGCTTTTGTTTGTGGAATGAATGTATCTTATTATCTAGCATTCTTGTGAAAGTACCTTCCTTCTCTGAAACAGGGCATATTGTAAGCTACTGATTCATGAACAGATTTCTGAGTGATAGGATTCAGAGAATTCTGGGGCCTTTTGGTACTTCTCCCAATAAAAATAACATTAATTCTTTCAAAGCTAAGAAAAAATTTCAACATTTTAAAAGTCATCAAAACTGATCAATAAACTGAAAAAGTTAAAAAAAAATAGGGTTGGCTAGGTGGCGAAGTGAATAGAACACTGGCCCTGGAGTCAGGAGGACCTGAGTTCAAATCCAGCCAAAGACACTTAACACACACATACACAAAATAGCCATGAGATCTTGGGCAAGTCACATAACCCCAACTGCCATTCAAAGAAAAGGCAAAAAAAAAAGTTTAAAAATATGTGCAATGAGTAAGACCTGTGGACCTACTACCTCCACAAAGGGGTAAGTAGGGTTTAACTTCTTATATCTCTTCATTCAAATCTCGCTTGACCTTTCTAATTTTGTTACATTTAAGTTTGATTTATTTTTTTGGCGTGTTCTTCTTTCCATTTACACTGTTGTATTTACTATGTATATTATTGTCTTGGCACTGTTTACTTCACCCTTCATCAATTCCTATAGATTGTTCTGTGTAATCGTGTGCATCACACACGTCATTTCGTACTCAGCATATTCAGTAATATTCCATTACATTCATGTACCATAATTTGTTTAACCATTTGTAAAGCCAAGCACAAGCAGATTCCCAAAAGAATGCTACTGTGAACAACTTTTAAGATTCAGATTACACAGTAATAGTGAACACTCTGTTTATTCCATTACGAATCAAGATTCAGTACAATATTCACAATATAATATTCTCAACATTACATCTCATTACAGAAAGTCACAATATTTAGAACAAGGAACAAAAAAAGAATCACATGATTTCCCTAAAGGGGAAATCCTTTTCACTTAAAGATTCAATCAACAATTCACAATATACCAATATTCCACTCATGGGGCAACCATTAACTTAATCTGTCACTCATCTAGCAGTCAGCCACTAAGCTAGATTCCAAATTACTAAATATCATTAGTCCCTAATACAATCATTAAAAAACCACACAAACTTTCTACCCCTTGGTTTCCAGCAAACCTTAGTTTAGTCCAAGGGGAGGCCTTTTATTCATCTTGACTCTGAGTTGTCTCTCTGATTCCCTGGATCCCCTTCCATGGTCCTAGCTCCCTCCTGAATCTGCTAAACAATTACCTGGACTCAGAAGCAGACAGCTGCCAGGTTCTCATCCAGTCCTCAGAGGTAAACAGCTCCCAGGTCCTTGTCCAGTCCTCAGGGCAATCCCTGGTACACACTGAAGTTTGCAGGGTTCAGCACATCTCAAACCCTTCACCACTTCTCTTGCCTGGAACTCAAGGATCAGCCAGGCCATGAATAAACAAAGTCTTATCCTGTTCATGTTTCTTCATTCTTCTAGCTGTTTAGCTGGCTCTAGGACCCAGAAGGAATATTGGTCTTCTGGATGGCCTTCACCAGATTCTGGTCTCAGGAAAATTCCAATTCAGTTCTCAGTCAGCTTCCAGATACTTGGAGAGAAACTCTGTCTGTCTGTCTGTCTGTCTGTCTGTCTGTCTGTCTCTCTCTCTCTCTCTCTTTCTCTCTCTTTCTCCCTCTCTCTTTCTCAGCTGGCTTCAGTCTCCATGGAACTTTCTTCACTGAAGAGCCACATTCCAATTCTCTCTGTCTGTCTCTAAAATTCTTCTTTATGTACAGCACTGGCCTCCTGTCTCAGCCAATAACCTTCTTCCAAGTCAACAGGGGAGTTCATACCTTCTCAACAATGGACAGAGTTCACATCTTCCATACTTAGCCCTAAGTTACTAGGTGCTACTTAGCCATAAGTTACTAAGTGCTAAGTATCTGACAAACTGATGACTATTATGCCATTTCCTATTTATAGGCATCTATCCTGTTTCTAATTCTTAGCAATCACAAAAGGTGCTCCTGCAAATATTTTGGAGTACATAGGGAACTTTTTCTTCTTGATGGCTTCTTTGGTCATAAACCCAATATTAGAGTTTCTGGTTCAAATGTACAGACACTTTAATCATTTTACTTGCACAATTCTCAATTGCTTTCTGAAATAGTTTTCACCTTTTACAACTCCACCAATGTACCTATTGTTACACAACCCTTCCTAAATTGACTGTTTCTATTTTTGTAAATTTTCAAGGTTTAAACTGAAACCTCAGGATTGTTTTTATCTTCATTTCTATTATTATTAGTGATACAGAATATTTTTTTCATGTGTTTGTGAATACTTTGCAGCTTTTTTTGATAACTATTTGTTTATATCTTTTGACTGTCTTCTGGAGAATAGCTATTAGCCATATATGTATATATGCACATATATACACAGATACACACACATAGATACATGTATGCCTGTTAATATACATTTGTATACGTATGTATATTAATAAACAGATAGATAGATAGATACCAAAACTTCATCAGAAAAATTTGACTTGAAAATTTTTCCCACTCAACAACTTCCCTTCTTATAGTAGATGAATTAATTTTGTCAATACAGAAGCTTTTTCATTTCATTTCATTTCAAATAACTAATTATCTATTTTAACTTTTGTAATTGCCTCTCGTTTGGTTAAAAATGCACCTTTTACCTATAACTGGGAGAGATGAATTATCTATTGTTCTTTCAGGTTTTTATAGTATGATCTTTAATACTAAGGTCAGATATCCACTTAGAATGTATTATAGAATGTGGTATAAAACATTGGCATGAACCTAACTTCTGCCAGACTTCTTTTGAGTTTCCCCAGGAAATCCCCTTGGTAATTTATATTCTCCACCTTATCAAACACTTAGTTATTGAGTTCTATTGTTTCTGAATCTCTCTTGTCTAGTCTGTTCTGCTTATCTATCATTTAACTAATAACTGATGGTTTTAATGTGTTTGCTTTATAATATAGCTTGAGGTAAGGAAGTGCTATTCCAACTTCATTCTTTTCATCATTTCCATTGCTATTTTAGATCTTTTAAAATAAGTCTCATTGTTTTTTATCAATTTCTGTAAAGTATTTCTTCGATAATTTGTTTGGTTTAGCAACAAAAATGTTCATTAATATGTGCCGTATTACCATTTTTATTCTATTTGCATGGTCTACCCACAAGCACTGGATAGATACCCAGCTATTTAGGTTACTCTTTATTTCTTTAAGCAACTATGTAACTAAATCTATATAGTCTTTTGTATAGTTTAGGAAGTTGATTCCCCAGATATTGTATGTATTTTGTAGTTATTTGGAAGAGATTTCCCTTTCTATTATTGCTTCCTGTGTTTTGGAATTATTACATAGAAATACAATTGATTCTTTGAGGATTTGATTTGCAATTGCAACTTTGTTGCAGTTATTAATTCTCTCAATTATGATCTTTGCTGATTCCTTGGTTTTTTCAAATAACTATCACATCAGCAACAAATTGAATAGTTTTCTCTATTTACCGATTTTTATTCCTTTCTCTCGCCTTACTGCTGATGCTAGTGCTGCTTGTTGATTTGTAGATTGATTTATTGGTGCTAGATTGTACAACAATTTGAATGCCAGACAGAGGCATTGAAATTTTTGTTCAATGGGCATTAGGGAACCCCTAAAACTGTTTGTATTTTACAGTCTTTATTTCGTGCAATTCCATTTACTTACTTTCTAAGTATTACATGTAACCTTACTTTTAAAGCACTTTCATCTTTCTCATGTCCCTCTCATAGCAAGTGAGAATATTTGATAACCATATGAATTGGACATAATAAGAATCCAAATTTTAATTTTGGGTGGATTATTTTTATTTAGGGGACTTTATTTTGAAACATTCCAGAAACTCACATATAAATTCAAAAGTTATTATCAAAATGTGTGACTGGTTCTACAATTACCACAGATTTTTACTGTAACCTTATACAACACACATTCATATTGTAATTGCTTCTTGACATATTACACACCTGAGTTATATGGTCCCCTAAGTCACCTCCAAAACCTTCTGTGATTTTTTTTTGTCTACAAAGAATTCACACATAATGTGCATTCTTTAAATTGCCTTGAGTTCAGTGGCAGTCTTTGCTGTTTAAAAAGGTGTAAAGAACTATGAGCAATATGCAGTCCTGAGCAATGTAAGAGTTATTTTTTTTCTAAGTGTGCAGAATTCCTCCTTGTGGTCATATCACACAACCAGTCAGATGTAGAACTTCAACTACAATCTCCAGGAATGCAGGACCTGAGTGTCTATCATCTATCAGCTGTGTTATCTGAGAAAATGCATGTGTGCCTACCCCAAAAATAACTGTCTGTGACTCCTGGAGTGTGGATGGTATTTAGGATATAACTCTGTTCTTAATTCTTCTATTCTCTCAAAAATCACACAGAAAAAATTAAATTACCCAGAAAGGAAGGGGATAAGGGCAAAGGCATTCACTGGCTCCCTTTTATAAACTGGCAGAAAGGGGTATAATAATATATAACCAATCCACAATCCCCCATAATGAAAACCTAGCCTATGGGAGTCACCTAAGAATATGTCTATATCATCTGCAGGGAGAAGCTCTCAAAAGTCCCAAAGAATCATTGCCCTGTAAACTCATCAAGTTGACCAAGAAATTTTCCTGATCAAACCCTTACAATAATAGCCTACTATAACTTGGTGTTCAAGCCTGGACATCTGCATATGATTCTCCTTTCTGATGGAGATGACGGGGAACTAATGATGAACCCCTACAAGGCCCTGGAATTTCCTACATGACCCAGGTCCCTAGCATTCCCCTGGGGCACCTGGCCCTTCCCTGTTAATCCTTTCAACTGCCCTTTCACTGTAGTCCTCATTGTTTGCACCTGGCCCCATCCTGAGTGCCACTCCTTGATTCCTTCTAGACTCCTTCTCTGTTACTTTCAGGTCTGTTACCTCCAGGTCTGTTACCTCCCAGGCACCCCAGACTAGTCGGCCGTTCCTACATCACATCCAGATCTTCCCACAGTCATACTGTATAAAAGGTCCATTTTGCCTCCATTGAAGGGTTCAGATTCTTTAAGAATCTGGCCTGCTTGCATTAGCAATACAAACCCTCAGATTCTTAAAATCTGGGCAAAAGCATGGACTCTTAAAATCTCACCCACCACAACTGGTATTTTAATAATCCTTGTCTCTGACTGAAAGAAGGCTTACTAGGCAGGATATGCCTCTTTAGTTCTTGAATTTTGAGATTCCTAGCACCCCTGGACTGCAACAAAGAAAAATCAGACCCTTTATTTCATGTGTGAAGGGCAGAGCTGAGGAGAGATTTAGAGAGAAGAGATCCTTCTTCTGGATTCTGGTGAAAGAGGACACATGTAGTTCTCTCTGTAGGGAAAAGTAGCATATAGACTACCTGCTTCCTGTATATGTCTCTGATTTCCAGCCTGCTATCCTAGAGCCTTTGGGAGAATTTCGCCTTGGCAAGATCTAGAAAGCTGTCTCTCACTCAAGCTGAGAAATACCCCTCCTAGTGGAAGAGCTCATTCACTCTGTGTTTTGTCTGGAATACGGTGGCTAGGTGATACAGTTTCTAGGTACTAGCTAGGTACAGTTGCTCCAGCCTGGAGTGAGAATGACTCATCTTCCTGAGTCCAAATCTTCCTGGATTTGCATCCCTGGGCAAGTCACTTAACTCTTTTTGACTCAGTTTCCTCATCCTTAAAACAAGTTGGAGAAGGAAATGGCAAACCACTCCAATATCTTACCAAGAAAACCTCAAAAGGGGCCTCAGAGAGTGGTATAGGACTGACACAACTGAACAACAATAATAACATTGTATGGAATATTCTTATCTGCATAAATTCTCTGAGCTCTATTTTCTGCCATCTTGGCTAAGTGGTTTTATTCACTATTCAACATTTGTAATGATCTTTGTATAACTAGCATTTGGTGAAAGAGGAATTAAGTCTTCAGATACAGCTTGGGGTATTACTTTCTCATTAAGGGATAGTGACAAGGACAGTGACCTGAACCTTATAATCATTTTCCCTAGGCTAACTTTATTTAAGGGGAGGCAGATAAATATAATTTTAGCCTGGTATCCTCTTTCTAAGAAGAGGAAAGTGGGCCAGCTTAATGTCCCCAATCTCTTTCTCTCTTCTAGGAAGGACAGAGATGAGGAGAGATGCTGAAGACATTTATTCATATACTCCTGAGAGCCTCATTTTGACCAACCCATGAGGACATAACCTACAGCAGCAACACATAACTTTATACAACCACTAAACAGTTCTATGATCACTTTCTGAATTTTAATTGTGTCTCCTCAACAAAATTATTAGCTTGTTGAAGACAGGAGTACTGCCTTATACCATTTTTTTCATATCTAATACAGTGCCTGGCTTATTGAAAAACCTTTATTAGGTACTTATTAAGAGCCAGGCACTACGCCAAAAAAAAATTTTTTTTCAATAAACTGGCGCAATTAACCCTTTTGTCTCTTGTAGTTTTCATTTATCATTACTAGATATATAGCTCTGAAAAACCAGACTCTGTTATAATCCATTGTGATTCAAATAGAACTACTTGACAATGCTTTTAAACCCAAATCACTCAGGCTTTCATTGATTGACCAATAATAGGTTCCAGCCCAAGCTTGCTCAATGTTTGGGTTTTGGTGGCTCATAGTATAAATAGCAATTGTTTCTGTTCTGACTAGAAACTCTGAAGGTCTTCCCCTCCTAGACTGATTCTTTTATGAAAGCAAACTAAGCCATCTGTTGCCTCTATTCTTATGTAGCCTGTAACTGTTGTATAGGTGTCATCTCAGACAAACTGAAATCTGGGGAAAACCTTAGCTTAAACAGGTCTATGTCTCCCACTCCCTCTGGGGTCATCACTAGTCATCCTGACCTATGTCTTGCCACTGGAATCCAATGCCTGTGGAGAAGAGAGGCTGATGACTTTGTGCCACTCTGCCTCACTTAAATCCAATTCACTTATAAAGCAAGACATCACCCTCCTAATCTCCATTGGTTCTCTTCAGGAATGAAGGACAAACAACTGAGACAGAAATAAAGGCAAAAATATAGTCCCTGACAAGGAGTTCATATTTATTATTTGTATTTTTAGAAATTTACATTTTTGTTATTCCATCATATAAATATATTATATATTGTAATTTTAAATTATTCTTATTATTCATATTTATTAGGGAGACAACACATACATAAGACACATCTCTCTATCTCTATGTAAATAGAGATAGAGAGCTATCATGTACATGGAAGATAATCTCAGAGGGAAAGAACCTTTAGTGGGAAGAGGAGTGGTGTTGGAGGGTGGAGGGAGATCAGAAAGGTCTCTTGCAGAAAGCAGCATTTCAGCTGAGTCTGGAAGCCAGAAAGCTAGAGATAAGGAAGGGGAACATTCTAGGCATAGGATAGAGTCAGTAAAAAATGACAGAGCTAAGGGACAAGGCATCAAATTCAAGCCTTTAATCAGTGTGACGCAAGGCCTAAATTGTTATTGAATTAAATTAAAACGAATTGATCTAAATAGAGTGAACTGGAAAGAGAAGCAGCATGGTTTGATGTTTAGGAGTCTAGACTTGAATGGAGGAAGACTCAGGTTTAAAACTTGCCTTCAATATTTTGCTACATCTTGTCAGTCCTGTGCCTTCATTTTCTCATCAGTAAAACAAGGTTAGATTCAAAGGACTTTAAGATCCCTTCTAACTCTAAATGGATTATTCTAGAAATTTTCCAAGCAAAGGAGAGCTTTAGTGATAGCCACCCCATACCATAGGGATTTGCTTAGCCTGCTTTATGGAATGGGGTCAGTCCTCATAAAGACGCCCATTTTTCTGAAGGTACCAAGAAATTGGCATCGAGTTTGTAAGTTTTATAGCCAAAATGTTTCCATACCTCCTTGGCTCTCCTTGTGCACCTGGTTAAGCTGGAGAAGAAATTACCCTCTGGAAATGCACATCTGCCACAGACTCAGAAGAGGTATACAAGCATTCCCACATGTACCAAGATCTCCAGCCTTTGATCATCATGATAGGCATTTATTCCACTGGATAAAGCTTCCAGAACCCCTCTCTCTCTCTCTTAAAATTTTAGACTTTGCTCCCTCCTAAAGGGGGAAAATATCATAACAAGAAAAAAAATCACCTTTACTTGCATTCATATGACCAAAGAAAGATAATGGAGGAAGTGGGGCATGGGAGGGATGATACTGACTCAAAACTAATTAGCTGGTGAAATGAAGGGACTATCATTTGCCTTTCCTCCACCCTCCCTCCCCAAATCCCAAGTACACAGCACAAGACCCAATGATATGAAGGAATTCATGTGTCATAACTATAACCACAGACAGTGTCGGTCTCTTTCACTGTCTCTTGGTCTCATGGTTGCAGGGATGGGGTGAGGAGTAGGTGTCTTGCCTCATGGCCAAAGAAAAGTGTTGTGATTGACTCAGATTTTTATCTTTGAACTTCAAAGTTCTGACACAACTAAAGAATGAGCAATCTGCAGGTCAGATGCTCCATGTCTCACCATCTCTTTGCTTGATTTAGGGATTTAAAGAGCTAAATACCCACCAGCTGTCAAAGACATCTGGCTTGACAGCTGGAAAGCCAACTCAACAGGCTGCCAAGAAGAGTCATTGAAAATGACACTGTGTGGTTTTAGTGAGTTGGTGTTCATGAAGTACTGGCCTGGGAGTCAGGAGATCTGGATGCTGGTCTCAGCTCTGTCACTTAGCTCCTCTACAACCTTTAATCTATGACCTTAGTTTCTCTAGTTCACTGCTTCTCTCTAAAAGGAAGGAATTGAACTTGGTGTTCTTTAAGGTACCTTTCTCTTCTCAGTTCTCTGATTGTATTGCTACAACCATAAGAGTTATAAAAGACAAAGGCCGATGATTTTCATAAAACAAAGTTCTTCTAATTTTCCTCCTTTAGCTCAATCTTTTTTGGTAAAGATTTTAAAACTTAAAACAATAAAATGGCTATTATAATAATCAAAATGACTTTAAACAGCAAAAAAAATAATCAAAATGAACTTATTCACTCAGTGGTAGTCATGGGGGGAGAAAAAGGAGAAAACAGGAAAAAAAGAAATTTACATGACAGTTGAAAAGAATAGCAAATTGTACATGATAGATTTGCAGTTTTGAGGGTATTTAAAATTATACTATGATACAGAAATGCTTGTTTTATCCCACAAATTAAAAATGAATTAAATATTTTAATGGCCATTATCATTATTTTAATAAAGCAGATAAATTGAGAGGCAACATTTTCCCATGACAGGGAATTTTTAACTGTCCACTTCAAAAAGGCCCATTGTCAACCATTTACTGCAGAGACTTTCTGACTCTACTCCTACACCTGTTCATAATGCTAAAAAAAGAAAAAAGAAAGAAAATAACAAAACAAAATGTTGCTCTATAGCCCATTTTAAACACATCAATCCTGTTTTGAAATTTTCATCCAGCCCCCTAGTCTTAGCAGCTGCAGCCTTTCATCTGCAGGAGAGGTTAATTGACATTTCAGAAAGCCAACAGCATTGTGCCTAAGGACTCTATAAACATCTCCCCCAAATCCTGGGTGATAAATTTTCCTCTCTTTAATAAAACAGAGATTGTCCCATGCCAGCAGAACAAGGCTCTACTAACACAGGCCTCTGAAAACAATTCTCCCCACCACCACCACCACTGACCCTCTCCCTCACTCCCAAGTGAAGCATCTCTCCAAGATTTCCTTGTTCTTTAAGTGGAGTCATAAGTGATAGAAAAACTTGCGCCACATTATCAACTCTCCCTGATATTGCTTTTAACTGGTTTTCATTATGTATCGAATAAAATTTCCTGGTTTGGCACTCAGACCAAGAAATTTTATAGAGGCCAAATGGGAAAATACTACTTGCTCCAATCCCAATGTGCTTTTTTTAGACTCTAACCTGTGATATTGCTCCTGTGGATTAAGAATGAAACAAGGGTTTTCACTTTATTTTTAGAGCTGGATTTAAAATGACTATATTCCTGACTCACTGGCTGCATTATTTTTGATCCTTGGGAAGACTATTCCCTGAACATGGGAGTTTTATTGACAAGTTTCCATTTGAAATTATTAGTCAGTCTTTCCACAGAATGGTGAAGACTGGGCCACTTTGGGGGTGGGGGGAAGGGGTGGGGATAGACTATTCCTGGATCAATGGGTGTGACAGACCATGGAAATACTCAGCCTGCAGGCTCAAGCTTTCCTAGTCTGAAAGGGAAATGTGGCACTGCTGTCCTCCTATTCCCTTCCCCCAAATCCCAGTTTATAGTTATTCAGATGACAAAAATGAGGGAATTTTAGGGAGGGGGGAAGGATTCACATTTTACACTTAGACCTTCTCTCTGAGAATCTATATTTACTGCAGACCAAATAATTGAAGCTATGCTGGACCTTTCTTTTAAATCTCTTATCATGAGCATTCAGCTCATGATTCTAAAAGAGAGAAGCTCGAATAATTAAGGCAATCAAACAAAAAAAACCATAAATAATCTAAAAATTAGAAAGTACTCAGAATCTTAGATGGACATTCCTTCTGTGCCCAGTTCTCAATCCTAACGTTCTGTTCTTTTTTGCTTGCTGCCTGGGATTCACCTAGGTAGTAGATAGAGAAAGTGAGGAAAGTAAGATGGTTAGTCCCCACTAGGTTGTGGAAAGTTGACTGCTATACCTTATTTGTAAAATGAAGGGAAGACAAAAACTGAAGAAGTGTCCTTTTATCTGGCTGATCCAGTTTCTTGTTCAGATATGTCCTAAGCCCAGCTATACCCCATCTCAGCATAAAATAACTTCATATCCATTTACCCTAAAGCTCCCATGAATTTCAGGAGCCAAAAGCTTGCACTTTTCAATGATGAAAGCAATGGTTTTGTGGTCATCTTTCCCACTGCTTATGTGTATGAACAGCTGGACATTTGGATATCATATCCCATATAGGTCTCAATTATCATATTTTAAATATTCTTCTAGAAGAGCTAGACACTGTTTTCACTAGTCTTGGGGTCTCTGCTAGATACATTTCCCAAAAAGCTTTAAAATTGCCATAGGAAGAATTTCATATGTTTATTAGATCTCTAAATGTACTACCAGAAAGGGTTTAAGAAAAACACAAAAATGAAGAAGCTTATGTCCATTCTCAATGGCAAGAGCAGAGCTTCCTGCTTACCATGAGGAACTGCGCCATCCTGCTGATTCAACAGCCGCTCAGACTGTTATTAGAGGTTACTGGTTTTAGACTGCTAAGTTACAGGAAAAGTTTCTCCCTTTACTTGGTTATTTATAGTAGAATTTATAGGATTCTTCCATAAATCAGGGGAGGAAAATCAAGCAAATACCATGTTCTATTATCATAGTAGTGAAGTTTCACTCTGAAAATAGACTCAGGCCATTAAATATGTTAAATATAAATATAATGCACTAGTATATTTTTGAGTGCTGGTTTGATTCTTTAAAATCTAGCTCAAATTTTACCTCCTCCAGGAAGGCTTCCTTAATTAAGTCACTAGTCTTTCCATACTGCACTAAGTATTGGTTTTGTATTGTTTGTGTCAAAGAATTGTGGAAGAGTGTAAAGGAATACTTCAAAGAATGCCATTGAAGAAAATTATATTCCAAAAGATGGGCTGGTGATGTAAGCAAGGGTAGGGACTTTCCATATACTCTACTGGTATCATCAGAATGTGCTTATTTGTTTGTTTTAAAGCAAATAACACTCCCAGCACACTCCCACCCATGTTGAATTTAAGGATGCATAGATCAGAGTCACATAGAAAGAGCAGGCATGGAGCTTGCAATCTATATCTTTTAAGGAAATATTAAGATCCATTTGAATATTTGAGAATTTGCCTTTGTAAGTGCTCTTAAATTGTTCCTTTTTGAGTAGATTGTCATCTATACTCAAAAGAAATCTCAACAAGGAGAACTATGATTTCTATTTCTATGAAATCTTCCCCTCTCTGTCTAATATACTTGATAGAACTCTGCATATAATGAATGTCCATTAAATGGTTTTGATGAGTTCAAATGGTTTCTTCCAATCAGATTAAGATAGGTCATTTATACCTGTATTACATTTTAGTAGATCTGTGACTTGATATAGATGGCAACGCATCCCAACATTTCATCCTCTGCATTTCTTTTTCAAGTCTTCCAAACCTCCCTTAAGAATAGCTAATATTTATATAGCACCTGCTAGGTACCAGGCACTGTACTAAGCACTTTATAATTATCTCACTTGATCTTCACAACGAATCTAGGAAGGGGGTGCTATTATTATCCCCATTTTACAGGTGAGGAAACTGAGACAAACAAGTTAAGTGACTTGCCCAGGGTCCCACAGTTAGTAAATATCTGAAACTGGATATAAACTCAGGTCTTTCTGACTCTGACTCCAGGACTCCATCCACTGTGCCAGCTAATTTCCCCAGTAAGATCCCGTAGGGAATCCACTACTCTTAAAATTCTTTGTGGGCACAAATTATCAACGGGAATAAGTTAAAGTATGATTATTTCCCCTGGTAGTCCTTCCATTGCCCTTTGAGTAGTATGCAATTTTTGATTTTCAGAGAATATGGTATTTTATCATTTGTAGCCAAATAGAATGAGTAAAATGAACATATTATTATTCCCATTTTACAGATGAGGAAACTGAGACTTAAGGGTTAAGTGACTTTTTCATAGTCAAACAGGTTGCAATTCAGGACTTCTGAATCTTCTGATACTGAAGTAAGTCAGTATACTTCCACTGCCCCAGATGACTTCAGTAGACTAACTGCCTTTAAAGATTCCATCACCAGAAATCCATGCTTAATAAGACTCTACTATGTACAATACATTCTGCTACATATCAAATAATTATGTATCGATATCATATTCATACATGCATCTGAATATAGATTTCCTTAATGCTCAATATGGCATATATTCAGGGGTGTAAAAATTTAGAAGTGAAGGCAGTACTACAGAGTACTACAAAGACAATAACTACTATAAGAATTCAAAGGAGGAAGGACATGATGATCATGGAAGGTGAATTGCCAATTAATTTATGAAATTATCAGTTAATTTACTACTACCCAGAAAAAAGGAAAAACCTGGGAAAGAACACAAAGTCCAGCTCTCCACACTTGCTTCCCACTCTTGAATTCACTATATCTAGCTTCTTTGGGAATAGGGGTAGCTACAAATAGCTTACAATGCTCCCAGTTTATAACTAAGGAAATGGGACTGCAAGGGGATCTCTCTGGTTTGAGTAGGGGGCAGCGACACCTGTTTTGTTATATTCCCCAGGAAAGACCATGATTGCAGCAAGTGGGAAGTAATGTGTCTATCAGTCACACTTTAGTATGGCAAAGAGAGTACAAAAACAAATGGTCAGATGGAGGCAGATGGCATAGGGATGGGGGATGGGGTAGCAAAGGGAAATAGGCAGCACAGGGAAAAATGGGGAGGGGGGACAGAGAGTAACTTTATGTAACTTAAACAGAGTTGGGAGAACTTGGGCAAGGTGGGCTCAGAGCAGATAGATGAGTACTAGGGGCAGGGAGGAAGAAGTTTGGGGTCTTAGTCTTATCGGGTTTTCATAGTAGGGGGGGCAGAAAATTCTGATCCATAACACCTGGACTTAATTCATTAACATATTCACATTATCAAAAAGTTGTCAGTAGTAATACCTTAGGATTAACTCATTAGGATATTACTTAGTGGTGTTCTGCCCATTTTACTATCTATTCCTGGACTTATCTAAGGTATACAGATCAGGGCAGTTAACAGGACTGAGGGGACTTAACATAAGGCTTTCCCCAATTTAGCATGTAGTCTCAAGATGAGACCTTAGCTAATATATGAGACAGTTTCCAGTGACTCCTATGCTCTCCTAATTTATAAGATAATTTTCAAGTAATTGCAAATAAGGAAATTGTAAGTAAGGAAACATATTTTCTTAATTTATGGAACAGCCTGTAAGTAATTTCCAGGTTCCCCTTTGCAATCTATTGTTACCTTACACTAGCTACTTAGAAACTTTTTTTTTACTATATTTTCTACACTAACTACAAAGGGGGAGATGGGTCAGAGAGAACAAAACAAGATACCATTTTCACACCGAAGGTTTCATAGAAGAGGTAGGATTTAAACCCACATCTGAAGGAAAGCTTATAATTCAGAGAGACAAAAGAAAGAAAACTAGTGGAATGGAAATAATAGAAGTACTGGGGTGGAATGAATGACATGATGGAAGACAATGATTAGACCAGTGTGGTTAGTGTATAGGGTTCAGGAAGTTGAGAAGTACTATGGTACAACGAAAAGGCATTGGATTTAGAATCAAAAGACCTGGATTCAAATCCTGCCTGTCACCTTCCACTTAGGTGACTCTCAGCCAATTAGTTCTCTGGGCCTCAAATTTTTTCATCTGTAAAAGTGGAAAATATTGGATTGAATTGCCTCAAAGATCTCTTTCAGCTTGAAATCTATGGTTCAAGGACTAGTAGAAAATTAATTTTATAGGGTCATCATATTTAGAGCTGGGAAGGATATTAGAGATCATAGAGTCCCAGCTTCTCATTTTGTAGTAAATACTATTCATATTATTATTATCTTTCCAGATGGCATATGGTCAATGGAGAGGACAGAATGAAAGACTTATAGGTGCAGGGGGGAGTGGGAGCTGATAAGTGTTTGATAAGATTGGGATGAGGATATGGTTCGGGTAGTGGATTATTGGAATGCTATGGCGAAGAACACATTATAATAGGAGACTGATACAGAAAAATGTTGATGAAAATGTTGAGATAATACTAACAATTCAAATTTCTGTAGCACTCTGAAGTTTAAAACACTTTTGTCCCATTATATGTGGGCTCTCTGAAAACAGAGAATGTCTCTGCTCTTTAGTTTATGTCCCCAGTACTTAGTTCAGTGTTTTGCAAATAACAACTGTATTATAAAGGCCTTTTAATTTGTTCAATCACAGATCGTTTTTAGAGGAACTTGATGGCTATTTAATCCAACTATATATATCTAAAAATAATCTCTACTTCAACATGTATAGCAGGTGGTTTTCTATCTTTTGCTTGAGAATCTCCCCTGAGGGGGAACCCACTACTTCCTGAGGCAGCATATTCAGCTTAAAGATAGCTAGTTATGACACTTATTGCTTTCTTCTGGTTGCTCTCCAACTTATCTGGGTCCTTCCAAAAGAACTGGCACAATATTCTGGATGTGGTCTGACCCAAGGGATCTTTGAGGTCATCTAAGGGGACAATGGCATGATCATAACCACCCCTACTTTACATAGGAGAAAAAATGAGCCTCAGAGAGTTAAAATAACTAGGTCACACAGTTAAGTGTCAGAACTAGGACTGAAATCCAGTTGTTGTTTTTCAGTTGTTTCAACCCCATTTGGAGTTTTCTTGGAAAAGATACTGGAGTTGTTTACCATTTACAGATGGAGAACTGAGGCAAATGGGGTGAAGTGATTTGTCCAGGGTTACACAGCTAGTAAATGTCTGAGTCTGCACTCATGAAGATGAGCCTTCCTCATTCCATTGCCCTCTATTCACTGCACCACCTAGCTGCCCTTTGAACCCAGGTATGCCCTCAATTAAACACGAGCACCCTTTCCAACATATGACACTGGGTAATACGTTTAAAATTGCCATAGGAACAGCTCTCTGGTACAGCGGATAAAAGCAGTAGATACAGATTCAGGAAAAGCTCACTTCAAATCTTGCCTCAGACACTAGCTGTGAGACCCTAGGCAAATGACAAAGTCTTTTGGTTTCCTCATCTATAAAATGTGCATAATAATAACACCTACCTTCCTGAGTTGTGCTGAGAATGAAATGAGATAATATTGGTAAGGCACTTTGCAAATCTTGAGGTGTCATGTTAATGCCAGCTATTATTATTGTTGGGATTGTTGTTTCTACTATCATTATTATTACCAAAATAAGGATATGACAAGGAAAGGACAGTCCAGTGCTGGTCATTTTAGTGTCTTTGTTCCTAAGAAGAGACAACTCATTCTGTTTTCACTGTTCTGCCTTTGGAAACTACCAACACCGGTTCCAATTAGTACCAGATGGGATAGGGACTTTGTAATGTGGTTCCCTGACCACTGGGAACTGGAGGGAGTCCACTAATGTGTTAAGCAATCAAATAGCCCAAACTTGGCTAGGACTTCATTTGGTGCAATTTGAACTTCTGCTCTGTAGTCAGCCTCCTGTGATTCTACCCCCTCTGAAACCATTACCTCTCAGGAAAACTATCAAAAGAGCAGTTAGATCATACACAGCCACAGTGTCACTCAAGGGAATGAGTTTCTTGGTTCTCAGGCATCAAGTTTTGTTTTCCTGTTATCTTCTTCATTTCATGATCTCTAGCCTTCCTGAACCTAGATGAACCATTAGGAAGCTATAAAAATTGAATATCAGGTTGTACTGGAAATTTGTTTGAATTATTAGACTGATACCACATTTCTACACCTTTTTATGTCTACGTAATCCAAATTAATTAGACATAGCCGGATTTATTTTATTTCTTTCATCATAATATTTTAAGGCAGTCACTACTCAATACATTTTATCTACTGGGGGATTTTCAAGGGCATCATGAAGTAGTAGAGTATTAAATGTAAAATCAGGAAGATCACAATTCAACTGCTTCATTTTCATACTCAAAAGTCATATGACCCTGGGCAAGTCACTAACCTTGGGTCCTCAGTTCCATTATCTAGAAGAAACAAATAATAATACTTGTGATACTTGCCCTTATCATAGTACCTGACAGAAAGTAGATGTTTAATTAAAACCAATTGACTAATAAATGTCAATAGGCTCTTAATAAATGCCAGCTCAAGGTTATGTAAGGTTCAAATCAGAAGACATATGTGAAGTATTTGATATCAGTCATCATCCCAAGTTTCTCAAATCCTCCCACAACACACCCCCCTTCTGGGAGTAGGGTAGCATGTCAGCTCCACGAATCATTCATTGACCTGTGTAGGCACTAGGTTACTGATAAAGATGTGTGGTTTTTTTAAAAAAAGAGAGATGTCCTGGATTATAAATTGAACTCAGGGTGTCAGTAAATATGTTAATAGTAATAACAGCATACCTACTATATGGGAAGTCCTGCACTAGGGAAATTAACAAGATAGAAAACAGTATCCTTGTCTTCTGGGCTTTCTGTAGTAAACTAAGCCAGTGGTAGCAGACCAATAATTTGACTATACTTCACAATTCTGCTTGCCAATCGGAGCTAAAACTTTTTATCTCAAAGATCTATTTTTCTTGTGTTGCATTCATCTATTTAAAGGGAAGATACTCTTCCACACTGTACAAGGACAAAAGAAGTCCGTGAATGACTGGAGGTAAACATAATGATTAAATTCGATTAGCTGGAACATTGATTAAGCACTTTACTATGTACTAGGCACTATGTAAAGCCCTGGGAATACAAATATTGGCAAAAGGAAATATAGTCCCTGTGCTCAAGGAGCTTACACTCTAATGGAGGAAGATAATACATAAAAGGGACATGAAAAGTAAAAAGAGGCAAGGTGAAAAAGTTAGACACCAGGAGTAAAGTCAGATAAAGACATAATTGTGGCTATCCTGGACACTTCCTCAGACGTAGATTCTGGGCAGGATTTCCCTAATCTGAGGAGGGGACTATAGAGGTTGAGGCCTTTCAAGCATCAGAAGAAAGCACAATGGAGGTGTAAAAGTCAGGGGGTGATTCAAAAATGAAGTAAAGAACTTCACAGGAAGTATTTAAGGCTCCTTACAAAAGTGATTCTAACATAACTGTTTCTGGGGAATTTTTTTGATTTACAAACCGCTTTATCTATCTATCTATCTATCTATCTATCTATCTATCTATCTATCTATCTACCTATCTCTCTATCTATGTCTTTCTATCTCTATCATCTATTATCTATATCTATATCTATCTATCTATCATCTATCTGTCTTTCATATCTATCAATATTTTTGACAGGAGCTACTGGCCCTTTTTATTTAAAAATAAGTGGGCTGCTTCAGGACATGAAGCCTGTGCTTTCAAATGAAGGATGTTCAAAGGACAGTCTGTTCACAAAATTTTTGGAGACTCAGCACTGTGGGAATTACATGTTCTAATAAGAGATGGGTGGATTGGTATGGATGAAATAAGAGCCACCACCCCCCACACAGGCTGAGACCAAAATTGTTTTTGAGGTTCTAAAATATTCACATGACAACTTTCTATGTTTGGTTACAAATGGAAAGTCCCAAGATGCCAGGAAAATGGCCTCTTCCACTTTATCTTTTTTTACTCTTCATCAAATGAGCATATTAAAGTTGAGCAGAAGATGCATAAACTCAAGTTCACATGTACGTGAGGAGGGAAAGATGATCGTTGAATGCCTCCAGCACAGAAAACAGGAGGCAGGCCACTAGATTGATAGAGTCTCAAAGTTGAAAGTGAAATCAGAGTACATATAGCCACTGTGTTGTAGGTTGTCTGCCTAGTATTCCTTGGGACTTGAATAGGATCCTGCTTGCTCTTAGCTTAGCTCCTTTTTAGAAGTAAATTCCCATGTATCCTGTATTTTCTAAACCATTGACTTAACTAAACTCTGGAAATCTTAAGAATTTCTTTCATTCATCCATCTGTGCAAGATTCTTGATTGAAACTCTGTAATGCAACTTGGAATTCAATCAGTTTCAACACTTATCAGGTTTTGTTAAAGGGCAGGGACAATTTTTTCTTTCCATTTTGTCTTTATATACAAACATAAGATCTTGTATATGTTTAATAAATGCTTGATAAATTGAATTATGCTGAATCATTATCTCCCTTAACTTCATTCTCCTCTGAAAATAGAAATAATAATATTTCTACTACCTAAGAGGATCATTGTGAAAAAAATCATTTTGTAAATTAGGAACTTACATATCTTAATGGATCTGTGAGTTCATTCATTTAAATACATCCTCCACTGGTGGAGATTACAGTCTCTCCGGGTTGTCATATCTTATGCTGTCCTTACCTCTGATTTTCCATAATTTAGCCATAAAAGATATACCCAGTGTGCTAGAGTTCTCTGGGTATTTTATGCAAGTGCCAGTGTAATAGGGCAACTAGGTGGCACAGTGGGTAAAGTGCCAGGCCTGAAGTTAAGAAGACTTAAGTTCAAATCTGACCTCAGACACTTACTAGCTGTGTAACCCTGAGCAAGTCACTTAATCTTGTTTGCTTCAGATTCCTCAATTGTAAAGTGACTTGAAGAAGAAAATGGCAAAGCACTCCAGTATCTTTGCCAAGAAAATCCCAAAAGGGGGCATGAAAAGCTGGATAAAATGAAACTGAACAACAACCACCACTGCAACACCGTCTTTCTGTGGTTCTTTGCTCTTGCTATATTTCTAGCCCACCTCATTAAGAGAATATCTGTCTTATGCTTCACAACTTAATCACTGTTGGTTGCATGTATCAGAATCTAGTATGAATTTTTTTACCTATGCATCAGTGATTCCTTGTTTGAGGAAAATCTTTCAGGCTCTACATAGTCAAATGTTTTGTTTTTTTTAAATCAACAGAAAACTCAGTGGAATCATGTATTCTTTATACATGTCAATTGTGTAACTATAATGATATGGTGTGCTATAGAAAATTATCTGTGAAAGCCTGCCTGTTTTATGTTTTCATCAAAGATGCCCACAGTGCATGCATAGATCCTTCTTGATGAGAAATTTTTGTCATAAGAAGTCTGGCTAATGGATTGGTAATTACATGGTAATATTCATATAAGGTGATATACAAAGGCTAGTCTTCATTCTTTCAATCATTCACTCATCCAAAAACTATCTTTAAGCACTTACTATGTATAAAACACTACGTCAGATATTAGAAGAGATACTTTAATCAACTTCAACTCTATCCCTAATAGAGAGATAATACAATGCCTATATAATTACATAGTAACTATATTTCTAAGGGACCTACTTTTTGTGCTTCCAACTTTAAAAGCCCTTTGTGGCTAGAAAAACTCTACACTCTGGTGTAGTATGCAAAAACTGCCCTTTCTTCAAGAACAAATATCTCTGAAAAAAAATTTTCTAGTCTCTCAGTGTCTGAAGTAAATGCAAGAATATCTCACTAGCTCCATTTTCTCAGAAAGAAGGACTGGTAAAAGAAAACAACATAAAGTCTTAGCAAGCAGACCATTGGTAGCATTCCAAAGTCATGTGCCTCTCATTTCCTTGGTGCCAAATCAGAATTTTCTCTTTCAAAAAACTTTTGATTTTCCAAGAAAACCTTTTGTTCTTATGCCTTTTGGAATGGCAGGTATTGCAGTATTTGATGAAAGCTAACTTGTAAACTTTTCATATCTGTAATACCTTGGAGTATGGACATTTTGGTATAAGCTACCCAGAGAATTCACAACTTATTATCTATCATATGCCTTTATTCTTGTAGGAAAGAAACTCAGAATTACTCCAAAAAATCAACTATGTGATTTGGCTAGATCACCATTGTGCTCATCCATCCATTAACCATTTACTACTATATGTCGCTCAATGTGGCAATCATTGGAAATATAAAGATAAAAACAATTAGTCTTTGCCTTCAAAAAGTTTGCATTCTGTTGTTAGGAAATAATATGTAGATATACATGTATATAGAAAGTAAAGGCAAAATAATTTAAGGAGAGGATGTTAATAACTAAGGGGGAAGGGAGAATAGCAAAACAGACTTTTTGAAAGGTGTTTTTTGAGCTGAGCCATGGCAGTAGCTAGGGATTTGACAAGGTAGAGCTGAAGAAGGTATGCATTATAAATATGTCTGTGCCTTGCACCAAGCTGAGAGATAGAATGTTGTGCTCAGCTGTGAACATTTTCTGTTTCAATTCTTATGTTGTGGAAGCCTGCCAGGAACCAAAGCACTTTCCTACACATAACTGTAGAACATTTGGGGAGCAGACACCTCATCCAAGTGATATTGGTGGCTAATTAATAGATCACATATCTGTCAGAGCATGGTATTTTTATTATCCATTTCTATTTCCTTATGGTGGATAAGTTGCATACCTACAAATCTTTGATTCAGTCATACTTGGCAGAGTAACACTGACCTTATTCATTGTATTTAAGTCAAGAAGCACACTCTAGTCTTCAGCAAACCAGGGCTACAACATTCATGGCTCCCATCTCCACAGCTGTTTTTCTAAACTATTGCAAGATGAAGGCTGATGACAATTTCATGTTTGTAGTTACAATGGAAACACTTTATTAACCCTGCTTTTAAGGACTGGACAAACGTGTTCTGGTGTCGTGGGATGGCCATGTTATATGAGATCTTTGCTGTATGGTTCTAGGATTTGATATCCATGTTTATATCCCCCACCCCTTTTATTAAAGCAGCATTGTGTAATGGAAAATCTGCTGAACCTAATGTCATAGGACCAGGGTTCAAATACTGCCTCCACTGTTTATTCCCTGGGTGACCCTAGGCAAATTATTTCATTTCACTAGGCCTTAGTTTTCCCATTTATAAAATGAAAGTGTGGAACAGAATTGCCTCTAAGATTCCCTTCTAGCTCTAATTATAAATTTCTTTTCATAGATATTCTTATTTATGTCTATGGTGCTTATAAATCCAAAGAATGGAAAGCTATGTTGTAATAGAATGCTACTGTATTTTCTTTGGGCTACTCTATTCAGATGCCTATTCCAGCAAGGTGGATACAGAAAAGGGTTAGCCTTAGTCCAAATCAGTGGACCATCCTCAGTTTTCCACTATAACACATGTGAATTTCTACATGTAAATATGCAAGAGTTTGCTTTTGAAAAAGTAAATGTTGGAATATATTCTATAAATATTGTGCAAGTTATAGTATAAAGTTACATTTTATAGGCAATTTTACTGGTCTTATATCCATCAGCCAAAAGTCTCAGGTGCTTAAGACCATGGAAAAGTAAGCTACTGTCTGTTGAAGTTTCAATAAAATAGTAAAAAAAAAAAAGTTGATCTTTAAAAAAAACTGACATGCAAAACTAATATTATTTTAAAGACTCAAAGGTTTTTTTAGTTTATATTGCTCACATTAAAACACTTCTGAAGCTTATTTCATTTTAAGGATTTAGATGTTTCAAAAATGTCATTTTGATGTTCAAAATTGAGAGGAATAATTTTAAGAATGAGAAATTATTTCTTACCCAATGTTAAGAGCTGGTTTACAGTTTTCTCATCCATCAAAAGTAATATTGGTGGGAAACAATGAATCAAGAGGCTAATTTACATTTTTAAAATACACTATGGGTCAGACATAGTCATTTCTTTTTTTAAAAATATAGGTAAGTATGATTTCTAAATAATTACTTTGAGGTTTCTAGACCAGGCAATAACTCCTGACCATTGAAATATTATCACTGATATCACCTATCCAAATAAACACAGTATTCATTGGCATGTTTTTCTTTACTTATAAATGAAGCTATGAAAATGCAGACTGAATGATTTCTTCCTGACAACTTTTTTCCATTCCAAATGAATGCATTGAGAGAGAGACAGAGAGAGTGAGAGAGAGAGACAGAGACAGAGACAGAGAGACAGAGAGAGACAGAGACAGAGAGAGAGAGAAAGAAAGGGGGGAGGGAGGGAGAGAGAGGACAGACTTCTTAGACTAAGGAATAAACAAAATTTAGCTTCAGTACACTCCTTCTCTCTGTTGACTAGCCCACTTCCCCTCCTCCATGAGCCCAATACTTCTGCCCTTCTCCCTGGTTGTCATAACCTTTCTCTTGAAACGCCCCTATGCTTACATACAATATATAGCTTTGAATATTTCCCCAATATATGTCAGTGGCCTATAATCATGGCCCAGAATTCCCTTCCTATCTTCACCCCACTATCTAAAATAATGTCACTGGATATGAGGGACATAAATCTAGAGCTGAAAAATACCTCAGAGGCTATTTAGTCCTGTCCTTTCATTTGATAAATGGGAAAACTGAAACCTAGAGAGATTTCATGATTTGCCCCAGGTCAAGAAGGTAGCAAGCATCTAAGGGAGGACCTAGGTCTTCTGACATCATAGCTAAACTTCTTTTCAGAGTACTTAACTTATTGCTTAGGATGCTATAGCATGCTAGTTAGCTGATGTAATTAACAAATCCCTGCAAGTATAATGGGGCACTCTCTTACTCCTTTCCAGATTTTCTCTATAATTGGGATTTACTTAAGGTAATAATTTAACCACCAATGAATAATTCTATGGGAAGGAATTTCCAACAGTGAAGCAGGGCAAACAAGGGAGACATTTTTGGATAGGCAGGCCTTCCAGTGACCCTAAAATCACACAATTCATTAGTTGTCTCACCTATGGATGGAGCCTGTCCAGTTTATATGTTTATATTAGTACACATGAATATACAGTCATAGTTAGAGTAAGGTAACTAGGGCATTGTATCAGAGTGCTGATATTTTCCCAGAATATTGACATCATCCTTATTTGAACCAACTGAAATTAGCACCTAACCATGAAAGCTAATTAGAAAAGTTGGGAGGCTTATGTCTTTCTTAAGTGGGGTCTTTCTCATATCACCTCTCAGCTTCCCAGAAGTATACTCATAGTATCCCAGAGTACCCAGCCATACACCTTGAGGTTGTTGTATGTATACTTGTCCCACTCTAGGCACAAAAATTGTTAGCTATGAGTCTGGATATATATAAAGAAACCCATTCCAGCTAGAAGAAACATTCTTAACAAGTAGTCCTTTAATAAACAAATTTTATGCGTGTATACAATATACATATTCATATATATGATGATTATATGAAATTTGTGTGTGTACATATGACTGTGTGTATATGTATATATACACATTTTGAAGGGGTAGGGGATGGGAGGAGAGAAGGCACGGGGGAATGATGGAGCAGTACAGAATACAGCCTAGTGAAAAATGAAGAGATGGCCAGTCTGGGTGCTCTCTTTAAATGAAGGTTCTTGGAGAAGTTCTCCAGTCAGAGGAAGGGACGCCAAGGACAGAAAGTATTTCCAAGGTATGAGATCCAGGGCTGAAGTGATCTTGCAGGATGAAGTTTTTCTGGTATGATGTAGAAGTCCAGAGGAGTACAGCCTAGTTGGGAGGGGGGATGGGTAGGGGAATTGTGAGATGGAAGAATTTGTTGTACTATTTTAAAACATCTATAAATATTTTGGGATAATAAATGTATAGGGAAAAGTGACATCTTATTCTTGTTTATCAAATATCACCTCTTCATTATTTCTTGGGGTTTTTTAAATTTTGCATTCTTTGATCTCTTTGGCAATTAAAGAAAAATAATTTCATTTTAAAGTTCACTTTTGGATCCTTTCACTAGATTTGGAAGAGGTATAAGAAATCATCTAATAGACTCTCCTCATTTTATAGGTGAAAGAAACAAATACAGAGTTTAAATGATTTGCCCTAGGTCATATTGGGATGGAGCAGCAGAGCTAATGTTTGAATCCAGGTCCTCAGACTCCAAACCTAATACTTCCTCAACTGTATGACACTAATCACTTCACTTGTTATCAATAAGCAACATTTATTGGTAAAATCCTGAGAAGATATCATGTTGCTTTGATTGAGCTCTGAGGTCTTGATATATGGAAATCTGAAGATTTATGCTTTTGTGGACCAAATAATTACAGGGTTTTAGATGAATGGGTAAGAAAGAAAGAGAATGAATAGAAATTCTAGTCTGAGGGATAGACAGGAAGTTAGGTGGCTCAGTGATTGGAGTTTTGTGTTTGGAGTCAGGTAGACCTGAGTTTAAATTCAGTCTCAGACTTTTACTAGCTGAGTGATGCTGAGAAAATCACTTAACCTTTCTTTGCCTTAATCCACTGGAGAAGGAGATGGCAAACCACTGCAAGATCTTTGCCAAGAAAACCCCATGGACAGCATGGTCCACAGGGTCATGAAGAGTTGGGCATG
>CM053593.1:103448666-103524214 GCA_028646575.1 Pseudocheirus occidentalis
CCTAGCTACCAGCTGAGTAAAATAAAGAGAGAGTGTGAGAAAGCTTCCAGCTGAATAAAGGAAAGAATAAAGGAAAGAGACAGAGAGACGGGGATGTATTTCATAGTCTGTTTATTGCAGAGCTATTTCATACTAACCCAAGGATACAAGAAAATCATAGAGCTTATATTCCTTATTGCAGGGATGAATATATGACTTGGGTCTCACCTACCCCAGCCCAAGGCTAATCACTCATTAAGATCTTTATCCTAGAACCATCTCCAGAGGCACAAACAAACCTGGAGTCCCAATCAAAACTTGCAAATTAACTTTCAGTACCTTCTTTATATATTCACAAAACCAATGAGAGCAGCCATGCAACAAGATTATACTCTCCTTGCATATCTGCCTAATGACCTTGTAGAACTGGGGAGATAGTGTGGCCAAGACCCCAAAAAGTCTTGGCCTACCACAAAATGTAAGAAAATAACTTAAGGAATAGATTTATCTAATGTAATAAAAGCCCATGCAAGTCACTCTCCAGGACATCTGAATGAAAGCTATGGTAATCTAGATAGCATACTAAAAAACAGAGATATTGCCTTATTTACAAAGGACCATATAGTCAAAGCCATGTTTTTTCTAGTAGCAATGTATAACTCTGAGAGTTGGACTATAAGGAAAGCTGAGCACTGCAGATCAACCTTTTCAAATTGTGTTGCTGGAGAAGATTTTTGAGAGTCCCTTGAATAGATGGGAGATCAAATGAGTAAATACTTAAAGGAACTAAATAAGGCTATTCACTGGAAGGTCAGAGACTAAAGCTGAAGTTTAACTACTTTGATCACATAATGAAAAGATAGGACTCATTGGAAAAGACCCTGATGCCAGGAAAGATTGAAGGCAAAGGAAAAAGGTGAAAGGAAAAGGCAGAAGATGGGATAGACAAATAATGTCATGGAAACAGTGGACATGATCTTATATAGACGTTAGGAGATAGTGGAGGATAGAAAAGCCTGGCAGGGGTCACAAAGAGTTGGACATGACTAAACAACCAAACAACAGTAACAACTATTATCCAAGTGTAATTTAATTTGGAGAGACTCACTGAGTCAGTCACATAGGTATTTTTTTTTACCACAGTAGTTCTGAAAGATTAATTCAGAAAGAAATTGATTAATTATAATCTCTATTGGTGGTGGAATTGCCCCATCCCCAATCCCACCAACATAATCGCTGACTATTGAAGAACTGACATATAAATGCCTATTAATAGCACCTTGACTCTGAACAAAATTTTATAGAATGCAAGAGAGGAAGCCTAAGGTACACTGAGGGAGCACAATATAAAATACAAAATAAAATATCATATTGGGGGGAAAACTGTGTTAAAATCCTGCCTCAGACATTTGTTAGCTATGTGACCCCTGAGGAGTTCTCTTGACTTTCCTATGTCTTAGTTTCTTCAGCTATAAAAATGAAGTTCAAATAGATCAGATTCTAAATTCTCTTCCTATTCTTCATCTATGACCCTGTGAGCCTCAGACACCTATCAGCTATTTGACCCTATGTGACCATTTAACATCTGTTTGCTTCAGTTTCATTAATGGTAAAATGGGGATTATAATAACTTCATACTTCAAAGAGTTGTTGTAAGAATCAAATGAGAATATATTTGTAAAGTGTTTTACACAGTGCCTAGTACACAGTAGGTGCCATATAAATGCTTATTCCCTTCCCATTTTCCCACATCTAGGCAGGGATGCCTTGGTAAATGTTTGCTAATTGAGAACTCCCCAAAATATATGCATGGCACACTTTTAGGTTTAATCTGCATTATTAACATTTTCCCCAAATTCTGAGACACAAATGCTCATGCTGACAATTTAACAATTGGCTCTCATGAAGCTGGCTCCAGCACTCTCCTGCCTGTCACATCCATTCTAGCTACAATATAGCATGATCCCTTGACCAAAACAACGCATGAAAAAGATTTGTCAGACTACTATATAAAGTGAGGATTGGAGAGAGAAGAGAGTAGAAGTACAGAGGCTTGTTAAGAGGCTGTTGCAATTGTCCAGGAAAGTGGTGATGATGACCTATACTTGGGGATGGTGGGATGGCTTTGTGAATATACAGGAAGAAATTGATTCAATGTAAGCTATACAGGCACTGGGGTAGGGAGACCCATCCTGCCCTACCGGAAACTTAGAGGGGCAATGGGGCAGGACATAGGAGAGAGCAGATTGGGGGAGAGACTTTACAGTGGGTTCACTGTTGTGGGGTGGGATATAGGGGAAAGATGGGGAGACAAATTGTAACTCAAAATCTCATGGAAATGAGTGATGTAAAGAAGAAAATAAATTAATTCAGAAATAAAATAAAATAAAGTTATTTAATGGATGTTTTAGTAGAAGGCTTAACTGAGTCTATAATGATGCAAGCTCTGTGTTTGTGAGAGATCATATAAGTTTGAGTAATCCAGATAATAAAATAACTTGCTAAAATGAAAGATGGTACAATAAGACCCCATTATGAAGTACTCTGGTATGCCACAGATTTATTTACATTGTCCAATCAGGCTCAGTGTCACCCACTGTGACCTAAATACTTCCTAGTGGGAATTAATACTCTCTACTCAGACACACTATTATAACATGAATTAGGTAACTATTTTGTTGTTGTTGTTGTTGTTGTTTGTTTTTTATTTTTACAATCCTCTCTAAGAATCAAGTTCTTATGCATACATATTGGTTAGTTCTGTTCAACTGGTTTTTTTTTAATTTGTCATTAGGGATCATTCTCCAGGCCCAGAGAAAAATATTGAGAAATATAGATGTCATAAAATCAAAAGATATCAACAAAAATGTTTAAAGTAGGAAAAAAGAAAAAGGAAAGTTATATTCCCCCAGATTCACATAAAATGTTTCTCCAATATTTCAGAGAAAGATTCAATATCATTTAATATTCCATTTAGTGCCTTGGGTCCATCTCTGCCTTATTTTCCCTGATGTTGTAACTACATGTTGCTTAAATAATGAACATTGGGACTAAAATTTCAAACAGCATAAGATTAGGGCTGCACTGATTATCTCATCCACTTAAAAGTAATTATCTTCATTACAAGAAGACTTCTTTATTGAATCAATCAATCAGATCAGAGATTATGAAAAGGGCCTGTATATCTCCCTGAATCAATCAAAGTCATTGTTTAGTTATTCCCTAAGGAATTTGTATAAAATGAAAGAGCTATCTCAGAATCAGATAGATAAAAGTGGGGACAAAGGAGGAGTACAAAGCTCATCATACAGAGCTGCTCTAAGAGTCATTAACCTTCTAAGAAGAAAGAGATAGCAGGACTGAGGTATGACAGGAAAAGGAGAATCAGCTTCTCCATAGACATTTGGGAGCAAAACTGATACCACCAGTATGTCTACCTATTAAGGACAGAAGAAAGTCTCAGGAAAAGGTTTGCTCATTTCCCCACTTCTCCTCTAGATGCTTCTCTATGAACAGAAGCTATAATAATGTAATCTAATTTCTTGTTACCTACACGTTTCCAGTACATACCTCTACCTAATTAGGAAATTAAGAATTTCCCTAACTGGGCCTTGGAGTAATTGTGATTGAACTCATCACTTTTCATCTAAAAATAAATTCCTCAAAGTTGTAGAAAAGGAAAGCACATGGATATTAGAAGTAATTATATTGCCCCAGCCTTAAAAAGAGCTAATTATAACAAAGCACAACAAAAGGAATTAATGACATCTGTAATGTATCATTACAGGATGCTGTAGGTCTGGAGCTTTAGCTATTTTGACAGCCCACTCTTTCCAGATAATAAATCTTGAAAACCTAATCCTTCTCCAACTTCTTATAACTTATGTAACCTTTTATTAAAGGATCTTATGATACATGAAGGTTTCTTATTTGGGATTTTGTTCTTTCAATAAGTCAGAATCTCAGCCCTGAAAACCTAAGAAATTACTGTATAAAACCACCCAGGATGATGATGATGATGATGATGATGATGATGATGATGATGATGATGATGATGAAGCACTGTAAGGTTTTGGAGGGTGCTTTATATATTCTATTTATCTTCACAATAACCCTGGAAGACAGTTGTTTATTATTATTCTCATTTTATAGATGAGAAAATTGAGGCAAACAGAGGTTAAGTGACTTGCCCAGGGTCATACCAACTCTTTTAGCAATTATATAACTTAGACCACAATAATTTTAATGGCAAGTTGTAGAAAACCAAATGGAAATCACAAAATAAAGCTCATGGAAAATGGACTATCCAATGACCAACTGCTTTTCACCAGATACTGACATGAGCCTCAGTCACTTATAGTGGCATTCTCACAGGTACTACTTTCTCCAATCCTGCCAGGTAACCTGGCAGTTCTCTGCTGTTGACCTCTTCACAGTCTAGACTCAATTGCTGGAACACTGAGGTGATCTATTTCTGAAAGAACACTAGGCAGAGTATCTAGAGAACTATAGGCCACCCAAATTAGCCTTCTTTCTGCTCTTCATATGCCTTGCCTAGTTCCTAACGTAATAGATACTTAATAAATGCCTGTTGATTAATTGAATGCCAACTCCTGTAGTTCTGGAAAGCTTCCTTCATTTGGCATTGACAAATTATTCTCCTCATTCTTCTGACTTCCCTCTGTTTTAGTTCACAAAAGTCTTCCTAGTTTTCTCAGAAACAAACATATGCCATAACTTCCTCAGCCATTTCCCAACTGATGGGCAACCCTAAGTTTCCAATTCTTTTTTTTAACTTTTGTTTATTTTTAGCTTACATCATTCATTTCCATGAGATATTGAGTTACAAATTTTCTCATCTTTCCCCTACCCAACACCCCAAAATAGCCATCCCACTGTATACCCACTCCCCCAACCTGCTCTCTCCTATATCCTCCCCCATCACCCCTCTGCCATTCTGGTAGGTCAAGACAGATCTCCTTACCACCATGCTTATATATCTTAATTTCCGGTTGCATGTTAATAATAATAATAATTATTATTATTATTATCATTATTATTATTATTATTATTATTATATACATACATTTTTTTTAACATTTTATTATAGAACTTTAAATTCTAGATTCTTTCCCTTCCTCCCTTGTCCCCCACCTGCACTGTAAAGACAAGCAATTCAACTCGGGTCAAACAAGTGTAGTTACACAGAACATCTCCACAATGGACATATTGTGAAAGACTGACTATATTTCCCTCCTTTGTATCATGCCCTCATTCTATTCTCTACTTTGTCCCTGTCCCTTTACAAAAGTGTGTGCTTCTAACAACAATTTTCCTCCCAACCCTGACCTCCCCTCCATTATCCTCTCCTCTCATCCCCAGCCCTCCTACTCTCCTGTAGGGCAAGATACCCAATTTAGAGTATATGTCATTCTTTCCCTGAGCCACATTCAATAAGAGTAAGGTTGACCCATTCCCCTTTGCCTTCCTGTTCTTCCCCTCCATTGTAACAGTTATCCCTTGCCTCTTCTATGTGAGATGATTAACCTCATTCTGACTCTCCCTGTCTTCTCTCATTCTATTCTTCTTCCACGGTACAATTTCACCTTTTAAAATATCATCCCTTCCTATTCAATTGATCTTGTGCCCTCTGTCTATGTACACATATATACAGACACTCACATATGTATTCATACGCATATATATATCCTCATATATAGACATATGTGTATGTATATGTATATATATATATATTTATATTACCTTAATCTATCCTCACACTAAGAAAAGTTTCATAAGTTACAATTATCATTTTTCCATTTTGGCATGTAAATAGTTCAACTTTGATAAGTTCCTTATGATTTCTTTTCCATGTTTACCTTCTCATGCTTCTTGTATTTGAATGTCAAATTTTCTATTCAGTTCTGGTTTTTTTTCAGCAAGAAGGCTTGAAAGTACCCCACCTCATTGAATGACCATATTTCCCCTGAAACATTATACTCAATTTTGCTGGGTAGGTGATTCTTGGCTTTAATCCAAGCTCCCTTGATCTCCAGAATATCATATTCCAGGTCCTTTGATCCCTTAATGCAGAAGCTGCTAGATCCTGGGTCATCCTGATTGCGTTTCCACAGTATACAAATTGTTTCTTCTTGGCAGCTTGTAATATTTTCTCCTTGATCTGGGAACTCTGGAACCTGACTATAACATTCCTAGGAATTTTCTTTTTGGGATCTTTTTCAAGAGGTGATGGGTGAATTATTCCAAGTTCTATTTTGCCCTGTGGTTCTAAAATATCAGGGCAATTTTCCTTGAGAATTTTTTGAAGGATGATTTCTAGGTTCTTTTTTTGATCATGGCTTTCAGGTAGTCCAATAATTTTTAAATTGTCTCTCCTGGACCTATTTTCCAGGTCAGTGGTTTCTTCAATGAGATATTGCACATTGCCTTCTATTTTTTCATTTGTTTGGATCTGTTTAATATTATCTCAATTTCTCATTTGATTCTATTTGCTCCACTCTAATTCTGAAGCAATTATTCTCTTCAGTGAGCTTTTTGAGATTGTTTTTCCATCTGGCAAATTCAACTTTTTAAGGCATTCTTCTCCTCATTGGTTTTTT
The DNA here is from genome assembly GCA_028646575.1 of Pseudocheirus occidentalis. Taxonomy (NCBI): domain Eukaryota; kingdom Metazoa; phylum Chordata; class Mammalia; order Diprotodontia; family Pseudocheiridae; genus Pseudocheirus; species Pseudocheirus occidentalis. Next base: position 103,455,266 of record CM053593.1, read on the forward strand.
GGGCCTCTTTTGCCATTTGAGTTAATCTATTTTTTAAAGTGTTATTTTCTTCAGTCAGGTTGTTAACTCACTTTTCATGATTTTCTTTCATCATTCTCATCTTTCTTCCTAATTTTTGCTCCACTTCTCCCATTTGGTTTTCAAAATCCTTCTTAAGTTGCTCTATGGCTTGTAACCAATTTACATTTTTCTTGGAAGCTTTTGGTGCAGGAGTTCTGACCATGTCATCTTCCTCCTGTTCCATGCTCTGATTCTTTTTGTCCCTAAAAAGGAATCTAAAGTTGGATTGCTGAGCTTGGTTTGCTTCATTTGCCTACTCATGTTGCCAGTCAGTTGCTTGACTTTTGGTCTCAGTAGAACTCTTCTTTCAGAGGGGAGAGCTCTGTCCCAAATCGCTGGGGTTTTCACAGTTCCTGGAGCTATTAGGAGCTCGCCATATCTGCAACCCCCACCAACTTTGACTCAGTGGTCACATACCTCAGGACCACCACCCAAGACCACGATCCTGATCCAGGCTGGTTAAGGTAAGAGCACTTAGCCTCTGAATCATCACTTGGCCCCCCTGTAATCTGCAGACCAGGAGCTCTGATGAAGGTAGCTACAGGGGCTGCTTCTGTTGCTTTCTTGCCCTGGGCACTGGCAGCCAGACCTGCTTCTCTCCCCCAAATTTAACCGAGTTCCTTGTTACTGTCCTCATATTCTAGCATATAACCTAGAATACAGCAGGTGCTTAATAAATGTTTGTTGATTGGTTGATATCTCCCTGACCTTTTACTTTGTCCTTGGCGCTTATGGGTTGATAATTCTGGAAACTGCCACAGCTGCCCGTGATCTACTCTCACAAGTGCTCCAGCCACAACTTGCCCTAGCCACCCTTGGGGTAAAGTTTGCCTCGGCTCCCAGCACACTGTGATGAGCCCTTCCTGCCTGCTTGCCAGGCTGCCTTCTGTGGGAACTTTGTTTCTCTGTACTTTTGTGGGTTTTGGAGCTCTAAAATTTGTTTAGAGTCACATTTTATAGATGTTTGAAGTGGTTATGGGGGAAGCTGAAGAGTTCTCCTGCTTCTATGCCACCATCTTGACTCTGCCCCCAAATTCTTTATTTGCCACCATAGAAAGAGCAGGTCTGTTTCTACTTTCTTTGATCTCTTTGGACTATATAACTAGCAGAAGTAGTATTTTTGAGATAAAGCATAAGTATAGTTTAATAGTTTTTTTAGGCCTAGTTCCAAATTACTTTCCAGAATAACTGGACTAGTTCACAGTTACTCCAATAGTGCATTAATATACCTGTTTTCCCACATCCTTTCTGGTGTTTGTCATTTCCATTTTTGTCAAATTTTGTGAACTGCCTTGGGACAGATAGAGAACTTAAGCCCTAAGGTGGTCCTACAGGGGATGGATGGTTCCATCCTTAGCAGAGTTATTTTGTTTGTGAAAGGAATGTTATTAATTCAAAGAAAAGAGATTATTTGCCCAAATTCTATAGGATAGTGGGGGAGGAGAGGGAGGGAAGGATATGAACTCACTGCAAAAGATGAACTCCATAACTACAGAGATTAAAAATAGAGAGATGCTCTCAAATTACTTTGCATTTTCTTATCTGAGAACATAGTATATCGTCACCATCTACCCAACCCCACTGAAATGTAATATACTTTCTAAAGGAAAGATACTATTTACCCTCATGTAACAAAAGATACTTTTTTTAATCTGCAAACAAAGCAAACTAAATTAAACTTTGTAACCCCTAATGAACACAGCACTTTCCCTTACTTTTCTTTCAAAAGACTGTTTCACGATGTATCTTACAGTAATTGCAGAGTATTGGAGATTTATTAGAGTTTAAAAGCCTTAGTTGCTAAGCTGCTAAGACCAGGGAGCTTAATTACTTCACTTTCCATTATAACTGACTTATATACCTTTAAGGAAAGATCCCAGTGAGAACACACACAGAAGGAACACCCAGAAGAATGAGTCTGCATAAATGAAGTCAATTAAAGTACCATCACACTTAGTGATTCTAGAAACTATATTGGGTGAAGGTAAAATAAAAGACAGACAGTCATCATAAGTTTACAATTCCTAAATAATCATGAGTCATTATCATCTTGAACTACTTTATTTGTGGGTCTGATGCTACAATGGCTTAGAAGGAATTGGTAACCAAATGCTTAAAGGATCCCCCAAAGGATTGACAGATCAACCCTTTTTCAACAATGACTACCTTACTTTTCTATTCCTTTATGAAGTTTTTTTTGTGATTTCCTACAACCAGGATAGGACAAATGGATCACAAATATTATGTACTAGTCTTTCCCATGAAACTCGAGCCAATAAAATGAATTTACTAATGAGAATAAAATGGAGGGAGATAGCAACCAATCAACAAACATTTATTAAGCACCCACTGTATTCTAGGTTATGTGCTAGAATATGGGGATAGTAAAAAAAATAAATCTGTGTTCTCATGGAACCCTTATTCTATCATGGAAGATATTGGTAACAAACAAAAATGACCTAAAATTTTAATGCAGTGAGCTCACTATGCTCTCATGAGTATCACCAACATAGGTAGAATAGTTGGAATTTGTGAATGTCAGTGTGGGTATCACCTTCATTGACACAGATGAATCACCCCCAAGAGTTGCTATGACTTTAAAAATGTATCATCCAGTAGCCAAAATTCTGAGGATAAATTACTCTCCACTTTGCTAAACCGTTCTTCAGGCAGAAGATGCCACAGTTCAATAACAGATTTACATTCAAAAAATTCCACTTTGGTAGAACCTTTGGAAATTATGCTTTGCTAATGTAGTAACTGAGAAAGAAGGTGCGGGGGGGGGGGGGTGATGGAACAAGGATTCACTGTCTACTCCATAGCAGGCACTTTACAATTATTGTCTCATTTGATTCTCCTTATGATGTAGATGCTATTATTATCCCTATTTACTGTTGAGGAAACTGAGGAGGTTAAATGACTTGCCCAGGGTCACATAGCTAGTGAATATCTGAAGCTGGATTGGATTTTCCTGACTCCAGGACTTATACTCTACCCATTTTACCACCTACCTGCCTCTGTCACCCACTGATACCTCCATGACATGACGAAGCATTGGAGCAGGATGCTATTAAAGTCATAGAAGGGTGTACCTCATTTTCAAAAGACAATGTAAAGGGATATAACTATGTCAAGAAGATATACAAATGTATAGAAAAATCCAACTGAGTAGTAGAAGCATGTTGGAAAGCATTTGTGTAAGGAAAAAAAAAGGACTGAGAAACAAAGTCATATTTTTAAGAGTACCCTATGGACCACCCATCCACATAGGTGATATGAACAATAGCTCTGTATGACAAATTACAGAACTGGCATGGACAACTTCAATTATCCATATTTCACTGGAGGTTTCATTCTATGGGAAAGAAGAGCATCTGATAACTTTTTTATTGAATCATCAAAGAATTCCAAGTCTCTGAAAGTTTATGGAAGTGATGAAATAAAGCACAAAGGCCGCTAGGTGATGCAGTAGATAGAATGCCATGTCTGGAGGTAAAAAAGTTTGACCCTTACTAGCCTCTGACACTTAATAGTGGTGTGACCCTGGGCAAGTCACTCAATTTCCTTATCTGCAAAGTGGAAACAATAATAGCACTTGATTTGCAGGATTGCTGTAAAGATTAAATGAGGTAATATTTGAAAGCATTCAGCATAGTGCATAGCACATAATAAGTGCTATATAAATGTTAGCTGCTATTATTTCTATTACTCTCCTGGAATCAGTTCTTCACAAAAAGAAAGACCCAGTGTGTTAACTGGAAGTTGCTGCTTTCCCTTCATTTCCTTCAGGCTTCATCTCAAGGAGCATCTGCTGTGAAACATGGGCTTGGTATGGCTTGTGGGCTACAGCACCATACTCTTTTCTCTTTGCTGTACATTAATTCAATCAACCAATCTTGATTTGCTCTGGCATTCTAGTAACAAGAGGGTGAGATTGTGTTGCTACAGCTTATTCATGGGGTTCTAGGGGTAACTTCTGGTTGAGAGAACTATGCTTCCAGTACTGATAATTTTGCTTCCTGATTCCCTTCACTATGCTTACAATAGAACACATCAGTGAAGATGACACACCATTAATTCAATGAAAAATGTTTATTACACAGAAGGTAAAACAAGAATAATTTAAATATAACATTCTAACCAGGACACGCCCTACCACTAACATCCATGGGGGACAGTGAGTAAACTTCAAAAATTATAGCATGGAGACACAAAGAAGCTGTTTCTCGGACCCATCTCTGAAGATTCTTTTCATATCCACTCAAAGGTACTTCTTGTCTTATTCCTTGGATGCTTGATTACAACCAACCCTCTTGCCCTAAAGCATATGCCCTTTTGTGAAATGACTCACATCTAGAGAAATATGGTTAAAAAAAATCCAAAGCAATGTTTCTGTCAGCCTTCTCACAAATAGGCAATAAATAGTTGTTCCATCGTCACCAAATAGTTTGAGATATTAGAGTTTCTGTGATTTCAAGCTTAATCTCATCATGTCCATCAGATATGAATTAGATGTTGGGATATAGAGCACTTCAATCATTTATAACATGAGTAAATTATCTTTTTTGTTGTTTTCTCTTTGCATTTTCTCACATTTTGGGGGTTTCTCACATCTGTCTGTCTTTCTGCCCCTATATTGTGATAAACTTGTTCAAGTTAGAAATGGACACTTGGGAAAGAAATTCTCTATTTGATAAAAACTGCAAACTAACCTGGCAGAAATTAGGATTAGACCAAAACCTTACACTACATTCCTTGATATATTCTAAATCCATATATGACCTTAATATGTAATATCATACAATAAAAATTTAGAAGAGAAATAAATAATATATACCATTAACAGTTATGGGTAGGAAATGCATTCTTAGCCAAACAAGAGATTGATAGATATTTTTAAAAAGATGAAATAGATAACTTTGAATGAAACTTAATAGCTTCTGCATAGACTGATTCAATATACTTAAGATAATAAGGAAAACAGTAAAATGATAAATAATAATATTTGTATAAAAAGATTTACTATTTAATATATGTATGCATATATACACATATGTATGTATGTATACATATAATTAACAGATTATATGCACATATACATATGTTTTATAAATATAAATATATAATCACCAGGGAGCATTTTCCAGTGAAGTGGTCAAAGTAAATGAAGAAAGTGTTCTCAAAAAAAGGAATTACAAATTATTAACAATCCCATGAAAAAATGCTTCAAATTGCTAATAATTAGAAAAATACAAATCAAAACAGCCCTGAGGCTTCATCTTAGACCTGGCAAATTGGACAAGAAGACAAAAGATGGGAATTGTTGATATTAGAAGGATTGTGGGAAGATAAACATACTGGTGCTTTGTTGGTAGAGTTGTGGATCCATAAAATTATTTTAGAAACCAATTTGGAATTACACAAATAAAGTTACTAAAATGGCCATACCCTTTGACCCAAAGAGCTTGTTACTGGGCTTATACCCTAAGGAGAACATTGACAAAAAAAAAACACTCCATATACAGCAAAATACAGCAGTTTATGTGAAATAAAAGAATTGGAAATCCATTGATTGGGGAATGGCTAAACAAATTATGATTCATGACTATAACAAAATATTGTTGTGTGGAAAGGAATTGTGTCTGTGATTAAAACAGAGAAGCACAGAAAGATCTACATGAACTGATGCAGATTGAAGCCAACAGAGCCAGGAAAACAGTGTACGCAATGAGTATAACAATATAAATGGAAAGGACTAGCTTATACATAAAAAAGTCATAAATGAAACTTGCAATTTTAAAGAACAGGCATGTCTTGAAAGAAGAAACATGAGAAAACATACCTCATCTCCCTGCCCCATTCCTGCCTTTGTAGGAACTGGAGGTTCACAAGTGTTACACATTGAATATTTTTAGATTATTTTCAATGTTTTGATCAATTATATTAATTTTTTACTCTTCCTTTTCATTTTCTTAAATAAAGAATACTGTTTGTTATATGAAATGATTCTCTGGGAGGCAGAAGGGGAAGACTACTGGGAAAGCTATGATAATATTATAAAAAGATGTCAATAAAAACTTATTTAAAATATACATACATACATATATATGTGTGTATGTATATATGTATGAAAATGTATGATTAGAAAAAAACGGGCCAATAATGTAGAGAAAATAGGCTATGGCAAGATGGCTTGCATGCTCCATTGTTATCCATGTAACATACACATTTTCATACATATACATCCTATATCCTTCATATCCCAATTCTTCATTTATACTAAGAACAGTCTCCTCTCACCAACCACATGCCTCATCATTGCTCTTCACATGATCCTCAACTTCAGTTCTTTAGAGACTGATCTTATATACAGTAGGTATACTGTAGGTTAATATTGAAGGGGTGGCTTAACACAAAGACAAAGAGAATACAGAATGGAAGATATTCAGTGAAAAAAATCCATTAACAATGAGAAAGAGATCACAGAATCATATAATATGAAAGCTCTAGGGAACCTTTTGAACCTTCTACTCCAACTCATAGCTTCAAATTAATCTTTATTCCAGGCTTACACAACTTATGGCTCACAGGCTACTTGCAGCCTGCCAAAGAATTTTAGGCTGCCCAGAAAAAATGTAGGGTTGCCACTGTGCACTCTCCTGTTCATCACATGACCTGTGGCAACCAATCATAGTCAATCTGTCTCTGGTCTAAGTTATCTGCAGCTTGAAAAAGTTTAGCCTACTTTAATTTTGATCCCTACCTACTGCCAAGTTGTGGAGGCCTGACTTAATTCTAGCATGCTCAATAAATTGTCATCCCTCTTCTATTTAAAGACCTCCAATGAAGGGGAAGAATATAGGCTTTTGTGTTGATTGGATCATGGAAGGGGCAGAATATTTTTCTCTGCTGAACATAATCGGATAAGCTAGCATGAACTAAGACTTTTTCGCTGACACTGCACCAATGGCCCTCAATCCAGGAAATACTGGCATCCCAATCTCATTATAGCTATCTCCCTTCTTTTATTTGCCATGGCCCAGCCTCTTCATGCCCACTGCCAGTAACCTGGTACTCTGTGAATGACAACAATGAGGCTACTGTGGATGCTTCTGTCCCAGCAGTCCTTGCTCCAGAGATAAATAGGAGATGCCGACCTTCAGGGGTGTCTACCTGCTACCTTTCAGAAGCATTAAAGTCACTTAAGGAATAAGTGCAATAAAGGATGAGAAGAAATTACTTTGGAGGGCTATCAAAACCATGAGAAAGCAGTGGTCCATGGCCAAGCAGAGAAATCATTCTGGATTTTATAGGCTTGAAGGAATTGAACCACACGATTATTGCAAAGTCATAAAGAAACTTTGGCTGAAATAGCCTTGTGCTTATAAGTATGAGACCTAGAGTAGGTAGGCTAGATTTGCTGGGACCTAGAATATGATTTGCTTGGGATTTTGCCCCCAAAGTATAAGAATAGCTTAGGCATTAGGTATTCCTAATTTGTTGTAACTTGTGAGCAACTGACTAAATTGGCAACTGTAAAGAAGTTGGGACTGTATCAAAGTCTAATAAAAGCCCTAATAAAAGTTTTAAACTAGTTCACACATCTGCAGTCTAATGGGGGGTATTACATAATATGTGCCGAATGTAGACTTTGCTCCAGCTATCCCACCCCATCCCACTGGAGGCTTGCTTGTGGGTAAAAGGGGGAGAAAAAAGAGTAGTGTTGGTGCTACATTCCCCCAGGCAGCTTTAGTCTTTCTGGGTGAGCCCCTACCATCTTCTGATGAACCTCAAGGGGATATATTAAAAGGAATAGAGCTTATTCTCTCAAGTGCCTATAATTCTCACTTTCAAAAATTCTTTGAAAGGGGGTTGAGTATGGCCCTTTGGTGCACAGATTCCCTTTTCGTGGAGATAAAAATCGATGTCTGGCATTTTAATACCCCCATGCAAAAATAATCAACTGGGCCCCCTAGGGCCCCAGCAGCATTTTAAAAAGTGTTATCCTTCCAAGTGTTATGATTGCATGGTTTCACTGTAACACTCCAAGAAAAAGAAAAAGAAAAAAGATGGGGAGGCCAGGGTTTCTTTCCATGGTTTGAAAATTAATATAAAACCTTATGCAAACATAAAAGTTTAGACTTTTAAAATGACAAATTTTAAATTTTTATTAAAGCCTGGAATGCATAGAACCTTGTCTCCCTTTCAAAAGTCTAGCATTATAATCCCCTGTGCATGTATGTTTGTGTGCATTCAAGAGAGAGACAATTTACCTTGGGCTAACACATTACTGTATATAATTAAGCAGCAATTAATTTTATTCTGGTCCACATATGGACTGTACCTTGCTCGTGGCTGTGTAGTCGCCCACTTCCCAGAGCACACACTAGTGTTACTTACTTTACATAATAATGACTACCCTTGGTAATGTCCCCAGTAAAGGTAAGAGTATAAAGATAACTCTTAAGTTCCAGTCATACCTTAGTCATCAACTGCATGGGCTTCTGGTAATTGTAGTTTTCCAGCCTGGGCTCTAGCTCAACCCAGAAAAAGCATGAACCATGAGAAATATATGGTGAAAGAAGGAATTATGTAAACCCAAAAAGTTACTGTAGACTAGCTTGAAACTTCATAGGATCTTGGAATTTCTTTCCTCTAGCTAATGTCTCATGAAGATTCAACTTCTTACTGGACTGGGAATATACAACCACCAAAAGTCTGTGTAGCTGTTGGTTCAATATAGGTCTAATTCTTAACATTACAAGGTAAGAAAACTATTTCACTAGGTCTTATTTTTGCCTCCTCCTTTTCCTTTTGGGATTTATTAGGGATTCTCATTATCTATTTTCTCTTACCTTATCAAGTTCAAATGGTTTCCTCTGATAGCTCTCTGTTAGCCTAATACTCTGGATTAAAGAGATTTAAGATCTACCCTACACACACACACACACACACACACACACACACACACACATACACGCACAACACACACCCCCTGCTTCAATTTGTAGAAGACATACGGCAGTTTTTAGTTAAGCATATTGTTAGATAGTAAATCTCTTATAAGCTTATTAAATGCCCCTAAACCACAAAAATGGGGAGTGTAGGATGGGATGGAAAGAGACCAAGGCTCCAACTTTAATTTTAATTACTTTATTTCACTATTGAACAGCCAGAAAGTTTTACTTGTCAAAGAACTGAGAAGAGGTGAGACAGTAATAACAACTGATGAATAAGATATATTTTCCTGCTCATATACTGAGATATTTTGCCACAAATTAAGAGTTCTGAGATGGAAGATAGTGAACACTCCTCTGTGTTTATTCACACACCTTCATAAAATAATTGAAGTGTTGTTTTTGTTTTCATGTCCTCAATTTCAAATATATTGAGCATCAGAAAAAGGGCTTTTATATCACCTTTATACACTCTAGTGTTAAATTATATATGCACTATTAAAAAAATAAGAATGTAACTATTTAAACAGTCAAGTTAATACCTTACAGCATATTTTCCCTGATTTCCCCTTTATTTCATTTTTTTACATGACATTACACATTTTCTAATCCCAATGTGACCAATGATATAGTACGGTATCTTTACTGGAGAAAAGTTATCAATTAATGAGTCTTGTTTGTACTTATTTGATCTGAACTAATGTTTTGCATCTTTTAATCAAGATATACAATTCAATAATGTCATTAGTGAATTTTAATATTTTAAATATCCAGAAGAATATGAGATATCTGTCTAGTGGACACAAGACTGTAGGAATGGAATCATGTCAATCTTGACATTCTTGTTCTAAATAATACCAGAAGACAAGGAAAAGTTTCAAGAATCCCTTCAAAGAGAATGTCCCTTCAGAGAGGCAAATAAAGGAGCTGGTTGACAGGGCATCCAAAGATATCAAATAATACCATTTCATAGGAGATCCTGATAAGAAAATATGATGGTCAAATGAGACATCTCTAACATTAAAAGTTGCCTCACTGTTTTCTCTATGGAGTCTTTTCTGATTGTCACCACATATATCCCTAATGACCCCTCTCTTTCTCTCTCAAAATTGCTTTATAGTCCTTGTGAATATATTCTGTACATAGTTATGTACACAATATCTCTATTGACAGAATGTAAGCTCCTTGAGGGTAAAAGCTGTTTCTTAATGTCAGATATAGTAGGCCCTTAACAAATGCTTAGTAATTGGCATGGACTGATCAAAAGGACTACATGAAATAGTGGCAAATTGCTAACAGTGGCTGATTGGTACATGCAGAAAATCTGCAAAAAGATTTGTTAAAAACTTCCCAACTCAATCAACATATACTTTGATACAATCTCTCATTACAAAGGTAGACACAGAAGAGGACAGCAAATAGAGTACGTTGGCAAATATGGTTTTGGGGTAAGGAATGAAAGAGTCCAAAAATATGTAGACTGCACAGAATCTTCACATGGATTTTTTTTATCGATACTTTCTTTAAAAAGAAGACTTGGGAGATGTTGGACATGGTGAGAATTAAATAAAAAAGATAAGGGATAGGGACTTAACCTGGAGTTTCATTGGTGTGGAAGGCTTCCAATGACAAATTTAATTTACCAACATACCTTTCATTTCTATATCTATGCAAGGGACCTCAGAAATTATCTGGTCCATCACTCTAATTTTACATATGAAGAAACTGAGAGATTAAGTGACTTATCCATCATCACATGGTCTGTATGGGTCTGAGTCAGATTGAAATTGGCTTCAAGACCAGGTCTCTACATATCTTATTTCCTCTTGAGCACCAAATAATGTCATATTGATCATAATTTTAAGAGATGGGAGAAAATGTAGCATTAACATGGGAGTTATTACAGAATCAGTACAGGTTAATCACTGACTCACTAGAGTGAAGATGAAAATAAATACAAAACTAGAAGAGAAAGGAAAAAGGGAAATGTGATGCTCAAATGAGACATCTCCAACATTAATAATTTTAAACAATTTATTGATGCTGAAAAACGAAAAATGTAGCTGCAAAGGACACCACTGATTGCAATGATTCCATACAAAAGTGTAATTGATGTACATTAATTGCCAATGAGTAGACCAAAAGAGGCTAGATATTACTTCAGCTAATAAAGACTTGATCTCCTTGCCAAGCACAAAAATATATGTGGCAGTCAAGAGTAATACTGGTTTAGAATACAAACTCATTTGTAAAGTCTTATGGAGAGGGTTGATGGAAGATTATGAGCATCACCACCTTATACAATGGCAAGAATCAGAGGAGGTGAAAATAAGTTTTTAAAAGGCTTGGCAAGAGCCTGAAATAAGAAAGTTATCCCAGGAGCATTTTAATGATGAAACTGGAAAGAGGATGACAAACGATAAAAAATGGTAATAATCTGTAAAGATTTTTATACCAGCCTCTCTTTATCTGCAAGGACAGTAGAGTCACCAAATTTGGACTCCATCTCCATAGTCCCAGACTTCTGAATGAAGTGGAAGTACTGATGAAATAGATTATGAAAAAATATAAAGGACTAGACCAAGCATACCCAAAAGTCCATACTGGAAGCAATCCAATTAAGAGGACACTGAAAGACTGATTCTCAAGATATCTTAAGGGGGCAGATGAAGGGAGAGAAATAACAGATGTGTGAAAATACCTCAGGTATTATTCTTGTAAAAGAAAGGAAATGGTAGAATCTCAATTTTCCCATACCCATTTGCCCTTTGATCTAGGTCGCTTTTATAAGAACATGAAGGCCATTAATGGTGGGTGTTTTAGAAGAGAAAAGAAAAGCTTTACCAAGCAATATTCTATAATAGATTACATCTTTACAGCTACATAATTACTGATTGAAAGGTGTAGGAAATACAAGATCACATTGTGTTTGCTGTTCATTGATTTTTTTAAAGCCTTCAATCAGGGAAGGCAAAATACTGCTTTAAAAACTTTTTCTTCCAACAAGAGCTTTCCCACGCATATTTCAAAATCATACAATATTCCTGGAAAGATCTGACAACAGAGATAACTTTGATTAGTGACTCTTTGACTATTCATATCAAGTGAAATATAAACAAGGGGACATATGCTCACCAAAGGGGTTCATTGTTAACATGGAGGATGTCCATGATAACCTGGAAGAGTGATTCTGTATATATGGTACTTCTATATGCTCCTGTTACAGATAACATTGTGTTGACTGCATCAAGCAACACACACAGAGACCAAATGTATAGACAGCAGAACTTTCTGAATTAACTTCATGATTAATTAGAAAAGTTGGATCTACTGAATCACCAAGGAAAACCAAATGGATGAAGAATGTTTATTATATGCAGCATAATGTGGATTTACATAGACAATATATAGAGATTTTCTATCAGTGCATATCTGGGACTGATGCTAAAAAAACAGACTTTGAATTGGAACCAGAATGAAATAGGAAGGAGGCAGGTTTGCTTGCTTTTGGAAAACTGCCCAGTTACGTTAATGACCCCCAACTTCTCTCTGAAACAATGTCCCATCTCTGTTAACATCAATATTCTTCTAATGATGTATAACTTTAAGTCATGAAATGCTTCTGTCTCCAAAGAACTGAAATTGAATACCACCCAAAAGACAATGGAGAATCGTAAGGTAGGTGTGAATAGGATATCACATATTCAAAACAAAAAATCATGTAGAAATGGTACAAAGAATGTTATCATTGAAATAAATGACCCAAAGATGATGGGTTGGTCATATAGCAATAATAAGGTAAAGTTGATAGATTATACACATGCTCCACTGATATCTGCATATCAAGAGAACTAGAGGAAGGCCTAAAACATGTTAGGAGTCTCAGTAAGTATTTATTAAGTACCTTCTAGACACCAGGCACTACACTCAATGCTAGGAGTACAAAGAAAAACAATGGTCCCTACTTTTAAGGAGCTCACAATCTAATGAATTTCAAGCAAAGAAGATGTCAAAACCAGCACTATAGAATTTTGAAATTGGAAAATACGTTAGTTGCCATCTAGACCAACCTATATAAGTGATCATCTATCTGTTCTCTGTTTAATAAGGAAGAACGTATTACCACAAGGTAACCTATTTCACTTCTGGTTAGTTCATTTTTTAGGAGATTCTTCCTCATACCAAGCCTGAATTTGTCTTTTTGCATCTTCAACTCCTAGTTCATAACTCTGAAGGCAAGCAGAACTAATTGTATTAGTATTGTATCAGAATTGTATTTGTATTGTAATTGAAATTGTATCAGAAATCTAATATCACTTCCATGTAAAGGTCTGTTAAATCCTGTAATGCTCTCTATTTCTTGCTCGGTCATAAATTCTTCACTTATCCATAGATTTCACAGGTAACCTATTCCCCATGCTCCCCTAATTTGTTTATATTATTGTACTTTATGTCTAAATCATGTACCCATTTTGATCTTATTTTAGTATATGGCATGAGGTGTTGGTCTATACGTAGTTTCTGCCAAACTACTTTCTAGTTTTCTCAGCAGTTTTTGTCAAATAGTGAGTTATTGTCCCAAAATCTTGGATCTTTGCATTTATCAAACATTAGTTCACTGTTGTCATTTACTATTATATGGTATGTACCTAATCTATTCCCCTGATCTACCACTAATTTCTTAGCCAGTACCAGATTGTTTTGATGGTTACTGCTTTGTAATACAATTAAGAGGACTATTCACTGGATGGGCATTACCTTGCTCTAAGTGAGTACTTTAAAAGGCCTTAGCCAAAAAGGGTCTCCTCTGGGTCATCTCCAGTCATCCTGATAAATATCAGGCAACTGGATACAAATGACCCTGGAAGAGAAATTGAGGGTTTAGTTTTGCCCTCCTTCACGCAAATCAAAGTCAATGCAAATCATGTCATTATTTCTCTGATGCCATGGTCCTCTTCAAAAATGAAGGACAAACACAGAAAAACTTTCAAATAGTTGAAAACAGCTATCCTATCCCTTTGATTCTTCTCTTGGTTAAAAATCCTTGGTTCATTCAACCCATCCTCATGCTACCTAAAAATACAGGAGACCTCCTACTAAGGGTATCATTGCAAGTCCTGATTATAGCCTGGTCAATGGTCTCCCTCCCTTGAAGCTCTACCTTTTTGTGTGCTTTATCCCTACCAGGTTTTGATGTGCAGGCCACGAGATCACTATGTGAGCTAGGACCACCTCCTTGTCCTGTTACATCCTTTATTTTTCACCAGGTTGTACTCGAGATTTGCCCCCAAGAACCTTACTCCACTTTCACCCCTTCCACTTCCTTTTGTGTGCTATCTTCCCATATTAGAATATAATAAACCCCTTAAAATAGGTCATGTCTTTCTTTTTGCTTATATTCATATTTTTAGCACTTAACGCTGTACCTGGTACATGGTAAGCCCTTAATAAGTGCTTGTTGTTGACTGATTGGCTAACTACTCCTCACTTCCTGGGACTTGGAATCTTTTTATCTGGCTTGAATAATTAAGGACCTTTTTTTTGCTAGTACCTACAAATATGCCATAAGAAAGAGATACTCACTTTTACATACAGGTCATACTATAATCTATTCTTCCTTGTCCTACTCTACCTTATCCTTATCCCAGCCCAGCCCAACCTAATTTAACCTATCCCGTTCTATTCTACCTTACCCTATCCTATCTTATCCTATCCTACCCCATTATATTATATCCCATACCAACCCAAACTAATAAAACCTATTCCATCCCATCCCGCCCTACAATATCTTATCTGATCCTAGCCTATCTTCTCCCATTCCATTCTATCCCATCCCAACCCAACCTAACCTACATATCTCTTCCCATTCCATCCCATTCCATCCCCTCTTATGGTATCTTAGATTCTCACATTATAATGTAGATTTAGGGTTTAAATTGGCCTTAGATGGTCTCTAGTCCAAGTCTTTTTTTATAATAAATACAGAAAATATAGACCTTATGTCAAGAGAGTTTAAGTGATTTTGTCTGAAGTTGCACAGGTGACAAGTGAAACTAGAATTCCAAGACAAGTAAACAAACAAATCACAAACTGTCCTAAGTCCTAGAGACATAAAGAAAAAGCAGAACATACTACAAAATACAGAGTAGGAAGCACTTAATCATAGAGGGGCAGTCCTCACAGTTCAAGAGGTGGAAATTGGTAGGGAAAGCATTCTCACTATACCATATTGCTACTCTGATCAGATGAGTTCTATTTCTACTATTCGGAATGATGTAGTAGAAAGAGTAATGAATTAGGAGTCAGAGGATTTTGGTTCAAATCACATTTTTTAAATAAACAAATTCATTAATTTTTGTTTTTCAACATTCTCTTCTAAAAATTTAAATTTCCTTTGCCTCCCTCCCCTGCCCCTCCCCAAGACAGCGTGCAATCCAATATAGGCTCTACATATACATTCTTATTAAACATATTTTCACATTAGTCACGTGATCAAATCACTTTTCTGCTGCTTACTAGCTATATGACTCTAGAAAAGTCACTTCTCTGGGCCTCAATTTCCACACCTATGAAATGAGAGAAATGGATTAGACATCCTTTAAAGTACCTTCCAACTTGACATAGTGAATAGGGCACTGGACTAAGAGTCAGGAGACCTGTATTCAAATCTGACCTCAAACATTTATTTACTAGCTAGAAAATTTTTGTTTAAATGTGTGAGTCTGTTGCCCCATTTGTAAAATGAGGAGGTTGGACCCAATAGACTCTCAAGATCCTTTTAGCTCTAAATCTAACATGCCTATAAAATTTATGATTTAACCAACCTTATTGCTTCAGGACTCACTGACTTATTCTTTTCTTTCTTTATTTTCTTGTTTATATCCTTTATTTCCATGTGATTTTGAGTTACAAATTTTCTTCCCATCTTTCCCCTACCCACCACCCCAAAACACCCATCCCACTGTATAACCCCTCCCCCAATCTGCTCTTTCCCATGTCCTCCCCCATCACCCCTCTGACTTTCCAGGAGGGCAGAATGGATCTCCCTACCACAGTGCCTGTATATCTTAATTCCCAGTTGGATGTAGTTAATAATAATAATTATATGTGTTTGTGAATACACACACATATATTTTTAACATTTGATTATACAATTTTAAATTCTAGATTCTTTCCCTTCCTCCCTCATCACTCACCCCCACTGGAAGGACAAGCAATTAAATACAGGCTGTACATGTGTAATTACCACGAACATCTCCACAGTGGGCATATTGTGAGAGACTGATTATATGTCCCTCCTTCCTATCCCACCTGCCTTGTTCTATTCTCTACCCTGTCCCTGTTCCTAGAAGTGTGTACTGCCAGTAAACCTCTCCCCCAACCTGCCCTCCCCTCCATCATCCCGCCTCTCATCCCCATCCCTCCTACTCTCCTGTGTGGCATGATAACCAGTTTAGAGTTTATGATATTCCTTCCCTAAGCCAAAATCAATGAGAGTAAGATTGACCAAAGTTTCCCTTTTGCCTTCTTGTTCTTCCCCTCCATTATAACAATTAGCCTTAGTATCTTCTATATGAGATGATTAACCTAATTTTGTCTCCCCTGTCTCCTCTCATTCTAATCCTTCACCTTCCTCAGAATTTCACGTTTTAGAGTATTTTCCCTTCCTATTCAATTGATCCTGTGCCCTCTATGTACTCGTATGTATACGTATGCAGATATGTGTTTGTATGCATATATAGACCTTCTTATATAGACAAATGTGTATGTATGTGTATATATACATTTGTATTCCCTTCACCTATCCTCATACTGAGAAAAGTTTCATAAGTTACAATTATCCATTTTCCATGTTGGCATGTAAATAGCTCAACTTTGATAAGTTCCTTATGATTTCTTTTCCATGTTTTCCACTCATGCTTCTTGTATTTGAGTATCAAATTTTCTTTTCACTTCTAGTTTTTTCAGCAAGAATGCTTGAAAGTCCTCCACCTCACTGAATGACCATATTTTCCCCTGGAACATTATACTCAGTTTTGCTGGGTAGGTGATTCTTGGTTTTAATCCTGGCTCCCTTGATCTCTGGAATATCATATTCCAGGCCCTTCAATCCCTTATGTAGAAGCTGCTAGATCCTGGATTATCCTAATTGTGTTTCCACAGTATACAAATTGTTTCTTCTTAGCACCCTGTAATATTTTCTCCTTGATCTGGGGACTCCAGAACCTGGCTATAACATTCCTAGGAGTTTTCTTTTTGGGATCTTTTTCAAGAGGTGATGGGTGAATTCTTTCAAGTTCTATTTTGTCCTCTGGTTCTAAAATATCAGGGCAATTTTCCTTGAGAATTTCTTGAAGGATGCTAAGTTCTTTTTTTGATCATGGCTTTCAGGAAGTCCAATAATTTTTAAATTGTCTCTACTGGATCTATTTTCCAGGTCAGTGGGTTTTTTCAAGGAGATTTTCCACATTGCCATCTATTTTTTTTTCATTTGTTTGGATCTGTTTAATAGTATCTTGATTTCTCACAAAATCATTTGCTCCACTCTAATTCTGAAGGAATCATTCTCTTCAGAAAGCTTTTGAGATTCTGTTTCCATCTGGCAAATTTGACTTTTTGAGGCATTCTTTTCCTCATTGGCTTTTTGGGCCTCTTTTGCCATTTGAGTCAGTGTATTTTTTAAGGTGTTATTTTCTTCAGTCAGGTTGTTGACTCTCTTTTCATGATTTTCTTGCATCATTCTTTCCCAATTTTTCCTCCATTTCTCTTATTTGGTTTTCAAAATCCTTCTTAAGCTGATCTATGGCTTGTAGGCAGTCTTCATATTTCTTGGAAGCTTTTGGTGTGGGAGTTCTGACTGTGTTGTCTCCCTCCTGTTCCATGCTTTGATCCTTTTTGTCCCCAAAGAAGGAATCTAAAGTTCAGTTGCTGATCTTACTTTGCTTCCTTTGCCTGCACATGTTGCCAGTCAGTTACTTGACTTTGGGGCTCAGTAGAACTCTGCTTTCAGAGGGGAGAGCTCTGTTCCAAATCACTGGGGTTTTCACAACTGCCAGAGCTATTGGGAGGGTGCCGTTTGCCAGACCCACCAGCTTTGGCTCACTGAAAACGCATTCCAGGATCACCACCCAAGATCACGATCTGGATCCAGGCCACTCAACGCAAGAGCACTTATCTGCTAAACGATCACTTGGCCCCCCTGCAATCTGCAGGCTGGGAGCTCTGAAGCAGCCAGGTGGAGGTGGCTGCAGGGCTTCCACTCCTGCTGCTTCCTTGCCCTGGATGCAGTTTGGCCAGTCTGCTTTTCTACCCAAATTTATCTGAGTTCCACTGACCTTTCACTTAATCTTTGTTTCTTATGGCTTGATAATTCTGGAAACTGCCACAGCTACTGCTGATCCACTCTTGTGAAGGCTCCTGGCTGCCCCAGAGCCAAGCCACAGTTTCAGGCTGGGCTGGTTTTCGGCTCCCAGTGTGCTGCAATGAGCCCTTCCTGCTGAGCTACCTTCACCAGGAGATGTGTTTTTCTGTATTTTTCTGAGTTTTGGAGCCCTAAAATTTGTTTAGAGTCATATATTATGGGCATTTACAGTGGCTATGTGGGAACTGTGGAAGCTTATTGCTTCTACACCACCATCTTGGCTCCCACTGACTTATTCTTTACCTCATGGTTGATCTCTATGAAGAAGTATTTGGGGCAATGTTATGGTGCTGAGGCTGAAGAAGAGAGCCATAAACTCCGATCAAAAGACCACAGTTCTAAACTTGCTTGGTTGATAACTCATTGTGGGACCTTGGACAAGATACCTAAGCTTTTTAACAATCAGTGAATGCCATTAGTAGTAAAATGAACTAAGGAGGGTGAAGGAGAATGTGGGGGAAATGACTGACCCATAAAATGTCTGCCTTTAAGCTTTAAAATTCGGATTCTCCCTATTTGAAAATCGTGGATAGCAAAGGGGAAGATGAGACTTTTCCAAAATTATAGCTCTTATTGAGGGCCAAGTGAAGGCCACAATTTGTAATAGCCATAATTAGTTCTATGGTGAGAAGACCATAAGCTTCACAATCCTTTTGAGATGACAGAAGTTCTCAGCTAATGCCACAGAAAAATATTATATGTTCCAGAAAACTCCCACATATTACCACCCCACTCCCTATAAAAATAATTTCCAGTTCATGCCTAGAGACTAAAACAATCACAGGATGAAGCATCTTCAGTGTGCCTCTTAAGTTTCAATTTGTTTAAGATCCTTTCTTGAGGATCCCATCAATCAGAATTGCAATCAATGCTAAAAGTATGGAAAGTGCCTAAACTTTTGTGTTGGCCTATTTAGACTGGGTTCCAGACTCTTGATCTGGTGGGGTATAACTTAAGAATTTAAATCCTTCTTCTGTAGGTAAACCAAACTTTTCTTCCATTTTCTTTGTTTCCATAATTATCTAGAGAGACTACCCAGAGAGTCAGCAAACTAGACATAAACTTCCTACCTGTTAGGGATGGGCTTAATGCCAGCACCTTTTACAGGTATTAGGTTGGGATGAAATGAGGCACTCAAAAGTCATTGAACAGTTAACAAGAGGAAGTTTACTTTGCCCAACAGAGCAAAGATATGCAATAAGGATACCCACACATTTAGGTCCTCCAGATATAGCCTCCATCATCTCCATATGGAAACTATCTGTTCAGCCAAGCCAAGTATGGTGACTTGGGTGGTCTTCATAAATACACCAAATGAGAGGTGTCTAATGGCAAATGGATAGGACTTTTAATACTTTTACATGGCCAGGAAGCCACACGAAGGGAAGCAGGAATCAATTTGGTCCCAAGGACAGTTCTGCTGCTTTTTAGGGAAAACTAATCCTTATGTAGGGGGTGATGAGGGACCCTGGTCTTATCACATTACCTGACTAAGAAAAGTCATGCTGGCATTGTAAATAACCTACAGCTGGATAAATAAGAGTTTCCACACTCAACTGGACAAAGGACAGCCATCATTCAAATAGCTGTCATAAGTGAAATTCACTCTTTTAATTGAGACAAATTCACTGAAGCAATCTCTATCACACTTCAGGGCCTGGATTTAAGTACTGTCCTAGGAATTTTTAAAAATTCTCTTTTATTATTTAGGAATCAGGACCATTTCTCCTGTAAATTTTGGCTAATTGGGGTGCCTAGGTAGCACAGTGAATAGAGCACTGGCCCTGGAGTCAGGAGGACCTTAGTTCAAATCCAGACTCAGACACTTGTCACATTCACTAGCCATGTGACTTTGGGCAAATCACTTAACCCCAATTCCCCACCACCACCAAAAAAAAAGCAAAAAAGAATTTTGATTAATAAGTCTATCTTAATATTAACTTCATCTGACCAAAACCTGCCCCATAGGATGTGAAGCTGATTTAAATTCTTAAACACTCCTTAGATAAGAAGCCAGAAGAAAAATCTCAACTGCCCTAGATTCTTTTATGATATGTAACTCCACCTCCTCAGTTTTTGGTTTTTAGTTTGTTTTTTGTGAATCCTCTAAATGTAGTTTAGTCTGTAATCTGACTTAGTCTACCTATTGACTTTAACAAAGTTTCTTTCCTCGGCGGGTATGTGAGAATGTAACTCTAAATAAATTTGTTCAATTTTTATGACATTAGGAGAAGCATGGGATTATAGATCTATCTTCTCTTTAACTTTTATGGCCTATGAAGATTGCAATATGTAAATGAATTGTTTCTCTGTTGTTCTGATGTTATTTTTGCCTATAAGAGGGCTTATGAGACTCCTAATAGGGATTCGAATTTTCTATGAAGCCCGATCATAATAATAAAAGCTAGATTTTTAGCAGACCAAGCTGGAGGGTCTCAGGTGATAGAAGAGAGAGCTGTTGTGAATTTGGCTCAGAAAGAAAAAGAAAGAAAACTAACAAGAGAAACGTGCATGCCTTCCTAATACAGACCTAGTTGCCATGATAATGACTTCCAGGAGAATGCAAGGGCACAGAGTGATATAATATTAAATGAACAGGCTTTTATAAGGGTAGAAGATCTCCCCATACTGAGAACAAAGCAGGAGAATCAGGGAGGCCAAACAGAGTTCAGGAAGATAATTGAGGATTTCAATCAGCAGAAGGTTATTGATATATTTAAAGCAGATTCACCCAAAGAAGAATTGTTGGTGTCTTGGATGGTGAGAATCAATGATGAAGGGGCCAGAGGAGTATGGGTAGATAGTGTGGATGACTTGAAATTTATAGGTATTTGTCAGGATCCTTTTATCCAGCAAACTTTTAGAAATTTTCATATGGCAGGAGGTAACAATACAACCAATCTATTAGCATGAGCTGTTGATGGATGCACTAGAATGTAAACTACTGATTCTATGTGACCTAGTGGAGAAACCCTGTTACTCACTTAGAGACCATGAGAAAGTTAAAAGAAGAAGTAATGAAAACAGCTACCATGGTTAGAGATTGTAACACCATGCACTAGCAGGATCCCAAAAGAATGCTACTGTGAAGAGCTTTTAAGGTTTGGATTACACAGCACTGTGAATACTCTGTTTATTCCATTACAAATCAAGGCAAACATTCATTACAAATCACAATATAATATTCATAACATTACATCTTATCACAGAAAATCACAATATCTTCTTCATGAAAGCTTAATATTAGAATGGCCACATCATGTTCACTACAGTGGCCACAATATTTAGAATAAAGCATTCAATCAACTTACAATACAATAATCAGACTTCCACTCATGGGGAAAATAAATACTTAATCATTCAATCAAGTCACAATAATCAAACTTCCACTCATTGGGCAAATCATACATCAACTCAATCAGTCATTAAATACAGCCATGAGAAAACCACACAAACCTTCTACCCCTTGGTGTCCAGAAAACCTCAATTTCATCCAAGGCGGGGGTTCTTTTCTTCATCTTGACTCTGGGTGGTCCCTCTGATTCCCTGGATCCCCTTCCATGGTCCTAGATCCCTCCTGAATCTACCAGTCACCTGGATTCAGAAGCAGACAGCTTCCAGGTCCTCATCCTGTTCTCAGAGGTAGACAGTTCCCAGGTCCTTATCCAGTCCTCAGGGCAGTCCCTGGCACACACTGAAGTTCACAGGGTCCAGTGCATCTCAAACCCTTCACCACTTCTCTTGCCTGGAACTCAAGGATCAGCTAGGCCATGAGCAAACAAAATCTTATCCTGTTCATGCTTCTTCAATCTTCCAGCAGTTCAGCTGGCCCTAGGATCCAGAAGGAATATTGGCCTTCCAAGTGGCCTTCCAGGCAAGCCCTCTCAGCCTTCCAGATTCTGGTCTCAGGAAAACTCCATCTCAGTTCTCAGTCAGCTTCCGATGCTGGGAGAGAAACTCTTTCTGTCTCCCTCTCTCCATGTCTCCGTCTCTCCATCTCTCTCTCTCTCTCTCTCTCTCTCTCTCTCTCTCTCTCAGTCAACTTTATTGTCCACAATTCTTCCTCCACCAGGAGCAATATTCCAGTTCTGTCTCTGGAATTCTTGCTTATATACACACAATGGCCTCCTGTCTCAGCCAATCTCCTTCCACATCAACAGGGGAGTTTACACCTTCTCAGCAGTGGGATGGAGTTCACACCTTCCATACTTAGCCCCAAGCTACTAAGTGCTTAGTATCTGCTAAACTGATTGCTGTTACAGGCAGGGAGGAGGGAATGGGAATACTTATGATATTTACACAAAAAAATCACATTTATAGAGTATTTCAAAGTTCGCAAAGTGACCTCATGACAACCACAAATTATGAATTCCTAATACCTCAAGAATTCCTAATACCATCTTATAGTCAAGGAAAATAAATCTCTGAGATGTTAAGTAGCTTTCCAGTATTACATAGCTAGTAAGTGGCTGAATCAGGATTCCTGACTCCAGATCCAGCTCTGTTGGGGGCTGGACAATCACCACAACATGCTGTCATATAGGTATATAATAGAGACAGGAAAAGGAGAAGTAAAACTGCAATGAATTTACAAATCAGAAGCAGGTCGTAACATTATTCAGCATTACCCAAGTTCAGATAATCACATGACTTTCAAAAGCAAAAGTCTAATATAATAGTGTGACAAAAGAGACAGTGTGGTCTAGGAAACAGAGTACTGGATTTGGAGTGAAGGGACTTAGGTATGCATTCTGCCTCAGGTAATTAATAATTGTGTGATATAAGCAAGTTATTTAACCTTTAGACATTCACTTACCTCCCATGGAAGATGGTTGGGCTTCCTACATTACACAGGTATTGTAAGAATACTTTAAAAACTTTGGAGTGTCTATAAATATGATATATATTTAGTTTGTAATATAGAATTTGTTTTTGTACATTTCTTCTAAAGTTTACTGGAAAGATAATGACAGTTATGTGATTACTTATAGCTGGGAGTGACATTCTTAGAAAGACTATGATCTATTTCAGCAGGTTGAATAAGTCTTGCCAAGGGCTGAAAAACTATTCCTTGAGCCATTTTCTTTGTGTACTAGTTTTTTTGCTTATGAAAGATTGTGATGAGATAGATAGTTGGAATTGTGGATGGATATGGGATCAAGAAGACTTGATTTCAAATCCTGCCTCAAACATTTACTTGATGTGTCTTTGGACAAATCACTTAATCTGTCGGTCTCAGTTTCCTAGCCTATAAAATGGGGGAAAATGATAGTACCTACCTCACAGGATTACTGTTACGTAAGTGCTAGATACTGTTATTACAACAGAGCCTTCTAATACAATAATAAGTTGTATAACCAATCTAAAATGAGCAAACAGTGTTGGTGTTCAAATATGAATCTATTTTCTTCCCATCATGGATTTGCCATGTAATATTGGGAAGACTCTTTCATAAGCTAGAGATTCAGTTGTCATGTTTCTAAGCCTGTGTTATTGGTAATAATGACAACGTGCTTATGAAGGGTTGTTGTAAGCAATTTACAACACTTAATTTTTTAAAACCAAGGAGACGAACACAAGCAGAAATAGCATCATCCCTTGCATTCTTGGTACCCAATTTCTACAAGAGAACCAAACTATTTTTTTTTCTTTTTGCTGTTTCCCAAGACTAATGTAAAAACAACTAGTTACAGGGTACTTTGAGATCGTTAATGTCATTATATAAGTACAACATTGTCATCATTTTTTAAGTATGTGAATTGACATATTGGAGCTCACATTTGAGACTTGAGTATAGGTATTCGATATAGTCTTAAGTTTTTCATATCATTGAAAGAAATGGAGATTTTTCAGTCTTCTGTAATCCTTCCATTCAAGTTGTTGTTCTTGATCCTTCATTTTGGAAGAGGACCAATGACATCAAGGGGTGATCTTGGCTTGCATGCAAATTGGATTTAAGTGAGGAAGAATTGCACAAAGTCCTCAAATTGTAAGGTATAGGGATTGTAGAGTGAGGGTTGTTTATTTTTTAATGCACAGTGTTTTAATTGTATCTCCATGCTCAGAGATTCAAATAAGAAGTGCCTACATAAGAAAAACCTCAAAAACCTCCCCTTTTTTCACTTTTTATCTCTATAGTCTAGAATACAGGTTCTTAACCTTTTTTCAATGTCAGGGATTCCTTTTACAATCTGGTAAAATCTATAAACTCCTTTTCAAGAATGTTTTTAAATGCACAAAATTAAATACATAAACTTACAAAGGAAAACAAACATATTGAAATATAGCTATCAAAATATTAAAACAAATGAACAAGTTTACAGACCCTAGGGTAAGAAACTCTGCTAGAGTAAGCTTCTGAATTTCATTATGAAACATAGGTACAGCTAGGCCAATGGTCAAACAACAAAGCTAGGATCATAGCAAAAAATAAAACAAAAAGTTCAGGCCACAGTTTTCTGGATAAGGGAACTCTAAGTACTTCTATGCTGTCTATTAAATTCTCATACATAAAACAAAAACCTATATCTTCCTACTCAAAAAAAAACCAACCCCCTTTGGAAGCAGCTTAAAGTTGACTTGTAATCTTAATTAAACAAGTTTCAAGCTATCCTGGAGCTTCCCTCCCTGACTCCAGAATTGATGCAAGGGACCACTCATCTCTCTCAAGATGACTTCAGCTATCATTTTTGGATTCCATTAAATATAATGATATGACCAAAAGCAGGGTAAACAAGAATAATACTGTGACTTTACAGAAATCAGAAAAAAAACATGCTGGACTTTGATTCAGATCTTAACTCTGACACTACTGGGTTCTTTGGATAAATTATTTAAATACCTTGAACTTCAGTTTCTACACCTATATAATGAAGAAGTTATACAAGGTCTTCTAAGGTCCCTTCAAGGTCTAAATCCTATGACTATTAGCATGATGGGCATCACTGTCTTATGCTCCTTGTTTAGTACTTCAACAAGCATTATTAACTTTTGCTAGATTTATTTTAGAACAAGCATTTTATTCATTGTGAATACTCAGTAAATCTTTGTTATTAACTAGGTACTTCATCTAATGACTGAGGATCCTCTCTCTGGCATGTCCCAAGTGGGCAAAGGAGAGTATAGAAAAACATGTCAGAGGAATCTCTGGTCACAAAGGAGGAAGTTAAGAAGTGAGACTATAGAGAAAAGTAACTGAATCCCAAGTATTTGTTGCTCTGGAATCCAAAGGAAATAAGTATGAAATCACTCGTTCCAAAAAGATCAGAAGATTTTTGAGCCTGGAGAGACTCTTCTTGGAACTGAAGAATTATATGGAGGTTTGAAAGGTGTAGAACTTTAGTTTATATGACTAAAACTGCTCTTCGTCTATGTCATTTGTGTCATTGTTGAAATGGGAATGTTCAGCAATACTATTAACGGAATTAAGACTCCATCTTATTATAATCATATTCTCTTGACAGCTCCTTCTCTCCAACTGCCTTGTTGTTCTAAAAAAAACACCTGCCACGTGACCTCCACTATCCTAATTGGTGACCATCTGTCTCTCTCTCTGATTTTTCAGGAAGTCCTCAATCCACCATGTTTTACTTCACTCATGTGACTCTCCATTTCTTCCCTGTCTTTTGGCTCGCTAGCCTGAGCGTACCCCTTACCCTCCTTCCCTAATCCTTTTTTATGAACCCTAATCAAATCATTTCTGCTACTGTTCTTGAACGTGGCATTGCAGGCTATATGATTATGGCCCCATTCACCATCCCAGTAACTTTTCTTACCAAACTGTCCCTCCCTGGCATCACTCCCATGCTGTATGATCATTTTCATTAGAACATAAGTTCCTTGAGAAACTATCTTTGCTTTTGCACTTGTACTTCCAGTGCCTAGCACTTAACTTGCTACATAACAAATATTTAATGAATACATTTTCATCTATTCATATAGAATCACTGGCTTAGAGCTAGGAGGAACATGAAAGTCATCTTGTACAATGCTCTTAGTTTATATGTAATGAGTCTGGTGCATGTGCAAAGTGCATGGGATGGCACATCTCTCCACATGATGAACATGAGAAATCTGCCTGGAAGATTTGTAATGTAAAAGTTAAGGTTATAAGAGTTAATCTTGTAGAAACTGGAGCACAAGCAAACTATCTGTAACTGGTTTAGATCAACTATCCACTTGATAAAAAAGAGTCTCTTTGATTGATTGGAATTATTAAAAATGTTCTATTAGCTTCACCTTTCTCCTTTTGGCTTTACTGCTCTTAGAGTGAGCCCAAAGACCAGTGAATGTGGTGGAATCTACAAACTTCAAAGTCTAAATGACATATGTGGAGGGGAGTACCATTCACATCATGCCATCTTATGTAATTCTTG
The DNA here is from genome assembly GCA_028646575.1 of Pseudocheirus occidentalis. Classification (NCBI taxonomy): domain Eukaryota; kingdom Metazoa; phylum Chordata; class Mammalia; order Diprotodontia; family Pseudocheiridae; genus Pseudocheirus; species Pseudocheirus occidentalis. Next base: position 103,482,079 of record CM053593.1, read on the forward strand.
TCCAGGTCATTTGGTGAGTATCACATAAAAGAGCTACCTAGCTTCCTTTAGGCTTTTCCCTGGTCCATAAATGCTCAGTAGCAAAAGTTGATCAGAAAGTGAGGGATTTTTTGGTGTTGGTAGATAAAACAGATAAAAATATACGCCTTTCATAATAAAAAAAATAAAATTCACATGGTCTACATCCCTGGAGAGCTTCAGGAAGAAGGCAAACTACCTTTGCTCTTGAGTTGTTTATGTGAATGACTATCTGAAGACAAGGAATTAGATTAGGGCAGGAGATTAGATTTCTGCAAGTCCCTTTCAGTCCTGTAAAAGTATAACACTATGGAATAGGCATCAAGATGGTTTTAATAGCTAGTATAGAATAGATGATATGAAAAGGCAATTGAAATCCATAGTATAAAGCAAAGGTATGTTACTGCTACAATATACAATAGACATCAGCTGGATAGTTTGAAACTTAGTATGTGTCCCCCCAGTTTGATATTTTCATTCGGGTTATTCCTGAGCATATAACATGAGAGGAGAAAAATGGAATTCCATCATGGTGTGGCCATGCCATTCATCTTCTTTAGTAATATGGGAAAGCTATTGAATTGGTAAATAAGGGCCTTGGACTGTTGTAAGCATGAATAAAACATATTAAATATTTGGTGGCAAGGGATTTCCATTCAGCTTTCATGGGAGTTAATAAATCAACAGAAACCACTTACTGAAACATTTTCATGGGTCCAGTGGAATTCTAAGCAAATAGCGGGTTTAAGAATGAAAAGTCACTTATATTTTAAACATCATCTAGTGTTCAAAGAAGTGTAAAAGATGCTTAAGTGTTAATATTTTATGTTTCCCTGCTCTCAGCAGTAATTGCAGCCCATTAAAAAGAATGCTAAGCCATAGCTGTTAGCACTGGCATGGGACCAAGAAAATACTGAGCCTTCACAGAAGGGGGTTAATTGCTACACGTAGAGGTAATTTATTAAGGAACACTGAAGCCCTGTATACTCCCAAACACGAAACTAAGCTGCAAGATTGTATGTGAATATTACATTTGATAATCAGGGCCTTTTCTACAGTGGACTTCACAGTTGGCCAAGTCTAGGGGATTGGGGGAGGGAGGAGAGAAAGAAAGAAGCTGACTCCATTTTTCTCTTTGGCTCCCATAAACCTTCACTTGGTGCCCTTCAGTCTGTCACTCTGCCCATCACACCCCCTCCCCAAATAAAGTTTGCTGTTCTATAAAATATATAGTAGCTGATTAGAAACTCATATAAACTGACAGACTGAGAGACTGCCTCTTGAGTTCTTTATATGACAAATAGAACTCACTCTGAAGGAGTTTCAGAAATCTCTCAAGTATCAGAATTCGTTTTTACAATTTTTCAAAGATGGTACTTTTCAGAACTTACCTCTCTAATCTGGCCACCTTTTCCATCAAAGTTTAAATCAATGCCATTTGGCCTATTAAACATCACACGTGAAGGAAATAGCTGTCTCCAATGCGCCAAGCTTGGGGCCTCTTCCAAACCAAACTACTGCTCCTAATCCAATACATCTCAAGTCAGTCATGGGCTCATAGGTTTAGCACTGGACAGGACCTGAGAGATCAGACTCCTGACTGTGTAAATGGAAGTGATTCAAGTGGCAAGTCTACACTGAAGATTCCCAAACCAGATAAGAGTCTCAAGCAGCCAGGAGAAGAAAAGAGGTTGGCCAGAATAGCTAATAGTTCCTTGGTTACTCTGGCAACAGCCTTTGGGTTTTCAAACTTGTCTTTCTTGTTCTAAGGAAGAACAGCGACCACTGTGTCTCTCCTTCAAATGTGTTTGAAAGAAAATTTCTTTGAAAGGAATTTAAGGCTAAAATAGAAACTTTGTGGAGTTTTTTTTTAAATCCAAATCAATTCAACAAGCATCTGTTAAGTGTCTACTATATGCTGAGGACTGTGGTAAGCATTTGGGAAATAAAGGTCAAAATAAAATTAGGCCCTGTCCTCAAGGAGTTTATACTCTACTGAGGGAAGGTAATGATTGCATTCAAATACCCAAAGAGTTCTGTGATCTTAGCAGTCTGAGAGTTGCCTCCAATGATATTGTCCATGTTTGTGTCCTGTCCATATAGGAAAGGGTCCCTTATGCGGGAAAGGTCACTTGGTAAGGGAAAGGGTTGATGGGTTGAAAGGGACAACCAGAGTCTCTTACCAAGTGACTAGCCCATTCCTTGAATCTTTTACCCCTGTTCTCCTTCACAGTTCCTCATTGGTCATACGTTACAGCCTGACCATGCCAAGCATGAGCTTCTCTGTGCCCCTTTGTACGATAATCATTTTTAGTTCTTTGGAAGAAGTTGTAAACTTTTTATTTCATTGTAATGTAGCAGCAACATTGGTAGAATATGATTTTTTGGAAAAAATGGGCCTTTGCTTTCTTGGGAAGGTTGGGGTCAGACAATGAGCTTTATAAATTCTAGCAGCACTCCAGACCACTTTCCTTTTCCTGTTCAGCTCTAAGTCTAATTTATTTTCCATTTTTAATGGAAGCTTATAATATTGAGGGAATATATGGGTTGACTTCAGGGAATCTGCAAGTTTTGGTAATATAGATAATAATTTGGATAAGTAGGGTAATAAAAATTACCTCTTTATTTTCACTAACCTCTAACTGAAATTTAGCCTTTCTTTCAAATATACATATATAAACTTTATCCTGAAAAGGATTCCATAGGCTTTATCTGAATTCCAAATGGGACCAAGATATGAATGCACGGATAGATAGAGAAAGAGATAGCTATTGGTATCGATGATATAAATATGGATAGCAATATAGCTATAGATATACTATATAGTATATAGGACAAGGTCTATAAGGCATTCAAAAACGCGTGTTAAAATATGGGGAAAGACATTTTCTTCCCCTATATCTTTTCTTTTCTATTTGGATGGACAGGTCAAACTCCTTTAAGTGATTGCAACAGTCTTCCAGAAGGTTCTGCAGTTTTACGGGGATTGATGCAAATTAGTAAAAAGTCATCTGCAAACAGGGAACCCAAAGAGAACCCTTCTCTGACCAAGAGCCTAGGCTCAATCTCCTCTGGCCTAATGGCAAATACTTTAGGCAAGCATTCATCTCTTTGTTTTTATGTTTCAATTGATATCTATTATCTGAAAGTCATTGAATAGGATTATTTCTGTTGTTATTTCTTCTGAGGAATCTTGAATGATTTTTTGATGGAAGATGCCTGGTTATAAAAGGGACCATAAGGTAGTGTTTTGTACTAGCAAGTCAAATGGTTTCTTTGTAATCAACAGACAGTAAGCAAATGGAATCTTATATTCTCTATATTTTTAATTAATTGTAAAATCATAATGATGAGGTCTATGCTTGACTAACTCTTGCTAAAAGCCTTCTTGGTCCCTACTATGCTCACCTGAAAGGTACTTTTCAAATTGTGTATAGATGACCCTCATAAAAACTTATTTATCCCAGTACTCGTCTCCTTCTTACTCATCTTTGCCCTCCAACGTAACAACCACAACAATAATAGCAGATGTTTCTGTAGCATGTTAAGGTTTGCAAAACACTTTCCAAATGCTATTTCATTTTATTCTCACAAAAACCTGGGAGGTAGGACCTCTATTTTCACCCTCCTTTTATAGATGAAGAAATTAAGGCTGAGTCTTTATGACTCCGAGCCCAATACTTTATTCACAACAGCTAGCTGTTTCCATACTGCCAGCTTTCATATTATCCCTGACTTTCTCCATCTACATTGTCAAAACTCCCATGTCTCCAAGCTGTATCATAGCTAAGTTTTAGGAAAGTAAGTCATGTCCCTACTTCAGACCTCCCAGTAGGATTTGCTTGTTAGATCAAATACATTTCAAATGGGTAATTGTGGAGCAGAGCACCCTCCCTTAAGTGATACCACTCAACTCACTTCTGTACTTAAGGCCAGCCCTGGGATAGAAAAGAGGAAAGGTTTCAGGGCAGTGGACAGCACCTTTTCTAGGGATGGGAACCAGGAATGAGTGCAGTTGATATGATCTCAGTGCTAGTCTAAAACTAAATATAAAGCTTCATCAACCCCTGAGTCCTCACCTTGGTATACATGCTATTGTACATGTGTACTCATTAATTTGCATTAAGCCCCAGAAAACTGCAGAACCTTCTGGAAGACTGTTGTAATCACTCAAAGGAATTTGACCTGTCCATACATATAGGAAAAGAAAAATACAGTGGAAGAAAATGTCTTTCCCCAGACGTCAACATACATTTTTGAAAGCCTCATAGAGCTTGTCCAATAATATATCTATAGGCATAGACTCCCATGATCAATGTACATACAGCACAGACAAAAGGGAAGATATTAAAACCAACATTGAAGGTACCATACCTGCTGAAACATCATAGTGTCAGTCTCTTCCCCAAACTTCTTCCTCCTTAGACAAAAAAAGGTCTCTCCAGGCAAATAAATCATTCTATATATTGTGAACATTCTTTCCTCCAAATAATAATGGCAATATAATAATCATTATCATCATAATAAACATTTATTTGGGCTATAAAGTTTGCATATATTATCTGATTTGAGTTGCACAAAAGTTATCTTCATTTTACAGATGAGGAAACTGAGTCTGATATAGATAAACTGACTTGCTCAGGGTCACACAGCTAGTGTCTGAGACAGGATTGGAATTCAGATCTTCAGACACATAGCCACATAGTCTACCCACTTAGCTGACTCAAATCAGTACCTTGTCTTTGTCTTCACTAAACCATTCACATACCAACAACCTTCCTACTGCCTGGCAACACCTACAGAGGTGCTGGCATAATTAACTACTTAACTTCATCAGCTGCTTCCCAGAGTTCAGAGTTTAAGAGGGAACTTTCTTCCCACAATGAAAACAGAAGCATCTGCAGAATTCCTTCCAAAATCTGAGACCTTCTTCATCCCAATCTCCTGATGGAGTTTGTAGCCCACAATTTCTGGAAGGCTTTCCTAGGCCCCTTCTATATTGGAAAGACAAATTAATCATTATTATACCTCCTACTCTCCCACCCACTTTATATTTAGAGGCTAAGAACCAAGAACTTCTTCCATATACGCTCTTAAATGAAAGCAGGAAAGTTCCACTATTGAGAAAAAGACAGGCTTACCCTACTCCAAGCATAACTCCAAACCTAGTGTCCATACTCTCTTCACTTCCAGTTTCCAAAGGTGGGAGCACCTATCAACCAGGGACACCTTGAATATCCAGAAGGTAGTTGCAGCCTATGAGAAAAGGAAAGTCCATGCTTCCCCTGAGTTAGGAGTCTACAGGTCTTTAGTGAGTCCTCAAAGGAGCTGCCTACTCTGCCCATTTGTCTCCTTTCTCTTCTCCTGACTGATTCCCGAAATGCTTGGTGTGATTGTGTGAAGTTAATACTAATTTAAATCACTTATATTGACTGTTTATCTTTTATTCCTAATTTCCTTACAGCATAACAAAAATTAAGATCATCTTTCAATTTAGCATTATCACTTTTGTAAGATTTATGTGATTACAACACTAACCTCTGTTCTTGTATTCTTAACCTCTGTAGTCAATCAGTTGCAGTCACAAGTTCAAGCAATTAGAGAGACATTGCTTACATGCGTTTTTAAAAAAAGGTTTTTCAAGTTGTTTTAGTCTTTGGAGTGTGTGTGTGTGTGTGTGTGTGTCTGTGTCTGTGTCTGTGTGTGTATCTGTGTGTGTGTCTGTGTCTATGTGCATGTCCCTGTGTGTGTGACTGTGGTTTGTTTTTACTTTATTTTTGCTTCCTTAATTAGACTACATTTTTTAAAAATGAAAATAACCTTTATTGTGAAATATCTTTTTCTGTTTCCCAGTATAACCAGCAGAAACCAGAAGGAAATTTTTCAAGGGACTTGGGGGAAGTAGAGGGAGAGAAGGCAGACTTACAGTTTTGTTGGTGTAGGACAGTGGTGTCAAAATAAAAAACACACAGTGGCCACTAAATGGTACATAAGGATCTCTATGGGCATACTGACTTAGAAAACCACCAATTAACATTATTTATATTCTATTGTATTTTATTTATTTATTCTGTTAAACATTTCTCAATTACATTTTAATCTAGTTCTGGGCTCATTTGGCAACTTTGCAGATTGCAATGTAGCCACTGGCTATGTTTGATACCTCTGGTATAGGGAACTCCCAGTGTAGAAATTTCTACTACCATTACAGATTGGTGAGTTCTCAGTAATTTAAGAAAGAGAGACAGACAGACAGAGACAGAGACAGACAGAGAGACAGAGACAGAGAGATAGAGACAGAGACAGAGACATAGATGTGTAGACAGACACAGATAATTATGTTATCTATACATAGATATATTCTACATAGATGTGTCTATAGCTATCATATACATATATATGACATAGATATATAGTCTATAGTAGGTGTTTTTATATAACTTAAACTAGTTGTCTAGGGCTGCTAAAAGATTAAGGGTCTTACCATGGTCAGTTACTATGTTTCAAAGAAAGGTGAGACTAAAACTCAGGTTTTCTGACTTCAAGGCTGGTCCTCTATATATAACACTATGTTGTGCTGTTTCTTAGAAAATAACTAAAAACCAATAAAACCACACACAATTGAAAAGTAATCCCCCCTTTATCCAAAGATATACACACAGTTCCACGGTTTAGTGATGCAGTTAGAATGAGTAAAATCATAAGCATGCACTCCATTGATATCTATCAAGTAGTGAGAGAGCTAGAGATAATCTCCAGCAGTCAATCCATCATGGAAGATTTGTGGGAGTCTGTGGGTAGGAGCCATACAAGGTAAGAAAGCATGAATAGGTTATGATCTACAAATATATCATTGTTTCTCATTAGTGTTACAGGAGTGGGAAACCTGCAGCCTCAAAGTCACATGTATCATCTAGCTCCTCAAGTGCAGACCTTTGGCTGAATTAAAACTTCACAGAACATATCACCTAAATAAAAAGATTTGTTCTGCGAAAATTAGACTCAGTCAAAAGGCTGCACCCAAAGACCTAGAAGGCCACACGTGACTCCAAGGCTGCAGGTTTCCCCACCTCTTGAAGGGGTTCTTGCTAAAAATTAGTTAATAGTACCTTACGCAATAAGTAAATAATTTTCAAGACTGTTATGAATACTATTTTAAATTATCTTGAGGGCTTACCAAATATTTTCTGTTGTCGAAAAGGGTTCATAGAACCAAAAATATTGGGAACCATTATCTATATACCAATAGACAGAGTAACTACATCAGAAGAAACACAAAGTATCAAATTGTAACTGCATTTTCTAACTTTAAATGAAAGATTGGGCTTAGGTCATTTTCTTTTCCAAGTTAATGTAACCTTCTTCCATTTCTGAATATCCTGCCCTTTCATCTGTGGGGTGAATTTACCTAGAATAAATGTTTTTGAGCATCCAAATTGACACCTCTTTTCTTTCCTTCTGTGTGTTCTGGATTTTCTTTCTAAGGAGTTGAAAGAAAAAGCAGCTAGGTAAATAGTTAAGCAATCCTAAAACTTAGCATGTGACTTGGAATTCAGCCATGCACATGTAAATTTTGTGACTTGCCAAGAAAACAAGCAGGAACTTCTTAAGCAATCAAGAATTGCTACACATGTGTAAGAGATAATTTTGTTTAAAAAAAAAACCTCTAATTTAATTTTCCTCTTTTTCTCACATTTGCCCTTTGTACACCACTGTATGTTGTTATTTAGAAGTCTAAACTAGAAAGTAATTATTGAATGATTACTTGTGTGCTGATGCTGGCCAGTTTACTTCTTTTTATTCATGGCAGGGCATGATGGAGTGAAGAGAAGAGTTGATTTTATTAGTCACATGCTCTTAAAAAATCAGAGGCCTACAAAGTCCAGAAGAAAAGTCATAGTATCCAATGCTTGAAATATGGTATGAAAAATGGATAAAGCAACAATGCTTGATTGAAGACAAGCTATGATAAAGTAGCTAGGTGGCACAGTGGATGGAGCATTTGGCCTAAAGTCAGGTAGACCTTAAGTTCCAATCTGGCCTCAGACACTTACCAGCTGTATGACCCTGGGAAAGTCACTCAACGCTGTTCACCTCAGTTTCCTCATCTATAAAATGAGCTGGAGAAGGAAATGGCAGACCACTATAGTATCTTTGCTGAGAAACCTACAAATAGGGTCACAAAGAGTCAGACATGACTGAAAAGAATGAACAACAAATGTTCTTGATGGTCACTGGTCATTGATAATATAAATGGGGCTGAAAAAAAACTCCATTAGATTCATTCTTTGCATTTGTCCTAAGTAAAGGGAGATTGCTTCCCATCTCCAGCCTTTATTATGCAAATATGCCACTAATATGTGTATCCTAAAATATTCAGAAGCTTCCTTATCATCTGCTCATGATACAGGGAGAATTCATGTTGGAATCTCACATTGATACTAATCATATTTATTACAGCACCTTTTGTCATTTTTTCAGGGAAAAAAAAACTTCCAGAAGAAAAATATTGTTGAATTTGCTTATCTTGGATACCATATGTTGTTTTATCACTTGGAGCCCTAGGAGATAGAGGTTTTGCCCAAGATTAACTGCTAATATTTCATCCCTCCAAATGGAGAGAAATCTTAGTTGAAAGGTAAGCATGGCATTGTCATTTTGCCCAATAGACTACAGATCTGGTGTATTTAAATAATATCATCAATAAGAGAAGTGCAGATATTCTACAGTGCTCTAATTCTTGATTACCAAGCCAGGGACCAAAAGATCTATCCATATCCTGGAAAAGCTCAGTCAGCTTCCAAGAGTGACAAGGATCAAGTGCATCACTCTTAACAAATTCCTTTTTAGAGATATCACATCAGCATATCTATAGTCTCTCACCAGCCAGAGCAAGACAGTTGCCAGAAAACAGGCTAGGGAGAGTCCCACAATAGATGGGGCAGAGTTTCAGGTAGAGGGAGAGAGATTACAGATATTCTCTCTCATCATCGCTGGCTCTGCTCCCAGCACTCCTCAAATGAAGGTGGGATCTATTTCAGATTATTCACAAGAGGCAAAGTCAGAAAACCATGAACTCCACTGAGGCTCAGTTTCTTCATGTATAAAATGAATATGATAACAAGCTGCTGCTTCACCTGGTTGTCATGAGATTCAATGAGCTCATGTATATAATGTATCTAAAACTCTTTGAACATCTGTTTAAAAATACTATACAGAATCATGGATTTAGAACTAAAGGAATGAGGCCAATGTGTTCAGTCCCCTCATGATATAGGTAGGGAAAGTGGAGCTAGAGGCAGCTTGGTGATACAGTGCATAGAGTCCTGGGCCCAGAGTCAGGAAGACATGAATTCATATCCAGCCTCAGACACTTACTAGCTATGTGACTCTGGGCAAATAACTTGTTATCTGCCTCAATTTTCTCATCAGTAAAATGGAAATAATAATAGCACCTACCTCTCAGGCTTTCTGTGAGGAACCAATAAGATAATATTTATTAAATGCTTTGCAAACATCAAAGCACTACAGAAATATTTGTTTTAATTGTTACATAGGAAGGCAAGGATGAATAAGAGGGGAGAGGAAAGTTGGAATAAATAAGGATAGAGACAACATTTGTAAAGCACTGTAGCACCAATGCAATATTCACAGCACTGACAGTGACTATGAATATGCCAGCATAGTTCCCAACTGCAAAATATAACAGACTTTCCATATAGAAAACAGAAGCAAAACGTTTATTCAGACACCAGAGAAAGAAATCCCAAAACCAATAAGCCAATTGTATCATAGTAACATAGAAACTAATACACCATAGCACAGCACCATCCCACAAACAAACACAAGTCTAAATGTCTCCTTGCCTGTGAGTCCTTTCTCTACCATATCTAGCTGCTCTGACTCCCAGCTTCCCAGCTCTGCTCCACACTTCAGCAAGTTCCTCCCACCACAGGCTCCATGTGATTACATTCAGCCTCTTAAGGGGCAGGGAAGATCTTCAAATTACCATTATCATTACAAACACTTACTACAGTGACTAGCAAATAGTACTCACTTAATAAGCACTTCTTTTCCAGAGACTGGATCCATGGAAGTGGAAGTTTGACTCAAGGTATGGGGAATGTAGAGCAGACACATTGTAAATTGGTGCAAAGTGGTATCAATGGGGAGGCCCATAAGCAAAGGAAAAATCAAGGTAGAACCCCCAAAGCAGGGATGTGTCTCAGGGCAAAGATAAGCCGGGATGCTGGAGACAGCCAGAGTAACTAGGAGGCCAATCATGCTGAGCACACTTGAATAAAATTCCACTCCATCTTGGTATTCAGGTATAATCTGTCCAGAATTCTTAAAGGTTGACTCCATTCAAACACCTGAAGCAAGGAAACTTCTTTGTAGTAGGTCTTGTGGGATGTTATAACCTTCTAAGACAGATGGAAACAAGGTCTAGGTGTGCCTGAATTGTTCCATAACCTTTATCCACCACTGATCTCCCTCTTCTTCTTCCAACAGGGACATCATATTTCCATGAAGCAGTGTCTAATAGTCATTCTGGCTAGGTACAGATGGTTAGACTAGCTGCCTTATGAGGAGGCCTAGCTCTTTAAAGACATTAGGAATTGTATTTCTTCCCAGCTAAGGAACTGATGAAACTCTTGGGGGACTGAGACTTAAGGGCAGAGTTTTCTGCTAAAGTAATAATTTTAGAAATTTCTCTGGGGAGAAATAAAGTGAAAATTAGAAAGAATGAAGAGCCAAAGCTGCAGCATGTGAAAGATGGCTTCCAGGAAACTAACTCTTACCTTTGTAACAACTGTATGTTGTTCCGTTCCCTGGTTTTCCCCTTGGCTTATTAAGGGAGTCCAGCAATAGGAGCTAAGTAGGCCTATCTGGAAAAAAACATTTTGAAAATGGAGAATTTATTCCACTTTCTGTTTCTCCTTTCTGCTTTATTTGCCAGATGCAATGGGTGTTAACAGTTCATTACCATGAGTTTTTCTACTATTTTAAATTTTGCTCATTGGTTAATTCCAATTTTTTAAAGCCATGACTGATTTTATCTTGAGCATTAGATGTGCTGGTAAATGTTTAAGAAATACTCTCTGGGGAAAAAATGTACATATGACATACTTATAAATATAATCTGCATTATTGACATTTTCCATTACTTTCTTAAGTGTAGATAATCATCAAAAAATAAATCAAGCCCTGATTTGTGATGTTTGTAGATTTCTGAGGCGTAAATGCTCAGCTGAAAATTTAACAATTGGCTCTCTTTAGCCTAGTCAAGAAGGCTCCAACACACTCCTGTCCTATGGCCTCACTTTGAAGGTTAAAAAGCTCAATAATTCATATAAATCCTTCTTGAAATAATTTGTATTTGCAATTCACACATCCAAGACAACAGGAGTGGGTCTAATATCTTAAATACCAATTGGGTTTTTAAAAAAAGCTCACTTTTATGTCTTTAAACAATTGCTTTCAGGTCTGAATTGACTTGATATATATAATTCATGCATAATTTGCAGATTAATAAGAAATGGAGATATAATAGCTTGATAAAATGTTATAGATCAATGGAGAAATGGATTTGATTAACAAAAATTTATTTACAAATAATATCTTAGTGAATCCATTGGTAAGTAATTATATTCCCATAATAATGCTGTTTCTAGGATGGATGCCAGAGACAATGTCAGGTATAACCCAGTGTGATATTCCTTCCATTTGGAATCTTTTACTCATATGTTTAGAAGACTTGGAGTTGGTTCAGGTGCTGACCTTCCTGGAAACAGGTGTCAAATTTTTGAGGACTCTCTCAATTCAGCAATAAATTCCCCTCTTTTTAACTTATCCCCAAAAGTTCTTTTTTCCTTTTCCCTAAAGATCTTGAAAAAAATGGGGGAGAAAAATAGTGACAAGATCTTAAAAGGGCCTGCTGTTCCTCGACTAGCAAAGTCAATGTAAATAGGCCATGTTTTAAAAGGTAAGCAAAAAAGAAAAAAAAATGGAAAAAATAGGGAGGCTAAAAATAAATGACTAAAAAAGAAAAGTTCCTGTAATTTTAGGTTTAAAATATGAGGCTGAGTAATCAAGGAAAGTATTTTTACTGCCTCGTCAATATTTTTCCTGGAAGCTGGGGTAAATAGACTTTCTTCAGATCTGTAGTGTGCGTGCCTAATGGTCTTAGGTATCTCTGACCACAAAATAACTATCCTTAAGAAATACAGCAAACAGGAACTCTGTGGTCCCAGCATTCTTCCCAAAATAAATAAATAAATAGATGTATATAAATAAAGGTCCTTTGCCAGATGACAGACAATTTATACCTAATTGGGAAGTTCTTCTCTTTTGGGGGGATCTTTCTTACCACCCTTTGTTTCCATCACGTTGAAAAGAAACCCTACTTGGCCAGGAATGAACAGTATCATGTTTTCTCCTTCACTTGTATACATTTTTACTTTAATGCCTGACACCAGGAGTGCTGGAAAACATAATCAAGGTTCTAGTTTTTTTCTAAACTGAGCCCTTATTTACCCTGATGGCACAAAACACGTAGGCTTTCATCTTTTCTGAACCTGCATCCTATTGGAGCTGAGGGCCATGAAGAGCTGAACTGAACTTGAAAAGAAAACAAAACAAAACCATCATGATTATTCTGAGGCCCACATAACTCTCCAGCTTTCGATGTGCATGGGATTTTATGAGGCACTTGCCCAGAGCACCGCTGTTAGGGTGAACAAAAAACAAGACATTTTGTTGGCTGCAAGGGGTTCTGCCTCTGACTGTGGCACCCCCTCCACAAACTGATTCATTAGGTCCTGCTGATCCCAGTGTCGAGCTGAAATCCATCACTCGACTAACTGGCACTCCCCAACACTCTGTTTCTTAGTTATTTAACGCCATGTGGAAGGTAGATGCTGGCTATTGTCAGGAGAAACAAATGGCCATATCAGACTTCCATACATCACCATGAAGGCCAAGGATACAGTGTGTGCTTTCCTGTCAGATGTGACTAATAGGTACTCTATCTAAACTTGGCCAAGGAGCAGCCAGCATAGTTAAGGGGGAGCCAGGATTGCCCTCTCCTTTCAAAAGCTCAATGTGAACCAGCTTACAGTTTATCTGATGGCTCCTGGCAGGGCAGATTCAAAACTCACCTGGGTTCTGAAAGACCACAATAGGTTTACCCAAAGGGGTCAGTGTTTTTGTAGTTCATTAAGTGTTCTCAGATTGTGCCCATGCAATATCAAACCATCTGGTCAGTTCAGGCCTTCATGTAGTCAAACCAGCTGTTCTAAAAAAATAAACAAATAAAAGTACTTAGCTTGTCTTTGTGTCCTGGTCACCAGCATTTTGCATACAGTGTGTTGATGGATTCATATTTTAAAAGTATGTAATTTGTCACTTTCCAGAGGATGTGCAGATTAAAAAGAGAATTTCAAGAAAGGTATCATTTAATTTCTAGGAACTGCTTACCTTTAAACTGAATATAATGGGATAAGCTCTAAGGTCCTTGCCAGTTGTAGAATACTTTGATGGGTTGACTCCATGATGGGTTATTTGGGTAAGTCTGGGTATATGCAGGACAGAGTAAGAAAATTTAAAATTGTCATTGTAGAGTACAGTCACCATACTCCCCCACAAGAGGGCTCTGGGTGTCAACGTCATGCAGAATAGTTGGTTCCTATCACCTTCAGTCCATCCCAGCATATCATTGCTGGTGTTCTAAGATCTGCTGTCACTACGGCAAAAAAAAAAAAAAATCCATTGTTTCCTTCTTTGGGGAATTTTGATGTTCTGCATAATTTTTGTGTGTATAGGATAGGAAGAAGGTGGCAATGGGTAATCTGCTAATATCTGGTCATGCCATATAATTCTCTTTTGTCATCATATTAAGAACATATAGTTTTCAGGACTAAATAAGGGTCCATGTGTACAGTAATTCAAGTCACTGAGAGATGGAAATTATTCTGCCTTTGGCAGAGGGTTAGGGAAACACACACAAACACACACACACATACACACATGCATGTACACATACATATCGGTGTGTGTGCACCAAGGATAAAATAATCTATCTATCTATCTATCTATCTGTCTGTCTGTCTGTCTGTCTGTCTATATGTATGTGCAACCAGGTGGTTCAGTGGATATGAGAGCTGGGCTTGGAGTCAGGAAAACTCAACTTCCTGAATTCAAAACTTCCCTCAGATACTGACTAGTTGGGTGACCCTGGGCAAGTAACTTAACCCTATTTGCCTCAGTTTCCTCATCTATGAAATAAACTGGAGAAGGAAACAGCAAACCACTCCAGTATCTTTGCCAAGAAAACCCCAAGTGAGGTCATGAAAAGTTGGACATTACTGAAACTACTGAACAAGAACATATATATCCTATCTATTGGCCCTTGGTATGTTAACTTTACCTTGACCAATACTGAAGAGCTAAAATGAACTCTCTTCCAGGTGTCAGTTCTAGAGAGAAGAAAATGCTAGTCTGTGACAAGGTGTTTGTGTGTGTGTGTGCATGCGTGTGTGTGTGTGTGCGTGTGTGTGTGTGTTTGTGTGTGTGTGTGTGTGTATAGGTTGGAGGCATGGGTGATGCTGCTGGCCCATAACTCATAGCTTAGGGTCTAACATAGATAGAAAGAGCAATTCTTTTCTTCAAGCCTTATACTGACTGGCCTAAAGAACTACTTTGTAGATTTTTTTTGGAGGGGGGAGGTCAGGGAAATTGGGGTTAAATGACTTGCCCAAGGGCACCCAACTAGTAAGTGTTAAGTGTCTGAGGTTAGAATTGAACTCAGGTCCTCCTGACTCCAGGGCCGGTACTCTATTCACTGCACCACCTAGCTGCCCCCACTTTGTAGATTCTTGATCAGTTACAATGAGAGACCAGCAATTTACAATGGAATTGGCATATATTTTACCCTGGGAAAAGGTGGTGTGACATACAGTGGAAACCAGAGGAAAGATAGCTTTCAAGCCTAGAGAGAGAAATAAAAAAAACAATGGACAAGCATTTATCAAGTATTTATTATGTGCCAAGAGGACTTTTAAGTGCTGATGATTCAAAGAAAGACGAAAATTGGGGAGTGCCCTCAAGGAGGTCACATTATAATGTGAGAGACATCATGTAAATAATTATTTACATAAAATAAATGTGCAGAGCAGATAAAAGGTAATTGTGAAGGGAAGGGCACTAAAAGCTGAGGGATTTGGTTAAGGCCTCCTACCAAAAGTGGAATTTGATCTGATTCTATAAGGAAATGGAGGAGGCTGAGTCAGAGGTAAAGTTGGAGAACATTTTGGGAATGGGAACTACTAATGCAAAGTGGCTGCAGATCAGAGATGGAGTGAGTATTTTAGGAACATGTAATGGTAATGGGAATTTGAAGATCTTTCCTGCTCTTTAATAAGCCTAAGGGAATTTGAAGACCTTCCTTGATTGGAAGATATACCTTGCCTCCTAATAAACTGAAAATAATCACATGGAACCTATTGTGGGAGGTGTTTGCTGAAGGCTAGAGCAGAGCCCACAGGAAGCTGAGAGTCAGAACAGTTAGAGACTAGAGGGAGGAGAGGATATATCCGAGGGAGGCAGTTAGGTTTGTGAGTAAATGCTAGTTTGTGGGAAGGCTAAAGGATGCTGTGGCTCTCTGTGCTGTTATGGCTAATTAACTTCTTTGCTCCTATGATGGAATTGGCTTACTGGTTTGGTGGTTAGGTTTTCTGGTGTCTGAATAAATGTTTTGCTTCTATCTTCTATATGGAGAGTCTTTTATATTTTGTGATTGAGCACTACACAAGAATATTTACAGTGACCATTGGCACTGTGAATATTGTGTTGGTGCTATATTTGATGATGAGGATGGCACTGTGAAATATTGGACCTCTGTTTGGAGGCAGAAGGGATTTAGAAGAAGAAATGGCTATCCTAGGATGAGAGGAATTACCTTATCCCTCCTTAGCAAAAGAGAGGGCTGAAAGTATATGGCTTTATGAAAACTTGGAACTGAGGTTACAGAAGGGAGAATCTAGAGTTTTAAAACATGTTTGCAAAGAATACCAATAAAACCAGGGAGAGAATTAGAGGCAGTGTGTAGGAGAGGCTGGGTTTTACTAATAGGTTCCTGTATTATATGCAAGAGCAGAGACAAGGTGTTATAAGAAAAACATCAGATGGAGAAAAAATTAGCTGTTTTGAATGAGAAGTTGATTGAATTACAGCACTGGGGTTTTCTTTTAGCAGACCAAGCTGGAGGGTCTCAGGTGGTAGAAGAGAGAGCTGTTGTGAATTTGGCTCAGAAAAAGAAGAAAAAACTAACAAGAGGAATGTGCATGCCTCCCTAATACAGACCTAGTTGCCATGATAATGGCTGCCAGGAGAATGCAAGGGCACAGAGTGATACAGTGTTAAATGAACAGACTTTTACAAGGGTAGAAGATCTCCCCATACTGGGAAGGAATCAGGAGAATCGGGGAGGCCAAACAGAGTTTAGGGAGATAATTGAGGATTTCAATCAGCAGGAAGTTATTGATATATTAACAGCAGATTCACCCAAAGGAGAATTGTTGGTGTCTTGGATGGTGAGAATCAATGATGAATGGGACCAGAGGAGTATGGGTAGATAGTGTGGACAACTTGAAATTTATGGGTACTTGTCAGGATCCTTTTGTCCAGCAAATTTTTAGAAATTTTCATATGGCAGGAGGTAATAATACAACCAATCTATTAGTGTTAGCTGTTGATGGATGCACTAGAATGTAAACTACTGATTCTATGTGACCTAGTAGAGAGACCCTGGTACTCACTTAGAGACTATGAGAAAGTTAAAAGAAGAAGTAATTAAAACAGCTACCATAGTTAGAGATTATTAACACCATGCACTAGCAGATTCCCAAAAGAATGCTACTGTGAAGAGCTTTTAAGGTTTGGATTACACAGTATAGCGAATACTCCATTTATTCCATTACAAATCAAGGCAAACATTCACAACAAATCACAATATAATATCCACAACATTACATTTATCACATAAAACCACAATATAACATTCATAACAGCTTAACATTAGAATGGCCGCATAGTTTTCAGTACAGCGGCCACAAAATTTAGAACAAAGAACAAAAGAATAATCATCTGGTTTCCCTAAGGGGGAAACCCTCCTTATTTCATCATTCAATCAATTCACAATACAATAATCAATCTTCCTTTCATGGGGCAACCATAGATTAACTTAAGCAGTCACTTACCTAGCAATCAGTTACTAAATATAATTATTAGAAAATCACAAACCCTCCACCCCTCAATGTTTAGTACACTTCAGTTTCATCAAGGGGAGACCTTTTCTTCATCTTGACTTGGGGTGGTCTCTCAGATTCCCTGGATTCCCTTCCATAGTCCCAGCTTCTACTTGAATCCACCAAACAGTCATCTGGATTTAGAGGCAGATAGCACCCAGGTTCTTGTCCATTCCCCTGGGCAGTTCTTAGTACACACCGAAGTTCAGAGTACAGCACATCTCAAACCCTTCACCACTTCTGTTGCCAAGAACTCAAGGATCCACCAAGCCACAAACAAACTTAACCTGGTCATGCTTCTTCAGTCCTCAGTTCAGCTGGCAGTAGGACCCAGCAGAAATCTCAGCCTTCCAGGGAGCAGCCACTTTGGCCTTCACCAGATTCTGGTCTCAAGAAAACTCCAACTCAGTTCTCAGTCAGCTTCCAGATACTGGGAGAGAAACTCTCTCTCTCTCTCTCTCTCTCTCTCTCTCTCTCTCTCTCTCTCTCTCTCTCTCTCTCTCTTTCTCTCTCTCTCTCTCTCTCTCACTCCAACCCAGTTCTCAGTCTACCAGCCCAGCTCCAAGATGCTAGGACAATTCTGCTCCCTCCACCAGGAGCCACCAGGAACATTCTTGATTCAGTCTGTCTGCCCTCTGGTGCTCTCCTTACATACACACACTTGTCTCCCATCTCAGTCAACCCCTCTTCCCATGTCAGCAACAAGAGACAGAGTTCACACCCTCTGTTCACACAGGAGACTGAGTTCATACCTTCTGCCTCTGTCACACAAGAGACAGAGCTCACACATTGCTAACTTAAGTACTGTTACAGAGATGCAGATGCATATCATGATATCCCCCTAGTAGTTCTTATGGAAATAACATAGTGAAGATGGTTCTTCCTGTTTATAAGCACTTACTTCTGACTCTACTCATTGGTGAAATAGGATACCCTCTTTCAGAGGGGTTGGATAAGATTTCACAGCTAAGTAACTTGGGGGAATGGGAAAAAGATAGATTTCCTAAAGAGAGAAAAGTAAATTACAAACAGATTCAAAGTCAAACGAGATTGACAAGAAAAGAACTGTTTAATAGCTCTTTTGAGAGCAGGGGTTCCTTTTGGAAGAATTGATGGTCTTCCAACTAATAAACTATATAAAATGTACTGAGAAAATGGGCTTAATATTAGACAGAATAGTCAAGTGAGAATTGCCCCTACAGATCCTCCTGAACCATTATATCCAAGTTCATCACACCTTCAGGGAGAATAAGAAATTGGCCAAGCCCCAGTTCAAATTAAAGAAATATACAGATGAAATTACAGACCCCATATCTATCTGACTATATACTGGAATAGTGAATCAAATACTGTAACAAGGACATCGATAGATACTGGGGCAGAGGCCTTCTTTATTCATGGGAACCCTGATAAGATCAAACATGGGACTCCTATTAGAATCACAGAACTGGGAGGGGCTGAAATATCAGCCAGACAAGTCAGACTGATGATGAAAATTGGACAATTACCTAAGAATATACTGTGATTATTGTACCCATTCCTGAATATGTATACAAATATATATATATACACACATATATCATATGATGTGTGTGTGTGTGTGGAGAGGGGGGGTAGTGACCCTGAATTTACCTGAAGAAAGATATCCATTTGCAGTAAGGAAGGGGAATTAATACAATTTTAGTGGGAAAAATGAAAATGGACCCAATCACTTTACCTGAACCTTCTGAAGTAGTTACTTTAAAGCAGTATCATATGCTAGGTGGGCAAGATGAAATTACTAACATTATTAAGGAATGTCTTGAAGCAGGGGTGTTAGTCCCTACAACCACACAAAAGAATAATCCGGTCTCGTCAGTACAAAAATCAGATGAGATGTGGAGAATGACAGTGGATTATAGACAACAGAATAAGACAACTCCTCCCTTATACATTGCTGTTCCAGATAACTGTCACCTTAAAAGAAAGGATCCAGAAATATGATGGGACTTGGTACACAGTTATTGATTAATCTTTGCTTTCTTCATCATCCCAATAGACTTTAAACAATGGAACCAGTTTGCTGTCACTTGGCAAGGCAGACAATATACTTTCACCCACTTGCCACAAGGATATCTGCATAGTCCCACTATTTATCATAGGATTGCAGTTAAAAATTTGGATGAATTAAAGCTACCTGATATACAGTTTACCCACTACACTGATGATATTATGATACAGGGGAAAATGTAAAAGAAGTGAAGAAGAGTTTGACACTTTTAATTAATCATATGAAAAGCAAGGGGGTGGCCAATTAAACCTGCAAAGTTTCCAGCACCAGCTAAAAATGTAAAATTTTGGGGAATACAATGGAATAAGGGGCTGCAAGAGATTCTTCTGCAAGCCGACAAAAGATTCAGGATTTTCCTATCCCTACCAATAAGAAAGAGGTCCAAAAGTTTATAAGATTATTTGAATATTGGCAATATCACATTCTGCATCTGGGACAGATTTTGAAATGCTTATATAAAGGTACTTGGAAGAAATATGAATTTTATTGGGGACTTAAGCAGAGTAGAGCTTTTGAAGAAGCCAAGGCTGCTATACAATTGGCCCTAGATTTGAGACCTATGTAAAATGACTGTGGAATTACAAGTGACTGTGTGAGATGATTATACAAACTGGAGTTTATGGCAGAAACAACAAAGCCGAAATATACCTGTAGGATTTTGGTCTAGGAAACCTCATCTGGAGGTCAATATACACCTTTTGAAAATCAGTTGTTAGGTACGTATTGGGTTTTGGTAGAGACTGAACAACTGACTTGGGGCCATGAAGTAATACTAGGGCTTAGAACCCTGATTATAACCTGGGTAATGAGTACTCCAGTTTCTCACAGAATTGGACTTGCACAAGAGGCCAGTATAATTAAATGGAACTGGTATATTCAAAATAGAGTTAAAACAGGCAAAAGTGGAGTTTCTGCTCTACATGAATCTCTAGCAAACATTGATACTGAGGGAAATGATACGTTCTCTGGACCAAAGCAACAGTTGGTACAGCCCTTGGTAAAATTGAATGATGAATAAGGTGGATTAACTGAATAACAGAAGAAACATGCATGGTTTACTGATGGGACAGCAAAATATTTGGGACATAAAAGACATTGGAAAGCAGTATCCTATAACCCATGTACTATGTGGACTTTGGAAAGTACTGGGATAGGTGGAAGTAGTCAATATGCTGAACTTACGGCAGCACATCAAGCTATCAAATCAGAACAAGGAGGACATTGTCATATACTTACTGATTCATGTGCAGTAGCTAATGGGTTAGCTACATGGATTCCCATGTGAAAAAAAATCAAAATTGGGAAATTCCTGGTAAACAAGTCTGGGGCAAAGAATTATGGGAAAACATGTGGGACATATCTCTGGTCGCTAATTTGTCAGTTTTTCATGTAGATGCTCACGTGGCCCTCACCATGCCAGAATGTGAGTATAATGCATATGCTGATTGACTAGCAGATTGCTACTCAAAATATTGTCCCTACTCTGACACTAACTGATGACCCAGTATTAGCAAAATGGGTCCATCAAACAGCTAGCCATTTGGGGGTCAAGCCCACACACTGGTGGGCACAAGATTGAGGTATTAGTATCTCTCATTCATTATTAAAACAGATTGCCAAGGAATGTCATATATGTAAACTGGAAAAGGAACAAACTGCCCCATGGGTAGTAACTGGGGAGACTGCAAGGGCAAAAGTTCTCGCCCAAATTTGGCAAATAGATTATAGATATAGATATAGAATACAAATTTATATGTACTTATGTTGACACCTATTCAGGTATACTAGTGACTTATAAGAATGAGGCCCAGAAAAACACTTGGAAAACTCTAGATCCCATAAGTCTATATTATGGAACCCTAATGTAGATTCAAAGTGACAATGGTTCACATTTCAAAGGAAATGAAATGAAGAGCTATTGTATATTAAGCAATATAAAATGGATATATCATATTCCATATTATTCACAAGCATCTGGCTTAATTGAAAGAATGAGTGGATTGTTTAAAGAGCAGTTAAGGAAGTTCTAATAATTCATATCAACATTAGAAATATAATTTGTTCATTGCTTTACATAATCTGAATAATAGATCATTGGGAGGAAGTACACCTTTAGCCAGAATGATGATCCCAAATCTGCAAATTAGAAAACAGCAGACACATAAGATCCCAAATATTGAGTATCGGATTGTAAAGTAAGATGTCTCAGCACCATATCCCATCACCTGCTTCAGCAGGTGTTTAGAAGACTTTTGGTTAGATAGAAAAGAAATAAGAAACCTCTCTATTGGAATATGCATCATTTTGGGTGGATATTACCTAAATTAGGTTTAACAACTCAAGGAATACATGTATTAGTTGAAGTAATAGATTCTAATGGTCAAGGAGAAATTATTGTGACATTGCAAAATTTGGGTAAAGAACCCATGCCGTTTTGTAAAAATGTTAGAAAAGTTCAAGTGACTATTATTTTAGTGAAACAATAGCCCTTGTGAAAACTGACCCTCCTTCTGAAATAACTATCAGAGGAACTAAGTGTTTGGTTCTACTAATAGGATAAAATTGGGAGCTGAAGTATGGGTAAAGTGGAAGTAAGATAATGTTCCAAAAGCTGTAGGGATTATAGCAAATGGCAAAGACAATACCATGACTATTGTTTATTCAGGAGAAGATGACTGTCAAATTGTACCCTTAACATGAATGAGGCTATGATAGTGTGTTTACAGAAGCACAACTGACCCTGTATTTGTCTCTTTCCAACTTTTTGTCTGTTAAACTTGTTTGCAAGATTTGTTTCCTGCAGGCTTAATACCCTCCATCTGCAGATGCCTGATCACTTAAGCCAGATGCCATCCTCTGTTCATAACTGTGATGTGCCAGCCCTGGACCTGGCATTGACTGAGCTCCAGATGCCAGCTAAAGAACTGACCTTTTGAATGGGACCTCCCAGACCTGGTGTTGATCAAGCTCTGGATGCCAGTTAAAGAACTGACCTCTTGAATAGGACCTTATGGGGGCAGGGATAGCTCAATGTCCAGTTTCAGCTGTAAGTAGCTATGGAAAAAAGACCTTTGTTCCTTACCCCAAGATTTTGAATCCCATTTATTCGAGGGGGAAAGATGGGGTGCTTATGCTCAAATCCCCATTCTAAGATATTGTTTTGTGTGCTTATATTCTATTATCCCTGTTATATTGTTGCAAAGTTCTGTTAACACCAGTTACCCCTAAACTCTCATTAATCTATGTAATGAAATGTATTGTTAATGTATTTTTGCTACATAAGGGACATGAAAGATCTTGGGGCCAAATGTAATGGTAATAGGAATTTGAAGAGCTTCCCTGCTTTGAAAATATACTCGGCCCCCTAATAGGCTGGATGTGATCACATGGAGCCTATGGCGGGAGGAGTTTGCTGAAGGGTGAAGCAAAACCCACAGGAAACTGGGACAAAGATGCTAGACATAGTTGGGAGGAGAGGATGCTTCCAAGGGAGATAGTTGAGCTTATGAGTAAATATTGATCTTGTGTTGGTTTCTGGGAAGGCTAATACATTGTGGGGCATTAACTTCTATATTCCTATGATGGATTTAGTTTCCTGGTATTGAGATTTGGCTTTCTGGTGTCTGAATAAATGTTTTGCTTCTGTGTTCTATATGGAGAGTCTGTTATATTTTGCTATCGAGCACTATGCGAGTATATTTATAGTAACCATTGCCATTGTGAATATTGCGTTGTACTACATGAGACTGTCTTACTTTTCTATTTGTATCTCCAACATAAAGGACATAGCTAAACACATAATAAATATTTAATGAATGCATTTTCATTGATTCATTAATCAATTAATTCCAGTAAATATCTTAAAGTATTAATCCACAACTTTCTCTTGATATTTTTATGCTCAATATATTTTGTATGCAATAAATTAAGATATCCCTAGGTATCACCTTTGGATTCCAGCTGAAAACCTTTAGTCTATATTTTTCCTTGTCATATATTAAATAATTTATAATTATCTAGTCCAAATGATATGTTATATCATTAAAGAGTGATTTAATGAAAAGGAACTTTTAATATATTTTCTAGCAGACCATATAGCTTGATATTATCCACAAGTCTTACATATTTTTGTCCTACTTCTTTAATTTGGAGAGTATACTTAGTTTTATTTAGGAGGGAAGATAATGTATAAAAGATTGGAAAGAACCACAATGGGCTTAAATAGTTGGCCTAAAAAGTGTCAGTTTTAAAAATAAATTTCTCTTGGCATGATTGGGTTGTTAAACATGTTTTAAATAGATAAATATTTTCCAAATAAACACCAAATACTCCAGAATTCTCTCTATGGTTGGGTCTCTTTTATAGATGAACAGTATAGAAATAAGCTATGAGCACAGAACTAAATCCAAGACTTTGTGATAATCAACAAAAGTAGCATGAGCAATACTCCACTTTGCAGAAGTTTGTTCAATAGTTAATAAATGTACAAAAGTGCATTCTTTACAACCCTGGAACTTTGGGGCATACTTTTTTGTTTCTCAGTTAATATATAGTTTTATCATATATTAAGAGGAATTGAGGCAAACAGAGTTAAGTGACTTGCCCCAGGTCACAGAGCCAGTACACATCTGAGACCAGATTCAAACTCATGAAGACAAGTTTTCCTGTTTCCAAATCCAGTGCTCTTTCCACTGCACCAAACCATCTATTCTTAAAAAATGAGTTGGAGGGGGCTCACTTTGAGAAGAGTTATGTGATTTGACCAGATGAGACTCTGGGAAGCCATTGAGCCCCCCTTCCCCCCCCCCCACCGGCTTTGAAAAACCCGGATGTTGATGCTTCCCTCTCTGGTAACTTGAATAGGTAATGGATGTGATAGTCAGATGGTTGGAAGCCCATCTGCCGATCTGTTTCTTGGTCTGCTTGTAACTTGTGTTTGTAACTTGTGCTTATAACTTGGATTTGTATTCTCTGGAGTTCAGGGTGCTGACTTCTTCCCCTGAACTAAGTAAATGATATGCTTGTTTGATTAAAGAAAGATTGTTTCTAAAAAAATGAGTTGGAGAAGGAAATGACAAAGCACTCCAATATCTTTGCCAATAAAACCCCAAATGGGATCACAAAGAGCTGGCCATGACTGAACAATATGGGAGTTTGGTTTTTTTAACTTAGTGATTGGGACAGAGACTAGACCTGTGGTTTTATTAGTGTAGGGAGCTCCTAGATGGGCAAACTTCCTCTATGGATGCAGGTAAGCATTTTCACTGAAACTCATAGGCTTAGTGAATTGCGCAGAGCAGTACTTCTTAAACTATGGGTCATGACCCTATATGGGGTCGTGAAAAATTTGGCAATGGTAAAAGGTTTCTGAACACACAATAGCCAAAAAATAATTAAGAATCAAATGCAGAATGAATCTGAAGTGCTTCTGGCAGTGTTCACCCATGTTGTATCGTGCAACTTCACAACTGCCTTGGTTCTGAATGTACAGCATGTGTACTTTGCACTATGCATGTCATCATGCCATGCAATACTGATGAACACTGCTAAAACATGAAAAGGGATTGCAAGCAGAAGAAATTTAAGAAGCCCTGATGTACGGAATTGAGAGGTTAATGTCTTACCCAGTATTGCACAATCAATATGTCAGAAGTAGGACCTGTATCAGGATTTCAAGTACCCTTCTCTAAAGCTAGTTCTGCATACACTGTCTCTTTTTTAGTGAAACAAGCCACAAATGCTTTGTATAAAGTATATCATCACATAATTGACCTCTGAAGAATGCATTGGTCAGTTTTCGTCTTTGGAAAACAGATCTGCAATGGCTTCTTCAAAGAAGGACTTCTCAGGATTGCATCTGAGAAGAAATTGCCTAAAGTGCTTTGCTAGCAAATTATCTTCCACTATGCAGCATTTACTTCAATAATTATAGATCTTCCTGGCACGTGGAGGATTCTAGGGAGCTTGTGTTCAGGAGAATTGAGATGACATGTAAAGGAAGTGCATTGGAGACACTGTAGCATGCATATACATTGATAATTGCTTCCACATTAACCTTGTGGTTGGGAGGAGTCTTTTTTCAATTGAATGCTTAGTTACAACTGGTAGCATCTTTTAAAAAGACTTGAATCAGCTTTGATGCTCTCCTCCCATCTCTTCACTTAATTTGGTGACTCCTTTGCCAATAGCATCTACTAAGATACAGTACTGTACAGGGAAGAGGCCTAAGGGCTTTCTTCCCCTATGGAGCCAAACGACTCCAAAGAAATTAGCTTCAGTTCTTGGCCTTTTCATTTGTTGTTTTTCTATTCTAAGTGGAGAGAGCACAGCCTTGTGAGTTCAAGGGATCTCTAAAGCCAGTTTTGTAGCTGGCAGAGTGGTGATAAAGGAGCAAACTGTATCCACACTACTGAAAGCTGAAATGAAGATTCATCGGCAACATTATTGCCTTTGGAAAGAAACTTGTTAGCACCAATATACTATGTAGGAACTGGACTAAATTTAAGCCTATTCCCTTAGACACTAGGACAGTGTAGGGGAGATTATATTCTTGAACTGCTGGGAAAATGTTTGCACTTTATTCTCATTATACTTGTGGGGGAGAGAGGGGGGGAGGGAGAGAGGGAGAGAGGGAGAGGGGGAGAGGGGGAGAGGAGGAGAGAGGGAGAGGGTGAGAGAGGAAAAGAGGGAGAGGGGGAGAGAGGGAGACACACATGTATACATATATGTATGTATATGTAAATGAAATTGGAATTGGAATATTATTCATAGGCTCCCCAACAATGGCATAAACATAACCACTGATGACTAGAGCCAATGGCAAGAGAAACAAGATCTCCTGAGCAGGGAGACATAGCAACCTGGCTCTACAAGAGAGCCAGAGCATATACGCTACAATTTTACTGGACTTCCTGGTACCATACATACAGTGTGTCTACCATTTTATGCATCCTTGCCTGCTCTTTACTCCTCCTCCTCCTTCCTCTAGTCCTTCTTCTCTTCCTCCTCCTCCTTCTCCTTTTCTTCCTTCTCATTTTCCTCTACATTCTCCTCTTTAAAAACCTTAAGGTTTATTGTGCTGTTATTGGACAGCAAGGGAATGGGTAAGATGAAAACAAAAACTTGAAGTTCTGAGAATCCTTATAAACAAGGTGACATGGTGATGGATTTAAATTTAATGAGATCACCAGTTAACAGGGACCCGCCTCGACTTGCTGATAGAAAACCTAGTGGAGATACTGAGAGCATGTGATCCCTTGCAGTGCGCAAGATTGCATACAGACACAGCTTCTGTTATTGTCCTCAGCAAAGCCAACTTTCAGACAGTATCTGAGATGATAATGTATCAGTTGAACCTAACCATTTGACATATTTCTGAGTATTCTCCAGTATAGTATTCTCCAGCAAGACAGTAAACTGTGAGATGTTCAGAGCAAGGCTTTGTGAGGGTTCTTTCTGTTTTGTTATTTTTTCCCCACAGTGATTTGATCCTGGTCCTTTTTATTTTTGTGCGACAAGACAGATGTTTTCTTGTGCTTATAGTTCTCCAGATGTGTCTTTTTAAGACACTGTCAGCTGGAGAGAGACACAGCTAATTTTTGGAGGAGAGAGAGAAGCTGTGCCAAGTTAATTACTTTACTCTGGACTTTGCAATTTCCAGGTGTAATGTCCAGCCCTGGAAGTAGAGTTTTCATTATTAAAGATTTGCTAAAGAGCTCTTCAGAAGGCTGTAGGGTTACTATGCATCTGATGCAAATAAAGCAACTCTTAACAAAGTGGGCTTACAATTATATATTATATGTTTTAATTAGCAAATATCATTTTTGTCAAGAGAAGTACATCACTGGGCCTTTGAGTTTACCAAAACCATAGGAATTACATGGGGAGTTGTCATGAAAAGCTTTTCCTCCAAAAAAAAAAGTCGATTCAGATCAGGCCATTGATATGAAATCTGAAACATGTTCACCTTACACCAAGAATATGACAAGAATGTTTATAAGCAGCTCAGATAAGGAATATGTCTCTAATGAACATGTAGGGGGCCCTTAAAGTTACAGGTCATAATTGAAACATTTCCCTCACCGAAAAGGGGTTAAAATTATAGGGCAACTCCTAGAAAGACTTTCAATTACTCATATGTGTTTGCAATTGGTGACTGGTAATAGATGATTAAGAAGGGCAGCTAGGTGGTACCAGTGGATAGATTGCCAGGCCTTGAGACAGGAAAGAGTTCACATCTGGTCTCAGACACTTACTAGCTGTGTGGCCCTGGGCAAGTCACTTACGTTTACCTCAGTTCCTCATCTATAAATGAGCTAGAGAAGGAAATGGCAAACCACTCCAGTATCTCTGCCAAGAATACCCCAAATGGGGTTATGAAAGTTGGACATGACTGAAAAATGACTGAATAATAACAAAACAGATGATTAAAGATATGAATTAATATGTTGTCTGTCTTTCTTCTAGAAAAAGTATCGGAATTACCGAAGACATGAGGTCCCTTGTCCACTGTATCACACAGGAATTGCAGTTAGACTTATTTCAGATAAAAAAGAAAAGCAAATGTGGGTATTTTCCAGTGCATAGCACATTATGTGACACATAGTAGGTACTTAGTTTGTTGATTAATTGACTCAATTCATTTGATATGTGTGTGTGTGTGCAAAATTTAAAAATTTGAGGAAACATTGCCTACTAGATAGATTTATGTCCTTGGAGTTACAAAGACTTAACTTCAAGTATTGCTTCTGCCTTTGTCACTTAAAAGTCACTCAACTTCTAACTGCTTCTCTAAGGTTATAAGTTGTAAGTTGCCAATTCTGATGAAATCGTGGTGACATACCTACATAAATAAACACACAACAAATAAGTATTTTACATTAAAAAGAAGGGCAATAACAGGCAAGTTTTATATAATGCTCAGTAAGCACTTTACACTAGTTCTCTCATTTAATCCTACCATAATGCCAAGAGGTAGGCAATATTATTACCTCCATATTAGAGATGAAGAAATTGAGGCCTAAAATAGTTACAATTTGTCCACAAATAGTAGTGTAGTCACACAGCTGCTGATGGCCTAAGGAAGGATTTGAACCTAGCTTCCCCCTATTTCCATAACCATGGCTTTTTCCACTTCATCTAGGAAGCTTTTACATAAATAGATCTAGGTAACAATTTAATGAATCTATTTAGCAAATGAATGCAGAGTGGAGTGGAAAGAGCTATGGGAGTTAGAAGACTGAAATCTCTTCACAACTCTACTACTAACTTGCCATGTGATGAAATCACTATTTTGTGCCTCAGTTTCCTCCCTTGTAAAGTTAGTAAAGACCCATGAGGCTCCCTTTCTTTTTAATGTCCTGTGATTTCATTGTTACTGCAATGAGGGAGAATGATATAAAACACAAAACTCCAAAGCACAAACTAAGTACTAGATCACTAATATGGCATCTGCAATGTGGTCCCATTCCTCTAAATATTTATTTTCTTGTATCCCCTCCCACCTCTGAGTTACCCCAGACCTTTATACATCTGTTCTGTTTTATGCTCATTGTCTTTTTTTTAGACTATAGGTGTTAATTACTTCATTAACTTAACTATTCACTCTGAGTTGTTTCTCTCAGCTTAAATTATCATTACTGCCACCTGGAACCTCAAACATCTGGGTCTTTTCTTGTTCTCTTCTTTCCAAGTGAATATAAACTCCTGTTTAAAAAGGGATAGCATGGGGTAACGTAATTCTCTGTTCCGTCATTCGTTCCTAATTCATTCACTGAAGGTTTTTGCCTCATGGTGAAAAATCCTTCCTTGTATCCCCTAGTCTCTTAAAGGGATAAGACCCTTATTCCTTCGGAATATTTCTTTTTTTTGTTTCTTTTTTGCTTTTTTTTTGGAGGGGTGAAGGCAAGGCAATTGGGGTTAAGT
Organism: Pseudocheirus occidentalis; assembly: GCA_028646575.1. Classification (NCBI taxonomy): domain Eukaryota; kingdom Metazoa; phylum Chordata; class Mammalia; order Diprotodontia; family Pseudocheiridae; genus Pseudocheirus; species Pseudocheirus occidentalis. The sequence goes on from CM053593.1 coordinate 103,511,377, forward strand.
GACTTGACCAACATCACACAGCTAGTCTTCTGAATATTTTTAAATGACAAAGAAAACATAAAAGAAACTTTCGTATTGTACTACCAAAGAATGAAAGCAGTGGAGTGTCATATGTTAGTGTCTAAAATACAAAGCACATATTGTGAGTGAGTTTAGAAGCAGGGGACAGAAAAGAGAATTATGTAGTAGCAATAGCCACAGCTTCAAACATGGGCCCATTACTCATCTGACAGCAGTTGCAAAAATGACAAGGTACTGAAATACAAGACAGGCTATTATGTATGGGATAATAGAATCATAAGAGTTAGATCTTAGCGATCACCCAATCCAACCCTCTAATTTTGTAAAGGAGGAACTCTAAGACCCAGAATTTAAATGAATTGCCCAAGGTCACACAAATAGTAAGTAAATATTATGCAATTTGAACCTCTGCCCTCTGAACCCCAAATCTAGTGGAAAAACTGTCAATGATAGACTAAGAAGAATCTAGTCTCATAAAGACATGAAAAGTAGTAGGGGTAAAAATGAATTTATAAAAGGAGTTACCAGGACAGGCCATCCTAAGAGCATTTAGGTATGAAAAGGCAGGTATAACAAGTCCTCATTGTCCCAACTATGCAAGATAATGGACAACTAGAATTCTGCACTAGCATCCACAAAGTTTTCATAGAGTCAAATGAGGGCTTCCACTCCTTAGATTTATGGAAAGACATGTTATACAGGATGATAAGGTATATGTGACTGGTGGTCTGTATGATGGACACCATATCTTCATTGAAGAGAATATAAATTCATTGAAGAATTGAAGTGTATGTAACTCTTTGTGATTCACATGCTTGCAAAGACCTAGAAGAAACAAAGCATGCTTGTCATGGACTTGGTTTAAATTTTTCATATAATTCATTACCAAAACTTTGAACTTACAAGTATTGGGTTAAATCTTGAAGAGTCCTGAATAAAAATGGAATGGGTCATTTTTCCCTGCACATGGTTGTTTCCCTGGAAATATCATATAAGCATTTAAAAGACCAAGAATGAAATAGGCAGGAAAAGACAATGAATGACCTTTCACAGTAGGTTTAGTTTTCTTCTTATGCTTTTTCCTCCTCCCACTCATCTTCTGTAGCAGCTTTTCTGTAGTGGCTGCTTAACTCAGTAGCCTAAGGGCCAGCCTTAGGCTGTATTCTCAGGAGGGACTGAAGAGACCAGAGTCTAGAGAGAAGGGTACAGCAGCTGTCCTTCATTGTATTGTAGTGTCCTCCTTAAATACCCTAGAGGTAACATGATTAGGGCATGATTCTCTCTTGCACTGGAGGAATAACCAGTGGAGGACAGGCCAAGCCAGCTGTCTCAGCTGCGGCTCATCAGGTGAGCAGTCTCATGAGAGACTTCCCCATGAGTTTAGCAACTGGGCTGTGACCCTCAGCACCACAGGTGCATTTAGACTCATACTGATTCCTACAATTTTCATGGAAGACTAATGGGGCTTTGAAATTCAGAAACTAACAGGTTCCAAACCCTGAGAATCTTCCACAAGTTGCCATTCTAACAGGTTAATAGCCTCTAAAATATGCAAATCAGGAGGTCTTTAGCATTTTGAAATTAAACATCAGACTGCACGGAATTTCTAACGTCAAGTCAGAGTGAAGCCACAAGGACAGGGCTTGTTCAAATTTTATCTTTGTATCCCTAGCATTTAGCATAGTTTTTCATACATCATCAGCACTTTTAATTATTTCTTGACTAGTTGGTTGCTTATTTAAAAGACATCCTGCTCTTGATAGCTAGGAAAGAAAAAAATTTTAAACCTGTGGGCATTGAGTATCTAAAGTAGTGACAGTCTGTCTTCCAAAGATGATTATTATTAAATGTAGTGGTATGCAAATTAACTAGGACAGAATAGAATATTAAATTTCCTAACTATACAATAAACCTTAAAAGTATTTACACCTTTAAAAAAACATTTAAGAGGTAGCTAGGTGGTGTAGTGAATAGAGCACCAACCCTGGAGTCAGGAAGACCTGAGTCCAAATGCAGCCTCAGACAATTAACACTTACTAGCCATATGACCTTGGGCAAGTCACTTAAACTCCATTGCCCTGCCTTCCCCCCAAATGTAATTCTTATTATGTCCTCTTTTAATCCAATTACTTATTTTACTCAATCTGAAATCAAATTATCAAGATTTTGACATTTATTCATCAACTTTTTATCATGAAACTACATTTATTATATTAAATATTAAACATGTCTTTGATGAATAATTCATTTTTCTAAGTCTAGCCTTTGTCATAGTCTAAAGGTTCTTAATGGGATTTAAATCATGTGAGTTCCCAGACCACTGAAGAATATTATCTGGGTGAGGCAACCTAGATTGTCCAGTGGATAGAGTCCTAGGCTTAGAAAAAGGAAGATAAGTTCAAATCCAACTTCAGACACTTGTTAGCTGTGTGATCCTGGGCAAGTTATTTACACTTAGTTTCCTCAACTGCAAAATTAGGATAGTAACAGCACCTATATCCCAGGTTTCTGTGAGGGATCAAATGCAATAATATTTATAAGGTACTTATCTTCCTGCCCTGGAGTTAGGAGGACCTGAGTTCAAATCAGGCCTTAGACATTTAACACAAAAAGCTAGCCATGTAACTTTGGGCAAGTTGCTTAATCCCAATTGCCCTCTAAAAAAGGCAAAAAAAAATAACAATAAGGTGCTTATCACAGTGCCTGGCACATAGTACACAAATGTATATTCCCTTCACCACATTCTGTCACATCTCTTAGATTTATTTCTTAACCTTTCTTGATGTATGGCATGGTATGACCTTATATTGTATTTGCTTTGTAAGCATGTCTTGTTGCAATATTGTTATTGCAATGTTCTGTTATCATTCATCTGTTAATTTCTTTAATAGTGGAACAATTTTGCTTCAAAGCATGTTAATATAGTTATCAGAGTTCATCAGTGCCACAATTGGGACAGTTCTTTCACATTCAATGGAAATAAACAAAGCCCCAAAACTTTTTTGTGTTGATATTAGAGAACATGCCCAGATCTTATAGGCTCAACTGGAATTTTTCTGACTATAGTTTTGCTATAACCTTCAATGAGAAAGTTAATTTTGTCAGCAAAAATTAAATTTTTCTAATCTCTAGTAATCTAGTCTTAATATGAAAACAATATAGTCCTGCTCAAGTATTTTTTTTTATAGCAAGAGTTAGCAGGTTTTTTAAAACTGATCTTACTTTCCTTCCAATTTCAAAAACTGGTCTTTCTGAAGGTCTTTGCTTTCTGAGATGTAATTAGGCTATATTGTAACAATAGTTTGTAACTTCTAAGAGTTCTTTTTCTTTTTCAACTGCACTTTCCTTTGAGCTTCAGTGCTACTGTCTAGCACACAGTAGGTGCTTAATAAATCTTGATTAACTGATTGATTGAAGTTCATATGTAACCTCCTATGGGAAATCTTTACTGAATCCTTGATTAGTGCTTTCCCTCCTCAAATAATCATGTGTATACTTATCTGTTCACTGATTATGTCCTTCCAAGTAGAATATAAGCTTCCTGAAGGCAAGGATTCCTTTTCATTTTGCTTTCTGTCCACATCTCACATAGTGTTTTAACATATTATGCCTTTAGAACTGCTTGAGTCTGAGTCCACAAGACACCTTTTCACATATTTAAAGACAAAAAACTCCCCGAAGTCCTCTCTTCTGGTTTCCAGACAATCCCAGTTACTTCAATTTAATACTATATGGACACAATAAGGAGTTTCTTCACCATGCTTATTCCTCTAATTTGGTCATACTCTAGCCAATCAGTTTTCTGCTAAACTAAACACAATAATCCAGGTGTGCTTTAATACCATACAGAATGCAATGGAACCATTACTTCCTTTGCTCTGAATACTGTATGCATTAATAAAAGTAATGTATGACTGTATCATTCTTTTTGGAGGGTAGGCTCTTAATCACTTCCTTTTTTGTCTTCCTCTCCCTTCCTATTACAATGGAGACATATACATACAGAAGACAGCTCTGAATTTGGAGCTCCCCGTGTGTCTCTAAATGAGACCTGCCCTAGGTCTAAGAGAAATCCTCACAGTGACTACTTCCTGGTACTTCCTTAGTCCCAACATATTTGAAATATCAATCAGTTGGCATTTATTGTCTCCTGTGTGCTGAGCGATGTGCCAGGTAAAGGCAAAAGAATGAAACCATCCCTGTTCTCAAAGAACATGGGCAAACTTGAGTAGATGCAAGATATGCTTAGGAAGCAAATACAATTCTAGGTAATAAAATGTGTTTTTTTTGTCAGGAATTAACATTAGCAGCTAGGAGTACAGGATGGTGTTCATGAGTCGCGGGATTAGTACAAGGGGATTAGTGAGGAGGCAGCACTTGGGATTCTAAGAAACAAGTGAGAAGGCAGTTCACTCCAGGTAGGGGCAGCAAACAATGCAGTCACAGAGAGTAGACATGAGAAGTAAAATATAATGAATCAGGGGAAAGGAGGACCGATTGCTTAGACTGTAGATTATATGAAGAGAGTAATGTGTAATAAGGTTAGATAGTTTAACTGGAGCCAACTGTTCAGTGCTTTAGAGGTTAAATGAAGGAATTTGTATTTGATCCTAGAGGCAATAGGAAGCTAATGGGGCTCGTTGAAAAGGGGAGTGAGTGACTTGGTCCAGCCAGGGTTTTATGAATGTCATTTAGTACTCCTGCACTCACTAGACATTAAATTATTCTGTTGATCCCAATGGGACTGTTTGGGAGTGTGGATAAAGGGAGCATGTACTAATGGCCCAGTGTGGCCATTGAAAAACTGAGGTAGGTTTCTGTATTGGGGAGGAAGGAGCAAGTTGACCTGAGGAGGATGATTCATTGCCCCTCCTCCCATCCCTTACAGACCACCAAGAATTTTTTCTAGGGTGGCCCTGTCAAAACTGTAATTGCAAACTTGGCACTTGGAGTGACAGTAAGGGAGAGACTGTTATTACTCAGAAGGAAAGATGGCATTTTTGATAATGTGAAAGAACAAAGACTCCATTTACTTCATCACCCTGGCCCAAGGGCCTGGAATTAATTGTGTTTCTTTATATCCAACCTAATTTTATAAAATCATATTTCTCCATGGCAATTTACTAATTTACCACCTCATCTTAAAACAAGATTCTGCCAAGAGTAATAATAGTTTGAAAGAACCCCGTCAAACCTGCTGAGTGTGTTCTTTCTCTCTGAGGACATACTCCTGAGACCTTTAAGCAAGCAGACAAAACCCCTGACTTGTAGAACATGATATACTATAGAACAAACTGGTGCATACTCTGATGAGATATGGCCTTTGCATGGGGAACTTATCCTGCCAATGCACTTTAATGATATGTTTTTACCCCGTTTTTGTCCTGAAGGTTTAAGATATTAAATTGTTAGAAATTTCATAGATGTAGAACTGAAAGGGACCTTAGAAGTCATCTAATCCAATCCCATCATTTTTACAGAAGAGTAAACTAAGCCTCAGAGAAGGGAAGTGACTTGGCCAAGATTACAAGGTAGTAATTAACTGAGTCAGTGACTCTGATTTCTCCAGCCCAGTTATTTTAAGTGTTGTATTCTCACCAAATAGATGTATCAGAGCAGTCCATGGGCTGCCCTCTTGGTTTGGTTTGGCTTGCAGGAGGAGGGGAACATGGAGGATAACTTAGTTCACAGTACCTGAACATCAAAAATTACTATATCCACTTTTACCAAGGTGAATAAGGTGGTCAGGACTTCCCATCTTCATGATCTGCCCTTTAGTGAAAGACTATTTCCCTTAACCTAAAAGCACAGAATCATTAACATCAGAGCTATAGTAGCAGAAGGAATCTCAGAAGCCATCTGGCTCAACACCATTATTTTAGAGGAAACCTCTGAGACCCATGAAGGTTATATGATTTTTCCAAGGGTACATAGGCAGTTACCACAATGTATACATTGACATATCCTTGGGTTCACTTTTATCCAGAAATACCCACAAGAATATGTATCCAACAGCTTGTTGGTCCTGATGAGGATGAAAAAAGCTTGTGTTTAGACTCTACCATATGTGTGGAATCCCAAGCAACACGAGATATATTCCAGGACTGTGAAGTCACACATTGTTCCAAAGCAATGATTTCTCTATGGGGATGGTACAATCTGACTATATAATTTCTGTCCTCCTATATTTACTTATAGGCTGGTAGCTCTGTTCTCATAGCCCTCCTCCATGTCTGGAGTGTACTTCCTTCTCACCTGTGCATCCTAAAATCCTTAGTCTTCTTGAAAGCTCAACTCAGTTCCACTTTCTACATGAGGCTTATCCTGATAATCTGAGCCACTAGTACATGCCCATGTTGTCTTCCTCAATAGTATCTAAGCTCCCTTTGCCTCAGTATTACTAGATCCTAGCACATAGTAGGCTCTTCATAAATGCTCAAAGCTTTTCAATCTCCAATTTTTTCTTCTCAAGGGGAGAAGAAAGCATGCTGACATATGACCCCCAGCTTTTTTTTTCATCTTTGCTTTAAATTGTATTTTTGTTTTTGTCTTTTTGCCTTTGTATTGATCATAGCCTTGCTAATGAACTGGTCCCTTGGCAAATAGCCTAGGCCTGCATGGCCTTGGCAAAACCTATTTTCTCCCCAGAATGGGGCCCCTTCACAAATATATAAGGAATATTGCCAAGCAAGCAAAAACTCTACAGATATATTTCACTTAATGACATATGCAGATTTCCTTCACTGGTAGTAGAGGGAAAGGGAATCACTCAAATGGGGTGCTTGCCTTTACAGTTGCATCGGAGCAAAGCTTTTTAAAATTGTTGTGTAGGACAGAGCATGTATTCATGCAAGGGTTTATAGGAGCCCTAAGGGGTTGTGGGTTCTACTTGTAGATACATAGTTAGCTTATTCAAACCATCCATGGCTGTGAGACAATCTAACAGTCATCTGTATTTTGGATCAGCCATCTTAACACACATCCATTAAACTAAAAAGATTTCATAGGACTGAACACACAGTAGGTATTTCAAAAAGAGCTAAACTGAACCAAATTTAAAATGTTTGAAATTGAAAGACAGGTTAGCAAAAAGCAAAGAAAAATAAAGAGGCTCATTAAAGCATCTTTTTTAAGTACATAGAAGAAAACAAAAAGGTCAGAAAGAATCAGAGATAAGGACAGTTTTGAAAATTACATGTTAGATTGATTGTTTTAAATATATAAAACAAAAGCCAGTTATGTATAATGAAGATTCTCACTTTTCTCCTCTTTTTCTATTCTGCTATGTATGTGGATGGAAATGCCCATTGCAATTGATATTTAAACAGAATAAAAACAAATAATTTATAAAACATGTTTTGAGATGAACCCCTATCTGCTCATTTCCATGTATTATGGATAATAAAATTATTGTACGCAGTTGTCATCTCACCCATTAGACAGTGAGTCCTTTGAGAGCAAGGACAATCTTTTGTCTTTCTTTACATCTCCAGCATTTGTACCTCTCCACCAAAGAGGACAGTCTTATGCAAATGATCTAGGTCTGACTCCATGCTTACAGCATTTTGCATAGCACTTGGACCAAAGAAAGTGGTTAATGAATGTTTATTGACTGACTGACTCACATAGGAATGCGGCATTGACATTCAACAAATGAGGAGAGTCTTGTGCAAATACTCAAGGCTTAAACCTAGAGTTACATGAAATTCAAAATGAATGAATGTAAAAAACTGAGCCATTCATGAGAATGGAAGGGCTCTTGAAGAAGTGGCAGGTTGGAGTCATGAACAGCACTTTACTGAGACAAGTTATTATTTGGACTATCAATGGCACAAGGACTAACCTCATTTCTTCCACTTCCAGAATTACTGCAAAGATAGGAAGTTGTTTAGAAGATAGAAGAATTTCAGAATTCTGGACAATGGAGGTAGGACATTGGTGGATAGAAATGGTTAATGGTTAAGGGTTAATAGTAAGGCTTACTTTCCCAGGTCCCCTGAGGGTGTTTCAGATTCATTCCATAGTTCATCCCTGTAACTTGAGGGTGTCTTGATGCCCTTTCTTCTTTATCTTGAAATACCATACAACTCCTAACAAAATAAATTTTTTGCCCCCTCCCCACCCTCCCACCTTAGCCTGTATTCCCTGTCCTGTCATTCATCTTCCACACCATGTGTCATGACAACTTTTCCTTATCTTACAAGCAACCACCTTTCTCACCTGGTTTGTACTTAATCCTGTCCCTAAATTTTCAATCCCCATAAGAAACTCTAAAAATTACATCATCATCCTGAACATTTCTATATAAGCATAACTCCCCAAATATTGGGGTCTCATCTAGCTTTCTTGCCAAGGAGGGCCATGATGCTTTTTCGTGTAAAATAAAAGGCTCCCATTGACTAAAAGAGAAGATTTAAGTGAATTCTTTCACATCTGAACCAGCTCTCATAATTGGTACCTCAGAATAATGATGACATCAAAGGTATGACTGTTTCTGTGCTTGGATGAGTTGGAATAAAGATGTAGGTCTTGAGAACTGAGGAAGTTAAAGAAATGGGAAGACGAAGTGTTTGAGGGGACAACATACACAAGCCAAGTACCAAACATAAACAAACATAAGTTCCTGTGTCCCCATCCTAATCACAGAGATACGAGCTATGGTCAAAAAGGCATTTTTTTTGGTGTGGTCAGCTGTTGTCCCTTATTCATAATACCTTAAATTAATCCTTTTGTCTGTTCACTTCATTCCAAGCTTAGAGTAGTGATTTAAGAGAGTTGTGAACCTAATTGATTGACTGGGTTTTAGCTGCTAGACTGGTCCTTTGATCAAACCTGACAATCCCAGCCTCAATTCCTATTGTTCCATTTTTCTAAGCTAGAACTCTTCTCAAGCTCTCTCAAGAATCAGAGATTTACCAGCAGGTTCTTAGGGGATTGTATGAAGAGAAGTCATACTGAAGTCACAATCTGACATGATCACATCTTTTACCTCATTTAATCTTCCCAATAACCCTGATATATAAGCATTATAGTTATTATCCCGTATTACAAATGAATCAACTGTGACTGAGAGAGGTTAAGTGACTTACCCAGAAAATCATTGCCAATAAGAGTCTGCGGTAGGATTTGAACCCAAAGCCTCATTCATTAAATCATTCTAAACATATGCAGAATAAATATGAAGCTCTGTCTATTCAGCCATACTTGCTCCCTTGATGAGCAAATGCAACCCAAGACTTAAGACAACTCAACTATTAATGTCCTCTTTCTAAATCTCTTTGTATTAACTTGTATTTCTTTTCTTTATATTTATTCTGCATGTTTCTATATGTCTTTGTTATCTCTCCCAATAGAATAAGCACATTGCAAATAGGAACTGCCTATAATGCCTGCCTCATGGTAAGTACTTAATAATTATTGATTGAGTGAATGATTAATAAGATCCTAAGAGTCTTTAACAATAACGTCCCAGTCACTCTCCAGTCCATCAAATAATACACCTCACTTATCTTCAAGTCCCTTGGTTTTGAGAGGGAGAGTCTAAATTTCCCATTTGGCTGAGATTCCACAAAGGGATGTAATTATTTGTTTAACATAGTCACACCATATTATGTTACATACTATGATTTATTAGAGAAAGCATGTTCCTTAAACTTTGCTTTTCCAAGTAATGATCATTTCTTGACATGTTTCATTACTGGGATATGACAGATATTTGTTATGTTCTTAGACAATAAAATATTGCCCAGTTCAAATACCTTCATGGAATATTAAACAAAATGAATGTTTTACCTTTTCCTGTGTTTATCAGATCATATTAAAAAATGAAGACATATCCCTTATGGTTTCTTTCCTGATGGACTAGTCATTGGAAAGAATGAGTTCAGTTCGCTCTTCCCCCAGTTGGCTTAATTCACCCAATTCCAAAGCCTCCCACAGTGCAAAGAGAAGAGCATTTCTATCATTCATATTCTCAAAGGTAATGTTCTATTAGATTTCTCTTATAAAGTCTAAATTTTCCCCCAATGAAACTACTGGTAACAACCATCAGTTTTGTAGTTAGTCCATAGCTGTGGTAAAAATAGCAAATGATTAGATTTTTTTAAAATCAAGTATAAGGATTGTAAAATTGTACCCTAAGAAGTTAATTATAGGTCACTCTTACAAAGAAATGTCATAAATGGATCGGCCCATGTGTATATTTGCTTTAAATACTATTTTGGAATTATGGGACTATGGAAGGGTATTATGATATAGAGGAGTCCAGATCTCCCACAAATACTTCAGTAACATTCTCCCTTTAGTTCTGGCATACACAACGCACGCGCGCGCGCACACACACACACACACACACACACACACACACACACACACACAAGCACAGGGTGGAAATAAGCTTAAGTATGAGGAAGGCAAAGTACAAAACAGCCTGGTCCCACAGCAGGAAACAGGTTCCGAGCAGCATCTAGGCAGCACCAAATCAACCCAGCATCTAGGCAGCCTAGGCATGAACTCCAGCAGGGAAGGTTAGAAAATTTCTGCAGAATTTGAAGCCTAGTCTAACTATGATCTTGGACCAAGCAGGCCTAACCACATTATCCAGGACTATAAGAACAGAGTTCAAGCCAAGCACAGAGACCCCAGTCCAAAAACCAGGTTTGGAGATTTGAGCAAAAAGAAGAAAATTCTAAAGATAATGAACAGATACCTTGAAATAAGCTAAGTCCAAAAGGAAAGGAGAGAACAACTCCACAATTAATCCAAGGAGAACCTTAGAAAAAAGAATGCCCTGGCCATAAGGACTATAAGAGTACATAAAGAAATGAAATGGGGGAAGGGGGGAAATGGAAGAGCTAGAGAAGAAAAATGGAAAAGAGAATTAATATCTTCATACAGTGTCAAACCTTATCTGAGAGTTTAACTCACAGGAAATAAGAATTGACGAAACATGAAATTATTCCACACTACTGTCCTCCTTACCTTGGGATAAGCACAAGCTATAAAGTTAATGAAATCTACTCTTTACCACCTTCTTGGTAAGTACTGTAACACATTGTAAACAAATGAGCAAATAACCAAATGCAAAGCTGGTTATAAGTATATAAAACAGAGACACAAACAATAGAAATGTGAAAATATTATATGTGTGTATAGGTAGGTGTCTGTATATGTTTACATATATATGTTTACACACATATAGACATGTGTATAAATATAAATATATTGTATAGGTATATACTTAAAACTGCATTAAGACTTTTGGGATATTGTATATATGTGTCTAGGTATGTGGGTATGTATGTGTATGTATATTGTACATATATGTATATAAACATGCTGATATATAAATACACACAGCACTCCAAAAGACTTAGTGCAGCATGTATGCATATATGTATACATTTATTTATAAGCATCTATGAATGTATAGGGACATGTTTGTATAGTTATATATGTATGTGTATATGTATTTATAACATCTATGTATATATAAGTACACATGTGTATAGCTATATATGCATACTTTTTTCTTAACATACAGTGATTTCATAGTCACAGGGAGTTCTCTATGAAAAACTTGCTCTATTAATACAAATTACTCTCTTCTTTCCAACTTCTTGTTCTAGGACTGGTTGCCTGAAACATGAAGAAGTTTAACTTTGCTGCAAGCTGCTCAGGGTCCAGCACTAAGCATGGTCAAAGACATGAATGAGAATGAACCAAGCCATGTGGGTAGTTTAAGGAAGAACTCCATTTAATGATTCCTTGAACAAGGATTTTAAAGATCGCTGAGACGGGGCGGAGCCAAGATGGCGATGTAGAAGCAGCAAGGTCCAGCAGCTCCCACACCGCCACCCTAAACACCCATTAAATTATGAGCCCAGATAAAGTCTAGGAGTCTCAGACTCACAAAAATACAGAGAACCCATCTCTCGCTGAAGGCAGCTCAGCAGCAGGGGCTTGGTCGCAGGGCAGCCGGGAGCAGAGACTGAAACAGCCTGAAACCAAGACTTCGGCCAGGCCTGGGACAGTGGGAAGGAGCTGGGATGAGCTCAGCCCAGTGGGCACCGCAGCCAGCCTGCAGAGGTTCTACAGCCTCCAGCACCTCCACATCTGCCAAGGCATAAGGAACAGGGATGGGAGAGGGGCAGCTCACACCGCAGTGGAGCAGAGACCCAGCCAGCCCAAAACCGCAGCCCCCACCAGGAGGAGTCTCCCAAACCCCAACTTGAGTCTCCTTCAAAGAAAATCTAAAGTGCCTGCCTAAGGGTATCTTTAAAGCCTCAGAGTTGGTTAGTGAAAGCAAAACTTTGAAAATCAATTTCGGGGTTGTAAAAGCAGTTCGGCCATTCTGCCCCCAGGGGCAAGGAAGCAGTGGGGGAAAGGAACTGCTGGAACCGGTGGAGGCCCCCACCAGGCTGCTTCAGAGCCCCTGCCCTGCAGGCTCAGCAGGGGGGCTGAATCGATTGATCAAGGCCAAGTGCTCCTGCGTTGAGTGGCCTGGATCCAGAGCGTGGTCTTGGGTGGTGGTCCTGGGGTGCACTTTCAGCAAGCCAAAGCTGGGGTGACTTGCAACACCCCCCAATAGCTCCAGCAGTTGGGAAAACCCCAGCGATTTGGAACAGAGCTTCACCCCCTTGAAGCAGAGTTTCACAGACCTAAAAAAAACCCAACCAATTAATTGACTGGCCAACATGAGGAAAAGAAGGCAAAATAAAAATACCCATAAAACTCTAGAATCCTTTTTTATGGATAAAAAGGGGCAAAGCATGGAACGGGAGGAAGAGAGCACAGAACTCAGAACTCCCACACCAAA
>CM053593.1:103524714-103579798 GCA_028646575.1 Pseudocheirus occidentalis
ATGGCATAAACTCTAAACTGGGCATCATGCCACACAGAAGAGTAGGGGGCATGAGGATGGGAGGGGGGAGGACAGAGGGGAAGGCAGGGTCTGGGGGAGGGATGCTGGAAGCACACACTTCAGTAAACGGACAGGGTAGAGAACAGAACAAGGAGGGGGAGGGATACGAAGGAGAGACAGACGATCACTGTCACAATATATCCACTATGAAGATGTCCTGTATAATCACACATCCATAGCTTGTATTGAACTGAGTGTCCTTCTAGTAGGGGTGGGTGACAAGGGAGGAATTGAAAGAATCTAGAATTCAAAGTTCTCCAATACCTGCAACTAGGAATTAAGATATACAGGGGCTGGGTTAGGGAAACCCTCCCTGCCCCACCAGAAAATAAGAGAGCAGAGCAGGGGAGGGGCTATACAGTGGGATTGCTGTTTTAGGGTTGGGACAGGGGCAAGATGGGGAGAAAATGTGTAATTCAAAAATGTAATGAAAATGAATAATGTAAACAAGAAAACAAATTAAAAATAAAATTAAAAAAAAAGATCAATGAGACAAAGGAAAAGGACTCCAGTTTTCTTATTATCTTAGTCTGTCATATCCTGGAAATAGCACAGAATGGATAATTTAATAAGGATTTTTCATCTAGGTGACTAAAATCTTATGGTAAAGCCCTTGATCTAGCTGTCAGATAACCCTTTATACCACTGCAATCGTAAAGGATACAATCAAGAGCAGGCTTCAAAGCAGAAGCTGCATCATTAAAGGTATCACACTTAGAGTTGACCATCCATAAGCTATCTGAGTGCTGAATCAAATATTTTGGCTCTCAAGATAACTTGACCAAAGTCACATAGCCAGAATAATTCATACGTGGCAGAGGAAGTGGAACTTGAACCCAGATCTTTATGATTCCAAGGTCAATTCTTTTGTCTGCTATTCCATATTGCCTCTTCTACTTTGTAAAGATGTATATACTTTAGTCCTTTTAGTATATGACATTCAATTGTTGTATATACTCCTTCCACTGATATAGATTGATATTTCTCTATGTGTTATCAGGTGGTCTTTGGAAATTGCTGAAGACAAAAGACTAATCAACAAGCAACTAACCTGTGGGTGATTTTCCCAAATTCGACATGGTTGATTCTTAGACAATGAATATACAGATAATCATTTTGCATGTATGTCTGTGTGTGTGTGTGTGAGTGATTTATTTTTCTTATAAAATTGATTGCGCATTGTGGCCATAAAATAAGTCTTTCAACTTCGTTATATCAAACTCATCAGGCGAAATTGTCAGGTTTTCAGCTAAGGTTAAGAAGAAATTCTAATATTTCCCAATGGTCTCAGTCTAAATTTATACAGCTGGAATTAGGTTAAGTAGATAGGAATGGGACTTGAGAATGGTAAAGGAAACTCTCACATAAAAAAAACTCCCTCTACCAACATAAGTTGGTAGCTGATAGTCTTATAGAGGTAGAAGACAGAAAGACTGAGTGACTTATCCAGAACCACATATCGAGTATATATATCAGATGTCTTAAATCATTCTCTTCCTGGCTTTGAGGCTGACTCTCTATCCACTATGCTAGTTGTTTACAATATTTTTTGTTGTAAAAACTTCTTTAAACAATAGCATTAACCATAAAAATGTGTGAACTGTAAGGATAATATATGTATATATATATATATATATATGTATATGTATGTGTATATGTATATGTATATATAGGGCAGAAAGGAGCACTTGTGATTGGTCACAAGGGAGCAGGGAACCTGGTCACAGTTCCAGGACCAAGAGGAGCACTAATAATGTTGGCTGTAGGGAAGCACAGTCTCTTCCTTGGTATAGACCAGAGCACAAACCAAGAGAGCAGTGATCCCACCTCTACCAGGATATCACCACCTTGGAAACACCAAACACTTGCACATCCCTAGAACTAGCTCTGAAAACAATAACACAAAAAGAGTCTCGAACTTGGCATGGTACCTCCCCACCACCAGGTAAGTCAAGCTCGACTTTGACATAAAGTAAAAAGTGAAGACATAGCCTGGAAAAGTGAGCAAACCACACAAAAAAAAGACCTTGACCATAAAAAGTTAGTGCAGTGGCAGGGAAGACCAAGACATAAATTTAAAAGATGGCAATGTGAAAATAGCTCCAAGAAAAGCTTGAAAAAAATACAAGTCATTTCCCATTTGATAAATGATCAAAGGATATGAATAGGCAGTTTTCATATGAAGAGAAAAAACCTATCTATCATCATATAAAAATGCTCTAAATCACTATTGATTAGAGAAATGCAAATTAAAACAACTCTAAGGTACATCCTCATACCTATCTAAAATGACAAATGCTGGAGATTAGGGAAAATAGGTACAATTAAGGAACTGTTGGTGGAATGATGAACTGGTTCAATTATTCTTGAAAACAATCTGAAACTATGCCCAAAGGGCTATAAAACTGTAATTAACTTTTGATCCAACAATACCACTACTAGGTCCGTACCCCAAAGAGATCAAACAAAAAGGAAATAGACTTATATGTAAAAAAAAAAGTAGTTATAGTAGCCCATTTTGTGGTAGCAAAGAATTAAAAACTGAGGGGATGCTCACCAATTGGGAAATGGCTGAACAAGTTACGGCATATCATTATGCTGGGGTACTGTTGTTCTATAAAAAAAAATGGTGGTTTCAGTAAAAAAAAAAAAAACCATGGCAAGACCTATATGAACTGATGCAAAGAAAAGTGAGAGGAATTAGGAAATCATTGCACACAGTAATATCAATGTTATAATAATGATCAACTGTGATAGACTTGATTACTCTTATCAACATACTGATCCACATCAATTATAAAGTACTCATAAAGAAAAAATGCTAACCACCTCGAGAGAATTAATGAGTGCAAATTGAAATACAATCTTGCTTTTGTACTTTGTTTTTTTTGTACTATGACTAACATGGAAATATGTTTTGTATGATTTCATATGTGTAATCACTATCACATTATTTGCCTTCTCAGTTGGTGTTTGAAGGATTGGAATATGTAACTAAGAAGTTTCAAAAAAAATGTTAAAAACATAGCATTTAACTGATTTATTCATTAAGTACTTATATTACCTACCATGATAACTTTGACCCCAAAAGCTCCCAACTTAAATTCACATCATGTAATTATAAATATAAAGCATACAATTTTATCCTACCAGAAATTATGAAAATTAAGCATAAAACTACAAAACTCTAATTTATAAAATCATGAATATTTTAACATGGGATACTCTATAAGAATTAAAAGGAATATTCTAGCAAACTCTCAAATGCTCACTATTTTCTGAAAGATTTCATATTAATTTTTTATTTGATAAATATGTTTAATGAGAATAACATTTTTAACAAAATAACTTAATAGCTGAAGACATTTGGCATAATGCAATAATCATATAAAATCTGAATTTCTATATTAAGTTTATTTGAACAAAGGTTTAGAATATTTGGCTCAACAACAAACAGAGACAGTCTTAACTCTGGTTCCATATCAAATTTCTTTCTGTATGTAATTTAAAATAAGAATAAAGCGAAAATGTTTGCTCAAACAAATATATGATGGAAAATGGGAGAAAATTTTACAAGCTCTCTTTCTAAGAAATGGAAACTCATTGTTCTTCTTATTGGTCACCTAACCAATTGATGAAAATAAAAAGGTAATTATGATGGAAAATATTTAGTTTTCTACTGGCTAATGGTGAGCAGTATGTTAAATGGTAAATGTACTTAAAGTTTAATCGTATATGTTGCTTCATTTTTTACAACGTTGGTAGAAAAAACTAATCTTAGTAAGGTAAGAATCTCAAGAGACATGACTTCCTTCTCTTCTATCATTGCCACAGAAGCTACAGTCTCACATAAACATTACTAAATGAATGCCCAGTGTTGCTGATCAGTTCCTTTGAAAATCCACCAGATAGAATAAGACATAAATTGTTTTGTTTTTATTGTTGTTCAATCATTTCAACCATATATGACTTTTTGAAATCCCATTTGGGGCTTTCCTGGCAAAGATACTGAAATAGTTTGCCTTTTCCTTCTCCCACTCATTTTATAGATGAGGAAACTGAGGCAAACAGTTAAATTACTTGTCCAGGGTTATAGAACTAGTAAGTATCTGAGACCAAATTTGAACTCAGAAAGATGGAGTCTTTTTGAATCAAAACCTGGCACTTTTTCCGCTGTGCCATCTAGCTGTCCTTGGGACATAGAAGATAAGTTCAAATCAGAAAACAAGCTTAATATTGTAGCAAGAGGCAACATAAGGTTTGTTTCTGCAGAATATTCATGATAGTCCATGATGGTTTCAAGATGGCTTGAAATGAGAATATTCAGAGACCATGGTTTTCAAACAGCCTGAAATTTGTGCTGCTAGAAAACAAATGTTCATAACATCTTGATTACACAGCTGATTAGGTACCATTGAAGGGTAATGGGAGAATGAGGGAGCTATTTTGGTGCTGTGTACAGAACACAGGTGAGGTTATTCACTTCTCTGACCATCCATTGGGATTTGGTTTGCTCTTAAAAGTCAAACTTTTGTGGTGGTTTGGAAACAATTTTATGACAGTTTGATAAACTACAAAAATACTTTGTGCCTAATTAGAGGGAGTCAGAGTATTACGTGATCACATAAACTCCAAAATTATTGTACAAATAATCATGACAGTTTTGAATTGATGCAGAAACAACCCTATAATGTTTCTAACATTTACATCGTTAATGTCAATGATAAAAAATATATTTGCAATATATTGGGGAAATACTTTTTTACCTAAGGTGCCATTAAAGAATTTAACCTTTTGAATGATTGTCACACATCCTCCAGGGGACTGCAGACTACTAAATGGCAACTACTACACTATGCATGATGCCTTGGGGAATACTATGAATGAAGCAGACGTATAAATGTATGGCAAGAGACATATCTAGGGACTATAAAGGAATGTTTGTCAATGAGATCCCAAAGAGATACAAGGGGCAGGGAAAAGAATATTGTCTAAAATTTGAGTTGCATTCAAAGTAGTTGGGTTATCCAACAAAGTCTGAAATTGAACCAAGAAAACTCATATATTTTGTGTCACTTAATGAGTTGAAGTACCTACGTCCCTTTAAACCTATTGAATGATGTTAACTATACCTTCTTCATTTCTTTGAATGAGTTTTATCTGTGGACAGCTCCAAGACATAACTAGTCTGTCCTACCTGGGAATTGTAAGCTTATGTAGAATGTAAGTTCCTTGAAGATATATGTGTATATCATCAAAGCGTAGTACAATTCCTGGCATATATTGGGCATTTGATATTTATTGTTTGATTAACTAGTACAAAGAAATAACTATCTATAAACAGTTGCAGGGATAATATAGAATGAAATGATAGATGAAAGCTGCTTTAAAAGTGTTATGCAAGGGGTGGCTAGGTGGCGCAGTGAATAGAGCACCAGCCCTGGAGTCAGGAGTACCTGAGTTCAAATCCGGCCTCAGACACTTAACACAAAAAAAACTAGCCATGTGACCTTGGGCAAGTCACTTAACCCCAACTGCCCTCCAAAAAAAAAAAGCAAAAAAAAAGTGTTATGCAAATGCAAAATAATCATGGAAAAACCAGTCTCTACCTATTCATAACAAACCTCCCCCCACCCTTTATTAAACACCTATAATAAACATGAAAGTATCATTGTGTAGTACAGAAGTTTTCAAAATTTTTGGATTAAGGCAGTGGTTCCCAATGTGTGGGTTGAAACCCTTTTAGGGGACAAACAACCCTTTCAGAGGGGCCACAGGGGTAGCCTAAGATCATCGGAAAATACATATTTCCAATGGTCTTAGGAACCGAGACACGGCTCCTCTATCCGTCTCCAGGCAGGTCCACCTACATGCAGATACACCCACATATGAGTATTAAGGGGTCACGGCGTTAGGCCAGTGTCATTAGATCAAAAAATACATGGTAAGGAGTGAGGTAGAAAAAGACTATAAAGGTAGAGAAAGGGGCCAGATTATGAAAAGTTTTGAATGTCAAACAAAGGATTTTGTATTTTATACTGGTGCTGATAGGGAGCCATCAGTATTCCTTGAATAGGTGTGTGACATGGTGAGAACAGTGCTTTAGGAAAATCACATTTGTGACTGAATGGATAACGAATTGGAGTGGGGAAAATCTTGAAGCAAAAATTACCAGCTTTACCCATCACTGCTTTTGCACTATGAGTACAAATGTCAGTATATTTAACTGTTCCAGGATAAACTATGTGATTCAAAAAGTTATTAAACACTGTGAATATTTCAGCACTACTTGTGTTTCTCATCAAATATTTGCATAAAATATTCCATGATTAGTTGGTGCTGATAACAGACAGACAAAACCAAGCAAAATTTCAAGAATCTACATGTGTAGATTCATCCATTTGTAAGACAAAAGTACAATTCTGCAAACAAAATATGAATTTAGTCTTCATGTTTGTAGCAAAACCTTTAGCACCACATTTGACCAATGGAAGGTGCCACTGACAAGATCTCTTTTGGTGACTTTTCATCTAGGAGGTATTCATCATGCCCAACTAAAAAAGACTTTATTAGCATCCTAACTATTGTGTGCATTTCTCTAGACACAGCAATATACCTTTCTCTGTTAGAGATGTTCAATAACTTTTTTGTTTTAAGTTTGGATATCTTCAGCAAAACAATTTTTAGTTTTTAAAGAGGTCATTACAAGTATTTTTAAAATATTCAGTTCCTTTTGCTTAAACTCTGAATGATGTTATGACTTGGAGCTGTCCACAGAATATTCATGATGGTCCATGATGGTTTAGTTGGTCTCAAATTATATTACAATTTAACTGGCACCATAATACTATTTTAAAGGTTCTGTTGTATACAGCACAATAAGCTAAATTATTAACACATATAAAGCTGAAAGAAAGATTACTTTTTCACACTTTTGTTCTTTATTTATAGTATTATCCTGTTTATCTGGAGCAATTTCCTTTCTTCCATGAGTCAAATAAGTCTCTGATATCTCAGTTTTGCTTTTTTCAGCACCCTTAGACATAACTGGTTTAGCTAGAGTTTGAGAGAATGAGTCTTTACTTCTCCCTTTTTAAACCAAAGCTCCATCCATAAATATATGAAAATACATTGTAACAAGTTTTATTTTACTTTAGAATAATTTTTTATTTCTAAAATAATATTTTAGGGAAAATTAAACAGAAAAAATTTTGAAAAACAAATTTAAAATATTACTGCAAAAAAAACGTTAACTTCTCCTGTTTCCACATAATCAAAAGGAAATTTTTAGCATATCATAATAATGGTTTATTGGATGTTAATGAATTTACAGGTATTAGACAGTGGGCATAGCAAAAGAGTGCTATTAAGAAGAGTATAATTATTGATAAATACTTTTACCATTGGCAAGTTATTTAACCTCTCAGTATTGTAGGCAGCTTGTTAAAAATATAAGTTAAAGGATAATTTCATGACCTTGATTTGCATTGCTAAACCACAGATTTACTCTCCCTCTTTTTCTTTCTGTCTCCACTCCTTCTTTTTCCCTTTCTATCTCACCCTCCATTTATTGCTCTTTCTTTCTCTCTCTCTTTCTGTCTCTGTCTATATCTGTCCTTGCCTCTCTGTTTCTATCTTTGTCTGTCTATATCTCTATCTCTGTCTCTTTCTTCCTAGATAGATAGATAGATAGATAGATAGATAGATAGATATTTACTATAAGCACATTCTTTCAGGAAAATTTATAAATAAACTGGACTTATTCTGAAAAGAGGCAAATTTAATCTTGAGATAAGGAAAATCTTCCTCAATAGGAAGCGTTCAAGAAAAAAGTAGGTTGCCCCTGGAGGTAAGCAAAATCCCCTCTTATGGGAAATATTTAAGCAGAGGTTAGATGACTACTTAGGTGGATCATGATGGCGTTTCCTTTTTCAAGAAGATATTTGACTGTTAAGTCCATTGAGCTTATCTGGGTTGCTAAGGTCCATTCCAGTTCTAAAATTCTTCATTCTGTAATAGGATAAGACTTTTACATAGAAATCTGCACTTTTGCAGATATTATGACTAAGCAGATAGGTCCTGCCCAAGTAGGAAGAAGATGACTACTCCAAAATAAGGGGGTTAGACTAAATTATTTCCTAGTTTCCTTCTAGCTTTAAATCTATGATCCTAACATCCAAGGATTTTTTTAAACCAACCAAAGAACTAATATATTCTATAAAAGGATTTACAGAAATGTAAATGTCATATTTCCCAGTTACCTCCCCATTAGAAAAGTTCTATTTCTTGTAAGATATTTGGTTATATCCCCCCTAAAAATGGAGCATTTGGTCACTAAGGGTACTAAATTGTAGTAGGAGCTATGGTCACACCAATAGTGACCAGGATCTTATTCTGCCAAGCAAGTTCCCCACTAATATTTCCCAAGAAACATGAAACAAAGTAGAAGGTAATGCTCTTAGGTAGTGTCCCAAGTAAGGGTACCAATCTTTGACCTCTCCCTGGTCACCTGCAGCTGGGCCCTCCATCTTGAGACACATGAAGAGGTTTTCCCACAAGAGGGCTAGGGTTGCCTGAGACCCCAAAATACCAGCATGCCAGGTCCTGCCAAAAGAATTTGACTCAAGTCTTCTCAGCCAAAGAAAAGTAAAGTTTATTGAAAGTTCAAGTTTGCCATATTGAGTAGACTCTTAAGGAGCCTAGGTATCTGTGATGCTTGCATTGGGCAAGCCAGACAGAGTAAGTCTGTGCTAAGTTATTCTATGGAGCTCTCACAGAGCAAGTCTCTGCTAGGGCATTGTGTGGCACTCTCACACACGGAGGGAAGATGGGATTCTTATATACAGAGGAATCTAGGGATGGTCTAGAGGAGGAGTTTGGGGAGGATTTCAGGAGGAGTCAATGAGGTCAGACTCCAGTAATGAGTTTGGGGAGGGTCTTCGGGAGGAGTAAATGAGGTCAATGCAAGAGTGGATTGATATTTTGATAGGTTCCAGGGTGGGAAGCAGATGGACAATGGAGGGCCAGGTTAGTAACAGAGGTTTAGGCTCAGCCACAATGAAATATTTATGGCTCTGCAAATGCCTGATCGAGTGGGAAGATTCAATCAGACTTCAAGGGGTTTCCCAGAGCATGTACCTCAAAGATTCAAGGAGAGTTCAAGGGGAGAGGGGGTCCCAGAGCCTACACCTCATCACACATACCATTTCTCAACCAAATTAAAGCCTTCTCTCTCAACCCAAAAATGCAGTAAAGCTTCATCACACAATGACAAAAGAAAGTCCTTTAAAAATGAGGGGAAGGCCCTGGGAAATGAAACATGACTTAGTGCTGATGTAATAAGGTCTGGCTTGGGCTTTTCTTATTCACCTCCCCTTTACCCCCAAGAGGTATTGATCTAATGACTGGATATTTTAAACTCTCTTGCTGGAAATTCTTGTTTTGAGTTTTAATTTGAGGCCAAACACCTTTCCACAGAGGTTCCTGGAAGCTTTGGTTACATCATTCTGACATGTTACTGATCTAGATTATAATTATGTACAAGACTAAGACTTTAAATGGCATAATGCCTCTTAGGTAACAGTAACAGTACCCAAGTTGCTGGTTTATTTGTTCATTTTTAATAGTTCAGCTACAGACTGTAAAGACAGTTTTAGTCCTAGTTTTGCACCTATGGTGAGATTTCACAAAATGCAACAATTTGCTTTCCACTAATCTTTTGACATGAATACCTAAAAGTACCACATGCATTGGCAACCATCATTGCAGTACATTCTCAGTTCTTTTTAATTCAACAAATTTGGATTAAGTAGTTCCTGCATATATATCATCCTGAAGAAGAAAATGAAGATATTTCAAAACATATCACAGTAGAATCAGTTGAAAGAAACTAGGAAAGAAACTGAAGAAGAGATTACTTAGGGATAGCCTACAGAAATAGCTGCCTTTCAAGTATTTGAAAGGATCTCACCCAGAAGAATTAGACTTGTTCTTTTTGTCCTCAAAGTACAAAATTAAGAACAATTGAAGTACTAGCACTAGACTAGACTAGACTAGTACAAGTTCTAGACTTGACACTTGTCCCTTGTGTTAACTTGGGTAATTCACTTCTCCTCCCTGGGCCTCAGTTTCCTCATCAGTAAAATTATGGTGTTGGACTAGTTGATTTCAAACAAAGATCTCTTCTGGCGCTACATCAATAATCTGAGAATTCATTGATTAAGAGAGAGAAAAGGCTTCAGAAATTTAGTCAGATCATCTCTCCCACTTTACAAATGAGGAAACTAAGACCCATGGAGTGGAAGTGTCCAAGGTCACACATACAGTAAACAGCAGAGCCAGGACTCAAGCTCAGGTATTCTGAGTACAAATATTATATTTTTCCCATTGCACCATGATGCCTTCTCTAAAACAGCACACTTATTAGATGGTCCTAAGACAAACTGAGAATTTTAGTCTCTCAAATATTATTATTTAATAAAATTTATTGTCTTATTTTATCATTATTTAAAAGCATTATTATTAGCTATTAAGGGCCTACTATGTTCCAAGTACTGTGCTAAATGTTAGAGATACAAAGTCTCTTAAGGAGCTCAGACTCTAATTCTACCCAGTGTCTTTGAAAAGTAGCAGAACCAGTTTTTACATGCATACAAGTTTATTTGCTCTATTAAATTTTAGTATTGAGGGGCGGCTAGGTGGCACAGTAGAGCAGCAGCCCTGGAGTCAGGAGGACCTGAGTTCAAATACAATCCAGACAATTAACACTTACTAACCATGTGACCTTTTGACAAGTCACTTAACCCCAACTGCCCTGTCTTCCCCCCTCAAAAAAAAAAACCCAAAACCAATTTCAATATGACCTTGGACAGGTCATTTCATCTCTCTCGTCCTCAGTTTCCTCATATATAAAATGAGAGAATTAGAGTAAATGAATTCTAATATAACTTCCAGCTCTAAATCCCCTGATCCTCTGGTCCTCAGTCAAAATCAATAGCATCAATGGACTTGAATATCCTTTAATGGTTGTCTACACTTGGGTAGGTTCCACGTTGTTATGTGCAGGGGACTCTGTACTAAATTCCACCCCACTCAGAAGTAAGGAAGCAGGATTTGAGTCACCAACACCATAATATGGGTCCTGTTTCTCCTGTAGTCTTTTTCCTTCCTACCCCTCATCCCAAGTACTGCCTCTGCCTGTTTATGATGGTTCTTCTTTCATGCTAACCCTCCTTCATGGTGGGGAAGTGGGTGAGGAGATTTAGGCTCAGAATTTCTGAGTCAACAACTTGGGTTCTTTTTTGTAGTAAGATTATACCACTGGGACTTCTAGATACTTTGGCAGGAGCTACATCAAAACAAGAACACACATGACTGGTGAGGAAAGATATATTCAACTTATCCAGCCTGGTAACAAAAGATTAAGAATTCTAAACACCTCCAAATGAACTCTTTAGAACAGGCATGGTGAACAGGAAGTAAACACAAAAAAAAATGACATATGGTTTATCTTTTCAATAATTACATTTTCACATGTAATTCTATATACTTTTCCCCCAAAATAAAGTCTTGTTTAAAACCAAATGTTTCTCTGTTAACACAGGGTAGGCAAATGAGAATGCACATTCGGATATTGAGATATTCAGTGGTTTCATGGTTATGAAATGTTTGAATTAATATGCTGTACTCATGGCCTCCTAGAGAATAAGGCTTAGCAAAGGGAAAAGTGGTTAAGTACTAGGCTTGTGTCTTCCACATGGGTGAGCTCTTTGAGGCCACACTCACTGTAAGAGTCAGCATTTTCTCCGGAGGACAGTATGGCAAGAGGAAGCATACAATGCTGACGTATGCCCTGTGGCCAGATTGGCTCTATATCATACATGATTTGATCCAAGTAGACTCGATTTGTGGCCCACATTTGCAGTAGAGCATCAAGAAAGGTTATATGGGTTGATGGCATCTGAGTCCATGGTGTAAAATATTACTTTTTGAAAGATGCTATACTTTTCAAAAATAATAGCTCAAGTTTCTGTAGCATTTTCCCCATAACCACCCTGTGAGGTAAGTAGTATATGTTTTATTGTCTTCATTTTATAAATGAGGAAACTGAGCATCTGAGAGATCAAGTGTCTTGCCTTTGGCCACAGAGCTAGTAAGTAGGGGAACCTAGATTCAAACTCAGGTACCTTCAAGGTCCAGTGTTCCTTCTACTATCCCCAGTGCCTCTGTAGCCAGATCCAGAAAATAAATACATTGAGTGTGCATGCCTATTTCTCCTACTCTCTCCTAGGAAATATTATAGGATCTGCTCAGAAATACTGTATTGATAGAACACCTCCATTCAAAGACCTTGCAGGAAGACCAGATGACGGACATATAGGGATACATACAGTGAATGTGTGGAGCTGGAGCAAAAGATTAGGTGACAAGGATATGAAAGATTAGGTCACCAAGCTGAAGTGGGACCATCAGCAAGAATGACTAGATACTAAACCAAGAAATTACTGAGTAGAGGTTTTCAGTCTGGTGAAAGAGGGAACTCACTGGATTCAGAGTCAGAGGACATGGATACAAATCCTAGCTCTACCAAACAGATTCTATGTGGCTGTTGAGCAAATCATTTCATCTCTCTAAGGAGTGAGTTGCATTAAATTAACTTTAAGGTGTCTTTCATGTCCCAAATCTATGATCTTATTATCCTATAACTTGATATCTTCCTGCTCTGTGACAGTTTTGGACCCAGGGGAATGGAATAGGCAACTGAGCCTAGATAGGGTTAGAGGACAAATGGGAGAAGATGGGAATACATAGACATGTCTCAAAACCCACGAAAACCCAAATTAATTGCTCTCTCTCTTATTACCTTGATCTACTTTATATTTATTTTCAATTATTTGTAGTTATTTGTTAAGTATTCTGTCCTCTTTTGAGGCCTTCACAATCAGTCTTGAAAAGTAATAGCTTCAAAACAGTACTCAGAGTACATGATATTATGATCTGATTGGGAGTTTAATGCACAAAAATAGGGCCCAGGTCTTACATTCATGTAAGGCAAACAATCATAATAGCATTTGCCCACAGAAATGTATCTACTGGGGATTAGAAGATGTAAAAGGGCTCTTTGTAGTATTCAATACTATTCTACAGCATGAAGTTCAATGGAAAGTGTGGGACTAGGAGTCAGAAGATGTGGATTATAATACCCATTCTGCTACCACCATCACCACTACACCACTACTCCCTTGTGATTTGGAGAATAAGATCATGGGATCACATATTTAGAAATGGAAGGGTACCTCCAAGGTCATCGAGTCCTACCATGACACTTTTCCAAGTAAGAAAACTGAGAAGAGAAGCCAGAGAAGGAAGTCATTTACCCAAAATTCAAGAGATTTAAGTGGCAGAGCCAGAATTCAGACTCAGGACCTCTAACTCCAAACCCAGCATTCTTCTGACCATACTCAGAATTCAGTTTCCTTATCACTCTTCTACTCTTCTCTGGGATCTACCCCTGACTATTCAGATGTCTCCACCATTGTCCAGTAGATTTCTCATCCTGGAAGGTCCCTCCACTCTTGTCTTAATTGAGTTCCCCCCAGAAATTCCATTTTGAGGAAGTGCCCAAGCCAGCCATGTTCATTCCTCCACTCCTCTGTGAGGTTTGCTCCTGAGTCCTTGGAATTCTCCACCAGTCTACTACATGACTGTCTTCTCCTTCTTCCTGATTTTCAGTCTCCTTTGTAGGTTGTCTTCACCCATTAGAATGGAAGCTCATTCAGGACAGGAATGTCTGATTTGTTTGTATTTGTATTCCCAATCATCAGCCCAACACCTAGTAAATAGTAAGAACTTAATAAATACTTTTTGATCTGACAGCTATAAAAAGAGGGAGTTAAACTATTTCACCTCTAAGGGACCTTGCAGCTCCAATGACCTTCTATGAAACAATGTACTTTCTAGAATTCCGGGGTATCTGAAATAGCAGTATCTAACTCCAGTAATAAATGGGGCATCTCTTCCAGCATTACTATCTCTCAGACTCCTAATATAAGAAAACAAGAATGAAATGAGGAAATGTGCAAGTATCTTTGAAATATACTTCATGATATA
Organism: Pseudocheirus occidentalis; assembly: GCA_028646575.1. NCBI lineage: Eukaryota > Metazoa > Chordata > Mammalia > Diprotodontia > Pseudocheiridae > Pseudocheirus > Pseudocheirus occidentalis. Next base: position 103,538,884 of record CM053593.1, read on the forward strand.
GTGGAAATATACTCTGCAGAGTCAGAGAACATGGCATATGCATCTCACCTCTGACTCTTCCTATATGATCTTGGGAACATCACTTAACTGGCTCAGGCCTTAGTTTCCTCATCTGTAAAATAAAGAGGTTGGGCTCAATGGCTTTTGAGGGCTTTTCCAGCCCTACTTCTGTAATCATCTCGGCAAAGTTGGCCAGAAAATCATTTCATATTTGTCTCTTTCACCAGGAGCGGATTTCAAGGCTGACTGCAAAGAAACTCCCTGTGCATTTCAGTAACTGTAATGTTTTCCAGCCCCAGGAGAGGGGGAGGAAGAATTAACTGGGTGCCAGAAAGTGAGCTGAAACAAATTACAAAAACGACTTCATGAAACCCCTGCTATGTGTTGAAATAAATTCTTTTTTTTTTTATGTGAAAAGCACTTCCTCCCTCACAAGGCTCCCCACCCACCTCCCTTGGGGGATCTCTTGTCTATTTCCTGAACAACTTAAGATTCCCTCCCCTTCACATCCGAAGCCTTCTTCACCATGTCTGAGCTAAGGAAGCCTCCATACCAGACTTCTTCTTCCCCCCATTACAATGTGACTTTATTTTCTCCTTTAAAATTCGAAAAGCTAGACTTGAAGCAAGACCATCACATAGGGTGGAAATGTACAAAAGGGCTGCTCTGAATCTTCTCCTCCCTCAATCAAAACACAATAGATCATAAGAATTAAATCAAGTGTGACTAGAAAAGAAACATATTTTAGTAATCATAGGAGAGAACAGGGCCCTTGTCTCCACCCACAGGAGTCAAGGTAGGAAGAGGAAGTGAGGGGTGGTAGCTTTTTGCATTATGGAATCAGACAAAATTGACTAATCTCCCTTTTGAAAATCATGTTTAACAGCAATCATACTTGACCATTGATTTTTATCTTCTTAGGGGCTTTGACATCTATTTTCCCTCATATAATATTCTCATATATACTCTTATCATCACTATGACTAGAATAATATAATTAACCAACAAGGGATAATGGATAAAGAACTGATTTTAAAGTCAGAAAAATCTTAGTTATTGTTATCAGTAATTAATATGACATCAATTGCTAATCAACATTAATATTAAATAATTGCTTTATAAACTGGAAAGTTGACTATTTAATTATTAATCATAGTTCTCATTTATCTAGCTCTTTAAGGTTTGAGAATTCTTTATTAATATTATATAATTTGATTTGGTCACAAGAAATGTGAGGGTAACAGAGGATAAGTAGCTTGCCCAGAGTTCTACAACTAGTGTCTGGACCTGAATTTGAACTCAGACCTGACCCCAGACCCAGAGCTCTATCCACTGGGTCCATCTAGTTGCTTTTGTGAATTTAATAAAAAATGTTTGGCAAGTCACTTAAGCTCTTAGTGCCCAAGAAACTTTCTAAGACTTCAAAATTCACTGCAGTTGTGAATTTAAGTTGGTAGAAGGGATTTTTTAAAATTGGGAATTATTTACACCAATCAAATACAGGTCTGGGAATAAGACAGATGAGTAGAACAAGACCCAGAGAAGTTAAATCGACCAAGGTCTTATAGTCCATCAATGTATTTCTATCATTCTGAACTAAATTTCAGGTCTTCTGACTAAAAGTCCAGGCTTTTTTATTGGTTAGACCATTTTAATTTCAGTGCTAAATTACAAAGAAGCACTTAACAATTTTTAAAAAGCAAACAATTTAAGAAATAACAATATCCCTATTAAATCTGAAATCTCAAAGCCCAATTTAAAGATCATCCTTACATTTTTGTCCCTGCCTCAGTCAGGAAGAGGAGTCACTTCCAAGCCACTCTTCTCCTCTGATGTCCTCACAATATCTTTGGGGACAAGCTGGAAAAATGTTGAGTAGATAACAGTTGCCTTCAAATAATTGAAAAAAAAATCATGCAGAAGAGAAATTATGCTTTCGTCAAGACGGGGATTTGTTTTGCTCAGCTGTGTATATTGATTAAAAGGGTTTTGTTTTTCCTTTTTCTTTTTCTTTGTCAAGGGGGACAAGTTGGGGAGCATAGAAAGGAGGGGAAATGAATGTATATTCATTGAAAATTAATTTTTAAAAAGTTAAAAAGCAGGGTTTTTTGGCATAGACACCTAGGAAAAATAAGCAGAGAGTTTAACTTATAGAGAGTTTAATATTAAAAAATACTTCTTAATCATTAAATTGTTCAAATGTGTAATGGGCAGCCTTGGGTGGTAATGAGCTTTCCATATCTAGATATCTTTAGAAAGAGACTGGACAATGCTTTGCCAGGGATTTTATAAAAGGAATTCTTATCTTACCATGGTTTGTACCAGATTTCTTCTTGGTTCTCTTCTGGTTCTAGAATTATGTGAATCCATTTGTATGTAAGGAGCATTTTATTATCCTTTGTAGTTTAATTTCTCAGGATCCATGGCCACGGCAATGTCTAGTTTCCAGGTGTTAGATAATAATTCCCATAATCGCCCCAAGGATCTTAGGTAGTAATTCCTAGAATCACAGTCATAGGCAGTCCTACTGAGGCTGCATGATGAGATATGGGGGTGACATAATTTGACATTTATTACACTCACACAGAATGATGATATTGCTAAAGCTAACTTGTGAGCTTAATGTTGGCAAGATGCCTTCTTTGTCTATTGCTCTGTAAAGCAAGTGGGCACTGGTCAGTGAGTGGGAGAAACCATGGGGAACCCATGAGGGAAAACACGGGAAAATCATAGTGGGATCTGTGCGTGCCTTGACTGGCCCCATCAAGGCTCGAGGGGATCTAGAGGAGTGCATAAGCTGTATCTGTCTCCACTGACCTCATCAAGATGTAGGGGTAGTTGCCCGGCCCTTCTTGCTGGTCCCTGCAAGAAGGGTGATTAGGGAATACTATAGCAGTTCATTCTCCCATTGTCAGCAACCCTTTAAGAAGACTCAACTAGACTAAAACTGATTATTAACCCCTCAGAAGGTGTCTTCCTGCCCGACCAGATCAAGTGTTAACCTGTTAGAGGCCGGAATCCCAAATCTCCAGTACCTCCTGTGTGTTATATGTGAAACACAATCCATTCTAACTCTGGGATTATCATTCTTTTTGGCTATGATCAATCCCCACAGACCCAGCTTTACCCACATCTAAAGGCAATACAGTACAGAACCAAGATCAATCAGTCTCTATCCTAGGGTCAAAGTGTCACCCTTGTTCACTTGTGATGCTGTTGCTTTATTCCTCTCAGATTGTGATCCCTGCCTGCCTGGATGACTGATTAGATCTATGATACTTGACTGCTTCTTTTAGTCTTAACCAGGAGTGAGGAACCTGTGGCCTCAAGGCCACATGTGGCCCTCTAGGTCTTCAAGTGCAGCCCTTCAACTGAATCCAGACTTCACAGAACAAATCCCCTTCCAAGGATCTGACTTCATGTTCTGCTTTATTTGCTTTAACTGGACTTCCATTTCTGGCCTTCTAGCTATCTATATCCTACTGCTACTCACAAACCAATTCAGCACCAGTACACCCAGCTGAAGAGATCTGCGTAGATAAAAGTTTAATTTAAGCTCAGATCCACAATACACAGTCGATTGAATAATGGAGAAGAGGGTGATTTTCACATTGTACCCAGCTTGAAAAACAAGTATGAGAAGCAGAACTAAAAAATAATGGGTATATCAGTAGGGAGAGAGCTTGGACTGGGGAGAAAAGTGGCAAGAGGAAAGCAAAGAGAGGTACCCACCAAGCATGCCAGCCACTACTGAATATAACATAGTAGAAAGTCAGGCCTGACTCAATGAGATATGGAAAACATCCCCTTGGTCATCTATTCATACTTCTTGCCTGAGCCTAAGAGCTTCCAACAGAATGACCAAATTCTCCTCCACCCATTTTCATAGAGGAAGCACTTGAGAGTAGGAAGAAGGGTGGGAAGGAGTTTTCATGTCCCCAGTTGCTTTGTCTGGCCAAGATTTCAGGAATAAAAGGGCTTGCCAAATCCTAATGTAATCAGCACCTTTATTACTTGGTGAAAAAAAAATTTCCCCTTGTGTCAAACTTGCTTTGTAAATAAGACTTTGCCTGTGCTGAAGCTACGTCCATGCAGTGGTGCCTAACCAAGGATGGGCTGGGCAGCAGCCGCAAGGAGGCTGCATCCAATTCAACAGCAAGCATGTACCAGACCTAACCTCAGCTTTCTTGGGGTCGCAGGAGCCCAAGAGAAGAAGCTGGAAATGGCCGCAAGGCCCTCTTCTTGCTTCTCCACAACAAGATGGTGACTGGCATCTACAAGTCTAGGGATCAGATGGAGGTAGGAAATGGAAGACTGCATTACTAAGCTAGAGGACATTGATTTCAGAGTGGAACAAGGGTTGATAAAAAGTCTTTCAAAGGACACCGCAAGGTTCAAGAATGAATTAGATATTATGAAGTTCATCTGCAAAGATTTTTGGACCACTGTTTTCAAGAAACAAGTTGATAATCTAAGGATGAATCATCAGGGCATCCATGTGCTTTAAGACAACAAATTTCTAATCCAAGCTCAGATGTCTGCAGGGAAACAGTACTTAGATCATGCACCTAAGTATTTAGCATTTAGATGTGACTTAATCAGAGGTGACATCAAATTTGGGGATAAAAAGTATTGTGACAGCTGCAGCATCAGCAATGCTAACATGTAAATTTCAAGTGTTGATACAGACAACTTGTAGACAAATACTTGTACAATGTAAAGAGATTAAATTATTCATATATAAAGATGTTTGAGCAATAACTTTTGGCTTACTGGAATTGTCTTAAGTTTCTATAATACGTTGATTTGTGTAAACTATATGTTAATTTAATTTGTTAAATGAAGTAATATGCACTCTCATATAAGATTGCCATAGTGTGTGTCTGTATGTGTGTATGTATATGCACGTATACGTGCTTGTATATACATACATATACATATATGTATGCATATTTATATACATATAATCTGATGGAAGAGGAGAGAATTGAAGGACATTTTAAATACTCAGTACCTCAGATACTTACTAGCTGTGTGACCCTGGACAAGTCACTTATCCTCTGTCAATAAATACCTCAACCCTAAAATAGGGATAATAGCCCTTCCCTCACAGGGCTGTTCTGAGGACCAAAAGAGATATTTGTGATATACCTACCATAGTTTCTGGAACAAATTAGGCATTAGACATGTAATAAATTTTTCCTTTCCCTTCCTCTCAAATACAGACCAATTAACTATTTATGGACATTATGTAAAATAATTATCACTTGCATCACTAAAATAAAAACTATCAACACTATTTTAAAAAGCAATAGTTTGATAAGGAACAAAAAGGATATTCCAAAATGTCTCAGACACATAAAAAGCAACTTCTTACTGATTTAATGATTATTAAAAACAAGCCACCTCTAAGTGCTCTAACATTTATATAATTTTTATGGATATATATATATAAAGCATTTGACTCAGCTCTGCACCAATTTATAATCCTAGGACTGATTGTCCTCCAAATGTATAAAATTGATTCAAACATCAAAGGAATACCATATATATCCATAGATATCCACATGGGAAATTCTTCTCTATTCAAACATGCCACAAACATAGTAATGCTGAAAGCAATCAATACATATTGATTGTTTATATTCCAGGAAGATAGTTAAGCCTTCATTTCTGTCTGGCACCAATTGCATTATCATTACTTCTGAATAAAACTAAGTATGACTTTCGAATCAAAGACAGAGTCAAAACAAAACACTCCATTAATCATTCGGTATGAATAGATGATATCAGTATATATGGCTGTACTTAAAGGTAAACTAAATAACTTTTTCATCTTTCAGAATCTTTATCCATTGATATCAAAATGTCATTTAGATTAGGTAAGTGAAAACTTCTTAATGTATGTCAAGGAGAAAGAAAGACTGAAGGCTTTGAATGTGAAGTTAGAGTTCATTGAACCAATAAATGGTGATACTTTAAAATGCCTTCTTCTTCTCCTTGAAAGACACATTGAGTTTAAGACTATCAAAATAAAATGAAAGCTTAGTATATTGAGTTTGACTGGCATCCTGAAGTCAAAGTTTAACAGAAAGAACATAATTTGGAGTGATTACCACCTGTATAGTATCAGAGTTAATGTATACATTTTTAATGGGAAAATGGACATGAAAGGATCTAGAAAGTAAACAAAAACTCAAACAATATAAATGAAATACAGAGTTTGTGATCCTAAGACAATAGAGAAGACCTAAAACAAAAAGAAGTAATGGATTGATAGATGTTCTCAGAGCACATGATAAACAGGTTTAAAAGTTACATAAATACTTTTGGAATAGACTTCACAAAGCAGTAGCAACAGCTGTTAATAGATATTAACCTGGAATTTGTCTAATGTAAGTAAAAGTGGTTTATCTTTAGACAGAACCAATGAAATCGTTACAAACCAAGAGTAGAATCACAAGCCATTTCACAGGCATCATCCATATGAACTCAGTCAACAATATACTGACAAAGAAATATTACAGAAATGGGTGAAATGGGTGGGGTTTTTTAATAGAAGGATTTATGATGCCAATTTTGAATCAGTTAATAAACACTAGGAGTTACAGAAGGATTATCCTTATCTAGAATTGGAAGGCTTTTCTTATCAATCAATAAAAATTATGGAAGTAATCAACAAAAAATGTTCAACCCATCACAGCAGCTTGCAAAATGTACCATTTACTGAATACCTACCCACTTTGTTTGCAATTTTAGATGTTCCTCTGCCCCCTGAAAATGAAGTCTAAAACCATTTAGATATATCTGTAAACTGTTTCTATCTTTAACTTCTTTAGGTATATGTCAAATAATATGATCATTGGACCACTGGGTATTAACAGCTTCATGTCTTTACTTGCATGCATCCAAACTATATTCTATAACAGTTGGAGCAATATATAGATTTACTAACAATGCATCAATGTGGATGTCTTCCCACAGTCCCCTCCTCCATCAACATAGAGGCATTTAGTTGATGCAGTGGATGGAATGCTGGATGTGAAGTCAGGAAGATCTGAATTCAGTTCTGGATTCAGACACTTAATATCTGTGTGACCTTGGATAAATCACTTAACCTTTCCCTGCCTCAGTTTCCTCAACTGCAAAATGGGGATAATAATAATAGCACCTACTTCCCAGGGTTGTTGTGAGAATAAAATAAAATAATATTTGTAAAGCACTTTGCAAACCTTAAAGTGCTATGTAAATTTTAGCTAATTGTTATTTTGTCACTTTGGCTAATTTGCATACTATGGAGAGAAATTTCAGCTACTTTTTCATATTTGTGTTATGGAGCATTTTTCAAAAAGTTACTGATTGATTATATTTCTTCTTTAGAAACTCTTTTTACCACTTAACTACTTGGTCTCAAATTTTTCCTCAATTTCCTTTTTAATTTGGATATAATAATCCTATCAAAGATACTTTGTGCAAAGATTTTCCTCCATTCAACAATTTCTTTTCTTATTCTAGTTATATTAATTTTGATCATGTTAAAGCATCTTAATTTTACCTAATCAAAATAATTTATTTTATCTTTTATGATCACAAGTCCTTCTGATTTTTCCTTTTGCTTTCTTTTTATTTTTTTGCTTTTTGGAGGGGGGGAGGGCAGAGCAATTTGAGTTAAGTGACTTTCCCAAGGTCACATGGCTAGTAAGTGTTAAGGGTCTGAGGTCACATTTGAACTCAGGTCCTCCTAAACTCCAGGGCCGGTGCTCTATCCACTGCACCACCTAGCTGCTCCTCCTGATTTTCTTAAGAAATCTTTCCCCTTCAGAATAGCTTCTAGTATCCTCTAATTTGAATGTCACTTTTGGTAGATGTCATAAGGCTTGCCTAATCCTATTTTCTGCCAAACTCTTTTCTAGTCTTCCCAGTAATTCTTATTGAATAGGGTTCTATGTTCTTGGGTTTAGTAAAAAATGTTCTCACCAGGTATGGTGATATGTACATACCCATAATCTCTGCTACTAGGAAGTCTGGGGGTAGCAGATATCTTAGGCTCAGAATTTCTGAGTTGCAGTGGGATAAGCCAATCAGATGGCCACACTAAGTCTAGCCTTAATATAGAGAGACCCCAGGAGCAAGGGATCAACAGGCTGTCTAAGAAGGGGCAAACTGACCCAGCCCAGAACTCCAATAACAATCAGTGTAGGGTTAGGCCATGAGTAGCCCTGAACTTCCAACCTGGACAAGTCAGTTAGACCTAGTCTTTAAAAAAAAGCCTGTTTGAATATGGGTTTGACTTCAGAACCCACTGAAGCTATAAACCTTCTTTGGTCCTATAATGGACTTATAGACTTAGTTTTTATGAAACAACCTGGCATAAATCACACTATAGTGAATCAATCTATCCTATTACCTAATTTATTACTCCTGAGATGATAATAATAGCTCTCATTTATCTAGCAATTTGAAGTTTATCAATCACTTTTACATACATTAACTTATTTGATTTTCTCAAAACTAACACCTGCATGGATAGGTGCCGCATAGTTTTATTTTACAGACAAGAAAACTGAGACTCAAAATTTAAGTGACTTGCCTATGGGTATACAGTTGCTGGCAACAGGAATTGAACTCAGGTCCCTCTGGATTCCCAATACAGTGCCCTTTCCATGACAACATCCTTTCTTTAAAGATGTGGGGAAATTCCTCCCTACGTCTCTCTACATAAACTGATCCCTAGCTGAGTGAGAAATAGTTTAAAGCAGCTGGCATGTTGAATTAGAAATGAACACATTGTTTACTGTGAGCCTTATGTATCAGCCAGTTCCTGAGCATAACTGGAGATTCAAAAGCCTTTGTCTTTAAGCTAGAGATTGCATACGTTATCCCATTTGCTAGGGTCAATTTTGGAAGATCTCATTGTGTCAAACTATAGAGTAAGACCGTTTTATCAGCTATTTTATAAGCCCAACATTCCCCTCCCACCCAGAATGGCCAGTTAATACACCAGGACTGAATGTTTTGGAGAATTACTCTAGCATATGGAAGCAACAAATGAAGAACATAAAGACCAGAGAGTAATACCCTGGTGTATAGTGGTTTCAAATTCACTCATTATTCATATGAGTGTAAGAAACACTAGGAACAAGAGAAGGTCAATTTAGTCCACTGAGGCCATTCCTTTCCAATAAGCTCTTTCTCCTAGGACAGCATCTAATTGCTTCTGTGCTGCTTACAGTTAGACTTGGAAGTCTGTTCCAAACATTTGTTATTCTCAAAGAAAAAAAGAGTGGGGGTAGGGATCACTGTGTCTGTTCTACATTTGACTTTTGGAGTTTCCATTCCTATTCTAGTCATTTGCTGACACTCTTCTGAGTAAAGGTGATTTTTAGAAATGATTCAGCTTCAACGATTGGCTGAACCACTTCCTTATGAGGAACAGAAATGGCCACATATAACCTTGAGATTGGCATGTGTCTCTCCCATCTGGGATTTGCCATTATTGAAGTGGATGACACAGATGGAGCAAGGGGATGACATACTTCCAGGTTCTCATGGAAATAAGAAGGGAGAAAATTGCTTGGGATTTGCCTTTCACTATAGCTGTGGTCCCATTTTCCATTGCCCAAAGTCCACCTATAAAAACAATAGTAATGACATTTCTCCTGGAAAGTTCTGCCTTGCAGTGGTCAAGACCTGCCTTGCAGTTGTTCTTGTTCCATGCATATTTTTTCAGTCCCTACAGAGTATGAGATACTGTTGGCCTTAGACATATGTTTTTAGAGATCCAGGAACCTGCCCTCAATGAGCAGTGCCTCTCCCAATGGAAAAAGATGACAGAATAGCTTCTTAAAGCAGACAAGATTAGCACAAAAATCAATTATCCATTAAATGAAAATACATAAATTCTAAATTTTTAAATGTGATTCTAAGTTACCAATTCTTCAACAGTCAAAAATGATTATTAGATTAGTCAATGAAATTCAATTCAGTTCTACAAATACTTATATTTCTACTATGGACTCGGCACTGAATTAGTTACTAAAAATGCAAAAATTTAAATAAACCATCCCTTGTCCTCAAGCAGCTTATATTATTATGAGAGAATAAAACTTATACACAGATAAGGAAATATGCATATGCAAAATAATTTCAACAAGGAAAAGTGGAAGAAAGAAAAGGAAGTCAGTCAACAAGCCTTTATTAAGTGCCATATGATATTCCTGGCATTGTGTTCTTAAATACTGGATATACCAAGAGAGGCAAAAATACAGTTCTCAGCCACAAGTAGTTCATCTTCTAATGAAGGAGAAAAGGCTTGATTCTAGAAAACACCTGAACTGTACTATGGAGGTAGACAGAGGTTCTACAAGGTGAAGGTAAAACTAGAGTATAATGGGAGAGAAGGGGATACAAGACCAGGTCCATATGCAAAAGACAGTGTGTCTAGGGAAGAGCTAGCAGGCCAATTCAACTGAAAAAGAGAATATGTAAAAAGAAAGTGATAAGAAATTACTGAAAAAGTAAGCGGAAGTCATATCAAAAAGCACTTTAAATACTTTGAAGGCAAATCTGGAACTAAGTCTAAAAGTAAGAACTGATATTGTGTAGGAAATGTGGCAGTGTCTATTCAAGAATCTCTTTCAAGCTTTGTATTCCCAGGGCCAAGCACAGTGCCTTGCACATAGTAGGCACTTAAATAATGCTTCTTTGTTAGTTTTAATGCCATTATTTTTTTTTCCTTTCTCTCATAGGTTGTTGGGGTCAAATAACTCAATGCCTAGTAGCCAGTCTATTGGTGGTAGAGCTCTTCATACTTAGCAAGGCTGGTCTTTGAACAGCAGAAACAGCCTGTCTTAAGGATGAAAATTTCTTTCCAGGTGGGACCTGGCAGAGGTTGCACTTTGTGAGAACAGCCTCCAAGAGGGTCACTTCTATACCACAATGATGCATTGGCACTTCACCATTTGGGAGAATAGAGTTACAAACAGATTGTAGTCCATAACTTTACTCATTCAACTCCTGGTAGTCCCCAAGGGCTTTGAAGTCATGTCTATGTGATTGGTGTTATCAGACCAGGAGATCTTTCCCCTTCTTTATTTCAACACTTCATGTAAGAAAATGAACCATTTGGGTTGGAGATCTCCCTTTGCTGGGACAGAACATTAATCATCTAATGAACTGGTCTGTTCTTCCTCAAAGGAGAGTATTGTCCCTGTGTCACCCCAAACTTCTACATAGGAATGCTGGACAGGATTTGACCTCTTTGGGTTGCTTATAAAACTGCAAGAAGTTTTCAAGGAAAACTATTCATTACCTCACAAACCACACAGTACTTCTGCCTTGGGTTTATTAGTTCAGTGAAATTTTGATGGATTTTAAAAATATATAAATACCTATAGAAAAAGTTTTTGTAACTTTCACCCATAAATGAACTGAAGAAACTAATAGGCACAAGTGCTAAGGAATACAAACACACCCAATTGGCTTTGTTTGGTGTGATGGTGATTTCATTCTTGGAAGACTCACCACTCTTAGAGATGCAGTATGCTGATATAACCAGAAACTTCCAAACTTCTAATGGTCAAAAGGGCCTCCTTACTCAACTAGAACTCCCCCAAAAAAACTTATAAAAGAAAAAACAGACCTTCTGAGAAAGAAAACACTGTATGGAGAGGCCTATGAGGCCAAAACCAAACAAAGGGATCTATTGCTTCTTAGTAAATTGGCAGTAGTTGAGGCCATCATTCTCACTTCAAATTCAGCAGTCTTGAGGGGCACCAGTAGGAATGAACTATAATTATGACTGTCGTAGTAATAGCTAATGTGTGTCTAGGGCTTTAAAGATTAGAAGCATTCTATGTTACCTCATTTAATCTTCCCAGCAACAATATGAAGTAGTCACAATTAATATTCCCATTTTATAGTTGGGGAAATTAAGGCTGTAAAAGGTTAAGTGACAACCAGTGTCATGGAAGTATCTAAGGCAAGAAGGGAACTCAATGCTTCTTGGCTCCAAGGACCAATGTTCTAACCATCTCCACTTAGATGATTATAATAAAGGAAGAAGGTAAAAAGAAGAAAGAGGTGAATAGATGAACAGAAAAGAAAGAAGAAATGAAGAGAGAGAAATCATTACAAAGGGCAAGAATAAAGAGAAAATAGGATATAACCACAATGGCCTCACAGCTACTGAATGTCTCTCACCCCCCAAATGACTAATTCATTGAAATACTGGATTTATTTTTATTTTTTGCTGGATTTCTACCAATAATTTAGAGTATTTTCTCCAGATAGTAGGATAGGATCATAGCATCACTGGCCTAGAGATAATCTAGCCCAGCCCTCTCCTTTTGTAGATGAAGAAACTCAGATCTTAAGAGACAAGGTGATTTGCTCAGGGACATACAAGCAGCAAATGATAGGACTGAGATTTAAACCCAAGTGTTCTGGCCCAAATTTGATATTCTTTCCATTGAATCACACACACACACATACACACACACACACAGGCGCATGCATGCACACACGTGCACACATTGATGATAGAATGTTGAGTTGGAAGATATCTTAGAGATCAAGTAATACAACCCCTCTCACTGGATTAAAGCAGGACTGTGTGCTTGCTCCCTTGCTTTTTAGCATAATGTTTTCAGCAATGTTGTCAGACATCTTTAATGAAGATTAAAAGAGTATGAAGATCAGCTGCTGTACATACAGGTAAATTAAACTTGAAAAGGCTACAAGCCAAGACTAAAATGAAGGAAGAGTTGGTGCATGACTTTTTGTTCACAGGTAACTTTTTAAGATGACTATATACTCAATGCAGCCTCTGAAGCTGAGATGCAACAAAGCATGGATTTATTCTCTGCCACATGTGCTAATTTTGGTCTAACAATTAACACCAAGAAACAGAGGTTTTCTACAAGACAGCACCATACAATCTATATGTAGAACAATCAATTATAGCAAATGGAGAAATTTTGAATACTGTGGATAATTTCACTTATCTTGATATTTCCAGGGATGCATACATAGATGATGAGTTTGATGCACAAATTTCCAGAGCTAACCCAGTATTTAGGAGGCTTTGAAAGATAGTGTGGGAGAGGAGAGATATTAGGCTGCCTACCAACCAAAGGTCTTCAGAGCTGTTGTGCTGACTTCATTGTTGTATGCCTGTGAAACCTGAACCATATACCAGCACCATGCCAGGAAACTGAATCACTTCTATTTGAATTCTTAGGAAGATTCCAAAGGTCACCTGGAAAGATAAAGTACCAGACACTGAAGTCCTTTCCTGAGCTGAAATGCCAAGCATTTAAACTCTACTGCAAAGAGCACAACTCCAATAGGCTGAACACATTCTTCAAATGTCAAAAGTACTTTTACCTAAAAGACTATTTTACATACTTACACAAAGTAAGTGCCCAACATGGAGGTCAGAAGAAGCAATACAAGAACACTCTCAAGGTCTCTCTAAAGAATTTTGGAATTGACTGTAAGATATGGGAAACACAGGCACAGGACCACCCAACACAGCGTGCTAAAATTTAAAAAAGTATTGTGCTCTATAAGTGAAGTGAAGCTGCAGTAGTTCAAAAGAAATGTGAGCAGTGCAAATTTAGAGACATCTCTACCCTACATGTTCATATGAACTATTTATGCCTGACCTGTGATAGAGCCTTCCAAGCTTGGTCAGATCAACTAGTCAGATACCCTGTACCTTGATCACAATGTAGTCATGCCATTTTTGTCCAGTTCAAGAATGAAGAACAACACCATATATGAAGAAACTGAGACCTAGGGAGACCGTGTGATTTTTTCCAAGAGCTCATAGAGCTAGCAAGGGAGGGAGCCAGAAAGAGAACTCGTGTCCTCAGATCCAAGACTCGTTTCAATAGACTACTACACTTCAAATTTCTGTTTATCTGATGAGACGGTCATCTCCCATATTTAGTACTTTCCCCTTACTATTTAGCTATGATCCTACATCATTAAGAGCTTTATTAACTATAACAAGTGGATACAAAATAACTGAAAAAAATCTTTGCAAACATAGCTGAATTGATAGACACTCAATGCAAGTCATATGTAAATGAATTCATAACCTCGGGAATACTCTAATTGAATCCAAAAGTTTCCATTTCCTTGAAAGAGCCATATAATTATACAACAAAGACTTTATTTAGATACATAGGTCAGTCCGTTGGAAGACTGATAAGCAGTTGGAACGTACCACTTGAGACATCTGTTGAAACTGTCCTGCCTGTCATCACCATTGCCTGAGAAATGGTCACCTCTTTTTCCTATATTTTTTAATGTGCTGATCTTATTCTATATTACACATGCATATACTATAGTGCCTTCCCAAGCTGACACTGAGGAAAGATAGCCTAAAACTTTCTGCCTCTCTGCCTTTGCATCCTAACAAGCTTTCTAAATTCAAACAAGTTGACTGGAAATCCAGCATGAAAGAATGAGAAGTCTGAAATCTAGAGTCATAGGTTCATGATATCTTATAGGTGGAAGGGAACTTAGATCCTCTGTGGCATCATAGGATCATAGATTTCAGTCAGAAAAAAGATCTCTGAGGTCATCTGGCACAATCTCCTCATTTTGCAAATGAAGATACAGGGTAAGTGACTTGCCCCAAATCCCACAAGTAGTAAGTGGTAGAATTAAGTTTGAAACTCAGATCCTCTGTGTTCAAATCAAGAGCTCTTTCCCCAGTACTATGTTGATGCCTTACTTTTTTTAGGAAATTTAACTTTATTATTTTTAATAATATTTTAATTTAAAATAATTTAAATAAATTTAAATAATTAAATTTAAATTAAATTTAAATTAAATAAATTAAATAAAAATGTAATTTAAATAATTAAATAATTTAAATAAAATAAATTTAATTTAAAATAATATTTTAAGAACTATAGTGAGCTCTTATCATATACTGGAAAGAGCCATTGGTCATGGTGTCAGGAGCCATGGGACTGTGCTCTGGGTTTAAGTCTTTTGCTAGCACAGTAATATAGTATGATTAGGGGTCAGGTTTCCTACCCAGAGCCCTTTCCTCTTAATATTACAATGAATATTATAACAAAAATTTAAATCCTTCATTAAGTAAATTTAAAATCTCTTATAACATATTATGAAGTGCTATGATATATAGCTATAGAGTAACTGATTAGCTTAAGGAAGAATGGGAAGAATTTAATTCAAATCCTGTCTCTTATTCTTATTAGTTCTGTGACCTAGAGCCAGTCACTGAACTTCTATATGACTCTGGCAGCTTCCTAGGACTAATCTAACAAGCCATGATGATAGAGAGATTTCCTACAATGGGAGTTAACCACAGTTATAATCACAGACACATCATGTATTCAAATACTGCCATTGTATTGGAAAGTATCTAAAATCTCTAATGATCCATGGGTTAGGTTAACAGTCAAAGCAAAGTGAGTTTCAGTATCTGGACAAATAATACTCTTAAAAATCTAGCAGGCCAGGGACAGCTAGGTGGAGCAGTGAATAGAACACTGGCCCTGGAGACAGGAGGACCTGAGTTCAAATCTTGTCTCAGACACTTGACACACTTACTAGCTGTATGACCTTAGGAAAGTCACTTAACCCCAATAGCCTTGCCTTTCCCCCTCAAAAAGAATTTTTTTAACCTAGCAGGCCAAAATGGTAAAGAGCAAAGTTCCTTATAATATCCTTGTGGACACGAGGAAGAAATGTAGACTGGCTGATCTTGTGATTAGGTGGACTTGTGACTCATTGAAAGACTACACCCATGAAATAATGAAAGGTGAAATCTACATTACCAAGAGAATATTGTATATAGTAACAGAAATACTATCCTAAGAAGAACTTTCAATGATTAATTCATCTTGAGGATCATAAATACTTTAATCAACTACAAAAATCACCTACAGAAAGTTGTGGGTTATCCTATGAAGGAAGATGCCACCCACCTCCAGGGAAAGAAATATAAATAGAAGCATGTATAATGAGGTATCTGTGTGTGTGTGTGTGTGTGTGTGTGTGTGTGTAGCTGTAGTATTCTCTAGGGTAGGGTGGGGAGGGAGAGAGAAAAAATAAAAAGTTCACAGTAGAGAATAAAAGAAAACTTGGAAATACAGAAAAGCAGTGTAGCTTTGAAAATGTGTGATATTTATTGCATAACTTTTTTTTAAAAAGTAAATACTCTGAAGTGTAAAAACAAGTATGAAAGAAGAAAACATGAAGATGGAAGGAAGGAAGGAAGGAAGGAAGAAAGAAAGAAAGAAAGAAAGAAAGAAAGAAAGAAAGAAAGAAAGAAAGAAAGAAAGAAAGAAAGAAAGGAAGAAAGAGAGGGAGGAAGGGAGGGAGGAAGGAAGGAAGAAAGAAAGAAAGGAAGAGAGAGAATGAAAGAAAGAAAGAAAGAAAGAAAGAAAGAAAGAAAGAAAGAAAGAAAGAAAGAAAGAAAGAAGGAAGGAAGGAGGGAAGGAAGGGAGGAGGGAAGGGAGGGAAGGAAGGGAAGAGGGAAGGAAGGGAGGAAGGAAGGAGGGAAGGAAGGAAGGAAAGAAGGAAGGAAGGAAAGAAGGAAAGAAGGAAAGAAGGAAGGAAGGAAGAAAGGAAGGAAGGAAGGAAAGAAGGAAAACAAAGAAAGAGAAAGACTCCCAAAATGGTGCTGCTTGTGATCCAAAATCACCCTGGGTGAAGTGTTTCTGGTGAAGTATTGGTCTTTGACCTGTCCTGTTCAGCATTTTTATCAATAAATAAACATCCTTGAGAGATAGTGGGTTCTCCCTCACTAGGAGTCTTCAAGTTTACGATAACTACCTTTGAGGAAATCAAAAGATCACATATTAGAACCTGACACAGACACAGAGACTAGACCTATGATTTCATCAACAATAGGGAACTTTTTGGATAAGGAAACTACCTCTACCAACGCAATCTCACACCTTCTACTCCATATCATCTTAGACAGTGGCCCACAACACTAAGAGGTTAAGTGACAAGCCCAGTATCACATAACCACTGTGTCATCTCTAAGCTACAATTTTCTCACTTTTGAAATGAGGATCATTAGATTTACGTAAGGGCTAGAACGACCCATAAAGGGCCTCAAGTCTAGCCTCCTGACTTTACCTATGAGGAAATGAATGCCCAGGGATTGATAAAAGAGGCTCATCCTAAATCACAAGGGTAATAAGTGGGAACGTGAAGGGAAAAAAAAGTCCTCCTATAGTTCCACTTTACCACATTTATTTTCTATTTACCATGCCTACTTTAAAGGATTATTGTAAAGATAACACTTTCTAAATTAATCAATCAATAAATCAGTTGATCAAGTGGTCAGTCAACAAGTATGTATTAAGCCTTACTATGTGCCAGACGCTAAGCTAAATTTAGAATTTTTTTACTCCCTGCCCTCAAGGAGTTTATATTCTAATGGAGAGATAGCATATCAACAAATGAGAATTAGTAAAACAAAAAAAAAATACTCTGTAAATGTGATTTGTTATTAGCCCTATTAACATAAAGAGGATGTTGCTGACTCACTTCCCACTAAGTGAATGGGTGGTAAGGGTGGTAGCTTCTAATTGTTTCTTTATTGGTGAAAGTTGGTTAGCATGTATTTCTATTGGATATTACCTATTCCCATCTGTGACCAGAAATATTCATTTTCCCTACAAATGGGAAAATACAATTATTGAATGTCAATGCTAATTGGTGTACCCAGGATCTTGAAGTTCTAACTAATGAAGCTGATGATATTGTTACCTTTACCTCACTGATATTATGCTGTTTAAAAAATAGTGTTTTCTAATTAGTAACAACTTTAGCAAATTTATCACTTTGAAGACCCTTTAAGAAAGTTAGTTTGTTCACTTATTCAAATAGAGACTTCTCCAGGGTTTATGGGTGCTAGAAATCAGTTTGTCCTCATTAATTACAGCGGATTTTATTCCAGACAACATTGTTTGCACTGTTATTCTTCTTTTTTTATAATTCCAAAGTAAAACTTCCCCACCTATGTCTGAATTATCAGGAATTCTGAATTAATGAGACTGCAGAGCTACCGAACAGCACTGTCAGCAGCCTGCAGGAGCAGGGATGACTAGATTTCACTCTTAGGTAGGTGGCATATTCATTGTTTGTGCACCAGGACTGGCACAAAGGAAGAACTTTAGGAAGGAGCTTACACAAAAGCAAAACCTATGCTACTATACCCTTGTTCTAAAGCATCCAAATTCTAATTTTAAGAGGGGAATAAGAAAGGAAACAGAGAATCAGGTCAAGAGAGGGTTCTTACATGAGTTTTGTCAGTAATTAGTTGGTGTTTCCTTGCAACAAGTGGGTATTTTCCAGCTGGCCAGGAGGGATACAAGGAACTGAGATCCAAAATGCTTGTTGAGTTTCCTAATAAAAAGCAAACAAAGGCTGTTCTGGCTACTTTGAAGCAGAAATATCTTTGTTGAACCTTGGAAAGTGAAGAGTCACAACCTATTCTGCATATTCATGGGTGTAAGAATCCAGACCAAGAGTAGAGTCTTCCCAGATTCCCATGTTGTAGCTCCTTCCATTCATCATGCCAAAACAAAGACAGCCAATCCAAGTTGAAAGAGATTCCAGGATCCAGGATTAAGTGAGATGTACAAAGCTCTCATGATACCCCACCACTGGCCTTAGTTTCCAGGAATGGAAACCTCTGGTGCTCACCCTCCACTCTGGGAAAGTGCAAGTTGTCCCACAAGCCACTGGGCAATGGTTTGACTTCCTCTAGAACAGTCTCACCTAGCCAGGACCAACAGCCAAAGAATGTGAAATGCTAGACCCTTGGAGGACTTTCACTTAAACTCAGGTCCATGGGGTATCATAGTCCCATTTCTGTCTAGACACAGTGCATAAAGATCTATTCAGTTGACTAATAGCAGCTGACATTCCAGGACACAGTGACACCTCAGATTTCTGGTGGACACTTGTCATCTCTCATCATTGTAAAGCAGAATAAAGTTGATCCTGTTCTATGTTGCTCCAACTAAAATTGTTACCTGAGATCATTGGAGGGTACAGCTATTGTCTTGGAGTCCAAGTGGAAAATAACTCATGTTATAAGAGATGTTTTCCATGTTCTCAGCCATTTCCCTAAGACAGCAAGTCATATAAATAGATAGAGCTTTCAGAGTTTAGCTGACATCAAACTTAAACTCAGATAGTTAATAATAAGAAATTTTCTGACCCAACTTTATTACTTCTATGCATTTAACATGAGCATGTTAAGTAACTAGTTATAATTCTGGTGTTA
The DNA here is from genome assembly GCA_028646575.1 of Pseudocheirus occidentalis. Taxonomy (NCBI): domain Eukaryota; kingdom Metazoa; phylum Chordata; class Mammalia; order Diprotodontia; family Pseudocheiridae; genus Pseudocheirus; species Pseudocheirus occidentalis. The sequence goes on from CM053593.1 coordinate 103,558,178, forward strand.
ACGGTTAGTCTGCACATTCCAGCTTTATCCCTAGTGTTTCCTGACCAGTTTATCATTTTACCTGCTGCAGATATCTTTTGATATGTAAACCTTTACCTTTCCTTCTGCCCTCTGTAAAATCTCATTGTATCTATCCTGCCTATAAACCTGAAACCTGTATAAGGTGGTTGAAACATCTGCTCAGGGTCCACTGGTTTTCTGTATATGGGTCTATACTGAGCATGTAATAAACCAGCTACAAGGATGTTTCTGGCTTCTGGCATGATGGACAACAGTCCCTATCAACAAATCTTCAGACAAGTTTTGTCACTCATCAATGAAGGCTGAAAAGTGGAAGTTCAGAAGTCATATTGCTATGAAATATTTTGGCCTTTGTGGGGCTGCCTATGAGACCCAACCAGGAAATTCCAAAGAAGCAGGTACTCTTACTGCCTCTGTTCCATGAGTCATTTATTTCAACTTGCCATAATCATAGGGTCATAGATTTAGGGCCTTAGCATTCATCAGGTTGAGCCCCCTCATTTTTTTTATTGTTGTTATTTATCCTTTATTTCTGAAGAGGAACAGTGACATCATGAAAGCAGTATCTTGACTTGCACGTTAACTGTGCACAGAATTGCATGATGTCATCAGCCTCGTCCCCTCTTCTAGAGTCATTTAAATTGAGTAGCAAGGCAAAAATCAAGATGACTGGAGATGGCCCAGGATGCAGTGGGTGACCTTGGCACGTTCGGTGTCTGACCAAGCTCTAAGTGCTTCACAGTGTCTGTTGGACTTGCCTTCATGGTCATTGGAACAAATTGTTCTCATCTGCCCATTCTGCAAAGAAAGTCTTCACGTGTTTAGGGTAGACATCCCCCCCTCAATTCACTGACAGGCTTGAAGTCTGTCAGCTACCCTCAACCTGGTTTAGTCCATCTGCCTCGATACTTTACCAGAGCATGGCCACTGTGCATTCTACAGCTTCTTAGAGCCACAGGTAAGAGATAGGTCACAAATGGATATAGTAGGAGGATGAGGAACACTGAAAAGGCTGAGCAAGCTCTCACAGCAGAAGTTCTGGTCCTGCCTGAGCACCCCATACATGCCCTTCTTATTTTATAGATGAGGAGAAACAGGTAAAGACTTAGTCATGTTCAGCACTGTAAACCTGTGTGCCTCTTGGAAACAGAGAAAGGACAGAACACACATTTTTAAGTGCCTACATAGTACCAAGGATCTCACAAACATTATCCCATTTGATCCTTATAACAACTCTGTTAGGTAAGTGCTATTATGATCCACATTTTATAGTTAAGAAAGCTGAGGCAGGGGCGGCTAGGTGGCGCAGTAAATAGAGCACCGGCCCTGGAGTCAGGAGTACCTGAGTTCAAATCCGGCCTCAGACACAACACAAAAACTATCCGTGTGACCTTGGGCAAGTCACTTAACCCCAACTGCCCTCCAAAAAAAAAAAAAGCAAACAAACAAACAAACAAAAAAGAAAGCTGAGCAGACAGTGGTTAAATGACTTGCCCAGGGTCACACATTTGGAAGTATCTAAAGTAGGATTTGAATTCAGGTCTACAAACCTGCACACTCTCTCCTACACCACACCAACTTTTGAGGAACCCCAATTTCAAATAATTATGAGTCAAGCCCTCTAGGCAAATATCTAACCTGACTACATGTAGCACCAAATCTCATGGAACTCTGTGTGAGAAGCAGTGTTGCATAGTGGATGGAGCACTAGTTTTGGAGTCAGGAAGATATGAGTTCAAGCCCTGCCACAGATACTTAAATGAGTAACTGTGGGAAAGTCATTTAATCTTACTGAGCCTCAGCTCCTTCATCTGGGAAAATGTGGATCACAATAGCACCCACCTCATATGATCATTATAAATAACAAACAAAATACTGTATGTAAAATGTTTTGCAAATCTTTATGATTATCATCTAACAGCTGATTTGCTCCATCCAAAGGACCAATAACAGGCAATGAATATTCCAAAAGAGTCAATATTACTTTAGACCAGTGGTTCTCGACCTTCCTAATGCCATGACCCTTTAATACGTATTGTTCCTCATGTTGTGGTGAGCGCCAACCATAAAATTATTTTCATTGCTACTTCATAACTGTAATTTTGCTACTGTTATGAATCATAATGTAAATATCTGATATGCAGGATGTATACTTACTCATTGTTACAAATTGAACATAACCCACAGGTTGAGAACCACTGCTCTAGACCATTTGGGAGCTTGTCTATAGTGTTTTGAGGGTGGAAATGACTGTCCATTCACTTTTGCATTCTCCACAATACCTTGTATGAAGTAGAAGATTAGTAAATATTTCTTTAGTGGTTGAACATATGAGTGATTAGCCTAAGGTCTCCGAATCCATTTAATTCCACCCAACGCCTCTGTTGGCAGGTAGGTGTCTCAGTGGATAGAGTTCTGGATCTGGAGTAATGAAAACTTGAGTTCAAATCCTGCCTTAGACACTTATTAGTTTTGTGACCTTGGACGAGTCACCTAACAGCTGTCTGCCTCAGTTTCCTCAACTGTAAAATGAGGGTCATACCTGTCATCCAGGGTTGTGTGATGACCTAATGAGATAGTATTTGTAAATACTTGTTCCCTATCTTCCCCACTGACAAAAGGGACACAGTTTTATTGTGCCAAACATGATTCATCTTTACCTTTTTCTGAGTAAGATGCACAATGACATGCCTGACATGTCTATGTAGTTGGCAAAGGATGAGGCCCATTCTTTTTCTAATATAAAATATGTGTGTGTGTGTGTGATTCCTGTCTGCCTCCTCCAACTTCTAGCCCCAAAATCCAATTTATTTTTTCTGTTTTTCCACCAGCAAACTCAGGCCTCAAAACTTACTGCTATCACCTTCAGATTTAAAGTGGACCCTCTATTTAGCCTTGCACATGTGGGTCTCTCAAATCCAGGTCCCATTTGAGAAAACCATAGAGTTTCCTCTAGTTCTCTGCTTCTTGACAATAGGAGCAAAAGGAACCATGTGGTCTCCCTAAAGGATACCATATATTAAGGACTTTGAGGAGAAAATCTGAAGGGCAACATCAGTTGCTTAGGGTTTGACAAATCAATAAAGGAAAACAGAATGGAGGAAGAATGAACAAGATATTGAAGGCTAACATTCCATATAGTAAAATTCTTCTTGGAGTTTATTAAATCTGTCCACAATTATGGCATTTGGGAGGCAGGCTGGCATAGTGGAAAGACTGTTGGACCTAGAGTCACCAAATTAGACCCGAGTTTGAATCCTGCTGCAATGACTTAGTAGCTTTATGACCCTGAGAAGAGACTGCTTCCAAAACTCAGTTTCCTTATCTATAAAAGGGGAATGACACTTAACGCAAGGTTGTAACAATCAAATGAGATAATATGTATGAAACACTTTGCAAACATGAAAACTCTTTTTTTCATTGACTTGTTTATTTACTTTTAGTTTACAAGATTCAGTTCCACAATCCCTTGAGTTTCAAATTTTCTCTTCTCCCTCTCTTCTCCCCCCGCCCCCGCCATGGCGGCATGCAATCATGTATAGGATCTGCAAATACTTTCACATTGGACATTAGTCTGGTTGTATAGAAGGGTAGTACCCAATGGAGTGAACAATGGGAAAGAAGAAACAAAACCAAACATGAAAAAGAAAGATAGCATGTATTGCTTTAGTTTCCATTTAAACTCTGGTCTTTCTAGATCTTTCTCTGGATGTAGACATCTCCTTCCATCCTGAGACTTGTAGAGTTGTCTTATACCTGTATGGTGCTGAGAAGAGTCCAGTTTGTCAAAGTTGATCGTCACACGTACGAAAATATGAAAACACCTTATAAAGATTAACTACTATTATTATCACAGAATATTCGCTTATTCTCCTCTGCTCTTTCTTGCCTAAAATCTTCTTAGTCCAGGCCTACAGCAGTTCTAATTCCATTGCCATGAAATTGGTTGATTAGAGCTGCCCTTTCAAACCATTCAAAATCTGTTTTCCCAATCCTCAGTATGATATAAATGAGTCTTACCAGGAAGCTCCCTTACACTATTCTACCATCTTTATCATCTTGAGCCAATCACTCTCAAACCAATGGCCAAGATTTGGGAAACCTTAATGCTTAAGACAACTGTGTCCTAAGTCATGAAAACCCAGGCAAATAAACACCTCTTGAGCTTAGAGTTCTAAAACCTAACTACTAAAAAGCACATTTGCTATTTTACTCTTAGTATATGTCCCCATGTGAGCCATTATTAACTCCCTACTGAGCCAAGGTGACAGTATATCAGAGGATCAAGAGTCCATAAGCCACTCTTTTTGTCCTCATCTATGGGTTCAGTCACTTTACTAACAAAATTATGAATCTCCTGCCACTACATGTTGTTATGATAATTACAATTAGAAATTCATCATTATCAGAGTTCATGATGATGATGATGATGATGATGATGATGATGATGATGATGTTGATGATGATGGTGGTGGTGATGGTGATGATTATCCTGGCCCCCCTCATGCCCAAATAATTAGACTGGACCATTTTACTCTATTCATGGTTTATACCAATAAAACAGGAAATTACCCTTACATTCTATTCCAAAGCCTACCTTATTCTTTCTGTATCGTATGTAGGGAATTTGGTTTCTATGCCCTAAGGTAGGAAGACAGAACATTAAGATAAAGGAAGGCACTTGCTGATTACAAAAATAGTAATTCCAGATAGAGAAGAAAAGGTAGCCCAACACTGGACTAGTATAACTAAAGGTGGCATCAAAATGGTAAACTTTATTAAAGATGGTTTGGCCACAAGTAAAAATGAATTATTGGAACCAGAGCTGCATAAAAAGAATGAGTACAGTTATGAGCCAGTAAATCCTCCCAGGGAACTTTCTCTATTTCAGTAGGACTTGAAGTGATTAGGTTGGAAACGGAATCCAAACCACCCAACATGGAAGACAATTCATTGCACATATTCCACATACTGGGTATTACTTTGTTTAGAGATATACACATTTTTGTGGTCTAGCCCATTCCTGCACCCTGAAATTTCCTAAATAAACATGTAACATAAGCTTTCTTTGGTTAAAAATCTTAATAATTAAACCATTTAAAGAACACACAATAATCACTTTCTGTCAGGGCACACTGTCCATTCACAGAATCTGGATTATAGATTTAGAGCCCGAAGGAAGTTCAAATGTCATCTCGTTCAACAGCTTCATTTTTCTCAAAGCGAACTAAAGCCCAGAGAGTGCCAATGACTGGCCCACAATCATATAGGCAATATCCTACAGAACCGGAACTTAAACCCAGATCTTCTTCCCTAGATCTAGTTCTCTTTCCAATGAATATTAATAGAGTGCCTGTAATAATTCTGAGTACTGTAATACTGAGAAATAGGACTTTCCTTGACCAAATTAATGCCTTATTTGATGGGTCAAATAAAGGTATTAGATTGTTTGCTGTGTGTAAGAGCTCCCAGGATTTGAGAGGAACCTGGAGTCTGGAAGTCCTGTACATCTGTTAATAGTGAGACCATTAAATCTCTTTGGACCTCAGTTTTCTCATCTAGAAAGTGAAATGGGCAGCCTCAGTAGGTAGTAGGTTCCTCATTAATGGAAGTCTCCATGAAAAGACTGAATGACCAATTCCTGGGGCATGACAGGAAATATTTAATAACAAGTTCTTCCCCTAAAATGTATGCCCAACATATTTTTAAGTTTAATCTGCATCATTAACATTTTTTCCATCACTTTTTAAAATTTAGACAATCAACAAAACAATAGTTCAAGCCCTGATTTGTAGTATTTGCTGGTTTCTGAGGTATAAATACTCACACTGAATATTTAATAATCTAGTTCTCAAGCCCATGTGAGCTGGCAGAGGCACGCATAGTAGAAATCCAGAATGGCTGCTAATAATTGTTCCTCCAATTTTTAGAATCCTATCATTTGAATTTTAAGTTAATGTGTTTTAAAATTTCTATTTTCTTGAAATTAAATATACCATTCCACTTTAAGTGTTGATACACTAGAAAAGAAACCCAGAATGTGGAATCAATTTTTCAATTGCCCACCAGATTATCTGCCCACCAAACCACAGTACTCCCCTTAAATCACAGCTTGATGATCTCCTCCTCTTAAAAACAAGATTCATTGAATCAATAAGTCAGCACCATTTCTATCCTGTCTCTCCCAGAATTCAATAGAGCTAGAGTTGGAAGGGACCTTAGAAATCATCTAGCAAAGCCCCTGTAGTTTTTTTTTTAGTGATAAGGAGACTGAGTCCAAAAGAAGTTAAGTGTGTGCCCAAGTACTCACAGGAGTAAAGTGTTTATGCTTTGTTGATGGATTATTTTCTGAGTCTATCTTTTCTCTTTTGAGTGTAAGCTGCTCATTGGTGGCCAGCCCAAATAAAATTTCCATTATATCCATCTTCTTTACCTACCTACTGAAAAATTAAACTTTTCTTTCCTATTTTTTCCATGTAGTAGGTGTAGGAGGGCATAAGCTGACATAAATCCTCTATAGTCTATGCTTGAAGACTACAATAATGGTAGTGAACATTTGATTTTCAAAATTGCTGGATGGAAAGACCCAGTGCCTTGCTTCCTACAAATTTCACTCAACTCAACATTTTTAAGTACCTGCTATGTACAAAACACTGTGCTATGAGCCAGGGACACAAAGTTAGTCAGACAGTGAGAGAGAGACAGAGAAAGGGACAGAAAGAGACAGAGAGAGGGGGGAAAAAATTCCTGTGCTCAAAGAGCTTACATTCTACCAGGGTAAAGTGTATTGGAATTACAGCATGTAATAGAGAAGTAAATAAAAAGTAATTTTATAAATACAACAATGGTGCAAGGAGCAGAAACCAAGAAAGGATACTTGGGAAAGGTGGCTCTTTGGCAGAGCCTTGATAAAAGCCAGAAATTCTAAGAGGCAGAAGTAAGGAGTGAATCCATGCTCGGCATGAGGAAGGGCTATAAAAGATGAATGGCATGTTAAATTCAAGGAGAAAGCAGTGCCCTCTTTCTCTAAAGTATTATATTATTTCCATTCATTCATTCATTCATTCATTGTTAACTCTACCCAAAATCAAGCAAGGAAATGCCGCTTGAGTTACTCCCTTAGGCCTTTTTGGCTTGGAGTCTTATGACAGCATTCTCATTTCTCAAATTTCTGTGCTGATTGTGTCAACTTGATGTCAAATCACCAGTCAAAATGGAGAAAATTTCAGTCAACTAATTTCTCCATTGGCAAGAACATATTGGTTAGTTGATTGGTTGAACACTGAGGAAACACAGCCTAGGTAATTTTGCCATATAAAGAGTTCCTGACTGCCTAAGAAGAGCCCAACAAAGCACTAAATGTATCTTAAGCGCTGAATGTGTCATTCCATTTCATCTGTGGTCAGTCCTTTAGAACCTTTGAAGATAAAAATAATCTTGCTTCTGACTAAGTTTTTCTCTGTGATCATTCTCCAAGATTGGACGGAGGGATATGCTGGAAAGCTTACAGCTTATATAACCTCATCTGAAGTTGTCCCTGCTTGAAAAAAAAAATTACTATAAAGTAAAATAACAATATCAAAAACTTAACATTTCAAAATAAAAACATTTCATGAGGAGTCTTTATGTTTTAAACATAATAGAACATCCAAATAGACAATCTTTTCTTCCACCTGTCTCTTTGTATCACAATAGTTCAATCATAAAATACATGACAGAGAAACAAAGAGACTTATTGGTTATTCACATAACTGTCCTCAATCCTTTTCTGCTTTTCCTTCTCAGAAGGATGTAATGGCCCATTCCTTCCACTCCCCTCCCATATCCTCTCTGGCTGTCAGGCTAAGGGACCTCGAAAATGGCTTGGTCACAGTTTTCAGTGGCTGGGGAAAACCACTCCTACAATCTGAGAATCTCTATATCAAAAGAACATCCCTGGGTCATCAAAGGAGAACTGGAAAAGTTGGGGAGGGGGGAGAATCACCTTGAAAATGATCTTGACTACCAGAACTCCATATTTCCTCATGAGGTTTATGATAGAGGCGTCAAACTCATAGATCTCAGGGAAACACAGAAGCAGATTTAAATCCAATTGGGAAAAGTTTAACAAAATAAGCAAAATTGCAGAACGGTACACATAGAAAATGTGATTTTCTGCTTATCTAAGGTAATATGACAATCTTTTTCTATCTGAGTTTGACACCGCTGATCTAACTGTGAGAAGAACCAGGGACTAACCAAAATAATAGCTGACCTTTACCTAGTATTTTAAGCTTTGCAAAGTGCTTCATATAAAGTATCTAACCTGATCTTCTCAACATTGCTATGAAGTAAGTATTTTTTGGTACTAGATTCATGGTTTCATTGATGTCAAGAACAAGGATAGAAATTCCTTTTACCAATAAAAATTGGCCATCAGTCTATAACTTAGAACATTAGTGAGTTTTCTGGTCTATGAAAAGGTTAAAGGTTAAGTGTATTACCCACAGTCACACAGCCAGTTAATGTCAAGGAAAAGACTTGAACTTGGGTCTTGCTGGCTCTCTCACCAGTGTACTTTTCTGTCTTGTTTAAGATAGATCACCAGGACTATATGAAGAAATGTTACAATAATGGAGACTCAGTAATGATTATGGTCCAAAAACTGTTGAGGACCATAACATAGAAACATGAGGACCTAGAAACAGTTATGATCCATGTAAAAATACATAAAGAGGAAATCATTGTTGAAGGGGAGTTTCTCCTGGGAAGATCCTTCCTGCTCCCTACCCTGGAAGTGGCCTACCCAGGAGCATCCTTAAGGTGTATTAGAGTCTCTACCCCTGGAGACTTATGTGTCATACATGGCACAAAGTCTCTCCCTGAGATCCCTGTCCCCATATTCCATCTGAGTTTGTCTTAAGAAAGTATGTCAGGGGGGAAGCTAGGTGACAAAGTGGATAAAGCACTAGCTTTGGAGTCAGGAGGACCTGAGTTTAAATCTAGTCTCAGACATTTGACACTTAATACCTGTGTGACCTTGGGCAAGTCACCTAACCCCATTGTCTCATCCCCCCACCCCCAAAAAAGTATTTAAGGTTTTCATTGGTGCTGCTTGCCCCAGGCACTTTGAGAGGAAGGGTTGCCCTGTTACCAAAAGTAACAATTACAACTCTGTATCTCTGGTTCCTACAGGGGTCTCTAGCTAACTGGCTAGTGTTAGGGAGGGCAATTGGGAGTGACGGGACTCCCAAAGGGACCCAGGTTTCTCCAAAAGGATAATGTCCCTAAATATCCTCAGTGTGGTTATGACCCATAGTCCAATCTCTTCCTGCCTACCATGGGGGAAAAGAGCTCAAGCACATTTACGTTCTCATGATTACATTCTTGTCATCTGGGCTCTAGGACACCAACTGGCTTCAAAATACAGCAATTTTCTATCGCCAAAATAATTTGCCTCTGCCCTTGATAATGAAACAATATTTCCATACTGTGATTGGAATCATTTGCTGCTGGGAGATGCTTTTTAATCCATTGCTGAAAATCTGTCTCTCCAAATGGAAAAGGTTTGAAGACCTTCCCACCTTCCCTCCTACCAGTATTGGCCTTTTCTTATTCCCCTCCTCCTAAGATCCCCCTACCACCTCCTCACAATTTAGAATCACCCAAAAAAAGATTATGATTCAAGTGAAAATCTGAGTAAGCAAATGCATTTGGCTCAAAGAGGCATGGAAAGTTAGATCTGGAGCCAGAGGTGGTTACTCGACTCTGACCATAATTTTACACACACAGTTACATGCAACTATCTTGGTGGGTTCAGACAAGTTTAATGGGAAGCACTTTAGATTTTTACTTTTGAGTATTTTTCAATAAATAAGGCCATTTAAGCTCCAGTGGAACAGACTGCCAACGGCTTTCTCAACCATAGCTCCTTAAAAAAAAAAAAAGAAGAAGAATTTATAATGATCAAAGATAAACTAAAGTATTAGTCTGGAAGAAATACAACTTCAGGTTTAAAAGTTGGTTTTTACAGGAGAGATAATCCTCCACTGTTTTTTCCAGCCTTATAAATGCATTTTTTTTTATTTTTTCCCATACCAGTGACTGTTAAAAAGATTGAACACTAAGAACAATTATTTCATTTGCTTTCCTGAAGTGGGGGGAGAGGAGGAGTGGAAAAGAGACAGTGCTTGGTTATAACATTTCAGAAACACTGCATGCAAATTTGGAAGCACGCATAACCTGTCTGAATGTTGCTTATAAGCTGAATATAACTTCTCTATTTTTAGTGAGAAATAAAGGCCATCTCTATTATGAAGCAATCTGAAGGGTAGATAACTTTGTTTCCATCTATGTAGAAAGTTCAGGATATGTCTGATTAGGGAATTATCACAATTAGCAGAGAGGATCTTCTCCGTTTGGACCAGAGCAGGGAGGAACCAGTAAAAACACAGGAGGCACATGGAAAAATGTACCTAGTCAGGACACAAAATTTGGTACCAAACCATTGGCATTCAATGACACAGGCTGTTCTGACATATGCCCAATGTAAATATCAGTTCCAGTTATGCTGTTCTATTTAATCCTCACCCTCGCATTTGAGAGAGCTCAATAAGCCACCCTTATCCTGGACTGTAGAAGGCGTGAGTTTCACTCATCCCTCTCTTTCTCAGATTCTCCTTAACTCAGTTCATAGGCTGAAGAATGTGCTGCTTGTTGTTTAATCATTTTCAATCATGCCCAACTCTTCCTGATGCCATCTGGTGTTTTCTCAGCAAAGATACTGGAGTGGTCTGTCATTTACTTTTTAAGCACATTTTACAGATGAGGAAACTGAGGCAAACAGGGCTAAATGATTTGTTCAGGGTCACACAACTCATGTCTGAGACCAGATTTGAACTCAAGCCTTCCTGACTTCAGGCCCAGCGCTCTATCTACTGCACCACCTAACTGCTCTAGGCTGAAGGATTACTAAAGGGCCAAACTACTTAATATTTCTGGGCTTCAGTTTCCCATCTAGAAGAAAAGTGGTTTAGATTAGATGACCCCTAAGCTCTTTTCAAGCTCTAAATCTCTGATTCCCCTGAGATCCCCACTTTATGCCTTACCTAGCTTGAAAGAAATAATGGAAATGCTATTTCTATTTCATTTTTCAGGAGTTTCCCAGGAGCTAAAGAACAAAGGAATCTATGACAGCAATAAAAACCATTCCAAGATTAAAATTATTTATGCAATATTCACTATTCTAGAAATAGATTCAGTTTTAAGTAGGTGACAAAATGATCGGGCATTCTTATTCCAAATAGGAAGAGTTTGTACAGCAGAAGGCCTTGGTTTGAATCCCAGGAATGCCACTTATGACTTGTTGGACTGTGGGGGAGTCTCTGGGTCTCACTTTCCTCACTGAGGAAAGGAGCAGGCTGGACTACATGACTTCCAAGGTGACTTTAAATTCTACATCTAAAATCGTAAGATGACCTCCAACAGCTCAGCCAGTCACCGAAAGGCTGAGGGGACACAAACATGGACTGCTTTTTCTGGAGTCAGCATCACCTTGGAATTTTACTCTTACATTCAATATCCCCCTGTGCTTTTGTGAGGCAAGATTCAGGATGGATTTATAGATGGAAAGGACCTTAGAAATTTACCTTGAAGGACCCATGATTTTTTCCTTAGAGATGAGACAATGGAGGCCCAGACATATTAAATGGCTTGGCCAAAGTCATACGTGCAGTTAAATGAGAAAAATAGGATTTGGACACAAGTCTTCTAACTCCAGAGGTGAAGCTTTTCCCACAGTAGCCTAACACTGGCAAAGAGAAGAGAACCCACCCAGTTACACTCAGGGAACCAACCAATCAAAATAAAGAAGGGGTCAAGGAAACTTTGCACTTTCAGAGGCATCCAGAGGAAAATAGGGAATATAACAGCAGAATGGTTGTGGTTTCCCAATGTCTACCTTTTCCCCAGTTCTGTGGTGCCAGGAAACTGCTCCATCTATACATGGAGAGAAAAGGGAGGGATGAGAAGAAAAAAATCCTTCCCAGGAAATGTTGCGCAAATTTTGAAAATGGCAACACATAATGAAGAAAAGCAGTCACTGACACTATTGCTACATATGAATATAAAGTGTTCTACAGACTACCTGGCAAATGCTAAATGAACTAAACTCTGCTTCTCCATCTTCCCAGGGTAGCTGGATCCCATGAAGGAATTCACAAAGTTTTGTTCATTTGTTTGTTTGAACACAACGTGGGCTATGTGCCCCACTCCCTATCATGCCCTAGTCTTACTCTAAACCACTTTCCTTGATGCCTTTAAAAGCTTGGCAGACATATGCATAACCTATATCAAATTGCTTGTCCTCCCAATGAGAAGAGATGGAAGGGATGGAGGGAGAAAATTTGGAATTCAATTTTTTAAATGATGTTAAAAATTGTTGTTACATGTAATTGTGGAGATTTAAAAATATTGAATAGGTGGGAAAATAAGCCTGACAGACTCAGAGATTACAAGCACGAGGAAAATATTCAGCCTGAGGGGAAGACATTGGAAGGGACAGAATAAAATTAGTCCTTCCCTCCATATCTAATAAGTCCAGTTCAGCATATACAATCCTTTCTTCTCTTTTTGTCCTTCTTCGAACTCTCTTTCCCTTCCATAGCACAAAAAAAGAATTAAGCTTGATTATAGTCTGATGGATTTATAGAAAATCTCAACATTCATCAACATGATTTGGCTTAAAGGGTAGTAAACCAAGGGTCATAATTATGTGGACTCCTAACATAGTTATGGGAAGCAAACCAAGGGGCAAAAGACATTGGTACTTCTCCCAAAGAGGGGGGAGACAGGGGAGTAAAATATGAACTCAAGAAGAATTAATAAAAGAGCAAGGTTTAACAAATGATGGAGATTTTCCATGTTTGTAATCACAGCAAAGATATATTTGCCAGGAAAAAAACAAACCAACAATTATACAGATATTGATATGTCTTCCTCAATCAAAAAGTCCTTTCTAATTCTTTGAAACAGTCAAAGTCTTAACTATGAATAATAGGAAGAACTATTTACAAATGATTTTTCAATATAAGCCACCTCTTTGAAAAGGAAAAGATTCTTCTGGTTTGAAGGATACATATATTCAAGAAATGTATCTTCTCAGGGCATGAGGACAGAATGTCTATGTTGCTGGAGCAATTTAGGGTTCATTTGCTCAGAAGAATTAATTACAATACTGACAAGGAAGAAAAGGAGGTAAAAAACAACCTCTACCTTTTAGTTACAAAGTTAAGGTGTACTAAGGTCTTTCCATACATAAACTGAATAGATTGTTATTGTAATAAAAGCCAATGAGATGCAGCTTGGATCATACATAGAGACTTTGATCTCTGAATCAGGAAGAACCTGGTTCAAGTATTTGCTCCCGACACATATTTGCTGTGTGACCCTGGGTAAGTCATTTAAGCTCCAAGCACACCCAGGCAACTAAGAACAGGTTCTGGCCTGCTTTGGCAGAGGGAAGTCCCAAATAGTTGCTCCTTGCATGAATGAAATCAGAGGCTCAGCCAAAACAGAAAAACAAACAATGCTGTCAGGTAGGTGTGATTATTACTCCCATTTTTATAGAAGAAGGGACCAAAACACAGAGAAGTAAAGTGAGTGCCCAGCTAGTAAATGGAAGCTTGAACTCAGTTCTCTGCCAATTCCAGTTCTACTGTTTCCACGGTATCACCCATCTATGACTACCGACAACAACAACAAATGAATTCTTTCCAAAAGTAAAGTGGTCCATTCAGTTGATGTCTATATGAATTTTTTTTAATCTACAAACATTTCTTAAGTTCCTTCTGTGGATGGTGCCTGGTACATAGTAGGTATTTAATAAATGCTTGATGATTGATCATTAAAACACTGTGGTACATGCTGGGGATGATACAAGTTTAACAAGCTATAACCAATGCCAAGAAAATTTGGTTGAAAATTCATGAATTTTTTTTTGTCTGTTTATTTTGTCTGTAAGATATGATGTAAGCAAACTATTGTTACTATTATTATTATTATTATCATTATTATTATTATTATTATTACTATTTGAGAACTGACTGCCTGTTTGACTGAACTGACTAAAATAATTGGTCTGGGTCCTTTGGCATCACATGTAGACAAAATGCTTTCTTTATAAACACTTTAAAAAATTTAAAAATTGGTCAATATGTTGAATCTTAAACTTAAACTTTTCGACCAGTTGTTTTGTCTTGTACAGACATAGCCTTTGACATCTTTCCCACCCACTCTCTCCCCAAATCCTTCTTCTTCTCCACCTCCAAAACCCACACATAAGACGAACATCTTGCCTGGCAGTCAGAACATTTGTAAGTAGGAGACTGAAAGACAATATGGGAAATCTGTGTTGGGCAAGCCCAGTCTTTAATGTGCTAAATGTGATGCTTTGTGTATGGGCACTCTCATCTCTGATCACCCATTCCCCACAACTAATTCATTTCCTCCTTTTTGTTTTCCAAATGTGCGATGAGATTTTGATAGGGAGCCAAAAGCAGAGAGAGGCACTGGTTTTACCATTGGAGTATTCAGAGGGAAGAAAAAGCAGTGGGCCTCTCACTTTCCCTCTCGATCTTCAACAATTGGAGGAGACACCAGCCTGAAAACATTTATCTGCTACTAAATGGTACCCAGATGGAAAGCCCAGCTGCTGTCTAGTACCATCTGTACATATGCCAAGGCTGATCCATCTTTAGAACAAGCCCGCGGCCAAGTAGGGGGAGAAATTGAGTTGACAGAGGAGTTTAAGAGCTTCTCTCTTCTTCTGTACACTTTTCCTTTTATCTCTTTCCCTTCAGTTTCAGGGTTTTTTGTTCTCACCTTCATGCTGTGGCTGCACTGACAAAAGAAAACTTCAGCCCCAGACAGCCATCGGGTGAGTAATATCTCCAGGCTCTGAATGAATACCTAATGCTTATTGTATGTGTGTGTGGGAGGGAGATACACAGGGAGGGGTAGGAATTTGGTCAAATCACCCAGCTAGGAAAGGGAACTTTTAGCGGTGCCCTGAGTTCATTCAGTGAGTGTCTGGCTTTCAATACCTGGCCTTTAATTAAAAGTGGCCCAGCCTTGGGCATGTACCATCCAAGTGAATTCAATTCTTGTCCTGAGGCCCCTCAAGCCACTGACCACTTTGAACCTAATTAGAAAAAGAAGAGGACATTGGAGACATTTAATAAAAAAGAATTGAGTTCCTGCTTCATCTTCGCAACCTGGGATTTATGAGGGAATTTCACTGGCTTTGTAGCAACGCAGAATAAATAGACATTAGAGGATGACAAGGAAAACAAAATTGCTGCCAAAGCTAAAAAGAGCTTGGCAGAGGAAGAAAGAGCGACTGCATAGTCAGTCATTATTTACTGTACAAACCTTTTCATAAAGCACAGAAGAGATACATGGAAATAATGGACCCTTGCTTGAAGATGAAAAGACCTTTCTATAGCTCCTATTATGCCCTGATGAAGGCAATGATGTGCCCCAGTTGTTACAAACTCTTAGTGTTCTATTCCGTCATTCAGAAAACCGATTTTTAGCTCTTATGAAACAGCTCTGCTCTGCAACTTTGAAAGGCTGAAATAAAGAGCCCATACATTACCAGGTCAGGGAATCAAACTGCAGTGCATGGAGATAACTGATTAACTAGCTAATATTTGTGGGGGGCTGCAACCTAAGGGAGATCCTCTAATGAAGACGCCCAACTCTATAGGCCCTAATGCTAAGAGCAGACAACTGTAGTAACCTACTTATAATCTATCAGCCTTTCTTCCTAAACCCAAAGCTTTACTTTAGAAAGGCGGAAGCTTTGATTTTATTTCATATATCAAATAAATTTAATTAAACAAGGGTCATTTTGATAGATTGGGACTCTTCTACTGAGCAATGTACTGAAATTTATTAATTCTGTCCTTTTTTTTCCCCAATGGACAGATGAAATATACTTTTTTTCTGTTAGGCTTTATTCATTTTTCACTTCAAGAAATAGTTGAAGGAAATAGGGGTGTTAAACCAGGAGAAGAGAACATACTTTTTTTAAATTATCTTATTTTTAATTTATAGAATTAAACAAGACTTTCCATAACAGTATAATTTTTAAAAAGAAAAAGATGATTGCACATAAAACTGCAAATAGTAAGTACAACATGCTGTTCCTTTTAAATAAATTACACGTAATTTTTTTTCCTTTTTTTCTTCTCACCATTTTTCTTAGAGATGGCTATCATTAGACACAAATATGAATATATATATGTAAAATCATTCTATATATGCTTTTATTTATCAGTTATTTAGCTGAATGCAGGTAGTGTCTTCCTTCATATGTCCTTTGTAGCTAATTTGGATATTTATAATATATTTATGTGTACATATACATGTGTGTGTGCATGTGTACGTATGTATGTATGTATGTATGTGTGTAGATAGATAGATGTAGCCTACAGTCAGAAGACCTGAGTTCAAATCCAGCCTCAGATACTTGCTTAGCTGTGTAACCCTGGGTAAATCATTTAACCCTCAGTTAAGCCTTGGTTTCCTTCTCCGCCAAGAAAACCCCAAATGGGGCCATAAAGAGTCAGAAATGACTGAAAAACAACAAAGTAAAAATTTCCTGACAACTCAAGTTATCTCAAAGTGTATATACATACTGTCTCTGGAGCCTCACTGGAGCTCTTCAAGCAAAGATTAAAATATCACTTGTTTGGTATATTGTAGAAAGGATGTGTTCAGGCAGGGATTGGCCTGAGTTCCTGTTTAACTTTCCATGAGTTCCTCTAATGTAGGGTATATCATAGAATTGTGAATACATTATTCAAAGGTGTTATACTACCTACACTGCTCGGGTTGGCACAGGACTGTCAACTTGAGAATCAGAAGCAAGAAAACGAGAATCGAAAGGAAGAGAAGTACCAAAGAATGTGACATTGATACCTGACATGCCACGGGAGCACTCTAAGAAATCTGTATAGTATCACGTATCTGTCCAACAGAGCTTCAATATAGATTTGTAATTCCATGTGCAATCATGTTTTTATTATGTTATGGAAAAGCTTGCCTTATTCCATATATTAAAAATAATTTTTAAAAAAGGTATAAAATAGTGAGATGAACTGACAAGAAAATTGGGAGTTTTCATCCTTAATAAATTTATGTGCATGAGGAGAAAAATTGTATATTAGAAACATAACAAATTCTTGATTAATATCCATTCCTTATTAATGTTAATTTGTAAGCTGGGATTTTAGATGACTTACAACAAACAGAAAAAAAAAACATGGGCAATGTAATTCTATCCTTCTCAAAGAGAAAAATAGGCTTCTCTAGAATTTAAGAAGCACATAAAAGAGGAGGCATATTGAGACTTCTTTTCTCCCTGCTGCAAAAGAATACATAGCATAGGCCCTCCTACACAGAAGAATTAAGTCCATTGTATTAGGAGTATAACAAATTTCTGTTTATTCCAAAAAAAACTTAGGGAATGCACTATTTTGGCTAACCACATGATTCTGCCAAAGGATTTTCCTTCCCAAAATCATAAGAATATAGGACTCCATTAAAGTCCTATTCCCATGCTTCATCTTGGTTCTCCAAGGCTGCGCCAATCAACAAGCTCTAGGCTTAACAGTGAACTGTATGTCTGCCATTGGAAAACCATCCTGGCTGTGTAGGAAAATCTCATCATCACAGAACTGCTCATCAGAACATGAAAGTTTTCACCCTTAGCTATTCACAAGGATTATCTGTTAAAGTAGCAGCTTTATGATTGTTACCAGCAATAAAGGAGTACCCACACTGATGACATCATGAGTCCTTGAAGCATAGCTATGTAGCTAGAGATAGAACATTTGTTAAGTAGTTAGTATGTGCCATGAACTGCAGTGGAAATATAAATGCAAGAAAAAAGACAACCTCTATCCTCAACGAGCTTACATTCTAATGTAGAAAGACAATACACGAAAAGAACTAAAAAGAGGGTATGAAAGGGGGCAACACTGCAGGGGAGGGAGTCTGGAGACTGAGGAAGGGAGCCAGGAGTAAAGTGAGAATGGTTGGGTACCTCACAAAATGGTGGTCCACAGAAGGACTCACTAATCAACAAAAATGACCACAGGGCTAAGGTACTTCCAAAATAAGAAGACTTTCTGCTGGGCAAGAGGTATAAAAGTCCAGAGAGTGAAGAATGGAACCTGGAGAAAGCATTGAAAAATAGAATTAACCAAAATTTAACACTAAAACTCTTGTGCATATTATCATTGTTAACAAAATAATCTCCCCTAAGATCCTAGTCTGATTGTTTATCACAAGATGGAGGTGACCATGGATTCGTTCACAAACATGACCATGAGTGAAAAGCATGATACTGGTAGGTCTTATCAAAATGAGAAGACTTGGGTATGGGTTTACTCTCAAATTCTGTCTACTATTCAATGATCAGTCTAGCTAAATTGGGAGACTCATAAACAGGGTGATGAATATTTTAGTAACTTAAATATTGGTCTGCATTATGGAAGGTTTGAAGTCTCTTTCAGTAGAGAGGGTGCCTATGTTGATGAAACGTCATAGATCTTTGAAGTATTTGATATTGAGGGAATTCCAAATTTCTTGTAATATTTCATGATCATCATTATATAAGTGAAGGATTTGTCATTTTGTCAAAGTATGGGGACTCTGTTGACCAACGCATATCACATTTGTGTGACATTCTTTTAACTTTTTTTTGTTTCTTCTCCCCAAAGGCAACAGCCAATTTCAAGTGCCAGTTGGAAGAAATTGAGGGCGAAGTGACATACCTCTTGGCCACAAGAAACTTGAGTTCAAGGTCCAAGACTAAAAGATAAAATAATAACATATTCTTTTTAAGGCTTGTGTTTGAGTTTATTTGTTCTATAAGTGATGAGGCAACCATGGTTAGAAGTATTTAGAGATCCTTGCCAGTGACAGGAAATAATGGATAATCCTGGCCTTAGGATTATGTTAATTATTATGCTAAAATTTATGCTAAAATCTAGGCAGCTCCCAGAGAATTCAGACCAAAGCTGTGGAGATATCAGTGACTCAGTTCAAAGTATCATTGGGTGCATTAGGAAATGTTGTTAATTTTTGCTTAGAGTGTACTTGCCACTCCAGCATGGTCAGTAGAACATGGATACTTTGTAGCATGTCCTGGGTTTGGAACATTCCTGTATTCTTGCAAAGGGAGGCTTGACTGTAGGAGAAGCTACATCTTTGCAGTCCCATAGTTCATAGCCTATTATGTATTTTCTAATTCTCTTCATTGATTCTATGGAAAAAGAAAAAATACTATATATAGTTAAGCATGTCTATTTGCTTTGGTCAGAAGCTGACTCTATTATGGTAAGGTCAAGCGAGTAGGATTCAGTAAAATATAGGAAACGAGGTAGAAGGTAACATTTTCCAATAAGTGAGGGTTCAGAGCTATCAGAATTAAGTCCACATTAAACTGACAAGATATGCACAATAAACTTCCATTCTCTGTGAACCACAATATTGGCACTTCTCTGGCATTTTCTCTAGAACTGGATATTTATAGTAAATACTTTATCTCACCAATACCTTCCAAGGATTGGTGCCTTCATTTCATTTAACCAATTAATATTAATTAGCTTTTACAAGAGATATTTACTAAGATACAGCAGAAGTACAAATATTTTCTCCCAATGCCAGGAGCACACTGTACCTCTTTGGTCTCTGAAGTCACTCTGGAATCAAAGCAGTTTCTGCACAGCATTTTCCTCCATTAAGTCCCATTTTGAAAGCTGCATAGCTAAAAGACACATCTTTCCTTCTTGTAAGACCTGATATTTCAACCACCGGGTCAATCTGCTTCTGGATTGGGTCTCAGCCACTTTTCAGGGTGGCACTGTCAGAAAAGGACTCAGGTAGACTCAAATTCTAATACTCCTTCACTAAAGGCAAGAAAGAATACACAAAACAGGAACAAAAGCAACAGAAGGTAATGGCTTAATATTGACGGGAAGTGGGAGGAGAGCAGACCACTGTATTAGCTTTAGCTCCCTACCTGAAGGCTTTCAGCAGTTTTTGTTTCCTCATTTGAGAGTAGCCAGGTAGGAGAGACACTACTTAGAGGTTCCCTTTAGCCTGTTAGCTCCTTTCGAATGCACATCAAGTTCTAGCTCAAAAACTAATCCAAAATTCAAATTTGGTCCTCAATTTCCTTAATCTAGATTAGGCTCAATGGCCTTGAAAGTTTCTTTCAGGTTTTCATTTGTGATTCTAAGAAATTAGGAACAATTATACTACCAGACTCTTAAACAGAGCTAGTAGACTTCTGGATGTTAAGGAATTAGCATTAATAATGTGCCATTGTCACATAAAATGCCAAACTTTTCAAAGTTTGACATTTTATTTTTTAATTGACAGAAATGGATTTTCTCTCCTTCCAAGCCCACTTTTAACTGAAAAAGAAAGAAAGAAAAACAAAACTCTTGCAACAAATACTCAGAGGCAAGCAAACTAAATCCCTACATTGACCATGTCCAAAAATATGTGTCTCATTCTGCATTCTGAATCCATCATCTCCTTGTCAGGGGCTGGGTAGCATGCTTCCTCATCAGTCCTCTGGAAGACTGATTGGTCATTAAGTTCCTGAGGCTTTCAGAGTTGTCAAGCTTTTTGAGGCTAGAAAATATGATTGAGGCAAAAAGAATTCTTTTTTCCCTCTCTTGCTCATTTTCACCCAGCTCTGCACCCTGTGGTTTGAGAAGAGACAGGAAGTTTGTAAAGATGCCAAAAATACTAACCAGAAATCTAGGACTTCAGGGAACTTCATGGGGAAGGTGGAACCAAAGATACTCTCTATCCCAGAAGTATGGGCTACCTGGAGGGAGACCATCAAAGGATTTGATACAATTTGCCTGTGTCTACACACAAACTGCCTTTCAAATGTATTTGATTCAACAAATACTTATTAAGCACCTATTACAGGCAAGGCACTGTGCCAGGTCCTAAGAATAGAAAGATATTTTAAAAAGAGATAGATCCTTCCTTCAAATAATTTATAACCAGCTTGATTCAGTCCTCTGATTTATTATCTTCAAAATAACCATTTGTCTCCCTAAATCCAACATGGTTTCTTTTTAAAGCCCAGATGTCACTGAAGTCATAGTATGGAGGCATAGTCATGATCTCAAGAGATAACTCAAGCCAGAAAAATAGGAGAGAAGCCTTGGGAAACCCAAGCAAAACAAGTTGCCTCATTTTCAGAAGACAAAGGCTAAAGCCTGCACATAGATCCACAGGCATCCATGTGGTTATGAACAAACTGAGTAATTGCAGGTTGGTTTATTAATTAAGAGTGAATTCTCTTTTCCATTGGACATTATTTGATATTGACATTTAGAGTACACACTAATAGTACATGCACAGTCAGCAGGGAAACCTCAACTTTGTTAGAAGTTTGGTCTCTTTTGCCAGAGAACAGAAAGTTTACGATGGGTAAGTTTTCTGGCTTCCCCCAGAAAATAAACCACAAAGGGCCTCCCAAGGAACACAATATTTGAATTTTTAATCTCTCTCTCTCTCTCTCTC
>CM053593.1:103580298-103624455 GCA_028646575.1 Pseudocheirus occidentalis
CTCTTTCTCTCTCTTTCTCTCTCATTGTTCTTTTGAAAGGAGAGAATTTCCAATAGAACTGCAAGGCATCTGGTAATCTTTTCCCTGGTATGTCTAGCATTGGTTAAACTGGAATAAAAACATTATCTAGATGAAAAGATTTGGGTCTTGTTCTTCCATAAAACTATGGTTTAGGGGGAAAGAAAATTTGCTCAATTAATAAAATTTGTTCAGTTAATATAGTCACCATGATGATTTATGAATGCTTAAGAGTGCTTTAAAATGTCTTATCCCAGGGACCCTCAGATGGCAACCTCAGAAAAAATTTGTTGTTGGGTGACTATATTTGAGGTATCTCACCTATTTTTTTCAGTAATACTTGTATATTTATAGATTTCTAGATTTAGAGCTGGAAAAAAACCTTAGAAGTCACCTAGAGCAAACTCCTTGTTTCAGAAATAAGGAATTCTTCTCCTCAGAGAAGTAATACAACTTGCCCAGGGTCATACAGATAGGGTAGCAAAGCTAGAATTAAAATTTAGGTCTTGTGACTTCAAATTCAACATTCTTTCCACTGTACCACACAGCCATATACAATAGAAACCAAATAAAACCATGGGTATGTTTATAATATAAGTTTATTTTAAGCTTCCTTTAATGAAAACAGTGAGGATTTTTCCATCTATCACTACCTTGAATTAAAATTGCTGAGATGTTTAGAAATAAGGAAATAAGCATTTATTAAGTGCCTATTATGTATGATAAGCATTTTACAAATATTATCTCATTTTGTCCTTACAACAATCCTGGGAGCTGGGTGCTCTTATTATCCACATTTTACATTTGAAACTTATAAATGACTTGCCCAAAGTTACACAGATAGCAAATGTTTGGTACCAAATTTGAACTCAGGTCTTCCTAACTCCAGGACCAGATCTCTATCTACTGCATCATCTAGCTACCTAAAAATCACCACCCATCTATAACCCCAATAAAGGGTAAGCTCTTTGAGGTGAGGATTATTTTGCTTTTAGTGTTCGTATCTCCAGTGCCTGGTGCAACACTAATACAGGTGCAGCCAGCAAAATTTCCATCTCTGGAAATTTTCCAATTCCAGCTGTGGGAAATTAATGAGACTGGGTGTTCTTATTAGACAAAGGTTGAAATCTTCTCATGCACAGGCAACCACAGGGTTAAGAACAAACTGAGTACCTGAACTTGGTTTATTAGCTAGGCTAAATGGAAATGCCCTAACCTGTGTAGATTTAGTAGATAGGTCCTAGGATGCTTTCTGAGGCACTTAGTGAGTAGAGGCCTTGTTCCAGGGTCATGTAGCCAGTGTGTATCAGAAGTAGTTGTAGAGTCTAGTTTATTCTGACTCCAAATTCAGTACTACACAGATTCTCTGCCTTGCATCTGAATGCAATCTGAATGAAGTATCATTGGCTATGATTATCTCTCACCCAATTCAAGATAATCTTGAACTTGTAGCAGAATGAGTTAATGGTCACATAGACCCTAAAGGTTAAAAAAAAACACTGAATTTAGAATGACAGAACCAGAATTCAAACCCCATTAATAACATTTAATATCTATGTGATCTTCGGTGACTAATTTAACCTTTGTGGCCTCAGTTTACACATTGATAAAATTAAAAGGTTGGAGTAAATAGGTTCAAAGGTCCCTTTCATCTCTAGATATTCAATCCTTAGGTTTACAAAGCATTTTCTTTCCCATTGTACAGATAAGGAAAAGATGTTTAAATGACTTGTCCAAGGTCATACAGGTCGAACAGAGGAAGGATTGGAAGCTAGGGGTTCCAAGTCCAAATTTAGTATTATTAATGTTTATACCTCCACCATGGTATTTACATCTCAATCATGGATAAGTAAGCAGTCCTTCCTTAAGCCTTTGAAATTTCATTACATGAGGGCCCATAGAGGTGCTTGCCTGCTTTCCCCCACATAGACACATAAAACTAGCCTGGTTCCAGAGGTGAAGGAACATCTGTCTGAAAGGAGGTGAGGCAAATTGCATTCAAAAAAGCAGGAGCATTTAGACCTCAAAGAGTAATTGTACCCTGATGATCTTCAAATGTATTATAATTTTTTCATCACTATATAGGGCTTGAGGGCTCAACAAAACTGTTCTCATAAACACAGAAAAACAGAAGTAAATTATATTGGTAAGTTAGACGTGTGCCTTAGACCAAAGTCATATTCAATTACTCAGCCTTCTGATACCCACTGAAGTCACATTAGCTCAGTGTTTCAGAGAACTTTGCTTGTGGTGAGTTTCATGGTAACACAGTTTAAAGAATAAGGATTCAGCTACAAGGCAGAAAATCATTTGTGCAGTAGCTAGATCCATAATGTATCAGCTATGTTATCTTAGTCACATTCGTATCCATTCTGAAATTCATTTTCCTCACCTATAAAAATGGGGATAAAGCTACACATTCCACCTTCCTCACGGGGTTAAGTACCAAGTACAATAATGTAAGCAAAATCACTTTGTAACAATGAATATTAGATGAATGCAGGCTGTTATTAGGACTTTGATACAGACACCTGGAGAGATCATCTTTACTGTTTGCCGGAAATCTTTTTTTTTCTCAGGGCTAATGAGGGCAAAAGAAAGAAATCCTTTCAGGGATATTATACAATCTGTCTGTTGGTAGAGAACAGAGGTGAGGAAACAAAGAAAAATAGAAATAAAATCAAAATAGAAGCAGACAAATAGAATAGAAGGACCCAAGTCTTTTTGTTATAGGGAAAGTTTGCAGCCATAAAGCAGTCTAAGTGATCCTACAGTTATGAACATGAGAGTTCTTCTGTTCTCTCAATATATTTTACTGAGAGGTCACATGGGACACATGCAGTTTCGAGGTGAAGTTATATTTGTGGCTAAAGAAAATGGTTTAGACCCTTGGGGGAAAAAGTCATTCCTCTAGGATTTCTTAAACTATACCCAGCTTTCACATCTTTTAAGACAGAAATAAAAGTAAATGGAAAGCAAGCGATAAAATACTCCAAACATAAAAATACCCTCATGAAACACCTTCCCCCTCCCTCCAAGGCTTTGGCACTGAAATTGAAGATGACCATCCAGCCATCCGGAAAAAATCTTTCCCCAACAGCTGTTGCTAGACATGAACTATTAAAGGGGCTCTCATGGTATAACTTAGCAAGCTGTCATCTGGAGAAAAGTGGAGGCATCTATTGATGTAATGGTATTGGGAGACGGTAGGACTTAACTTGCCTTTTCTTGAGAAGGAAAGGGAGGAGGGTAAGGGAGGTGTGGATCTCTAACCTGCACACAGTAGTTGAATTGTTCAGAATGTTGATCCAGGATTCTACAAAGGCTCCATTATTCCTGGTCTCCAGGTTGATTACACACCTGACAAATGGTAAAGGCAACATTACCAGACCTGGGAGAGTTCTTTGGCTTTCTAATGTGCACTAGTATTAAGGCTGATAGACTCTCCCCCTGCTATTTTGATAGCTGCCTGATGTTGAAGGGAAAGCCCCCAGCTTCCTGACAGCTGATGCCCAGGTGGCCTCTGTATCAATCTCAACAAGTTGACATGAAATTGATCTTTTGGGGTTGGTGCTAGGGGAACTGCTGATGTCAACAAAGAATTCTACCTTCAGAGAGGGTAATCCTTTCATCATCTGGGAATGGGAATAAGGGAGAAGGGGAGGGTTGGAAAGCTGACACAGGTGTCCCCTGTCCCATTATCATATTTATGTTCAAAACAAGACTTGATGATCATCTAATGGTAGAAGGGAGGACACACTGATAGCATGTGTTTATTTGGATTGACAGTATAAAACTGGAGAATTACATCTCGGCACATCTGCAAAAGACGGCACATTTGAAATGTGTAATGTTAAAAGCAGGCTTTTTAACAGAGTACCTTTGATGGGCCTGTGAACAAGGAAAATTCAACTTGTAAATGATTATGTCTAAAAAAAAACTTATAGGGAAATACAATCAATGTCACATCATGATAAAAGTATATACACCGACTAATAGAGTCATCCCATAATTTATCTTCACCAAGAGAAACCAATTCATGACATGGATAATCAATAAATTATTTAGATTTAGATTTCAATGCCATAGGTGATTGTTTTCATTTGTTCAAATAGATTATTCCTAATTATACTAGACACTTAAGGTTAGTTTAGCATCTGACTCTTGATCAGTAATATAAGACAACATATGATACTGAGTAGTTCATTGTTGAGAGAAGAGCAGTGGACAAGGCCACCAGGAGACCCAGGTTCTGGTACCACTAACTAATTGGAAGTGTGACCTCCTGTATATCATGTCCCCTCTCCTCATCTCTTTCTCTGCATTTGTGAAAATGAGTGTCTGGGGCCATCTGGCATCTAAGCTTCCTTTCTTAGAAACCAAGATCTGGACCTACAAAATCTTTTCTGTGTAAATATGTTTTATTACCAATTAGTTTTAAAGCTCCTCAAGTTCAGGAATTTTATCTTACACTTTTTTACCCTCTAAATCTCCCAACTCATGATTCTCATATACTCTATGCAAAGTACCTAAATAGTTGTATGCTCTCATCATGTGAGATTTCCCTTCCATCAATTTAAATGACCACCCATCCATGCCTGCCCCTCTTGTTGTTCTTGTTCATGTTCTCCTATCAGTTGACCATGAGTGGGGCCTGGAAGAGGGAGTCTCCAGCCTCCTTGGGACTACCTTTGCTTTCTCTTGATACTGGGAGAATATTAATGAAGTCCATAGGCTGTTCACTGATTACACCTCTTTTCCTGCCAGAAAAAAAGCCATCCTTTTGTTCCAGTGCAACATTTTAAAAGCGCATTGTATATTATCAATAAATGTTCATTGATGTATACTATGAGTATATAAATGTGGTATACTATGGGTATACTATGAAAGTCAGTTTGCGTTATCTGAACACAGACCAACAGTGGTATCCAAGTGTGTTGAGTGGCAAAGGGAAGCCAGAAGATTATTTAAAATATGCTATAAATCAATAGTTTCAAACTTAAATAGAAACAGACTGAGAAAATCACAAATTAGCATTATCTATGTCATGTTGCATTTTTATTTACCTTGTTAAACATTATTATCTGGTTCAGCTATGCTGAAGGAGTTTTGCTGACTGGGGCAACAGAAGAGTTGTGACATTTTTGCTACACATAATTCAAATACAGATATCTGATCACTGATTCTATTTAACAGGGGTTCTCAGCTCTGACCTTTCACAAGAATAGCAAACAGGCATTCTGTAAAAGAAGTCAAAACATCAAGTTTCCCTTAGAAATGTCAAGAAGTAGGTCATTTTTGGGAAAATCATAGAGTTTATGGAGGGGAGTAATGCATAATCAGTTTGGAAAGGTAGATTAGGATGAGGTTGAGAAGAACTTTAAAGGTCAATCATATACATTTGTACTTTATCCTAGTGGCAATGGAAAGTCACTGATGATTCTCGAGGAGGGGGGTGACATGGTCAAAGCCTGAACTTTAGGAATATCAGCTGGGAAACTGTATGGAAGGGTCTAGAAAAGGGTAGTGGCTATGTTCATAGAGAAGAGGGGACCTAAGTGAATGATGTTGGATGCTACTGTGGAGTGAGGCCTTTGTCTGCCACAGAGATCAGACCATTTCAGGGTTTGCTACTATCTGCAGAATTAGTGCCTTTCTGTTTTGATCTCAGTTCCCTTGTTTACATGGCAAAGTCAGAATCTCCTCAACACAATTTCTATCATTGATTTGGTTGTTTGATGTCACCAAGACTAGACAACCAGTTATGTCTTTAGTCTGTTATAGTTTTTCAACTGATTGCATTGTATGTGGAACAGAGGTATCAAACAGCTGATGATGTTTGAACTGGATGAAAATGTAATTGTGAAACATTGAACAATACACATAAATATGCAATAGAACATAGACATCATTAATATGTAGTTTCTAAATCACCAGACAAGCAGAGATACTTACATGGTACCTCTCTCCTCCCCCACCATTCTTATTTGCATTTAATACCACTGATATGAGAAAATTTAAACTTCTGGCACAGGGTAACTATTGTTTCTATAGTATGGCTCTAGACCATATTTCATTTTCAACTGCTCCAATACTGAGAGAGTTCATGAAATCCCTGCTATTTCCTGATATCCTTTTGTCAGAGCAGCAATAATATTGAAAAAGAAGGTTCCAGGGCTAGGTTAGGCCCAATACACTTTTATTTTACCAATTGGATTGTAGGATAATAGATTTCAAATTGGAAAGGAAACTAGAGGCTCTCTAGTTCAATCTATTGAGTGACTGACTCAAGAAGATACACAGATAATATCATCAGAGGGAAGATTCTTTCTCATTTGATAGGATTTAGGGCTTTGCCATATATAAATGGAACTCAAAAGATTATTTGGGTTGATAGTGCTGGTGGTGCTGGTAGTGGTGGTGGTGGTAGTGGTGGTGGTAGAAGGACTACTAATTAAATTCAAGTGTCTTCTCTCTCAGAAATCGGTCCAATCCCCTACCCCTTCATATAGTTCTCAGAACATTACCTTCAGTCTTTCTGACCCGACTTTCTGACTTCATTTCCCATTGATGCGGGTCTTCTTAGATCAGCAGGACTTTGTTGTCCTGGTAGCCCTTAAAACTATGGCCCTCCAAACAAAAGATAGATAACTGTGTCTAGAAGTTGGGTGAATTTGAAACAGCCCACATTCCATTAGGTTGTTTTACAAACAATGACCCAGAAAATAACAATGCCTGATCCTTGTATTAGTACTCCAGTGAAAATCCTGGCACAGTTTTTTCAGAGTTCATAAACCCATGCCAGTTATTTTCACAGATTTTGAAATGGAGAGAAGCAAACCCCAGAGTAGAATTAAAATCTTGGATTCCATCAGAGATAATTTCAAAGGACAAGGTTCTCTGGTATAGATGCACTCTGAGCCATTGCCTATACTTTGCTAAAAACCCAACTAATCCACCTGCTACATTGTCAACCAGAGGGATGCTCACCACCATACATCATCAAAATCCCATTTTTTTAAAGGATCACCACAAAGAGTAAAACCAGTTCTACTCTTGTGATTTTTCAGACGACGGGTGTTAGGGTAACACTGTATTAGGAGCAGGTTAATCAAAGGAATAGAAGAACAGCACAATTGTATACCAAACTGAGAGAAGAACTGAATGGTGGATGTGTACTGCCACCTTTTGTCTAATTTGAGCAATGACATATTTTGGGCTCCTTGAGAAAAGTTTTGGCTCCTTGAGTGTTGTACTATTTTGAAATAGAATGTCAAGATATTGCTGAGAAGTCACCTCCTGGTGCCTTAGGATGACTCGCCACTCTGGAAGAAATCTCCTTGTGTTTTCTCATGTTCTACGTATTTAGTAGTCTCCTTGCAAAGCTGAATTTCAACAAAACTTCATTGGCTTTGGTCCTCACACCACATATATGAAGCCAAGATCCTAGCTAAAAAGTCTGAAAAGTACTATACTTTTTAAAGCTCTGATGCACTTACTGCTGGATGGGTTGGCACAAAGAGTAAATAGAACAATCTGGTAGAGCTAACACAGTCCCAAGTCTTATAGCCCCGACCTTAACCCAAGCTAATGACATTTGTGGAGAGATTTATACTATTTGGTTACATTAGCAAGGAGTTTTCCAGGGGAATAAATTAAGCATACACTAGCACAGATAATGTGCAGGTAATAATGAGTGTCACCAGGGACTCCACATCTTGAAAACATCTGCAAACAGCTGCATTAACAGGAATTACCCTATGGCAAAATGGATAGATTGGAGAAATTGAAAAATTCAAGCGAAGGGTAGAGTCTTCATACGGTGGCTGGAACAAGGAGCCAAACTACAGGCTTCACATTCTTTAAGGAGGGAGATTACCCTTGAACAGCACAACAGGGCAGAAAATTGGCCAAAGATACCTGGGCAAAAAAAGTAATCATCAAAATAACCAACATTTGGAAAACTTTTGTTTCATACAGTCCTGGCAATCATGAAGATTTATTTATCACTGTTTACATGAGTCAAAAGTCTTCCCCATGAATTTTATCTACACAGTCAAGGACATTGATTGATTCTTTAAAGAACACTTTAAAGCTGACCTAATATATTAATGAACTCACCATGCTTTAAGAGTCTTTTTCAGTCAATCACTTAATCTACAAGTATAAATTAGGTACTTTCTCTCTGACCAGTAATACATGCATATCAAGTGCCATGGGATATAGAGAAGTATTATCTAATACATGGCACCCATGTTCAGGGTACTTACAGTCTGATTAGGGAAGTAAGATACAATTCCCAATAGGGAATAAGTGCTGAGTAAGCTTAGCCTACACTCTCTATAAGTCTTGTCTATAAGTCCTGATCAGAGACTCTATGACAATGACTTCCTGATTTTATCTATATAGGCAAAAATGGTTTGTTAATCAAATTTGTTAATAACATCTACCTGACAAACTGCATGACAGAGTTGGGACATAGATAGATCATAACACATTGGACTGAATTGAGCACTTTCTCAGCAATCAGAGGACCTGGGTTCAAATCCCACTTCTGACACTAACTCCATGCATCCTTGCATATTATATAAACTCTCTGGGCTTTAGTTTCCTCATCTATAAAGTGAAGAGATTGAAAAAAAAGATCTCAAGATCTTTTTAAACTCTAAATCTATGGTCCTACCATTTTAAGATAAAATGTATTAGGGCTAAAAGTAAAATCTTATGCTTAGATTTGAAAAATTAACGTCAGCATAAGATGAAGAAGATGTTGCTAGTAAGCTCTTAGTTGTTCTGTAAAAAACTTAGGGTTTTAGTGGAATATAAGGTCAATGAGAGAGACAAGAGACAGAGAAAAAAAGAGAGGAAAAAGGAGGGAGGAGGGAGACAGAAGAAAGAGAAAGGGAGAAATAAATATGAGAGAGAGAAAAGATGGAGAGGGAGAGGGAAAGGGAGAGGGAGAGGAAAAGGGAGAGGAAAAGGGAGAGGGAGAGAGGGAGAGAGGGAGAGAGGGAGAGAGGGAGAGAGAGAGAGAGAGAGAGAGAGAGAGAGAGAGAGAGAGAGAGAGAATAAACAATGTGGGGCCTGGCAGATGGAAAATAATAATGATCTTGCCTTCTTAGCTTAGTCTTTCTTCTTGTTTAGACACATTAGGGAGGAAATATAGTGATAATAAAAATAGGATTTATATAGCATTTTAATATTTGCAAAGTGATTTATAATTATTTTCTCATTTTGATACCCTGAGCAACCCTGTTAGATAGGTTCTGTTACCTAAATTTTATAGATGAAGAAAGTGAGGCAAGCAGAGATTAAGTGATTTTCCCAAGGTCACATAGCTAGTAAGTATCTGATGCTGGATTTGAACTCTGGTCTTCTGATTCCAGGTGCATGCACAAAACTATCACCTGTGCCACAGTTCTAGAATCAAGAGAACTTAGTTTAAATTTCACCTCTGACACTCACTACCTGTATAACTGTGGGCAATTCACTTAATCTCCTAGGCCCCTGTTTCTTTATCTGCAATAAGTTTTGTTTAGGTGACTTTTGAGGCCCCTTGAAGTCATATTTCTATAATTCTATGATATGCATTGAAAATTCCCAAGAATTTAGAAGGCAAGAAATAATACAAACACACACAAAATGTGTGTATACAAATAGATACATACGTGATGATTTAGACATATGTGTTTGTATATGTGTATAAATATATGTGTGCGTGTGTTTTTCTAGGGTTGTATATATTTCTTTCCAGAGTCTTTCCCTAGGTTTTCCCAGGGTTGTATATATTTCTTTCCAGAGTCTTTCCCTAGGTTTTCCCATTCTTTCTACTGATAAGCATTTCTTTGGGAGAAAATATGCCCTAGTCTCAAAGGAAGAAATATTGTATTACAATTTTCCTTACTATGCTACTTAATTAAATGCCTTTGCTTTGAACAAATTGTATCATCTGGATGACTAGCAAAAGTAAACACATAAGTAGTGGTTCATGAACCTATTCACATTATGAATAAATGCAGTACCATAGGGTGTCATAAACCTGGGAGGTTTTTTTAGAGTACCACAATGTGGGGAAAGGGAAGAACCCTAGTTGCTATATTTACTTCAGAGTCATTTACAAATGTTGTAATTCTTTACCAGAACAACACGTAGATATTCATCTAATTTTAATCATCAGATAGTTATTATTTTGTGTGTGAGGCCCTGCTTCAAATTTAGTTCAGTAAGGAAGAAGACAACAACACCTGAAAGACAAGATAACACTTGATACTTCATGAGGAAGAATATATGGGAAGATAATAGCGTCACTTTGTAGAATTATGTGTTTGACATTAATGTAATTTCCAAGGTAATAATAATAAAAAATAATAACCTTTCTGGCATTCTTTAAGGTTTATAAAGTGCAACAACCCTAAGAGATAGGAACCTTCATTTTCCTCATAAGGAAACCGAAAGCAAACAGTTGTGACTTATTTAGAATTGCATATCTAATGAGTGTCTACAACTGGATTTGGACTCAGTTCTTTCTGAATCCAGACCCAACATACTGTCCAACATGCTGTGTGAGAAGGCGTCAGATGCTGAGGGAAGTTATAGGGTGAGAAGGCAGCTAAGGCCTGCAAATGAGAGTCAGAAACAGAACATTGAAAAAAATTCAAGGGGAGTCCAAACCACAGGGTCATGCTTTTTATGTCTGGTGGATTTCATGGATCCCAATGGAATACAGACATCACTAGAGAAGGAGGAGAATTATATCAATCATCTATGAGTTATTGTAAGTCCTTTTATGTATTTTGCATTTTATGTGGGATGGAATAAACAATGTCCTTTATTTAATACACGTTTTTATTAGTCAGTCAAAAAACAGTACGTTTAAAACAAAAATACAAGTATTTTATGAAATATAGCAAAAGCA
Organism: Pseudocheirus occidentalis; assembly: GCA_028646575.1. NCBI lineage: Eukaryota > Metazoa > Chordata > Mammalia > Diprotodontia > Pseudocheiridae > Pseudocheirus > Pseudocheirus occidentalis. The sequence goes on from CM053593.1 coordinate 103,591,232, forward strand.
GCAATCAAACATTTCTCCCATAAATGTTGACCACATCTCTCATAAATATACATACCATCATTAAGAAGAGTAGCCACATCTAGGAGATATTCATGGAGAGATACACATTGAATGAATACATATGGTCAATACACATTAGTAAAGAGACATACATGCCATAAAGGGTATATTCTTGAGAAGCAGCTCATGTCTCTGATGACATGGGGCCACTGATGTCTTCTGGAACTGCCATTTTCCTGGGTTTGTTCCTTCTTGGTATCCAGTGAGGTGTGCAGTTTCTACCAGGTGTATAGTCTCCATGGGGTATGATGTCACTGCTAGGTGTTGCTCCACTAGGCAACAGACGTCTCTCTGTCTACAGCTTCTGGAGTTCATCTTTTCTCTGATAGTAATATCAGCTTTTGTCTGCTAAGGGTCAGTGGCTAAAAAGCCTCACCATGATAAAAATGGACAGCCAGCATTTGAGTCTTAGTTATGAACACTTGCCCCTAGATTGGGGCTTAGCCAAGCATGGTGTTTCTGGTCTAAAAGAAGCCAAAATGAAATTTTTTTCAATGTCAGTAGTCTGGTGAAGTTAAGACCTCATTTTTTTGGTCCCAGACAATGTTTTGTTTAAGGCCTTTAAATTTCCAACATAACTTTGGTCCCCTATATGAGTGAAAGGGAGGGGAGGAAAGCAAGTTGCTCAAGTGGGACTATAGTATGGGAGGAAGGGAAGAGGAATTGCCCTTCATCTCAATATTTTTATCTAAATCTTTGCTTTTCTTATGTATATGTGGTTAGCCTCAGGGCTTTGAAGCACTTTACACTTCTATTTCCTAGATTTCATGCTGAGATTTAGCCAGGTTGTTAGCCTCTATATCTAAGGGGTACTATATAGTGTTACTTTACTCATGCTCAAGATGAAACAAATGCCCAAAAGATTTCCTGAGAATGGTGAAGCATCTTTACTAGTGGAGACTCCTACCTCTTTCTGCACCCACTCTCTGCGGTATTTAGAGGAAGCCTAACAAATGTTTTTGACTGATAATTACAATAGCTAGCTTCATATTTCTTTAAGTTCGCAAAGTACTTTACAGATTTGATCCTTATAACAACTCAAAGAGGTACGTACTGTTATTATCCCCATTTTACAGGTGAGGAAACTGAGGCACAGAGAGTTTAAGTGTCATGCCAAAGTTCACAAAGCTACTAAGCATCTGTGGTAGGATTGAAAATCTGGTCATCCGGATGCAAAGACCTGACATTTTATCTCTTCACTGTTCCAATTAGCTGACTAATAAGTTCCACAGGAGAAGGAGCGAATGGGACCCAATGGATTCCACTTACAACCCTTAAAACCATCTCTTTGTCCCTCCAAAGAAGTAATTCCATGAGAAAAACAACCAAAGCAAAATCGATGATACCATGGTCTTCAAGGACATAAACATTTTCTCCACTACAACCCTTAAAACCATCTCTTTGTCCCTCCAAAGAAGTAATTCCATGAGAAAAAAAACCAAAGCAAAATCGATGATACCATGGTCTTCAAGGACATAAACATTTTCTCCAATTCTTGAGCTGGGATATGTTTCTGTCTTTTCATGTGTTTTTTCAGCTCCTTAATTAAAATGAAAATTGAATACACTTGTACATGGAACAAAGTGGAAATGCTTGATGAGTGACCTTTGGGAGAATTGTCACTCTCTGAGGCCATTTGCTTGGATTGTCAGAGTGCCTTTCCTAAGGCTAAATTAGAAGAGTGTTACAAAGGCCTGTTTGGAGCACAGAATGTCTGCCATGTCCTGGAAGTCATAGGCAGCTTAGTTTGGGTCAACACTGATAAGCCTTTTAAGGATAAGCTGCTGCCAGACTGATAACAAGAAAAAGAAAATGTTTAAAGCCATCATACATTGATTTAGAAAAGAAACAGATAAGAGTTTTATAACAGGGAACTAGAGAACCCCCAAACTTTCCAAAGGTCAAAGGCTTCCTTATGCTCAGTAGTACTGACTATCCCAGAGACTCTGGTGCTACCTATAGATATTTGATAGCTGCCGTAGGATCAGGCAAAACATAAATTACAGCCCAAAGGATTGCTTTTATCCAATGTCCTCACTATGATTAAATGTTGGCAGCTGCACTAGAGTCCAGCGTTCATTTCTTATGCGGCAGCAGTGAGAAGTTGGATGCCTGGTGACCACAGGGGCTTCATTTAAATGACAGTACACCACTCGGGGATGATATTAGAGATGATTAATGTGCACCTGGGCAGTCAGAGCAGAGGAGTCAGTAGTTTTGAGTTGGTGGCTTAGCCCCCATTGGGGACTTATGAATCATGGATTGAAGTAAGCTGTCAAATTGTCAGGAAGTAAGGAAACACTCCCACCCTCCAGGGTGTCTCACCAGTTAGAAGAAGACTTAAGACTAGAACCAAAGTCTTCAATATTTCTTGCCTAGAATAGAAGAGAAGAAAGAAAAGAATAGACTCGGGCATGTAAGCAGGGCATGATTATGGAGCAGCAATGTAGTCAGATGTTGATCAGGAGGCTTGCTGCTATTTTCCACTGACAAAGGCTGGCACTGGAGCCACAGCTATCCGCCAGCACCCATTACCTAGGTCCAACATCTATCTTTTCCCATACATCCTACCTACACCACATAAAATAATAATTCTACCACAGTCTCGTTCCCTCCCCACAAAATAATCAAAAGGTTACATGTGGGTTTAAAGGAGTTACTCTCTCTTCCAAGCCAAAGCACTTTTCAAGAAAAGAGACACTAGAATAAGGTAATCATATGTGAATGGAAAGTAAGTATTATGGGATAAATGTAAACCCAGGATATCAACAGCTTGGTAAGAAATAATAACTCACGTTTCTACAGTACTTTAAGGTTTTCCTCACAGAAATCCTGTGAAACAGGTAACATAACTCTTCTTATCCCTATATTTCAAATGAGGAAACCAAGGCTCTGGGAAGCCATCACCTTGCCTGTGATCATGACAGTTAGAAAGAATCTGTGGCTGACTTATAGCCTGGAAGGCTATTCACAGTTTTTCTATGTTGCCTCTCTACAGAGAAATTTGATAGACCCTACAGAGAACAAGAAATATTTGCTTAAGATTAGTGGCATCCTTTTCAGTAGCTCTGTAGTAGAAAAAGAAATAGATTAATAAAGACATGGACACACATATCCACACAGATATGTTCATGTGGATATATGTGTGAATATACATGATGTGTATATATGTATATATGTATACACACACATATATATGTAAATATATATGAAAGGTAGAAAAATTAGGAGATAACTGTTTTGTGGATTTAATGGCCCCTGATAAATTGAAATTAGCCACCAAAGTGTGTTTATGGGACACTTGAAGAAACATTAATACCCCAAAACTTACAATTTTAAAATGCAGCATTTGTGATACAGAAGTAACATCTGTGAGCAAGAAGTCAAGGGACTTGCGTTCCAGTCTTAGTTCTATTAATATGAAATATCAGGAAAGTCACTTAACCTCTTTGAGCCTGTTTCATCACCTATGGAAAGCTCTGTGGTTTTGTTTCAACCCCCACATCCACTTCCATCTTTTTATGTTTCATTGGATAACTTTGGCTTCTACTTTACTAAAAAGATCAAGACCATTCAATGGGAGCTTTCTCACTTCATTTTCTCCATACCTCAAAAACTCTATAAGTCTCTCTAGTCTCAGATGAAATGGTCTTCTTTGCCAAAGCAAAGCCCTCTAGCTGTTCCTTTCATCCCATCTGCTCTGGGATCTTACATCTTCAATTATACTCTCTCTTATCTTTGCAATTTCCATTGGCTTCTTCCTCTTGACTTATCAACATGCCAAAGTTTACCCTCCCTCAAAATTTAAAAAAAAAGGATCCCATTATCTCCTCAAGCTGTCACACCTACTCTCTCCTCCCCTTCACAGCTAAACAAAGATTTTCTATGTTTCTGGCTTCTGGGGTTCTTCTCTTCTCTGTTGATAATATCAGTTTCTGTCCGCTAGGGTGCCATGGTTAGAATGCCTCTTCATGTCACCTATATCAGGTAATTCTGTCTCTGTTGATGCCATCTCCATTCCCTTCATGGTTGAAGTTGTGGGAGTGAATGAAATTGCCAAAGAAGAGAATATAAAGAGTTCAGATAACCCAAAAAAGAAAATGATACATTTTGGAGAAGTTGTGGGGAAACAGGCATATGATATACTGTGGGTAGACATGTCAATGGGTACAACCATTCTGGAAAGCAATTAGGAATTATACAGAAAAAGTTACTAAGTAATACATGCCCTTTGACACAGATGGGTAGCCTTTCATCTACCTTCCCAATCTCCTTACACCTTATATCCCCTCCCATAGACTCTTCAATCCAGTTATCCTGGCCATCTTGCTATTCCTCATACAAGATATTCTATCTCCTGACTCTAGGCATTTTTTCTGGCTATCCCCCAAGCCTTGAATGCTCTCCCTCCTCATCTCCACCTTCTGGCTTCCTTCAAGTTCCAGATAAAGTACTATTTCCTACAGAAAACCTTTCCTTCTTCCCTCTTGATGCTATTGCCTTCCTTCTGTTGATTTTCAATTTACTCTGATTATAACATATACTTAGCATATGCATATACATATACAACATAGTATTGTTGTTCAGTTGTGACCAAGTCTTTATGACCCCATTGGGGGTTTTCTTGGCAAAGATACTGGAGTAGTTTTCCTTTTCTTTCTCCAACTCATCTTAAAGATGAGGAAACTGAGGCAAACAAGGTTAAAGTCACACAGGGTCATAGAGCTAATAAGTGTTTAAGACTAAATTTGAACTCAAGTCCTGCTGGAGGGTCAGCCCTCTAGCCACTTTGCCACCTAGCTGGCCTTATATATATAAAGCACTATGAAAAATTCATTATGCATTATGAGGGACTGTATTCTGATATTCTTTGTGTCTCTAGCAATTAGTAAACGCCTTACACATAGTAGGCATTTAATAAGTGTTTTATTGACTGACTGCTAGGCCTACACCCAAAAGAAATCAAAGAAAGAGGAAAAGGTCCTTTATGAACAAAAACACTTATAGCTTCTCTTTTTTGGAAGCAAAAAAATGAGCACTAGGTGGAAAAATTGAGGAATCACTGAAGAAGTTGTGGTATATGAATGTGATAGAGTATTATTGTGCTGGAAGAAATGAGGCAAGAGATGCTTTTGGAAAGATGTTCAAAGACTTATATGAAGTGATACAGAGTGAAGTAAACAGAACCTAAAGAACAATTTATACTATAATATCTATTATTATAAAAATGAACAGTTTTGAGGACTGTTATAAACTGATGAAGAATGAAATGAGTAGAACCAGGAGAACCATTTATTAATAACAACCCTGTAAAAACATGCTTTGAAAGTTATATAAACTATGGTCAATACAAGGCCAATTTGTGATTCTAGAGGATTGTTGAAATGCAATATCCATTACAGAAATTATGGATTTAAGGTACAGAATGAGAAATGCATTTTGTATACAGCCATTGAATGCATTCATCGTCATTAAATATCTATATTTGTTATAAGGAATTTGTTTTTCCTTTCTTTCTCTAGTGGGATGAAAGGAAGCAAAAATAGATTTCTGTTAATGTTTTAATATAGAGGTGAGGGGTGCTGCAGGTGTGAAATGTTGCGTGCACCTTCAGATGAGATTATTGTATTATTGGTTTACTGAACAGTTTTATTTGTTATAAGAGATCTCCATTAAATAGGAACAGTCTGTAAATGTTTGTCATAGAAAAACAAAACCTATCAATAAGCAAACAAAAAGAGACAAGATCAGAGAATTCAAGACTAACCTTTGGTGAGCACCCACATTTAGGGTGCTTCTAGGGAAGAAGTCTGGTATGTTTTACATACATTTGTCAAGGATCTCTTTTAAACTAGTATTATAGCCTCAATGTTCACACTTATTGAAAAGATATCTAGATCTTTCCCCACTCTGCTCATCACTATCACCAGCACTCTATGTTGGTCCCTCTCATGTGCCAAGGTAGATGCTCCATAAAGCAAGTGAAGCATGCATGGGCCATTCCTGCAAAGATAGTAATATTGACTATATTAATGATAATAATTACTTACATTTAAAAAGAACTATATGGTTACAAAAATCTTTTTGAACTTCACAGCAACCCTATGAGGAAGGCAATATTAGTGTTATCTCCATTTTACAGAAAAGAAAACTAAGGCTTTAAGAGATAAAGTAACTCAAAGTTGATCAACTAAAAAGCATCATCAACCAACGAACATTTGTTAAGTGTCCATTATGTCCTGGGCACTACGCTAGGTGTTGGAGATAAGAAGACAAAGGTGTCAGGGATACAAAAATCAAGATGAAAAAGTCCCTGACTCCAAGGAGCTTTCATTGCCTGAGATGAGAATTACACCCAAGTGTTTTCATTCCAAGTTTAACAAAGAAGAGCTAAAAATTTCACCATCAGAAATATTAGGACTCAGTGCCAAAGACCAATGAAAAATATTCAAGAGAATAATTGATTAATTTTAATAAGCTTTATTATTTAATAAATATGTGTAGTTAATTTAACAAACATTTATTATGCACCTACTAAATGCTGCAAAAACTATTAAATAAATTAGAAGGCATGGTCCTTTCCCTGAAGAAACTCACTCTCTATTTGGGGAAGACAGAATAAATGCTTTTGAGACATACCGAAAAATGATACATGATAAAAACAATGTTCAGTCATATCCAAAGCTTCATTACCCCATTAGGGTTTTCTTGGCAAAGATACTGGAGTGGTTTGCCATTTCCTCCTCCAGCTCATTTCACAGATAAGGAAACTGGGGCAAACAAGGTTAAGTGATTTGCCCAGGGTCACATAACTAATAAGCATCTGAGGCCAGATTTGAACTCAAGAAGATGAGTCTTCCTGACTACAGACCTGATGCTCTAACCTCTGTACTATCAAACTGTCCCAAATATAACAAACACTTCATTAATGTTACCTCTTTTCATGATTACATTATTCATTGATTATAAGATGTGATTTTTTAGACATTTTTATTTTTTAAGGCAGGGCTTGTGATACTTTTTAACCTCCCCATTGATTGCTAAAAGCATTATTAAATGCTTTTTGTGGGCTAGGTACTGTGTGCTAAGTACCAAAAATACAAAAAAAGGCAAAAAAAAAAATCCCCTGCTTTCTGGAAGCTTTTGATCTAATGGGCAAGATAAGCATAAAAACTATATACAGACACATTATATACACAGGATTAATAAGATACTTATACTAAGGGGAAATAGGAAAGCCTTCCTATGGAAGGTAGGATTTTAGCAGAGACTCGAAGAGATGAGGAGGAAAAGAAATTGTAGGCACAGGGCCCAGTCAATGAAAATACCCAAAGTCAGGAGTGGGAGGGTCTTGTGTGAAGAAGATCAAAGGGACCGTTGTTACTGAATATGTGGCGGAGAGTAAGTAGTTCCTGTGCCTCCCCATCCATCCATCCATCCATCCATCCATCCATCCATCCGTCCTCTCAGCCAAGAACTTTCCTTCATATTTCACTGGGAAAAAAATTGAGGCCATTTGCCAAGAATTCCCTCTTTTCCGCTTCTTTTCATCACTTATCACACACATGCCTTTTGCCACTATTTCTAGCATTACCTCCATTACATATGAAGAAGTAGACTTTCTCTTTTTTTTCTTTTCTTTTTTTGGAGGGGGGGAAGGCAAGGTAATTGGGGTTAAATGACTTGCCCAAGGTCACACAACTAGTAAGTATATCAAGTGTATAAGGCCATATTTGAACTCAGGTCCTCCTGATTCCAGAACCAGTGCTCTATTCACTGCACCACCTAGCTGCCCCAAAAAGTAGACCTTCTCCTTGCCAAGGCAAACCCCTATATGTGAACAAATGACCTCATTCTATTCCATCTTCTCTAGCTAACGGCCCACTCTATCATCTTCACTGTCTCCCTTAATATTAAATCTCTCCAGGGGCGGCTAGGTGGCGCAGTGAATAGAGCACCGGCCCTGGAGTCAGGAGTACCTGAGTTCAAATCCGGCCTCAGACACTTAACACAAAAAAACTAGCCGTGTGACCTTGGGCAAGTTACTTAACCCCAACTGCCCTCCAAAAAGCAAAAAAAAAAAAAAAAAAAAATTAAATCTCTCCACCTGCAGGATACTCCTCCTACTACCTACAAAAATGTCCATGTCTCCCCCAGTCACAAAAACTTCTCACTTGATTCATCTATCCCTACTAACTATCATTCCATATGTTTTCTCCCCTGCTGCTTTTTACTACTAAACGTGAGAAGGCTATCTAGTCAATGTCTTTGCTTCCTTTCCTCTCGCTTTCCTTAACTTTCTATGATCTGCCTTTCGAATTCATCATTCAAATTATCCTGTTCTCTCCAAAATTACCAGTGATCTCTTAACTTCCAAATTTAATAGCTTTTTTTTTCCTCAGTCCTCATCCTTTTTAACCTCTTTGTAGCCTTTGACATTGTTGATTGTTCTCTTCTTGATACTCTCTTCTTTCTTTTTTTTTTTTTAGAGGGCAGTTGGGGTTAAGTGACTTGTCCAAGGTCACACAGCTAGTTTTTGTGTTAAGTGTCTGAGGCCAGATTTGAACTCAGGTACTCCTGACTCCAGGGCCGGTGCTCTATTCACTGCGTCACCTAGCCGCCCCGATACTCTCTTCTTTCTAAGTTTTTGGTGACACTATTCTATCCTGGGTCTCTTCCTATCTTTCTGACAGTTCAATCTCTGTCTTTCTCTCTGTCTCTGCCTGTCTGTCTGTCTGTCTCTCTTTCTATCTCTCTCTCTCTCTCACACACACACACACACACACACACACACACACGCACACATGGTTTTCCCCAGGGTTCTATCCTATGCCCTTCTTTCTTCCCCCTCTATACTATGTCACTGGATGATCTCATCAGTTCCCATGGAGTCACTTATCAATTATGTTCATGATTCTCAGATCTACTCATCCAGCACTAACAGCTCTGCCAGACTCCAGTCTTGAATCTCCAACCACCTATTGGACATCTCAAACAGGATGGTCCATGGACATTCCAAACTCAAAATGACCAAAACTAAAGTCATTATCATTCTCCCCAAACCCTTCCCTCTTGTGAAGTACTGTATCAATGTCAGGGTACCACCATCCTCCCAGACAACCAAGTTCCAAGCTTAGGTGTCATCCTTGACTACTCTTTCTCATCTCTTGCATCCATGCATCTGTTGACAAACACTGTCAATTTTTGCCTAGGAACATCTCTCATATAAGCCCCTTTCATTTCTTTGACACAGTCACCACTCCAGCACAGGCGGTCATCATTTTGACCTTAGGCTACTACAATAGCCTGTTAGTCTCCCAGACTCAAGTTTCTCCCCACTTTGGTCCATACTACATTCAGCTGTCAAATTAATCTTGAAATGCAAATCTGAACACATCACATCTCGCCCAATTCAATAACTCCATTGGCTACCTCTCACCTCCAGTATCAAATATAAAATTCTCTCTCTGGTGTTCAAATCCTTCATCATGCCTCCCCACCACCGCCGCCCTAAGACATTTCCAGTCTTCTAACACCTTACCCCCCCATGTACTCTGTAATCCAGTGACACTAGACTCTTTGCTATGCCTCTAACAAGATACTTTATCTCCTAATTCCAGGAATTTTTGTACATGGTTGTTTTCATGTTGCCCCCCCCCCATTAGAGAGGGAGCTCCTTGAGAGCCAGCTCTTTCTTTGTAAACTATGAACATAGTAGGTACTTAATAAACAGCTTTTGACTATCTAATTATCAGAAGATGTAGCTTCTTGGGAGTGTAACTGTCTCCCATACAATCTAGCTTCTGCACCTCACATAGCACTCCCTAGCAGAGTTTGCACTGTTTAGTGGACAGCCAGACTCAGAACTAGGATGCCTTACCTTTAACACCTATCTGGGTGACCCTGGCCAAGTCATTTCACCTTTCCCTGCTCTAGGCAACTCCCCAACACTGAAAGTTTCAGAGAACATAGTAACCTGTACTGGTAAAAGCACTTTTCTCACCCTGAAAGTCCTTATTCTATTGAAAACATGGGTCTATTTTCCATCCCTATAACCCTGAATGATTCAAGTAGAAAGTTATGATAACCCAGTTTTCTTCTACCATCTAAACATACCCAAAGAGGGAAAAGAACTCTCTACGAAGAAGAAACGTTCAGAAGGTGGAGTGTGAAAAGAAGAGTGGAGTTTTAAGATCCTTTCCAGGCTTCGATGTTATGGTTCTTAATAGAACAGAATACCCCTTTTTATATACAGAATGTGCCTCAAAGATACCTGGAGGGATTTTCATCAAATTGTAAAATAAAATGCCTTATAAACTGATAAAGGTAACAGAAAAATCTCCAAGTGATCTTTATTTTCCCCAAAAAAGTTATTTGAGTGAGAAAACAGAGGCCTCTTCTACGGGTTGATGAGCCAAAAGCGATCACGTATATACTGACAATTATACATTCTTAACAAGTTTCAGTTTCTTCCACAGATGAATCAGAGAATGCCTTTGCAGGCCGACTTGCATTTTTTTCCCCTGAAGGTCAAATTGAATGACAAGGATTAGCTGGCAATCAGAGAAAAGACCTCTGGGTATCTGTTTTCTATTACTCTAATTACAGAGGGTGATGATTGTGCGTTTGCTGCTATTGTTTCTGCAGCTCTGAGACTTCTGGCCAAAATATCCCAGCTTACTTGATGGTATGGTGATTTTTAAGACCAACCCAAATGATCAAAGATAAAAAAGAAATGCTGAACAAGGAAAGCATATTATGGACTTCACTAGGAGTGAGCCCTGCTCTGCTCTCATTCCTGAGGGTTATGAATGTGGCCATAACCTTGACAGTCTTCGTTGTTTACCTAATTGACTGACTCGTCCTTTTTCTTCTCTTTTCTTTCCCTTTTATAATGAACTAGTTATTTTAGTTAAACAAGTCACATTGGATGGAAATAAAACCATTCAAATTATTTGACTGAATTAGGTTCATTTTTTTGAGTGGGTGGAAAGTAAATATTGTAGAAAGAACACCCAAATTAAATTATCTCATTGTGGAGTGACAGGTCATTTAACACTCTCTTAACCAGAGGGAGAGTTAGCAATATTGCAGCTTAGGGGGTTGCCTTTGGCTAAGAAATCTATACACATATGGTGCACAATTGGGCTCATTGGGTTGGCTTCTCCCAAGACCTTTTTTGAAAAGACCCAGTGGAAAAACAATTAAACACAAAGCTGCTTCAGTGGATGACTCTATTAGTTTTGAAACAAACAGCTCTCTGTTGGAGTAGAAAAGGTCATAGTAGAGGATTTAAGTCAGACATGAAAATAGGCATTGCCTTTGGTTGAAAAGAATCATGGAATCCGAATCCCAGAAACTCAGACTGGAAAAGAACTTCAAAGGTCATCTAGTCCAACCCATCCATTTCTGACCCCAAATCCAATCCTCTGTACAATGTACCTGGTAAATGGTTATCTGTTTTAGGCTTTCCTAAAAGACCTCCAATGACAGGGAGCATATTACCTTGCAAGGCACTTTTTTTGATAACTCTATAAGTAAGTTTTGCTTTATACCAACCCTAAATTTTGATGTTTATAACTATTATCCATTGCTTCCCATTCTGCTTTGTGAGGTTAAGCAAAGTAAGTCTAATTTCTTCATTTCTCTCCAGGCTGCATTTGAGACTTCTCCCCCATGTCCCAGAAATGACTTTATCTTAGAAGATCCCTTCAGCCTTAGAATTCACAAACTGGAACTTTCTGCCTCTGTGACACCTCCCTCTGATTGGATGGTTCTTCCCATAACCTTCATTTCTTCATTTCTCATAAGGCTGCACTTCATCATGCCCCTCTACCTTCCTCACTCCACCTTTTCAGTGTCCTTTTATATATTGCCTTGCCTTATTAAAATGTAAGTTCCCTGAGGATAGAGATTTTCTTTTTGCTTGTATGACACATAACAAGCACTCCAATGCTTGTTGGCTGCCTAATTTCTCTTCCAGGTGATAACTTTCCAAATACCTGAAAACACCTATCATGTCCTCCCTGAGTCCTCTTTTCTCCATCTCAATAAATATCTCCAGTTGAATGAACATTTCCTGAGATGAAATGAAGTTGAGATTACCCAAGAGTATACCCAAGAGTATTACCCAAGTATTACCCAAGAGTGCTTGCATGTATGTGTGTATGACCACATACATACTGGCAGAAAAATACACTAACTATGGAGAAACAAATCAGTTGTTCTGTTAGTGATGTTTTGGGACAAATCTAATTAGTTGCACAGAATACATTATCTGTAGCAAGAAGAAAATGGGCTTCCTGTAGGCAAACTGGGGAAGAATTATAAGAAAAAAATATCTGAGAGTCATTATACTGAACAAGAAGAACATGAAATGAGAATTCTGTTAATTATTGAGACTTATTGGAACTGTTAACTTGACAATGGCATGTACCCTGTATCAGAAGAATATAACGTTCAGTTTAGGAAAAATATTAAGACAAATTGGGAAATATGAAGAAGATCCAGAACACTGTAAAGAAAGGTTCAGGAAAATAAGAACAATGAGGATAAATTATATGAATTGGAGGCGATTTATCACAATGATGACTAAAACAAAGAATTCAGGTTAGTGTATAACTCCCTTCAAATGAAGTGGGTTCAAATCCTCTCATTTCACAAATGAAGAAATTGAGCTTCAAAGAAGGTTAAATAGCTTTCTGTCCTCTCCTAGAGTTTGCCAAGAAAACTCCAAATGGAGTCACAAAGAGTCAGACATGACTGAAAAACAACTGAACAACAATTCTTCATATGTATTTGTCTGTGTCTAGTTACTTATACACTGTGTTCCCAATTACCTCACCAGCTCCTTGAGGGCAGAGATTGCTTTTGACTTCCTTTGAATGGCTAGCACTTAGCACAGTGTTTGGGACATAGTAAATACTTACTAATTACCGATTGATTAATTGATTGACTGACTGACTGAGATTCTTGAGGCAGTGCTAGTCCGTATACCCAGAACCTAGCACTGTTCCTGACACAACGTAGGTGGTTAATAAATGTTTGAGTTCAGTCAAATCCTAGAAGCAATGGCAGAAACAGTGTCTTTTCTCTTGTGACCTTTGGTTACTCCCTCCCTCACTCATTTCTGGAATCATGGCCTCCAGCAGCTGCTTCAGAAGGAGGTAATTAAGGTGTTCAGTGGCATGAAAGTGCCCAAATGGTCAATGCCAGTATAGGTGAAGAAGCATGAGAAAGAAGGATATATGGCTTTCTGAGTAAAGACATGAACACCATGGTGGGGGAAGGCAAGGAGATCCTTGTGAGCAATGTAGGGCAGACTGTGGTACCCCTACAGCATTTTTGTCAAAATGGTACCATAAATATTGCCCCTGTGACCAATTTCCCCAGCTGTGAAGTGGGAAGGGGGAGGTAGAATAGACTATTTGGTCTCTAAGGGCCCATCTACCTCTGAATCTGAGAGCTATTATCAATGATCCCGGTGTTCATTTTCTGGGCCCATTGGCATATAATCCTCATCAGCAAAATTATTTATGCAAGCTTACACCAAAGATGCTACCAAGAAGAAGCTAATAGAAATAATGTACAAACTATAAATGAAATTGAGGAAGTAGACTGCTATACCTTGATAAAGAAACTGGTGGTGGGAGGAGGATCCCCTAGAACTGTCTTAAGTCTCTGACCTGCTAATATCCAGTGGGGAGAGCAAACTGCCTTGTCCCTTTTTTCCAGACCAGAAAAATGGGGGTGGTGGGATTCAAGAAAGGGGAGGGCAATCCTTTTGCTCTATTTGCCAAACCTCAAAACTTGCTCCAGGAGTTATGGCCTTTACAAATGCTTTTGATGTCTTATTTCTTCTTGGATTAAAGCAGACCAAGCCCCCTCAGGGACTGGGGAGGGGTGGGGCAGGAGGAGGGAAATAGACTGTATTTCCTTTTAATAATAGCCACTCCTATTCCCCTTCTTCCGCACCCACCCACTCAGGCCCACCCCTCTTTGCTGCCACCAAATTCTAACCCTTCCTGATAGGGGCTTTGTACTTATTTTAGTTCTGTGTGTAAAAGGAATATTGTAGAGATGGCCCTTGGAGCACACAGGCTGGCTTGCCTCCCACTACCCTTTAGCCACTCTTATGGATGCAGTGCCAGTAGAAGGACAGTTCAATTTTTAAAAAGAAAGGAAAGAAAATGTTCATTGAATTGAAAGCAGGGACTCTGCTGGGACTGTGCAATTTTTCATCTTTACATTCCCAGTACTTTGCATGACATTTTATGCACAGTAGGCATTTAATAAACATGTATTAAATTAAACTGAATCAAATCAAACATCTGGAACTGGAACACACTCCCCTCCCTGTTTGTCACTTCCAAGCCAGTCTATCAACTAGTATTTGTTAAACAACTACTATGTACCAGGAGAATGACATGATTCCTTATGCCAGTTCTCTATATATTTGAAGACCATGATGATGCCGTTCCCTAGGTCTTCTCTTCTCCAGACTAAAAGTCCCCACTTCCTTCAACTATTTTTCAAATAGAATAGTTTCTACACCCTTAACTTTTCTGATTACCCTCCACTAGTCACTCCAGCTTGTCATATCTCTTGAAATGTGGCACCTGGTACTGACCACATTTACCCAGACTCAATCACCCCTCCATCCTATTGACTTTTGTTGGCTTTTCATGCCCAAGTTAAGGAGAGGAAATAATTGGTGCCTCCCACATCAAAATCTGGTAATTTCTGAATAGAAGTTGAATGACTGAGTAGACAAAATGTTAAGAAGTGTTAATAAAATTCTTGAAATTAGCCTGCAAGTAGAAAATGAGGCGAATATTTGTTCTATTGCCATAGTAGCAAATGGAATACAGCAGCTGTGACATGGTATGGGATAGGACTTAATGGGTCATTCTGAAATGCCTGGGAATGGTTAGCCTTGAGGCTGCTACATGCAGTTTTTAATTGATTGATTTGAGTTTGTGGTCAGAAAATGACTGTGGGCTACAGCTTATCTATAATTATCAGTAATCAGAACCAGACTTCTCTCCTCCTAATAGGCCAGGTTTTCTGTAGCATGGTCAACTCATGTGCTTTGGGGGATTTTTGCTGCCAGTACCTAATAGTGTCCAATGGAATAACATGACACCAAGTGACCATGAGAGAAACACAAGAAGAAATTAAAGTGAGGGTAGCTAGACTACTCAGACCTTTGTTCATTTATTACCTTAATTATTTGGCTATTTTGAGATCAAGATCATGCCAGACTAATGCTGAGCCTCTTGCTTTGTCCCCACTTGACTGGTTTATTGTAGATAAAGTCAAGTCAAAGGTTGAAACAAGTATGCATATAATTCAAACTGAAACTCCATTTATGCTTGAATTATTTGGGTAACTACAATAACTCAATTATAGCAAGAACCCTTTAACTGTCTGGTAAAACCTGTGGACCCCTTCTTAAAATTCTTTTTAAATAATTGAAAGAAATGCTAAAGTTGAGTTAGAAGTAAGCAAAAATAAAGATGAATTTTTTTCCTATCCAAGTTCCTGCACTCCTTGAAATCCAAAAGCCTAAGACTAAGAACTCCTTCAATATCACGTCTGCTATCATTTTAGTCAACAGCTAGAGACTAAGACAGATACTCTGCCATCACTAGTGAGTTGGTCAATAAGCATTTCTTGAACACTGTATGGTGAGATCAAAATTAGCAGGGAAATGTCAGGAAAGGGGCTTTAGTAGGTAAAGTGTGTTACTGGAACCCAATTATTTCCTGCCATTCAATTTAATTCACTTCTACAAATCATTTTATAGCATTTTCCCCCAATAACATGACAAGACAGTTTTTAGCATTCTTTTTTGAAAGTTTTTGAGTTCCAAATTTTTCTCCATCTCTCCCTTTCCTCCCCTCTTCCTAAAATGGTAGGCAATTTGACAAAGGTTATACATGTGCTATCATGTAAAAAATATTTCCAAATTAGTCATAGTTGTGAAAGGAGAAACAGATCAGAAGAGAAAAAACATTAAAAATAGAGTAAATGAAAAAGTATACTTCAATCTATATTCAAAATTTATCATTCTTCATCTGGATATGGATAGCATTTTCCTTCATGAGTCTTTTGTACTCTTCTTGGACCATTGTGTTGATGAGAAGAGGTGAGTCATTCAAAGCTGATCATCACACAAGTCATCAAAAGTGATTTAAAGTACTTCTTCATGTGCCTATAGATTTAGCCTATAGCTTTAATTTCTTCATTTGAAAACTGTTCATGTCCTTTGACCATGGGGCTATTATCAATTGGAATAGTGTATATTCTTATAAATTTGACTCAGTTCTCCATATATTTGTAAAATGAAGCCTTTATCTGAGTCACTTACTGTAAAGATTGTTTTCCAGCTTTCTACTTTCCTTCTAATATTGTTTACATTGACTTTGTTTGTGCAAAAGCTTTTTAATTCAACATAATCAAAATTATCTATTTTACATGTTATAATACTCTCTGTCTCTTGAATTCTTCCCTTCTCTATGGATCTGACAGGTAGAGAGACTATTCTTTATTCCTCTAATTTACTTATGGTGTCACCATTTATGTCTAAATCATGTACCCATTTCTGACCTTATCTTGGAATATGGTGTAAGATGCTGGTCTATAATTAGTTTGTGTCCTATTGTTTTCCAGTTTTCCCAGAAGTTTTGTCAAATAATAAGTTTTTATTCCAGAGGCTGGAGTTTTGGGGTTTATCAAGCACTAGGTTACTATAGTCATTTACTACTATGTCTTCTACACCTTATCTATTCCACTGATCCTCCATTCTATTTCTTAGGCAGTACCAGATAGTTCTGATGATTACTGCTTTATAATATAGTTTGAGATCTGATATTGATAAGCCAACTTCCTTTATATTTTTTTCATTAATTCCCTTTTGTTCTTCAGATATATTTTGTTGTTATTTTTTCTATCTCTATAAAATAATTTTTCATAGTTTGATTGGTGTGGCACTGAATTAGTAAATTAACAGGTAGAATTCTCATTTTTATTATATTGGCTTGCCCTACAAATGAACAATTGATTTTTTTTCTAATTGTTTAGATCTGACTTTATTTGTGTGAAAAACACTTTGTAATTATATTCATATAATTCCTGGGTTTGTCTTGGTAGAAAGACTTTCAAGTATTTTATATTGTTTAGAACTATTTTAAAAGGAGCTTCTCTTTCTATCTCTTGATGCTGGGTTTTATTGGTCATATAAATGGTTTATGTGGGTTTATCTTATATCATGTAATTTTGCCAAAACTTTTTATTATTTCAAGTAGTTTTTTTAGTTGATTCTCTAGGATTCTCTAAGTATACCATGATGTCATCTACAAAGAGTGATAGTTTTGTTTTGTCACTGCCTATTCTAATTCCTTTAATATCTTTTTCTTCTCTCATTGCTACAGATAACATTTCTAGTACTATATTGAATAATAGTGATGATAATGGGCATCCTTGCTTTACCCATGATCTTATTGGGAAGGCTTCTAGCTTATCCTCATTACAGTTAATGCTTGCTAATGATTCTAGAGAGATACTACATAAGCATAGTTGATACAGATAAGATACAAATAAGCATAGTTGTGGTGCTGTATACTGTCTGTCTGTTTTGATGTTGTTTTGCTAGATTCCTCTGCTGGTGAAGGACAGTGCTATTGTTGCAGAGGTTCTGGAACCTTGCTGTTGGCTCAGAAGCCCTAAAGAAGGATTTTCTTGTACATTTACAGAAATACTGGAGGAGAATCTTGCTGATGCTTTCAGGGGTCCTGAGCTGTTCTGCAGGCAGAACTGGCAATGAATATTGTGGCTTTGTTAAGCTTTGTCTCCCCAGGAACAGAGATTGCTGAGAACTTGCCTAGGGTCAAGATGAAAAGACCTTTCCTAGGGTATTGAATGCTGTGATAATAACATGGCTTACTAGTGACCTAGGAGTGGAGGGGTTGTGTATTTTCTAATGATTGTACTTAGTGGTTAATGATACTTAGTAAATGACTGCTGAATAAGTGCAGATTGAGTTAAATTAGTTGCCCCATGAGGGGAAGACTGGCTAGTTTACTCTGAGATGACTGAATGACTGCATAAGAAGGCAAACCTCCTTAAGGATACAAGGTGATTGCTCTTTTGTTCTTTGTTCTAAATACTGTGTCCACTTTTGTGTCCATTTTAATGTTAAGCTGTTGTGAATATTATATTGTGATTTTCTGTGATAAGTTGTAAGTGCTGCACCTTGATTTTCTGTGAATGTATTGCTTTGATTTGTTATGGAATAGAGTGTTCACTATACTGTGTAATCAGAACCTTAAAAGCTGTTTACAATAGCATTATTTTGGAAAGCTACTTGTGCATGGCATTACAATATGATAAATTATGCTGATAGTTTTCCAAATATTAAACCACTACTGCATTCCTGATGTAAATTCCACCTAGTCATAGTGGATAGTCTTTGTGATACATTGCTGTAATCGCCTCGCTAGTATTTTGTTCAAAATTTTTGCATCAATATTCACTAGGGAAATTGGCCTATAATATTCTTTCTCTGTTTTAGATCTCCCTGGTTTAGGTATCAGCACCATATTTGGATCATAAAAGGAGTTTTGTAGGATTCCTTCACCAATTTTTCCAAATAATTTATATAGTATTGGAATTCATTATTCTTTAAATGTTTGGTAGAATTCACCTGTGAATCCAGCTGGCCCTAGGGGCTTTGGGTTAGGGAGTTCATTAATTACTTGTTCAATTTCTTTTTCTAAGATGAAGTTATTTAGATACTCTATTTCCTGATCTGTTAATCTAGGTAATTTATATTCTCATGAATATTCATTGAATCCACTCAGATTGTCAAATTTAGTGGCACATAATTGGGCAAAATATTTCCTAATGATTGCTTTAATTTCTTTGTCATTAGTGGTAATTTCATCCTTTTCATTTTTTATACTAGACATTTAATTTTCTTTTTTCTTTTTTAAATAAATTAACCAATGATTTATCTCTTATTAGGCTTATTTTTCATAAAACCAGCTCCTAGTTTTACTTATTAGACTAATAGCTGTTCTACCTTAAATGTTATTAATCTCTTTGATTTTCAGGATTTACAATTTGGTGATGAATTTGGAATTTTTAATTTGTTTTTTTCTTAGTTGTGTGCCCAATTCATTGAGATGCTCATTATTTTGTTGATGTAAATATTTAGAGAAATAAACTTTCCCCTAAATACTGCTTTGGCCACATCCCAGAAATTTTGGGACGTTGTCTCATTGTTGTTATTCTCTCTAATGAAATTATTGATTGTATATATTATTTGTTCTTTGACCCACTTATTCTTTAGAATGAGATTATTTAGTTTCCAATTAATTTTGAATCTATCATTGCATTGCCCTTTGTTAAATTAATGTTTATTGCATTATGACCTTAAAAGAATATATTTAATATTTCTGCCTTTATCCATTTATTTGATTTTGAGAGTTTTGTTCATTAGTGCATGGTCACTTTTTGTGTAAGTACCATGTGCTCCTAAGAAAAAGGGATCTTTCTTTCTGTTCCTATTCAGTTTTCTCCAAAGGTCTGTCATATCTAACTTTTTTAATGTTTTAATCACTTTTTAGTTTCTTTCTTGTTTGGATTTTGTTGGATTTATCAAATTCTGAGAGGGGACAGTTGAAGTCCTCTACTACTATAGTTTTGTTGTCTATTTCTTCCTGTAACTCATTTAATTTCTCCTCTAAAAATATGAATGCTACACCACTTGATGCATATATATTTAGTACTGATATATTACTTCATATTCTATGGTACTTTTTAGCATGATGTTGTTTCCTTCCTCATCTCTTTTAATTAGGCCTTTTGCTTTTGCTTTGTCTGAGATCAAGACTGCTACCCCTGCTTTTTTTTCACTTCACCTGAAGCATAATAGATTCTGCTCCAGTCCTTTAAATTTACTCTATGTGTGTCTCTCTACTTCAAATATGTTTCTTGTAAACAATATATTGTAGGATTCTGGTTTTTGTTCCACTTTGCTATCTGTTTCTGATTTAAGAGAGAGTTCAACACATTCACATTCACAGTTATGATTAACTGTGTATTTCCCTCTATCCTTTTTTCCTCCTGTTTTTCCCCTTTCTCCTTTCACTCTTTCCCTCCTCAACAGTGTTTAGCTTCTGTCTACTATTTTCCCTGATTTCTCTTCTGCCAGTCACTCTCCCATTTATTTAATCTCTTCCCATCCTGCTTTCTAGTTATAATTTAAGTGGTACAATTTTTAAGAATTACAAGTTTCATCTTCCCAGGTAAGGATATAAACAGTATGGCTCCACTGGATTCTTTATGTTTTCTTTGCAATTTTTACCTTTCTAGGCTTCACTTAGGTCTTACTATTGGAAATCAATTTTTTTGTTCAATTCTGGTCTTGTCTTTCTGAATATTTGAAATATATCTCAGTGAATGAGCACTTTTTACCTTGAAGTACTATGTTTAATTTCACTGAGTAGGTGGTACTTGGATGTAATCCTAGCTTTTTTGTCTTCTGGAATATCATGTTCTAAGACCTCTAATCCTTTAATGTTACAGTGGCTGAGTCTTGGGTAATCTTGACTGTGACTCCTTGATATTTTAATTGTTTCTTTCTGGCCACTTGCAGTATTTTTTCCTTGTCCTAATAGTTCTAAAATTTGGTTATAATGTTCCTTGGAGTTTTTATTTGGGTATCTCTTTCCTCAAGTGTTAGATGGATTATTACAATGCCTGTTTTACTCTCTGGTTCCAGGATAATAGGGCAGTTTTCCTTGATAATTTCTTATAAAACACTGCCTAGGTCCTCCGTTTGATTATGGCTTTCAGGTAGTCCAATAATTCTGAGATTGTCTCTCCTGGATCTATTTTCCAGGTTACTTGTTTTTTCCCAGGAGGTAGCTTACATTTTATTCTACTTTGTTATTCTTTTGAATTATTTTTGATTGATTCTTGATGTCTCAGAGTCATTAGCTTCCACTCGCCCAATTCTAACTTTTAAGGAGTTATTTTCCTGTTTTTGTACTTCCTTTTCCATTTGGCCAATTGTACTTTCCAAGCAGTTTTTTTTCCAAGTTCTTGACTTTTTTTCATAGTTCTCTTACATCATTCACAATTCTTTGCTCAATTTTTCTACCACTTCTCTTATATGATTTTAAACTCCTTTTTATTCTCTTCCATGAGTTCTTTTTTGGGTTTGAGACCACTTCTCATTTTGTTTTGGGATTTGCTGATAGGTGTTTTGATGTGGTTGTCCTCTTCTGAGTTTGCATCTTGATCTTTCCTGTCACCACATAAATTTTCTTTTTTTTAATTTTAATTAATTTATTTATTTTTAGTTTTCAACATTCATTTCCACCAGATTTTGAGTTATGATTTTCCCCATTTGTCCCCTACCTCCCACCCCAAATAGCAAGCCTACTGAATATCCCTTCCCCCAGTCTTCTCTCTCTTATTGATATAATCCCCCATCACCCCCCCCCTAATTTTCTAGTAGGGCAAGATGGATTTCTATACCCAGTGCCTGTATATCTTATTACCCAGTTGCATGTAAAAAAACAATATTTTAAACACTTGTTTATAAAGCTTTGAGTACCAGATTTTTCCCCTTCCCTCCTCACCTGACCCTACTTGGAAGATAAACAATTCAATATAGGTTGTACACGTGCAGTTACATAAACAATTTCCATAGTTTTTATGTTGTCAAAGAGTAACTATATTTTCCTCCATCCTATCCTGCCCCTCACTTATTCTGTTTTCTCCTTTGATCCTATCCCTTTTTGTTACAGTTTTTGGGGGTCAGGCTGTATAGGTTTCACCTATACCCTTCCTCAACAGGCTTCGGGCGCCCCCAGCTCCCAGCTTCTGCTTTCTCAGGGAGAAACAGCTGCACAGAAAACTTAAGACACAGGGCTTGCTTCTTGCTACTTTCTCTTAGGCTTGGCATGGCTGGAACTCCCTCTCATTCTCTAAGCTTGGCGTGGGACTGGAACTCTTCTTCAGAACACAACACTTGCCTCTAGCTCTCTAAGCTTGGCGTGGCTGGACTTTCTTCTGCCTCTGGGTAGCCTGTATTTAAGTCCTTTCTCCAGGGCCCCTTAGGGCCCCTCCCCTGGCCTTGCCCTCGCCACAGCGAGTCAATCGAGTCAATCGTGCATCACCTGGAAAGCAGAGAGATAATCCTGCTTATAGCAAACGGGTGCAACCTTCACATTCTGCCCCGAGGTGATCACGGGCCTCCTGTTAGCTGAGGACCAATTCAACCCATTACCAACAAGAGCCCCAACACCTTTTCAAAAATGTTTGCTTCTAACTACCCTCTCCCCCAATCTGTCTTCCCTTCTGTCCTCCCCCCTCTTATCCCCTACCCTACTATTTTCCTGTAGTGTATAATACCCAATTGAGTGTGTATGTTATTCCCTCCTTCAGCCAAACTCAATAAGAATCAGGTTGTCCCATTCCCTTTTACCTTCCCCCTCTTCCTCTCCATTGTAACAGTTTTCTCTTGCTTCTATTATATGAGATAATTTACCTTAATCTATCTCTCCCTTTCTCTTTCTCCCAATAAATTCCTCTCTCACCTCTTAATTTTATTTTTTAGATATCATCCCTTCATATTCAACTTATCCAGTGTCCTCTGTCTATGTATATATGAACATACATATGCCCACACTCACATATATATTTATATACACATACATACCCCCATATATACATATCTATGCATGTATACATATACACATATATATATTCCCTTCAACTATCCTTACACTGAGAAAAGTCTTATGAATTACAATTATCATTTTTCCATGTAGGAATGTAAATAATTCAACTTTAAATAAGTTCCCTATGATTTCTTTTTCCTGTTTACTTTCTCATGCATGTCTTGCTTCTTGTATTTGAAAGTCAATTTTTCTGTTCAGCTCTGGTTTCTTCATCAAGAATGCTTGAAAATGCTCTATTTCATTGAGTGACCAAATTTTTCCCCTGAAGCATTATACTCAGTTTTGCTGTGTAGGTGATTCTTGGTTTTAGTCATAGTTCCTTTGACCTCCAGAATATCAAATTCTCAGCTCTTAGATCCTTTAATGTAAAAGCTGCTAGGTCTTGTGTTATCTTGATTGTGTTTCCACAATACTCAAATTATCTCTTCCATACTGCTTGCAGTATTTTCTCCTTGACTTGGGAACTCTGGAATTTGATTATAATATGCTTAGGAGTTTTCTTTTGGGGATCTTTTTCAAGAGGTGATCAGTTAATTCCTTCGATTTCTATTTTGCTCTCTGGTTCTAGAATATCAGGGCAATTTTGCTTGATAATTTCTTGAAAGACAGTGTCTAGGCTCTTATTTTGATCATGGCTTCCAGGTAGTCCAATAATTTTTAAATTATCTCTCCTGTATCTATTTTCCACATCAGTGGTTTTGTTCAATGAGGTATTTCACATTGCCTTCTATTTTTTCATTTGTTTAAATCTGTTTTATAGTATCTTGATTTCTCATAAAGTCATTAGCTTCCAATTGTTCTGATATAATTTTGGAGTTATTCTATTCAGTAAATTTTTTAAATTCCTTTTCCATTTGGCAAATTCAACTTTTTAAATCATTCTTCTCCTCATTGGCTTTTTGGGCCTCTTTTGCCATTTGAGTTAGTCTATTTTTAAGGTGTTCTTTTCTTCAGCGCATTTTTGGGTCTCCTTTATCAGGCTGTTGACTTGCTTTTCATGATTTTCCTGCAGCGTTCTCATTTCTCTTCCCAATTTTTCCTCCACTTCCCTTACTTGATTTTCAAAATCCTTCTTGAGCTCCTCCATGGCCTGTAACCACTTCATATTTTGATGCAGAAGTTCTGACTTCTCTGCCTTCCTCTCACTCCACTTTTTTGTCCCCAAAAAAGGATTATATGGTCTGTTTGTGCTTCTTGTGCTTGCCCATACTGCCAGCTAATTACTTGACTTTTGAGCTCTTTGCCGCAGTAGAACTCTACTTATAGAGTGGAAAGAGCTTTTTGTCCCAAATTGCTGGTGTTTTTGCAGCTTCCAGAAATATTAGGTGGGCACCATCTCTACAGCCCCCAGGGTGGCAGCAGCAGTGTGAACTCCTTTTCCTTTGAGCCAGCCAGAATCTCTGCTAAGGATTCTTGCTGAGGACTGCCAAGGACGAGAACTGTGGAGGGGCCAGAGCTGCTGGGAGCAAGCTGCCTGGATGCTGAGCAGTTGCTGTGAGTGAGGAGAGGAGGATCTTTGCCTGAGGTTGCCTGTCCTGTTTTGAAGGCTTGAGAATGTAGATATTTACTACTTTTACTACATGTGCCAACTTCGTAACTACTGTGTTGGCTTTGACTTTCTGGTTTTGGGACTCAGTCTTCTGGTATTTGAATAAATGCTCTGACTATACTTCTGATGTAGAGAGCCTGTTACATTTTGTGATTAATAACCATATCAGCATACTTATAGTTACTGTAGGCATTGTGAATGCTGTGTTGCTGATACATTATTATAGAGCGTTAAACAAGGCACTGAGATGGAGACAAAGGTTAAGATAATCCCTGCCTTCATGAAGTTTATATTCTAGTCCTTATTGAAAATGTTTCTAAGATGCTTAAACAAGCTCTTTCCCTTTCAAAATTTATTATTCCTTTTGTGACCTCTCACCCAAGTGCCTAGGGCCCTAAGAGGCTGCCAAAGACCTCCAGCTTGTACTCCAATTAGGAATGCTTTTTTTCAGATGTTAGCTCTAATTTTAACTCTGTTAATACACTTTTCTTTCTAAACAAAGCCTACCTGTTATATGCCCAATTGCCCCAACACCATGCTAAGTGAATGGCTAATCTAATTAACCATACTTGCATTAAAAGGTTTCACATTTCATTGGCAATGAAATTTATTAACGTGATCATCACCATTACTACTCCCACAACATCATGTAATACATATTTGCCTTCCAATAGAGGCCTTTTAGAAAGAATATCTTTACTCCAAAGCATGCATCTAGATAGAACTTGGAATTAAACATCATCAAAAGTTAGTGAGAAAGTGATTTAAGATCAAACATACTTAAGCACCCTTCAGATCATACATACTTTTCCTATATATTAGATCTGGTAATAGGTATTGTGATAAGATGTAAAAAACAGATGAGGTAAAAGTTGCTACTGTGACTGAGCAATGTAGAATTGAGCTAAAGTAGGAGATATCATTCCCAATTATTTTTGTTGCTTGTCCTTAATTCTCAAAGAAGACCAATCATAAGGGTGATGTCTTGACTTGCAAGTGAATTGCATTTAAGTGAGGCAAGGCTGTGCAAAGTCATCAGCTTCACTCTCTCCTCCAGAGTCCTCCAGTGGCAAGACATAGGTCAAGATAACTGGCAATGGCCCCCATCATTCTCAATAAGTTCATGAGTAGGGAAGAGTAGCTACATGGCACAGTAGATAGAGTAGCCAGGCCTGGAGTCAGGAAGACCTGAGCTTAAATCTAGCCTCAGACACTTCTACATGTGTGACCCTGAGCAAGTCACTTAACTCTGTTTGCCTCAGTTTCTTCAAATAAGCTGGAGAAGGAAATGGCAAAACATTCTACTATCTCTGCCAAGAAAACCTCAAATGGGGTCATGAAGAGTTGGACAAGACTGAAACCACTGAACAACAACAACAAGGAGGAAGAAAGTGAGGGCTGTTGAATACAGTCTCTATTTTAGGACCTATTTCTCCCTGCTGCAAAAACACAATGAAATGCCTTTGTCATGTGATAAAACCACATGCTATCCAAGTAACAACATCAGGCCTCAAGAAAGATTATGTGGTATAACACAAGACCCACAAAATTACTATTACATAACAAAAATTTAGAGAAGAAATGACCTCAGAGGTCATCTAGTTCACCCTACCTCCTCCCATCTTTTTTCCTTTTACAGAATAGGAAACTGAGTTCAAGAGAGGGGAAGTTATATATGCATGCTATAATAGACCAAGTGACTCACCAAATCAGGTTGTTACCCCAAATTCAAGATTAGAACTAAAGGCGACACTTACAATCATCTAACCATTAACAAAAAGAAGTTTACTTAGCCAGAATAAGAGAAAGAATATTCAACCCAGGATAAAATTCCTGGATGCCACTAGATTCATTGAGTACAGTTTTTGTGACAGTATTACCCACTACGGTTTCCTAATCAAGACCAAGTTCCCAGCTGGAGTTCCTCATTACTTTTATATTTAGGCAACCAAGAAGTGACATCAGTGACCTAAGCCTTAGTACTCTGAGCAAATGTAAGCCT
This sequence comes from Pseudocheirus occidentalis, assembly GCA_028646575.1. Classification (NCBI taxonomy): domain Eukaryota; kingdom Metazoa; phylum Chordata; class Mammalia; order Diprotodontia; family Pseudocheiridae; genus Pseudocheirus; species Pseudocheirus occidentalis. Next base: position 103,617,600 of record CM053593.1, read on the forward strand.
CAAGGTCAGTTTCAATACCTTTTAAGGAAAACAGCTCATCTATCTCAAAAGGCAGAGGATTTTGATAGATATCCTACTACCACACATGGTCACACAGCTAGAACTAGGCCTATAATTTAGATATCCCGTTCTATTCTCCTATACCAGGGGGCAAATAGATGGTGGAGTCCATAGTGTTCTAGCCCTGGAGTCAGGAAAACTCATCTTCATGAGTTCAAATCTGGTCTCAAACACTTACTAGCTGTGTGATGCTGAGCAAGTTTGTCTCAGTTTCCTCATCTGTACAATCAGTGGGAGAAGGAAATGACAAACCACTCCAGTGCCTTTGTTAAGGAACAAATGTGGTCCCAAAGTTGAATGCAATTGGAAACAAATAAACAACAAAAGTCCTATACTACTCCTTCTGCTATCCCACACTACCTCTTGATTTCTTACAAAATTTCACTATCTGACTAGAGGCAGCTAGGATAGAAGCCTGTATTTGAAGTCAGAAAGATCTGTGTTCAAATCTAGCCTCTGACAGTTATTAGCTGTGTTATGTAACCAGTTTGCCTCAGTTTCTTCATGTCTAAAAACAGGGAAAATAATCACACCTGTTTCCCAAGTTTATTAGGAGGGGAAAAAAATGAGATAGCATTTGTAACAGTGTTTTGTAAACCTCCAAGCATTATATAAATGCTATCTATTATCATCCATTAGAAGGCAGCTAGGCGGCTCAGTGAACAGAGCGCCAGACCTGAAGTAAGAAAGACTTGAGTACAAATTTGGTCTCACATACTCACTAGCTCTGCGACCCTGGGGCAAGTCACTTAACCCTGTTTGCCTTAATCCACTGGTGAATAAAATGGCAAATCACTCCAGTATCTTTTCCAAGGAAACCCCCTGAACAGTAAGATCATAATGAGTCAGACACAACTGAATGACTGAACAATACAATTCATGATCTCTATCTTGTTTGACAAAGTCATCAAATGTAGAAATGTCTTCTTCATAGCGACAGTTTGGTATTGAGATTATGTAGAAAACAATTAAAATACTTAAATGAAGTTGTGATATCAGAATTGTGAATGTTCCCCTCAGAGATGCAAAGATATCCATCCCTTCTCATCCTCTGAGACTCTTATCTCAATCTTCCTGCCATTTTCCTACAATGGCTCCACCCACATACTAGGGATCTTCTTTGTTTCTACTTTTGTAGTAGAATATATGAGCTATAGTCCACCATAGATTCCTTACTTTCAGCACCTATGTAAATTATCCTTATTTTTCTGATGATAATTTTTGAGGATACCCTTTATTCTGGGACTTCTTTGTAATTTCTTATTTGTTATGTCTTACAACCAGCTCACTCCCACCATGCATCTCTCCATTGCACACTAAGGCGTACTCAATTTTATTTCTTCAGAGACTATACTACTTTATGTCTCAGAACCATACAATAACACCGATGTAGTCAATATCCTTATTAAAAGATGTGTCTTGGTTTCAGGAAAAAGTTGGAGGCATTGAAGGAACCCTGCAATTTCCCACAGTCAAATTACTTTGCTATTATCCTGTTTAACTCTGGGCCCAACTTGTTATATATTATCAATAATTATCCAACATATACATATATATGCATCTATATATGTGTGTGTATATACATATGTTGATAGCTTCATAGGTTGCCCATCTAATTGCATGTAATAATCTGAATAACAAGCATTCTCCTTCCTCTTAGTTTTTCCTGTGTTAATGTTTAGGTCAAATTCTTTTGGTAGTTATGGACCTTGCCCAGGGGGTTCTATGAGGTTAAGGGGTTTGATGTCATCAGTACAATGGTATTTGCAAATAGGAACTTCCAGAAGACCAAACTCCAGATTTATAGGGAATTCTTTTAATCATGAACCAATCAGTGGTTCTCTTCCAAAACAGTGGTTATCACTTTTGTAAAGCAGAATATATATACACATACATACACACACATATATACATATATACACATATATGTATAAATATATATAAATGTATTAATAAATCTATGTAGATATATACATATTCATATACACATACATACATACATACATATACATTACAGTGAGGAATAGTAAGTTCTAAGGATGGACCCTAACCTATTGCTCAAAATTTTTGTTTAGATTCCTTGCTTTGTAATGTTTTAGATCATAGGTGCAATAAAGAACAATTAAATTTTCTATTGCTATCATTGTAATTTGGGGCAGGCTAAAAACCCTGAAATTTATGGGCCTCTGAGCCATAAGACTTATGAAACAAGTTATTTCCACTCTTGTCAATGTTTACTTCCTCTCTTCTGCCCAACACTCTTACTCTGTCATTTTCTGGAAAATTCCATATTCCATAATTATTTTCTGTATTTGATTCACCTGAACTTCCCACAATCAATAGTTAACTCTCTACGCATGTGGCCTGAAAGATGGAAAACAAATCAGATGTGCCTGAGTGGAAACCATGCCCCTCCCTGTTCAAACAATGACCTTAAGCTTGCCTGATGTACAAATGGTTGCAATATAGTCATCCTTGCACCAGTTAGGAAGAGTGACAGAACATTTCATGCAACCCAGGTGTGCTCATACTTGGGAAATCTTTTCAAACCACAATTACAGATACCTCTTGCCTTCCTGGACTAACGATCATGGTACATCAAATTCTCATCATTGAACCCCTTACTCAAAGCCCTCAGGCACTTGCTCGCTGTATGACCTCAGCAAGTCATTTAACTTCTGTTTTCCTCAGTTTTTTGGACTGTAAAATGGGAATAATGATAACATCTACCTCTCAGAGTTGATGTAACAAGAAGCTAATATTTATAAAATGCTTTAGCACACTGCCTATAAGATAATAAGGTGCTAACTTGTTTCCTTCCTTCCTTGCTTCCTTTCTTTCTCCTTCTTTCTTTCTTCCCTCATTGTTCTAGTTTTCCCATGCCCCTACCCTAAGTATTTTATTTTAGACTTTAAGCTTCTCTTAATGTGAATATGGTATGCCTTAGTTAAGACCTATTACTGTATGTACTATCAATTTGTCTGATTCTTTCGTGAAACCATCTATTGCTAAGTGACCTAACTGCTGATATGGGATGGGCTGTTACTTTTTTTTAATGTTGTGCCTTCATCTGGCTGTCTCTATTGTGTCCGTAGTGGAAATAGAACTAATAGAATTACAAAGAAAAACAAGAACACTGGGGTGAGAATACTCGTGATTCTAAAAAGATTATATTTCAAGATGGAGACCATGAACTGTAGTGGATGCAGTGTTGGACTTGGAATCAAGGAGATCTGGGATGTGGGGCAACTAGGTGGCACAGTGAATAGAGCACTGGCCCTGGAGTCAGAAGGACCTGAGTTCAAATGCGGATTCAGACACTTAATGCAAAAAACCTAGCCGTATGACATTGGGAGAGTCACTTAACCCCAATTGCTCTCTAAAAAACAAACAAAGAAAAAAGATCTGGGCTCTGATCCAACCTTTCACATCTACTAGTTGTTTGACCCTAGGCAAGTTATTATGTAGCCCACTGAGTACAAGTGGGCTGGTAAGATAGTAACTGATAAAGACTATAAGAGTTCTCATCAGTCTTTGAAAAATAAGCCAAATATATCTCACAAGTTAGAAATCTCCATCCATAAGCCACAAGCCTACTTTTTAGACTTTAAAAATATTTATAATTACTGCATCTCACAGGCAAGTAAATATAGACAGAAAAAGATGGAAAGCAAATCCAAATTTATACATAAAAACCTCTACTTTAGTGGAAGTAGAGATTCTGACTGTACTTTATGACTATTATGGGTCAAAAAAATAGTCTTTTAATATTATGATGATTTACTGCACATACTATACATGGAAAGTTTGGAAGCTGCTTAAGTCATTATGTCAAACATGAAGGCTTATAATGAATGATTGATTTAAAACCACATCTCAAAATAGTCCCTATTCAACCCACTTTTCCATGTACAAAAGCATTAGGAACTTTCTTACAGAAAAGTCTCAGCAGTAAAATGCAGGAATTGGGCAGAGAGAGAGCATTTTCCCTTCTCTACCCAAAAGGCCACAAGAGCAGGAGCCTCTCCAGCAAGAAGCAGAAAATTGAACCTATAATTTACTTCTGAGGCTCATACAACAAAATAATTAATTTCCAGTAGCTATCCAAGATCTTCCTCAACTTGTCCATGCCTCTATACTGTGCTTCTACCTCCCACCAGATCCATCCACACCAACAGCTCCTCTATCGAATCTCTATCCAACTTCAATTGGGCTGGTTACTTATGGATAGCTGGATGTTAGTTAGTGATAATGAAGTCCACAGGAAGCCCCAATTTAGCTATTCTGCCAACATGAAAAACAACACATTGGGAGCCAGGATGGTGGAGAGAAACCAAGCAGTTGCCCGAGTTCTCCCCAGTTTCTCTCAGAAACAAACCTCTAAAAAGGTTTTGCTTTAACCTCTAGATGAAATCAAGCCTCTAAAAAGATTCTGGAGTGATAGAACCTACAAAAAGACAGAATGAAACAATTTTCTAGTTTCCGATAACTTAGAAAGACTTTGGGAAAGAGCTATCTCATTTGGATAAAAGAGGAGCACAGTCCACCACAGACAGCATCTGGGCAAGCCAGTGGGAGGCTCTTAGTCATAGCACATATCAGCAACCAAGGCCCCTTGGTCTTAGCTCAGCAGGCCAGCTAAGAGCCCTCCAGCAACAGCAGGCATGACTAGGCTACACCACCCCATGCCACCAGTACCTGAGGCCCCAGCACAAAAAACCAGTCAGCAGGCCCCCTGGTCCCCAGCGCAAAATGCTTTGGACAGTGTCGCCTCTGCCCTAGGAAAAGAGCTCAACTTGAAAAGCCAAAAAAATAGACCCAAAAATGAGCAAGAAGCAAAAAAGAACCTTGACAATAGAAAATTACTATGGTGACAGGGAAGATCAAAACACAAACTCAGAAAAGGACAACATTGAAACTTAAAGGGGAATATAAATTGGTCTCAAGTACAAAAAGTCTTCTTGTAAGAGTTCAAGAAGGATTTTAAAAGTCAAATGAGAGAAATTGGGAAAAGAAGTGAGAAGTATGCAAGAGAGTGAACAGCTTGGAAAAAGGAGGACAAAAATTTACTCAAGAAAACAACTCTTCAAAAAGGTAGAAGTGGTCAAATGGAAAAATAGGTTCAAAAGCTTACTGAAGAAAATAATTCCTTAAAAATTAAAACTGGGTAAGTGGAAGCTAATGACATTATGGGACATCAAGAATCAGTCAAAGTCAAAAGAATGAAAAAAATAAAAGAAAATATAAAATAACTCACTGGAAAACCAACACATTATAATCTGACCATGTCTTCTTTACTAAACCCTTCCCCAACTCAACTGAATGAAGAAAACATTTATTGGGTGTATATAATAAAGGAACAAAGCACACTAATAGTTGCTGAGGAAGATGCAAAAAATGAATAAGATATGGTCGTTGCCCTCAAATTAATATAACCCTTCTCCCAATCACCCCAACTCTCAAACTTAAAGCAACCTTTGATTCCTCTTAGCTTTCCTTCATCCCCTACATCTAGACCTAAGCCAAATTGTACCCATTCTTCCTTCATAACATTTTGTTCTTCTCTTTCCTTTTCAACAGCCAAAACCCCACCAGAGATGGTGAACCACATCATTAATAGACTATTGAGAGAGATTTCCTGACACCCTATTTCAAGCTTCTTTCAGTACATGGTAACAAGAATCTTCTTTAGTCATGACTTTGATCTTATCAGTCTGTTCTTAGAAGCCTGTTACTCACTGAACCAAAACAAAATTTCTAATTCTAAAATTGATGCCTTCCTTCTAGTTTCTTAAACATTATGCTATACTTTCCATTCCAGCAGTTGTTTCAAACTCATAGATTTGGGGCCACTAAGCCATACAAAAGGATAACATGTTGACTTAGAAAACTACATATTAACATTATCCATGTTTTACTGTGCTTTTATTTATCTTACTAAATATTTGCCAAATACATTTTAATCTGGTTGGGGCTGTACTTGGGAATATTGTGGGCTACATGCAGTATATTTGACACCTCTCCAGTAGAGTCAGACAAATTTTTTTATTGTTCTCTGTACTTAACTTTAAGTCCATTTCTCTCATTTTGGCAAAGTCAATGTTGGTGTCCTCTTTGTTTTCCCCTTCTCTTCATTCTTCTTCATTTCTTATGTATTGTCAGTAGTCAATTAATGTTAATTCTACCTGACCAACACATCTCATATATCTATCCCCATTTCCCTGTTCACACAACCACCACCCTAGTTGAGGCCCTCCAGAATATTTTAATATTGTTATCCAGAATATTACTAATAGTCTCCTAATTTAGTCTTCCTGTTTCCAGTTTCTGTCCTTTCCAGTCTCCTCCCAGAGTTTCTAAATCAATAGCCTAAAGCATTGAGTTAGGCTTATGAGTTTTCAGTGTTACCTTATTCTCTCTCTAAAATAAATTTAAAGCTGTTAACATTTTGATTCCAATCTAACTTTCCAGTTTTATTTCCCATTAGCCCCGCTCAAGTGATCTAAGAGATTGGATTAATTCCAGGTAAAATGTCCAACTTCTTGCTCCTCAAATTTGGCACACCATCACTGTATCAGCAAGCACCCTAGAATACCTAGAGCAACTGCTAGTACAGGTTCTTAGATCTGCTTTTCTAAAGGAAAGCAACTCAAAATGGGTTAACAATCTTTCTTTAATCAAACAAACATATCATTTACCTAGTTCAAGGGAAAAAGTCAGCACCCTGAACTCCAGATAATGCAAACACAAGTTACAAACACAAGTTACAAGCAGACCAAGAAACAGATCAGCAGAT
>CM053593.1:103624555-103638508 GCA_028646575.1 Pseudocheirus occidentalis
CATCTGGCCAAATCACACAATTCTTCTCAAAGTGAGCCCCAAAGGAAACCTCACAGCAGGGTGTATATATAGGCTTCTCCTGGGTCAGAGAATGTCACAGCCCTCTTGACCCACTGTCCAATTACAAAGTAACAAGGTGTGGCCATTCCCAAAAAACAAGCCCCGTGCTGCAGGCTCCATGTAACCACATTCAGCCTATTAGGGGGCAGAGTATATTTTTAAATCACAGAACATTCTCAGAGCCATTAAGCCTATCAAAGGGTCTAGGGGCAGGAAAGATCTTCAGATTCTCATTACAATCACCCACCTCCATACCAAGAGGTGGTATCCCATGCCTTAAAAGCACTCCCTCTTCATGACCACCTCTTAGATTCCCTAACTTCCTTTAAAACTCAACTTTAATGCAATCTCCTTCAAGAAGTTTTTCCTAATCCTGAAATTAGTTTGTGATCACTTATCTGTGTACATGCAATTCCTCAAGGGAATAAGCTCCATGATGGCAAGGACTATATCGCAATTGATATTATATTCCCAAAACCTAACACAACGCCTTGTACTCAATATGTTTGTTTAGTTACATTTAAGTAAGACTTTGTTTATGATACTAGAACTTAGAATAATGTTCAACAACTTCTCCATCATTTAATTTCCTTTCCTTACAAAACATTCTCCAGAATTTAGAAAGCTTTGGATACTTCACTGAGGTCTATCTGCATCATAATGCAGAGATTCTTAACCTAGGATCCATGAATTTTTTAAAATTTTGATAACCGTGTTTGAATATATTTGCTTTGTAATTCTTTTTCACCCTATGCATTTAAAACATTATTTTGAAAAGGAGATCTATTGGCTTCATCAGGCAATATTTAACACTTTTCACGAAGAGTACAATGGATAGGACAAGCTAAGTATTTTCAGTAAATCTCAACATCTCAAAACAAGGACCATTTCTCAAAGCTTAAAGGCATTCATTTTATCCAAAAAAACGATGTCCCATTTTGCATATTGTATAGTATACATATAGGACTCAGTTACAATATAACAGATATAGAGACAGAATGATCTTTAAATAAATCTAGTTTATTGCTAGACACAAAGAAACTGAGGCACAGAAAAATTAAGTGACTAGCCCAGAATTACACAAGCAGATAAGCTTCAAAGTTGGAGTTTGAATTCTGGTCCTTTGACTCCAAATACAGTACACTACACTCCTTATACCACTTTGCCTATCCCCCTGGGTGTTGCAGGCTGGAAAAAAAAATCCTCCTTATACCTATTTAGAAAAAATTTAGAAAACAGCCTTCTATAATGATTCAATGGTGTACAAAAAGCATAATGAGGTAGTACATTGAAGTGATACTCTGGAGCTTTTTGAGATCAACATCATAATGCCACCAAAACTCCATCCCTCCCCCCTAGGAAAAAAATCCCTTTGTATAGCTTCATATGACTGTAAGAATCAGCACACTGGGTAAAATAAACCATTTGACTTCTGACAGAACACTTCTGTCCTTGTGTCCTTGTTACTGATTTAAAACTAGAAGGACATTAGAGGGCATTTTGTCTAAATCCCTCATTTTACAGTTGAGAATACAGGTACAGAGAAGTTAGCTTGCCCCAGATCACACAGAGGACAGGACTGAAATTCAGGTCTTCTGACATGAATTCATGGAATTCTTTTCACTGTAAATTACCTTAATTAGATTGATATTTCCTAGCTCCAGTCACTCTATTTCTGCTCCCTCTAACATTTACAATATTTAAAGATGTGATTAGATGTGGGCCTGCTTTTATGTTCATAGTGTGTGTACTTTTTTTATTTTTCTATTAGATTGTATACTCTTTAAGGATAGCGTCTATACCAATTACTTCATTGGATGTACCCCCACAATACCAACAATACATGTACTCAAAATATTTTTAGGGGCTAAACTACAAGTAAGAGGAAACAGTAATTTCATTAGCACTTGTTCTTCTTCCCCCTTCAAATGGTTAATTTCCCCAGATGATGTCTTGTGGAAGCTACTGGTTCTCCCTGGCTTGTTGGCTTCTGTCTGTGCTGTGGAGCACCCATCTCACCTCTGTAGCCTACCAACCTTCTCCTCAGCAAGTTAATGGGTACAATTGCTAACATATGGTTGTAAAGATGGAACACATGCAAATAATTGTTCTTCAGGCAGAGTTGTCTTGGTGTGATCAAACACAGCCTTTATTTACTTGAGAAAAATCAAACAGAAGAATATCTCATCCGCTATCTCGTGATTTTTCTGTACTTGATTATGAGCTTGAATGGCTCCAAACTCAAATTTAGCAATTTGTAAACAAGAAAATACAGGTTCCAGTGGAAAAGGATTTCATAAGCCAACTTTGCATGATTTTGCACTTTTTGAAACCCGTTCTGCAATTCAATTGAATCAACATTTATTAAAACTCTGTTATATATCAGGCACTACTCTAAGCTCGGGGCATATAAAGCTAAAACCAAGAAACAATCTCTAACCTGAAGAAGGTTACATTTTATGGGGGGAATACAACATTAAATCACATAAATACAAGAGAATTAGAGGAGGATCAACATACTAGGGGTTGGAGATAATGAATATGAAAGTGCTTTGGAAAGCATAAAGTCCTATTTAAATATGGTATAATAATAATAATAACTATTGTCATTATTTAATTTTGATATTGTTATAACTTAAGTTGTGGTCTAGGGGCCCAGCTCAAGTTTTACATGAACTGGATTTCTTCTTTGGAATATGCCACAAACCACTTCCTTTTCCTCAAGCCCTCACCTAGTGTTTCTCCTGGAAACATAAGAATAATCCTTGTGTCTGGATCTAATACCCACATAAGGGCAAGATCTAGGTTTAGTCCTCATAGCTCTATCAGTTTCTGCTCCTTGGGTCCAAGCCCCAGCCTTGAGCCAAGTGCTTGGTGTATTGCAGACACTTAATAAATGTTGGTGCAGAAACTCAATGCCGTCCACTCAGTTGTGAACATTTTTTTCAAACAGCTCCCATCTCAGACCAAGAGGTTCATGCCCAGGGCAATGCCATGACCCAGATGAGTAGACCCCTTTTCTCACAAGGGATCCAAGTCTTCTTTCTTTGTTCTCTTTTCTGTGTCTCTTTCTCTAATCTGGTCTCTTCCATGTATTGGGAAAGGCATCTATTGGGAGTATGCTTTCAACTTAACATACTTGACATAGGATTTTTAATGACCTATATTTCATTATTCAATAAGCTTTAGAATCACAGATCTTCATCAACATCTTCCTTGGAAAGTCAGAAGATATTTTATCTTGACACTTCATAGAGCTCCCTTACTCTATGTGAAACATCAAGACTTGAGGCCCCTGCAAAGTCATCTTGAACTGATTTTCCAAATGAATCATTAAGCTCCAATTTACTCCTTCAATCACAAAATCTCACTTAAAATTTATCATTCTGTCCCTTCCACTTTTGCTAAGCACCCTTCAGAGAAAATCAAAGAAGTAGGGACAGAATAAGCTATCATGTTCCCATTGGCATACCCTGTTGGAATGTCTGAATTATGTCTGGGGTATCCACTTCAAACTGAGGAATTTGGCATTCTTAGATGAAGTGGGGGAGGGGAGAAAAACTATCTTAGCTGGTTAATGAAAGCAGAGATCACTAGGGCTCCCAATACTGATCAAGCTAAGAGATCTTGGCCCCTATGCCTCTTTAATAGCTGTCAAAGCCTTATAGTACAGGTTTGTGGATTTTAATATTAAACACCAACATATATATATACCCACAAAAATAAATACTAATGGTACATTTGGAACCAAAGCAGCAATTTGACTTATTAAGTAAGAGGTATGGATTAAAAACCTCTTTGTATTCCAAAATTTCTTAGAGGACTTCTATGTAATTGGATGAAGTTTATAAAATTGCCAATAACTAATGAGAATAATTTTTCTGGCTGTGTTAAAAAAAAGGAGATACAGTGTTTTTATGTAATTAGTAGAAAATCAAAGAAAGAAATAGTAAAAAGTAATGGTTATGGAACCACAGAGCTTGTGTTCTAATCTCACCCTTGACTTTTACTTATTTGTGTGACTTGGGCAAATTATTTCACTTCCTTGGGTCTTAGTTTCATCTGCAAAGTGAGGGGACTAGACTAGATGGGCTATGAAATCCATTTCTGCTCTAAATCTATGGCGTAGTGTTATTACATCCCAAATGATCTAATGTTATCACTTACCAAATCTGAATATCCTGAGCAAAATATAACCTCATTTTTTGTTGGTCTTTTCTGGGGGGGAAGCAGAATATCTTTTTTGTGTGTCTTATTATATGGCTCAGGCTGCTTTGTGAAAATGATATCTCTTATTTAAAGAGTATTCCAAACTGATTTATGTGCAAATGATTTGAAAACATATGGATCCAATTTCCCAGAAGTTGCTAAGAGCCTCTAAAATGAAGGGGAAAGGACCTAGTCACTTGCATCAGGTTTTTATTGAAAACAAACATTTGAAAAAGTGTCCAAACATACAACAGAAATACATTTTGAACACCACATTCTCATCAAGAGGCAAAATGTTACTGGAACATTTGCACATCAAAGTCACTGATCATGTATACAAGTACATACATTTTAAAATAGAATTAAAGAAGTCCCACTGCATCATTTCATGTGGGTCTACATGAAGCTACTACACCAAATACCTTGTCTAAAATCATGTTTGGTGTTCATCTAATGACTGGGAGAAAAACTTTCACCAAAACATCTGTAGAGGCAAAAGCATACTTTCTAACAACTTATGGATTGCTGTTACTCAAGGTCATTGATTTCCTGCACATCCTGGTCTTTTCTATTAATATACAAAACGTGAGGTCATATACCACAACCTATTTTATGCCTTGTCAGTGTCTGTTTTCCAGTACACACATATCCAGTGCTCCAATGCACCCTCCTACACAATGCAAGCCACAGGCCACAGACCACAACCACCTAGGAAAGGACAAAGAAACCTTCCTGGGGTTCATTGTGTCCACCTGGAAAATAAGTCACTCCTACTTCATCCTTGGCTATTTCAGTAGTTGATATATTCAGGATTTTGGTGGCAAAGGTATTTTTACTCAAAAGAAAAGGTTGAATGACCTAAAGATACCAGGAAAAAAATTTTCTCCACCGAGAGTTCATTTCCTAAGTTGATGGCAATGTCAAGTGGAAAAAAACTATGGAAATAATCATTTATAACTCAACTTCTATTTGTAATTTATTGGAAAAAGCATCTACAGAATATGGTTTTAACTATTTTATGCCTCTGCTATTAGTAATTTTATGGAGGGTAATGGCTTTGAGGAAGAAAGGAACAAATGAACAAAGGGAGGGAAGGAGGAAAGAGGAAGAAGAGAAGATGGAAGGATGGAGAACGGAACAAAGGAGGGAAGGAAGGTGTCCCTTATCCAAACAATAATAATAAATGCTTCCTGAGTCTTACTATCTCTACCAATTACCATCCTTTTTTTTTCCTTCTCCCTTTCACAACTAGACTTCTAGAAAAACAAATTGCCACTCAATGCCTTTACTTGCTTACTACATACATCAATCCTTTAATCTAAGTTTAATAATAAGAACGTAGTTTTAATATTGGAATGGATTTTAGAGTTCATCATATCCAATTTTTTTAATAAGTCTCTCATTTTACAAATAAGTCAAAGTTAAGAAAGGCCAAATGGCCTATCTTGGATCACATAGCTAGTAAGAGCTAGAGGCAAGATTTGAACCTCATTTTTCCTAACTCCAAGTTACTGCCTCTTAGCCCTCATTACTCTGCTGAAATTCATCTCTCAAAGACTGTCAGTGACCTACACATTTTAAAACCTAATGGTGTTGTTTTAATCAATCTTTATTCTCCTTGAACTCTCGCATTTTAGACTTTCAGCTAGTCTCTTCCTTATTGATACCCTCTTTTCTTTTTTCCAGGATACCTCACTCTCAAAAGTAACCTTCTTTTTCTCTGACCACTCTTTCTCCTACCACCCCTTAAATGTCAGTGTTCCCTAAAGGACTGTAGTTTAACTGTCTTATCTTCATTTTCTCCTTTTGCAATCTCATCCACACTCATGTATTCAGATGATTGCTAAATCTAAATCTCCAATTCTAATGAGGAGCTTATAATGCCAATGTGATATTCACAGTGCCCACTGTGGCTATGAATATGCTGGTGTGGTTCTGAATCACAAAATATAACAGACTCTTAACATGGAAGGCAGTATCAAAACATTGCTTCAAACACCAGAAAGCCAAATCCCAACACCAGAAAGCCAAATCCATCATAGTAACCAAGAAGTTGGTACACATAACCAATGCAATGAGCATGGAGCACCAACATCCCCAACCCTTTCTTCTGTCAGTCCTTCAAAACAAAGCAGGCTCCCTTAAGCAAAAATGCCCTCTCACTCACACTACTTGCTATGCTTCCTTGCTGCTTGCTCCCAACTCTGCTTGTACTCTCTCTTGCTCTTTCCTGCTCCACCCTTCCTGTGGGCTCCATGTGATTATATTTGGCCTATTAAGGGCAAGGAAGGTCTTCAAATTCTCTTAGGCCTATTAAGGGGCAGTAAAGATCTTCAAATTACCATTACAGAGCTCTAGTCAGAGATCCAAGTCCTCATTTCAACTCCCTACTGGACACTCATACCTGAAATCCCAATTCAAATGAGACATGTCCCAAACTATGTACCTCTACCTCCCATAAACCTGTCCTTGACAATTCTGCTCCCTGTTAATGGCACCAGCATCCTATCATTCGTCTTACTTAGAACCCTGAAATTATGTTAGACTTCTCTCTTTCTGTTACTCCTATATGTGATTGCCAAGCCATATCAATTCTACTTTAGAAGTATGACTCTTCCATGTCATCTTCTTTCAAATCCCCCTGCAATTACTCTAATTTAGACTTTCATCAGCTCTTGTCTACACTATTGTAACAGTCTCTTAATGGTTGCTCTGCATCCAGTTTATCTGCTTGCTAATTCAAACAACACAATACCACTACATATTTGTCTTAATGTACCACTTTGGGCACATCACATGATCCTCCATTGCCTAATAGATAAAGTATAAACCCACAATTTAAGATTAAAAATCCTCCCCCATCTGTCTTCAGGTTGTATTTCCAGGCTTATTTCAAATTGCTTCCTTCCATGTACATGACAGAAACCAGAGAATGTTAAACTTGGAGTCAGGGATATCCAGGTTCAAATTCTGTCTCTGATACTTACTAGTTATGTCAATATAATCAAGTCACTTAGTTTTAATTTCCTTATCTGTAAAGTGGGAATAATAATGTGTGTTCTGCCTACCTCACAGAGTCATTATAATTCAAATGAGATGATATATGAAAAATGCTTTGAAAATCTTAAAAATGCCAATTGTATTGGTTGCTATAATTATCAATTGCCAAACAAGCATTTATTTATTGTATGTTCCAGGGACTGTACTAAGCACTGAGGATTCAAAGAATATCAAAAACACAAAAATAGTTTCAGTCTTCAAAAAGCTTACACAGCAATGCAGGAGACAACATGAAGATAGGTACAGAAACACAGGAGAGGGAGGGAGGAAGAGAGGAAAGAAGGATGAGAGGGATGGAAGAAGGAAGGAAGGAAGGAAGGAAGGAAGGAACGAAGGAACGAAGGAAGGAACGAAGGAAGGAAGGAAGGAAGGAAGGAAGGAACGAAGGAAGGAAGGAAGGAAGGAAGGAAAGAAAGAAGGAAGGAAGGAAGGAAGGAAGGAAGGAAGAAAGGAAGGAAGGAAGGAAAGGAGGAAGGGAGGAAGGGAGGGAAGAAGGAAGGAGGGAAGGAGGGAAGGAGGGAAGAAAGGAAGAAGGGAAGGAAAGATGGGAGGGAGAGAGGTTATTTTAGGAAGCAAGGCTCAATCAATGGGCTAAGTAGAATAGGACAGACTTCCTGTAAAAGGTAGAATTTGAGCTGAGTCTTCCAAGAAGTCACACATGTAAACAGATGGAGATGAGGAGGGAGAGCATTCTAGGAATGGTGGAGCCAGTGACAGTCAAGGTGATAGAAGATGGAGTCATGAGCAAAGAACACCAAGCAGGCCAGTATCGTGACCATGGTTGAGGGGGGTAAAGTTTTAAAAAGTCTAGAAAGATGAGAAGGAACTGGATTGTCAAGAAATTTAAATTCAAAACAGAAGGTATTCTATTTGACCCTGGAGGTAATAGTGATCCACAGGAGTTTACTGAGAATGGGGACAGGGGAGGAGGAGGGTGTAACATGATTTATTAGCTTTATGCTTTAGGAAAATCATTTTGGCAGCTGTGTGGAAGGTGGATTATTAGACAAGCTGGACACTGCCACCACCCCCCTCAAACTGTCTCCTCCCATCTATGTGAATTTGCTTACATCAACCCCCATGCTTGAAATGAACTCCCCCTGTTCCTCCATTCCTCACCTGTTAAAAACACTCCTTTCCTTCAAGCCCCAGCTTAATCACCACCTCCTCTGTGATGTCTCCTGTTTCTTCCAGCTGAAAGTGATCACTCCCTACTCAAGTTTCTTACAGCACATCATCTGGACATCTCCTTTGAATTCGCCACATTCTGTCACGTGATGTGGTTGTTTGTATATCTGCCTCCATTCACACACACACACACTCACACACTTATTTGATTGTGAGCATCCCTGAGCACAAGATCTGTGTCTCATTTTATTTTTACATCCCTAGCACCTAGCATGGTGTCCTGTGAACCTAACAAATGGTTTTGGAATTAAACAATTAAAATAGTTAGAGGCCAACAGTGTTGCCACAATTCAGATAGGTGAGCCTTTGGTGTGGCAGTTCAGTCTTGATTTTTTTAGAAGCTGTTTTTGTCATTCCCCTTTTATGATGGAAAATTCCATATTTCAAACATAGCAGCTATTAGAAAAGAGTCTATAGTCAATACTATGAGACAGGCACTGTGCAGGGATACAAAGAAACACAAAAGACAATCCCTATCATCAAGGAGCTCACGATCTAAAAGCAGAAGACTAGGTATAAAAAGAATTTGAAAAGACGGAGGTAGGCTAGGAAAAGAGAGTAGCCTGTGCTTGGAGCTTGGTAAAGTCCTGCAGCCAAGTAGGAAATGAGAGATCCACCCTGTGCCTCCTCCTTAAAAAAGAGTCTGGAAGAAGTTCTCTGATATCCACCCTCCACCCTGTCTAATCAGAGAGAGAAAGAGACCCAAAGAGCAGGGGTACTGAGGACATGTGAGTTTCAGAGTTGAATTGATCTTGAAGGAAGATGAGTTTCTGGAGACAATGGTGAAGTCTATGTGAATGGTTAAATGGGAAGTGTTGAGGTAAACTGAGTTTTCTCCCCTACATTAATGAATGAATGTTCAGTGTCACTAATGTGGGTACCTAATATACCTTGATGTGAGGTAGGAAGGTAATTTTCCCCATGTCTAAGTATACTTTGTATGATATCATTGCATCTGTTCCTACCTTAGTCATACATATCCCAATACACAGTGTGTCCCTGCCTGAACCTAATAGTTTCCTATGACTTCTAGTCATGTAGTAATAGACTATGATTTCCACTAAGTGAATCTTACAGTAGTCTCTTGGAAACTTCTTAGAAATGATCGATTTGAAGTTAGAAACTATTCTCCCCTACAGTTATCTATAAGACTAGCTCAAGGAAAGGTTAAAGGGAAATAAACAAAGGCTTCTTCTCTTTCTGTGTCATAATAACAAGTTGGGCCAGACCACACAACCAATCAGTCAACAGACATTTTTATAGTATATTATTTTCCCCCAGCTATGTGTCAAGAAAAATTTTGGCATTCATTTTTACAAAATTTTGAAATCCAAATTTTTCTCCTTTCTTCCCTCCTCTCCCCTATTCTGAAAATGATAGGTAGTTGGATATAGTACATTTTATATGTGTGTGGTATCACGCAAAAATATTTCCATATTAGTAACAGTTTTGAAAGAAGCAGATCCAAAAAAAAAGAAAGAATAAAGTGAAAAAATATGCTTCAATCTGTATTGAGTTCATCAGTTCTTTATCTAGATATGAATAGCATTTTCCTTCCTAAGTCCTTTGTATTTGTCTTTAATGATTGTGCTCCTAAGAAGAGTTGAGTCATGCATAGCTGATCATCACATAGTGTTGCTTACATTGTGTACAATGTGTTCTTGGTTCTGCTCATTTTACTTTGTATCAAGTCTTTCCAGGATTTTCTGAAATCTGCCTACTCATCATTTCTTAAAGCACAATAGTATTCCATTATATTCATATACCACAGTTTGTTCTGTCATTCTCCAATTGATGTTTTTAATCTCAGGTTTTAAATATTTTGCACTATGTAAAGGGTTGTTATCAATATTTTTGTACATGTAGGTCCTTTTCCCTTTTTAATGATCTCTTTGTAATACAGATCTAGTAGTGGTATTATTGAATCAAAGGGTATGTATACACAGTTTGGTTGCCTTTTGAGCATAGTTCTAAATTGCTCTCCATAAGGGGTGGATCAGTTTACAACTCTATCAACAGTGCATCAATGTCCCAATTTTCCCAATCCTCTCCAACATTTATCATTTTTCTTTTTTTGTCATATTACTTAATCTGATAAGTGTGAGGTAATATCTCAGAGTTGTTTTATTTGCATTTCTCTAATCAAAAGTGATTTAGGGGCGGCTAGGTGGCGCAGTGAATAGAGCACCGGCCCTGGAGTCAGGAGTACCTGAGTTCAAATCCAGCCTCAGACACTTAACACAAAAACTAGCCGTGTGACCTTGGGCAAGTCACTTAACCCCAACTGCCCTCTAAAAAGCAAAAAAAAAAGTGATTTAAAGCACTTCTTCATATACCTATGGATTGCTTTGATTTCTTCATCTGAAAACTACTCAATAGACATTTATTAAGCTACTACTATGTGCCAGACACTATACATATACCAGAAGTTCAAAATGATCTAGTGAGTTGGGCAAAGGACAGACTTCCAAATGCAGGAGCAGGACCAAAGTTCATCTTTCCAGGAATGGGCATGTGTGAAGTGACAATGATAACAGTAGTGATAGTCATAATGACATAATAGCAACCAAAAAAACACTGGACTCAAATTAGAAAATGGGTTAAACTCTTGTTCTATTGCCAATGTAACTACGGGCCCACCATTTAATCTCTCCAAGCCATACTTTCTGCATCTAAAATGGGGACAATTATATTTTTACTACCCAACTTAATGAGTTTAATGATCAAAATGTTTTATAAACCATAAATCACCATATAAATTTGAGCTATAACACAAGGGTACCTCAAATTGAAGCTCAGTTCAAAACTAGAAAGGATAGGTAGGGAATGTGCACCATTAGCAAAATGATAAGACTAAATCTGAGATCCACGTCAGACCTAGAAGTAAAGCAAACAGAGAGTGGTCCAAATGGGAATATGTTCAACATGGGAGGCAGTTGAGAGAAGGCATCCTGGACCTAGTAATGTGGATGGTTTGATTAAGGGACAAAATATGCAATCTTTGGGGAATTTGTGAAATTAAAAAGGGCATTTAAGTCACTGGTATGACTGGTATAGAAAAACATAGATCTAGTAACTAGACAAGGAGGATACAGGACAGAAAATTCAGTTACCAAAATCTATGGTGCCTAGGTCAAAGGATGACCAGCAGTAAAACTGAATTCATTGTGAGTTTCTGGCTTAGGGTCCCATAAACACAGGTGTGCCCCTAGGTACTCTGGGGCAATCCCATTTCAAATGTTCCATCCCATTGCTCCATAAAGCAACAAAGTATTCTGGAAATTCCAAAATTTTCCCAAATATAGTTATTAAATAATAACTAAATAAACCAAGTCAGAAAGTGTTCCTTTATAAATGTACCCAAGTCACAATAGGCTGCGAGCTATCAAAGAAGAAGACTCAGAAGCTAAAGAAACAAGTATATCCTAGCTAAGTCAATACATATTTATTAAGCACCTACTATGTTCCAGAAACTCGTGACGAAATCCTAGAGACAGTAGGATTTTAATTGAGACTTAAAAGAAGCCTGGGAGATCAAGAAGTGGTGATAAGGAGGAAGAGATTCCTAGACATAGAAGACAACCAGAGACAATGCCAGGCTACTTAGTATCCATGTCACCCTGGTAAAATCACTTAAGCTAGTTGGTTCTCAGTTCCCTTATTTGTAAAAGGAGGGGATTAGACTAGATGACCTGAAAGATCCACCTAGCTCTAAAACCTATAATCTCCTATGATATCAGTTACTTGCAAAGAAAAAACAAAAACAAAAACAAAAACCATAAGTACTACTCTATTTTATAAAGCCTTATGTCTATAGCAGTGGCAACCTGTGGGTTGCGACCCCTTTGGGGATTGAACAGGGTCGCCTAACAGTATCAGAAAACACATATTCCTGCTGGTTTAGGAACCGAGATACTGCTCCTCAATCTGTCTCCAGGCAGGTCTGTTCACATGCAGATACGCCCACATACAAGTATTAAAGGGTCACAGCATTAGGAAGGTTGAGAACCATCGGTCTACAGCATATGTAGAAAGAAATTAGACTTAAGGTCAGATAGATCTGCGTTGGCATCCTACTTCAGGTACTATTAGCTGTGCAACCATGGGCAGTCTATTAACATCTCTAAGCCTCACTTTTCTCCTATAGAAAATGTGGATTCTGCAATGCCTGTCTCTGGCTTATTATCAGGATCAAATGAGAAAATGCATATAAAGTATCTTGCAAGATTTAAAGCATTATATGTGAGGGCAGAGCCAAGATGGCAGCATAGAAGCAGCAAGGTCCCACAGCTCCCACACCGCCACCCTAAACACCCATAAAATATGAGCCCTGAGAAAGTCTAGGACTCTCAGACTCACAAAAATACAGAGAACACACCTCTCGCTGAAGGGAGCTTGGCAGCAGGGGCTCATCATGGCCACCAGAGCGTAGACTGAAACAGCCTGAAGCCGAGACTGAGGCCAGGCCTGGGACTGTGGGAAGGAGCTGAGCCAAGTCCTATAGCCAGTCTTCAGAGGTTCTATAGCCTCCAGCACCTCCACAGCTACCAAGGCGTGAGGAACAGGGATGGGAGAGGGGCAGCTCGCACAGCAGTGGAGCAGACACCCAGCCAGCCCAAAACCTCAGCTTCAGCCAGGAAAGGCCCCAGAGCAGCCAGGAGGAGTGGAACCTCCCAAGCTTGAGTCTACTTCAAAGAAAATCTAAAGCACCTGCCTTAGGGGAGCTTCGGTCAGAGCTGGTTAGTGAAAGTGAAGCTTTGAAAATTAATTTGGGGGTGGTAAAGCAGTTTGGCCAATCTGCCCCCGGGGCAAGGAAGCAGTGGGGGAAGGGAACTGCTGCAACGGGTGGCAGCCCCCACCAGGCTGCTTCAGAGGCCCTGGCCTGCAGACTCCACAGGAGGGCTGAATTGATTGATCAGGGCCAAGTGCTCTTGCATTGAGCGGCCTGGATCTGGATTGTGGTCTTGGGTGGTGATCCTGGGGTGCACTTTCAGCAAACCAAAGCTGGGAGGATTGGCAACAACACCCTAATAGCTCTGGCAGTTGGGAAAACCCCAGCGATTTGTAACAAAGCTTCCCCCCTTGGAAGCAAAGTTTCACAGAGCTAAAAAACCAACCAATTAATTGACTGGACAGCATGAGGAAAAGGAAGAAAAATAAAAACAGCCATAAAACTCTAGAATCCTTTTTTGTGGACAAAAAGGGTCAGAGATAGAACGGGAGGAAGAGAGTCCAGAACTCAGAACTCCCACACCAAATGCTTCCAAGACAATTGAAGAATGCCTAGAAGCTATACACCAACTGAAAAAGGACTTTGAAAACCAAATGAGAGAAGTGGAGGAAAAATTGGGAAGAGAAATGAGAATGATGAGAGAAAATCATGAAAAGAGAGTCAACAACCTGACGGAAGAAAACAACACTTTAAAAAAAATAGAT
>CM053593.1:103639008-103686552 GCA_028646575.1 Pseudocheirus occidentalis
AGCAGATCAGGGGAGGGGCTTTACAGTGGGATTGCTGTTTTAGGGTTGGGGCAGGGGAAAGATGGGAAGAAAATCTGTAATTCAAAAAATCTCATGAAAATGAATGATGTAAACAAGAAAACAAATTTAAAAATTTATTTTTAAAAAGTTACTTCAAATTGTTCTTTAATTGATTCTCCAAGATTCTCCAAGAATACCATCTTTGTTTCTCCATTGTCTATTGTAATTCCTTTGATTTATTTACTTCTCTTATCCTAGTGAACACTTTTAGTACAACATTGAATAATTAGGGCATTCTTTCCTCACCACTGATATCATGGGGAAGGCTTCTACCTTGTCCCAATTACATATACTGCTTATTGATGTTAAGGAAAGCTCTATTTATTCTTAAGCTTTCTAGTGTTTTTAATAGGAATGAGTGTTTTATTTTTTTAAAAGCTTTTTCTACACCTATCAAGATAACCACATGATTTCTATTGGTTTTGTTATTGATGTGGTCAATTATGCTTATAGTTTTCCTAATATTGAACCAGCCCTGCATTCCTGGTATAAATCCCACCTGCTCATAGCGTATGATCTTTATGATATATTGCTATAGCATTTTTATAAGTATTTTATTTAAAATTTTTGCATCCATATTCATTAAATAAATTGATGTTTAGTTTTCTCTCTGTTTTTGATCTTCCTAGTTTAGGTATCAGAACTGTTATTTGTGTTGTAAAAGGAATTTGTTAGGACTCTTTATTTGCCTATTCTTTCAAATGGTTTATATGATTTGAATTAGTTGGCTTTTAAAAAAATTTTTGTTAGAATTTTTAATTTTTGTTAGGATTCACTCATGACTCCATCTTGTCCTGGTGATTTTTTCTTAGGAAATTTATTGATTGCTTGTTCAATTTGTTTTTCTACAGTAGAGTGATTTAAGTGTTCTATTTCCTCTTCTGTTAGTTTGGACAATTTGTGTTTTTTTCCTAAATGTTCATCCATTTCACTTAGATTGTTAGATATTTGGGCATATAATTAAGCAAAATATATTCTAATAATTCCTTTAATTTCCTCTTCATTGGTGGTGAACTTACCCTTTTAATTTTTAATACTAATAATTTGGGTTTTTAAATCAAATTAATCACTGCTTTATGTTTTTCTCATAAAACCAGATCCTAGTTTTATTTAGTAGTTCAATGGTTTTCTTATTCTTGATTTTATTAATATCTCCATTGATTTTTCAGAATTTCCAATTTGGTGCTTAATTGAGGATTTTAAATTTTTTCTTTTTCTAATTGAATGTGTTAGTTGCATTCCCAATTCATTGATCGGCTTTTTGACTATTTTATTGATGTAATCATTTAGAGTAGTGGCTCTCAACCTATGGGTTGTGACACCTTTGGGAGTCAAATGACCCTTTCACAGGGGTCAACTAAGACCATCGGAACTGAAACACCACTCTTCCATCTGTCTCCAGGCAGGTCCGCCCACATGCAGATATGCCCACATATGAGTATTAAAGGGTCATGACATTAGGAAGGTTGAGAACACTGATTTAGAGATATAGAATTTCTCTTAAGGATTTCTTTTACCACATCCCATATATTTTGGTGTGTTGTCTCATTGATACCATTCTCTTCAATGAAATTATTATTTCTGTGATTTGCTTTTTGACCCATTCATTCTTTAGGATTAGATATTTAATTTCAAATTAATTTTAAACTATTTTCCACAGTTCTTTATAACGCAATTAAAATGACATTCAATAATACAAAAATAATATATTTAACATTTCTTTTTTTCTGCATTTGGTTGTGAGATTTTATTCCCTAATACGTGGTCAAATTTTGTTGGTGCCATATACTACTGAAAAAAGGTATATATTCCTTTCTGTTTCTGTTCAGTTTTCTCCAGAGGTCTATCATATTTAACTTTTGAAAAATTCTATTCATCTCCTTAACTTTCTTGTTTATTTTTTATTAGATTTATCTAGTTCTGAGAGGGGAAGTTGAGGCCTCCAGTACTATAGTTTTACTCTCTATTTCTTCCTATAACTCATTTAGCCTTTACGTTAAGAAATTGAATTCTATACCATTTGGTGTGTTGCTTTATTGTCTATAGTACCTTTTAGCAAAATGTAGTTTCCCTCTTTTAATGTAATTTATTTTTGCTTTTTCTTTGTCTAAGATCATGGTTGCCACCTCTGCTTTTTTTTTTCACTTCAACTGAAACCTAATAGATGCTGATCCATCCCCTTATCTTAATTCTCTGTGTGTTTCTCTGCTTCAAATGTGTTCCTTGCAGACAACATATTGTAGGATTGTGGATTTTAATCCTAATCTACTATCTGCTTCAATTTTGTGGGTGAGTTCATCACACTCACATTCACAGTTATAATTACTGTGAATTTCCCCCATTCTCCTTCTCTCTTCTCTCTTCTTTCTTTTTCTTCTTCCTCATCCTCCTCTACTCCTCTCTGTCTCTGTCTCTCTGTCTCTCTGTCTTTTCTCTCTGTCTCTCTGTCTCTGTCTCTGTCTCTCTCTGTCTCTCTGTCTCTGTCTCTGTCTCTCTCTCTCTCTTTCTTTCTCTCTCTCTCTCTTTCTCTCTCTCTCTCTTTCTCTCCCTCTCTCCTAATCAAAAGTCTGTTTTGCTTTTAACCAATGCCTCCCTTAATCCACCCTCCCTTCTATAAGCAGTCTCCCTTTTCTTATCCTCCTTCCTTCCTACCTGACTGTAGGGAAAGATAGATTTCTGCATCCAACTGACTGTGGATGTTATTCCCTCTTTGAGTCAATTCCAATGAAAGTAAGATTCCAGTGTTACCCACCACTCCCCCATCTTCCTCTCCATTGTTAAAGCTCTTCTGCATCTTTTATGTGAGATAATTTACCCAATTTGACCTCTCCCACTCCCTTCTTCCAATGCATTCCTCTTTCTCACCCCTTAATTTTATTTTTTTATATCATCCCATCATATCATACCTCTGCCCTCTGTCTATGTATATTCCTTCTAACTTCCCTAATAATGATAAAGTTCTTAGGAGCTACAAGTATCATCTTCCCTTATAGGAATATAAACAATTTAAGTTTATTGACTCTCTTATGGTTCCTTTTTCCTATTTGCCTTTTTTATGCTTCTCTTGAATCCTCAGTCTAAGTGTCAAATTTTCTTTTTTTTTTTTTTGCTTTTTTTTTTTGCTTTTTTTTGGAGGGCAGTTGTGGTTAAGTGACTTGCCCAAGGTCACACGGCTAGTTTTTTGTGTTAAGTGTCTGAGGCCGGATTTAAACTCAGGTACTCCTGACTCCAGGGCCGGTGCTCTATTCACTGCGCCACCTAGCCGCCCTGTAAGTGTCAAATTTTCTATTTAACTCTGGTCTTTTCAGCAGGAATGTTTGAAAGTCCTTTATTTCACTAAATATCCATTTCCCCTTCCCCTAAAAGATTATACTCAGTTTTGTTGGGTAGATTATTCACAATGGTAATCCTTGCTCCTTTGCCCTCCAGAATATCCTAGTCTAAGCTCTCCAATCCTTTTAACATAGAAGCAGCTAAACCTTGTATTATCCTGACTGTGACTTCATGATAATTTGAATTGTTTCTTTATGAGTGCTTGCAATATTTTCACCTTGTCTTGAAAGCTCTAGAATTTAGCTATAATAATCCTGGGTGTTTTCATTATGGGTTTTCTTTCAATGAACAATCTGTGTATTCTTTCCCTTCCTATGATGTCTAGGTTCTTTTGTTTGTATCATGGGTTTCTGATAAGTCCCATAATTCTTAAATTATTCTCTCCTCAATCTATTTTCCAGTTCAGTTGCTTCTCCAATGATATATTTCACATTTTCTTCTAATTTTTCATTCTTTTGATTTTTTTTTTTGTTTCTTGGTGTCTCGTGGAATTTGTTTTTAGTTACCTGATTCTAATTTTTAAGGAATTATTTTCTTCAGTAAGCTTTTGTAAAGCTTCTTTTAGTTTATTTTTGTTATTTTCCATTTGGCCAATTCTACTTTCTAAGAGTTCCTCTCTTCAGTAAATTTTTGTACATCTTTTTTTTAACTTGGCTAATTCTGATTTTTAAGGATTTCTTGTCAATGGATTTTTGTGCCTCCTTTACAAAGCCTGTTGACTCTTTTTTCATGATTTTCTTACATCACTCTCATTTCTTTTCTCATTTTTTCCTTTATTTCTCTTATTTTTTTAAAACCTTTTTGAGGTTTTTCAATATTTCTTCTTGGGCCTCTGACCAATTTTCACATTTTTCTTTGATTGTTTGATCACCTTTTTTCCCTTCTGAATTCATGTTTTGATCTTCTCTATCATCATAGTAACTTTCTATGGCCAGAGTCTTTTTGTTATTGTTGTTTGCTCATTTTCCCAGCCTATTTCTTGTCATTTAACTTTACACATTAAAATTGAGCTCTACTTCAAGAGTGGAGGGGACATTGTCTCAAACATCTGGTTTTTCATGCTGCTGTTTTCAGAGCTAGTTCTGGAGTTCTTTAAGTTTTCACTCTTGCAAGGTTGTATGATCTTAGGAGTGGTCATTGCTTTCCTGGTCTGTGCTCTAGTCTGTGAATGACCATAAGCTCTCTTTTCTACCCTAGAACTGTGATCAACATACCCATTCCTGCTAGTGTTCTTTCTCACTTTGTGACTGCAACCCCAAACCATGTATAGTCAATGCAACAGAGTCCTTCTCCCAGTGACAGCAAAGGGTCCCCTGTAATCTCCTTCTGACCAGTGTTCTGACCTCCTTACTACATGTGAACTGAGAGCTCTGGAAGCCTCCACTGCCAATTCAGTCACCTCCAAGGCCCACTGCTGGCTTTCCAGGTACAGCCTGTATTGGACTGCACCCCCTTCTCACCCCAGTGAGACATACTTTTTTTGTCAACCTTCTAAGTTGTCTTGGGCTAGAAAGTTGTTCCACACAATGCAAGGTTATAAGACAACTCTAAAAGACTCAGGATGGAAGGAGATATCTACATTCAGAGAAAGATGTAGAAAGAACAGAGTTTAAATGAAGAATGAATCAAACTACATGCTCTCTTTCTTTTCCATGTTTGGTTTTGTTTCATCTTTTCTATTGTTCATTCCATCAGTTATAACCCTTCTATACAACCAGACTAATCTCCAATGTGAAAGTATTTGCAGATCCTATACTTGATTGCATGCTGCCAAGGGGGTGAGGGGAGGGCCAGGAAGGGGAGAAAATTTGAAACTCAAGGGATTGTGGAACTGAATCTTATAAACTAAAAGTAAACAAACAAATCAATTTTTAAAAGGGGGGGAAGAAAACTTTTGTTGGTTCTGCCACTTCGGAATTCATTTTGAGGTATTATTTTAATATTGTTTGGAGGGGGAAGATATGAACAGTTTATGAACTTTTTTACATAATCACAAATTATTTTAATTATAGTCTTTTTATAAAATTACTGTCATGTGCATGAATGCCCAAATGTTTGTCTTATGTGGTTTGATCTACTCTTCTTACTACAATCTTCAGTGTCTTGGGGAATTAAAAAAAATTTGTCAATGTAAAAATAGTTGAGGAGTCTTAAGTTAATGGTCTTATGGTCTAAAGCTGAGCTTTATAATTTAACATCAACAACCTCAATTTCAACTTCTTGGTCATTGCTTCCCTTTCCTGGGCTTTACAGACAGAAAGTAGACTTGCTATACAAAAGTCATCTCTTGGCTCCCCTATGTGTATTCACCTTCCAAAAACCCATCTGAATCTGACTACAAACTTCTCTATCTTTTATCTGTGTTTCAAATCATGGAATCCAGAAACAAGGAAATAGTAAAGGCATTTGGTGATGGCAGAAAATTTGATCATAATGACCCATGACATTTAAGGAAAAGAGGGGAAAAAAAAGAACCTAAAGGTTGAATATTTGGCTACTGGTTTTTTTTTTCCAGTGTAACCATTAACAGTTGAAACCTAGAGAGTTCCAGGCCACAAAACTGGGCATTTGAATGACATGCTAAAGAAGTAAGTGTTCCACGTGAGCTTGTGTCTATCTAAAATGTTTCATTTGGGAAAACTAAGACAGACAAGTCAATTAACCTTACAAGAGAAAAGGAAAAAAATTCATTTTCTCTTGAGTTTACCACTGTAAAAACTTAAAGGGCTCCCCTTCCAAGAATACTATTAATTTTTACAGTGTCAGCATGCTTTTTATAAACTGCATTTTTATGATTTGGTGTTCAGTGTTGGAAACATTTTATACTTGAGAGGAAAGACTGAGCCTTTGCAAAATAGGGGAACAGGATCATATTTAAACCATTTGATCTATTTTTGAACTTGAAGGTTTTAGTTCCATGTAACAAACTAATTTTGAACAGAGGTTTTTCTAAGGCATATAGTAAGTGCCTTTCTTTGATGTGTTTCCTCCCTTGCCTTGCTTCCTGCCATTCTCTGAGTTCCAAGGGTGTGTGCTGAGCATGAAGTCAGTGCCATGCAATGCCAATACACAACACCCATGTCCACTGAAAGCCACCTCAAGCCCTGGGAGCAATTAATCTGTCACCACTTCACTTCCCCTTTTGGCATAAAATGGCCAATAAATATGATTAAAATGATAGGAAAAAAGGTCCAATGAGGAAAAGTTAAGAGAACTGGGATTTTTCAACTCAGAGAAGAGAGGGATGAAGGTTACCTTGATTACTGTCTTCAAGCACATGTTAATGAAGGTAGTACTGAAAGACTTTTTTTGTGTCCATCACATGGGGTAAATAAGAATTAACAAATTTAAAGCAGATGAGATTTTCATTGCATAGAAGGAAAAATTTCCCAACAAATCAATGGATTACTGAGGGAGACTATAGAATACCCAAAATTCTTTAAAAGGAGACTAAATGGTCATTTGTTCTAGACAGGTTAGACATTCACCAGGAATATGGACATAGTGACTTGACTTGGTCACACATCCACAGGTGACAGGGGCATGACAAAAGACAGATGTTTCCTGACTCTGATGCTAGTTCTCTTCTAAAGAATATTTTGAGGGATTTTGCTAAATATAGAATGTCTTGGTTCTTCAGCAATCTTGGTATTCCATACATGAGTAACAGCATATAGCATCACTAAGAGATTATTAGTATTTCACCAAATTCAGTTAACAAGCATTTATTAAGTGCCTACTATATGCCAGGCATTATATTATGTGCTACAGATATGAAAAAGGCAAAAATACAGTCTACAGCCTCAAGGAACTTATACTCTAATGTAGAAGACAATATGTAAACAACTAGTTAGATAGAAGATCTATACAGAGTCACATTCTGAGAAAGAAAGCAATAATAGCTGAAGAGAAGAGGAAAGGCCTCCTATAAAAGGCAGGATTGACACGAGTCTTAAAAGAAGTCAGTAAAACTAAGAGATTGAGAAGTCAGAGCATTCTAGGCATGGGGGACAACTGTCATGTTCAAGGAATTGCCATTAGGCCACTGTCGCCGGATACAGAATATGAAGGAAAGAAAGGTATAAGGAGACTAGCAAGGTAGGAAGGAGTCAGGTTATGAAGAACTTGCAATGCCAAATGAAAAAGTTTATATTTGATCCTGGAGGGAGCAGGAAGTCACTGGAGTTCACTGAGCAGAGAGGTGACATAGTAAAACCTACATTGTAGAAAATCACCTTAGCGATTAAGTGATAGATGGATTGGAGTAGGAAGGCAAGGAAACCAGTTAGAAGTCTATTGCAGTCATAAAGATGAGAGGTAATAAACACCTGGATTGGGATTGTAATTGAATGAGGAGAAAGGAAAGGATGTATGCAAGAGATGCTATGAAGGTAGAAATGACAAGATTTGATGGCAGCTTAAGTATATGGGACAAGTGAGAGGGAGGAGCTGAGGATGACAGTGAGGTTGTAAGTTTCAGTGACTAGGGGAATAATGGTGCCCTCAACAGATAGAAATGTTGGAATGAGTAGAGATATTGGGGAGGGGAAGAGTAGGTGGGGTGTTGGAGAATAACACATTCCTTTTTGGACATTTTGGGTTTGAGATACCTATTAGATATCAGTCAAGATGCCCAAGAGGCAGCTGGTGATGTTATACTGGAACTCAGGGAAAACATTAAGGTTGACCATATAGATTGAGGAATCATCCAGGTAAAGATGATAATTGAATGATTGAGAGCTGATAGAATCACCAAGCAAGATAATATAGAGAGAGAGGGAGAAGAGAAGAAGGTTTTGGTTGTGTGTGTGTGTGTCTGTGTGTGTGTGTGTGTGAGAGAGAGAGAGAAAGAGAGAGAGACAGAGAGAGACAGAGAGAGACAGAGAGACAGAGAAAGAGAGACAGAGAAAGAGAGACAGAGAAAGAGAGACAGAGAGAGAGAGACAGAGAGAAAGAAACAATGTGGGGTAATGAAAGCACTGCTTCATTTCCCTAATGCAATCTAGCTTGTTCTTCCATTTGACTCTGGGCCAAAGCTTCAAAATTATAGGTAACCCAAAGGCCAGCAAAGGGGCTGAATGTATTATTAATCATGACTTGCATACCAGATGGGCCTGTGAAATAGCATGGGAACCTGGTAATCAGACATCCTGAGACCCTTAATATATATCCCAAAAAGAACTCATAATCCTCCCCCTATAAAAATGTTTTCTTCTTCCTGACTTCCTTATTTCTAGAAATAGTGTGTTAAATTTAGTAGGAGGATCTGGTTTCACATCCTCATTTTAGCTCTTTACAAGATCCTAGGCAAGTCACTTGACCTAAGCAGGCCTTAGTTTTCGAATCAGGAGAACAAAAGTATTGGCCTAGATGATCTATAATGTCAATTATATCCCTAAGTCCCCAATTCTATCATCTTGTGAAAATCATGATCAGAAAAGGCTAGAAATATAGTGAGAGTTTGGTGTAGGTGACAGGTGCTGCCATGCTGTCCATAAATGTTAAAAGACCTGGAACACAGCCGCCATTGTATAGAGAAACTATTCTATTAAATACCTACCCAAATTTATAGAAGAGAATGGACAAGAATCACACAGTCTGATGAATGAAATGAATCACAGTCCACACCAATGAAGGAAATATCCACCTAGATATGATCATTGATCCATCAGAGATGAACTGTAGAGAATATAAGTACATGGCACCCTAATAAGAATTCAAAGAAAAAGATGGATGAATCCTTGCCATCATCACAAAGCATATATAAGAAAGTATGGTACAGTAGAAAGAGAAATTGATATAGAGTTCCAGAATCTCAGAGTTGAAAGTAACCTCAGACACCTAGCCCAATCTCTACCTGAACATGACTCTTCTCTATGACACATTTAAGAAGTAAGTAAAGGTTGATTTTGTGCCCCAAGTAGGGATCGATTTATCCCTATTTAACTTCATCTTATTAAATTCAGTCCAATATTACAGCCTGTCAAAACATGTTGATCTTGATTCTCATCTAATAAGTAAACTATTCTTACCAGTTTTGTTTCATTTTTGTTTGAAGGATATGCTATCCACAACTTTTTCCAAGCCATTGATAAAAAAATTAAACAACAGGGCAAAACATAGATCACTGGGGTAGTCCACTAGAGAACTGTTTAATGAGGTCTCCTCCAATGGAGACCATATCAACATTTAACGATCAGTAACTTTTCCTTGAGTCCAGATGCTCAACCAGTCCGGAATTCATCTAATGGTATTCTCATTTGGTTCATATCTCTCCACCTTCTCAACAAGAATAGTCTGAGATACATTATCATGACTTTTGATAAAATCCACTTAAACTACATCCCCAGCATTCCTTGCTTCAAGAAATTTAGAAATCTTATCCAAAGAGGAAATGAGGTTAGTCTGGCATGACTTGTTCTGGATGAAATCATGCTGATTCTTTGTTATCATCTCTTCCCTTTCTGAATTTCATCCACCATCTCTTTAATGAGCCATTCCAGAATTTTTTCAGGAATCTATGTCAAGCTCACTGGGTCACAGGTTGCATGCTCTGATCTCTTCACTTTTTTAAAAAAAATAATACAGCTCAAATGTTGTCTTTTAAAGATGTCTTTTACTATTCCACTAAAGTAGTTAGGCCCCCCAAAAATTATTTTGTATTTACTTATCTGTGCACATGTTGTTTTATCATAGTAGAAAGTAAACTCCCAAAGGGCAAGAACTATTAAACTTCGTGTAGCATGCTCTGAGGATGGTATTCCCACTAGCCATCACATTTGCATCCTTAACACTTGGCCCAGGGTTCAACACACATCAATTGTCTATTAAAAATTTGTTGAACTGAAAATAAAGATACATTTAGCAAGTTTTATTTACCTGCAATAAACTCTTATTGGGGAGCACTGGAGAGTTTAATCAATTATCTTTACCCAAGATAACATTACAAAGGAAATGTTTGTGCAACAAGGATGAGATATATATTCCTTGTTCCCTCACCTTATCTTTTTACCCTGGCATCAAGGCTTCTTCTAATCTCTTTGCTTGCCAATCCTTACCACATATCATGAGTGCTCCCTTCTAGATTGTGGAACAGAAAAGGGGGGATCCTATTCTCCTACTCTAATGGACTGAAACCCAGTAACCCATTTATTGGATGAACTCCCTTCTAGGTGGCCCAGATAGTTCTTAATACCAGAGGATTTTCCCATAAAGCAAGCTGAGCCAAAGTCAGGGCACAAAGAATTTGGCATAGTATGTCTAATGGCATGGCCCACAGCCCAGGAATGCAGTAACTACGTAGCTGCAACATGGGCAAACTTTGGGTTATGCATTTTTTTTGCCCAGAAGAACAAACAGATGACATGTTCACAGATGAGATTAATGTGACTCTTTTGCAATAAAAGAAATAAACATGCATATTCCAGTTGCACTGTCATTGATAGCTAACTTTTTTCTCCTTAAAGGACCAGTATAGAAAAAAATGGGGGTGAGAGAGAAAGGAAGAGATCCAAGAAAATAAACTGTTGCTAGAAATTTTGAATAGAGGAAATAAGGCCTTTGGGGAAAATAATTCCCTTTTATTTTCAGAGTTTGCATATATAGTATATAGCATCCCAGAATCAGAATGCTACAGCTAGAAGGAATCACTAGTATCATCTAGTCTGGCACCTTCATGATTTAGCCACACACAAGTTTTATAAAGGAAGGGAACACAGAGCTAGATCATTTCATTCATATCAACAAAGGGGAAAAACAACTTATGGGGAGCCTTAGAAATTGATTTTTAAAAACTTGTTAGACCACTCTTACCTTAGGGCAGGCCAATTGGACATGTCAGTGCTTCTCACAACGGTGACCCACTGCCAAGGACGCTATATGATGCCTTGGGGTAGAAATAATATTGAGCGAGCCACACCCAGAAATCCAACTTATAGTCTAAAGGAACTCATTAACGCAGCTCTCACCTGAAGCACATATGGCCTCAAAGAAAAGAAGAGTAGCCATGAATTCCAAAATCTAATTTGGAATGCCATAAAAAACTTCTCCAGCTTCTCTGTGGCTACTCAGATTATGAATTCTGTGCCACTGGTACTGGCATGTAAGCAAGTGGGTATGTGTGTATGCACGTACACGTGGTTTATGGAGAACCAGCAAACTTAGCATGCCTCTTTTTGTCCTTTTCTTTCCCCAAAGTCACATGATATGACCTAAATCATTCTTGAGAATTGACACCATTATTTTTTTTTCCAAACCCTGGTTAAAAACAAACAAATAAATGAAAAACACCCAAAATAAAGGAAAATAAAATTTATAAATAAAAGAAAAAGAAAAGTAAATAAATAGGGCAAGATTATTTTATGGTATCATGCCTAAGGAATTCATAAGAAAATAAGTTGTGGAGCAGAGAGAAAGGGGATAAAAAGTTAACTCTTATACTTTGTTCTTTCACAAGAAGTACCTTTCCCCTTAAACATTTAAATGAGACCTTTATAGAAGAGAGAAAGAAGAGGCAAAAGGTACCTGTCCCAGTTAACTCCCTAGGGATGTTCTAATGACCCAATGATATCTAGAAAGCATCTCTCTATGCCAGCTGCTTAGTGGGAGCTGAGAAAGGCTACTGGCAGAGTTCATCCCAAACCTCAAAAGCAAGCTCTAAGTATGAGTTGGTCGTCCACACCACT
The DNA here is from genome assembly GCA_028646575.1 of Pseudocheirus occidentalis. Taxonomy (NCBI): domain Eukaryota; kingdom Metazoa; phylum Chordata; class Mammalia; order Diprotodontia; family Pseudocheiridae; genus Pseudocheirus; species Pseudocheirus occidentalis. Next base: position 103,651,086 of record CM053593.1, read on the forward strand.
CATTTTGCTACAAATTTAGAATCCGAGAGAAAACATGGTGTTACCTGTGCCCAAAGATGGAGAAAGTTAGAAAGCTAGAAGGGGATATTGGGAAATTACATAGTCTATCCCTCAGCCATTCACACCAATGCTAAAACTGAGTGTCTTTTAGAGTCATAGATCTTTAAGAGGCAGCATTTCCTTATATGAGCCAACTGCTTTGCAGATATGGGACTCTAGGCAAGTCCCTTCTTTTCTATGAACATATTTCTTCATCCGTAAAATGAGGGGAATGGACTAAGTGGTATATAATGTCACTTTCAGCTCTAATATTCTCTGATACCATTTCATAAAGGAGTCCCTTTGATGTTTCAATAACTAATTCTTCTTGAATAGCAGCTATGAGGGACCTAAATCATACTATATTTCACTCAACAATGAAGAGTTGAACTGAAGTTCTGGTGTGAATGTATGGAAGCCTGACAAGAAGAGATATGGGTTTAGAGATCCATCTCTACCTATAACCATGTGAACCTTGAGAAGTATCATGACCTAGTGGATAGAGTGATAGATTTACAGTCATGAAGACCTAAATTCAAGGGTGGCTTCTATGACCCTGAGCAAGTCACTTTAGTCTAAGCATGCTCATCTACAAAATGAAAGGATTAGATTAGTTGGCCTCTGAGGTCTCTTCCAGCTTTAAATCTATAATCCTAAATCAGCCACTCTAAATTTCCTGTTCCTCATCTGTCAATGGGATATTTGTGTCAAAGCTCTTTTGTTAGGATCAAAGAAGACAATGTATTTAAAGTGCTATATAAATGCCAACTATTATTGTTTTAGGAGAAGAAAGGGGACAGTTAGGCTATTTTTCATGCTATCTTATGTTAGAATATTAAAGAATAAGTAATTTTGTCAGCCCTGGGGGTACCCCAACCCATGAATTAGTAAATTTTCAACAGCTACCTCAGGTTAAGAGGTTAAGTGACTTCACATATACAAAAAAGATGAAGATTTGAAACCACATCTTCCTGACCAAGCATACCTCTCTCTCCTCTGTACCCCTTTGTTTCTATATCTTAAAGGCTTTAACAATCCAACAACAAACAATATTTCATTCCTTAGTAAGGCACCCACTAGAAGACATTTGAATAGAAGAGCTCCAGCAAAGAGGTTAAAGTCAGATATGTAGGATCCTAGGATTTAAAAGAAAAGCAACTTAGAGAGTTTCAAGTTCAAGCTCATCATTTTACAAATCAGGAAACTGAGGCCTAAAAAGTGAAATGACTTGCCCAAAACCCAACAGTAGTAAGTAGTAAAGCAAGAATCTAAATTTAGGACTCAAGTTGCTTGGGCCAATGCAGAATTCTTTGAGCAAAAAGGCAACTTATTCTTCCTACCTAGAATGCTATTACACAGTGATAGAAAGCCCTAAGGCAAAGTATTCTCTTCTAAATAATCTTGGTGGAAATGCATATTTATAGGAATATGAATTACCCCATCCTTTAAACTTATGATCCAATAGCATGGTGGCTATTACCAGTTACTTCCTGATATGTTGGAACCCTGCCATTGGGCTCTGTGAGGAAAAAAAGGGGTCAGTTTTTGTTTTTTTGCTTTTTGGAGGGCAGTTAGGGTTGTGACTTGCCCAAGGTCACATGGCTAGTTTTTGTGTTAAGTGTCTGAGGCCGGATTTGAACTCAGGTACTCCTGACTCCAGGGCCGGTGCTCTACTCACTGCGCCACCTAGCCGCCCCGTATTTTTTTTTGGTTTTTTTTTTTTGGTTTTTGCTAAAAGGGGTCAATCTTGATGTCATTTAGTCTTTGCAAACTGTACAAAAAACTCCAGTCCCCAAGGGCTTCTGTTTGAACATGCACGTAAAGACAGTCTTGCTTAGTTGCATGACTATGTTTTTTCTTCAGTTCCTAACAACATTCTCATTTGATGCTTTCCACTTAGTAGGAATTCATCTAGGAGCAGCTTGGAGTCCCATTGTGGCTTTTAATGACTATTTGTCGTAATTTCAGACAGGCTTTGAAAACAAAGGCACAGAAAAAGGAGTCAGACTCCCACTCTCTTAAAGGAATTCCTCAAGGACTCAATGTCCTAAATGACTCTCTTTTCAGACACAAAAAAAGTATTTTATATGTCCCTCTATATTATCAGCTCTGGTAAAGTAACTGATGAAAAATGAATAACATTAATCCTGTTCCAGTTCAATTGTTTCTTTTCAGTTGCTTTTATTTTGCTTAAACCAGTCGCCTGAACTCAATTAAAACAGTTATAGGCAGTTTGTCCTGAGCTGAATACTCTTCCCTCTATTCCCCAAAGCCTAGTATCCTGAGTTTTTTTTAAAAAAAACTTCTTTTCTTGATTTTTTCAGATGTTGACTATTAATATATCTTGGATTTTGGGGTATTTCCATTATGAATTTCAGGAACAGAAGAATTTCTCTCTATATGCTTTTCTGTGGTCAGTTTTCACTTCCCACCTGCAGAGATTTAACAGTCATCACAAATGTAATAAAAGGAATAATGAAAGCCTAAATGCAGTATAATTAAAAGGATTCAGGACATGGAAGTCTAAATGGAATAGAGAGTCACTTCCAGTGACCATGGCAATCTAGAAATACTACCTGCCCTACTTTTTGCATGTGCATCTTCCTTTCTTTCCCAAAAAATCTACCTATCATCTACACTCTCCAATGTAGTTTCAACATTGCAAAGAGAATTGAGAACTGGGCTGACAAAAATATCTGAATACCTACACCTATCCAAAATCTGCATTTTTATTCTTTGAAATTTGAGTTGTAGATTTCATTTTAAAGATTTTTTTCTTTGATATAGTGGAAGACTGAACAAGTAATCAAGAGATGGGGGTCTTAGTTCTGGATCTATGGCAAATTATCTACATGACCTTTGACAAGTACCTGTATGCCAACATGTGCCTCAGTTTTCTCATATATAAAATGGGATAATTATAATGGTTATTTTGATTATCAATAATACTAACCTACAAAAATCCCATTCCAGTACCTAATCATGGTATAGACAATAAGATTAATTGCTCAAAAATTATTCCAGCAGAATGTAAAATCTTGAAGGTTCTGCTAAGCTGGAAAACTTTGAAAAGTGACCTAACCTTTAAGAATGAATTGTACCTCTGTTCTCTAAGATCTAGCTCAGCTTAATTCAGGTAAACACACTAGCAAAAGCTTTTCCATTAGGTAACTTGGAAAGAACATCTATACGGTGCTAATACATTTTTTCAGCAAAGGCAGCATCCACACCAAAAAAAAAATCATAGATATTTCCAAGTAGCAATATATTGTTATTATTGTTTTCATTGTTGTTATTATTTTCATTATCATTAACTTCTTTTCCACAATCCACATTTTTCCTCAATCAAATTCAATTTATAATTGCTCAAGTGGTACTTGTAGTTGGCCATAATCAATACCAAAAACTCTATTCCATTCATTTGTTCTGACTTTCAGGATCTGAATGCCTTTAGCTGAGCTGTATCTTGTACTGTCCTTTCTTCCATTTCTGGGTCATATCTTACCAATATTATTATTCTTGTGGCAAATAATATTCATGATGATGCAGTACAAGTCATCCTTTCAAACAAAAGGAGGTTCTATCTCTGTTGCATCTTTGGTATGGGAAAGGAAATAGATTTACCATATCAACATAGTCTTACCTCTGTCCAGAAATCAGTATGAAACAAACAGGGTTTGGTCTAAGATGAATGAAGGTATGGATTCTCCTTCTATTTATATCTCTCCTTGATGTAAAGAGTAGAAATGAACCCATCATGTCCTTCAGCTCATAACTTCAAAAATATTTATATCGGTTCTAGGAATTAAGCAGAGTAAGTTCTGATGCCTCTGAGTACCACTGTCAACTTGCAGTCCATTTGTGCTCAATTCAATTCAACTCAACAAAAACGTATTAAGCTATGTGCAGAACACTAAAATACATTCTGGGTAACATGGAAATTTTTGATACAGTGGTTCCTACCCTTGTAGAGCTGGTAGAAAGATATGGCACATATAGAAATCATTCTAGCACAATAATACCTCTTATTAGGTACATTATAGAATCACAAGAAAAGTCAGCAGTTCATCAATAAGACAGAAGTTTTTGGTTGGGTCAATCAATGTCCATCAAGTTCTTGTTGGTACCTAGATCAGTCAGTTGATGATCCAACCTTAAGGTAGACTGGGGGACAGGGGGAGCAGGAAAGGAAGTACCTGGAAGGTAGTGGAAGCATCCTTCCTTCCACTATGTCTTTTGATAACTCTAATGTTGCACATGTGCAAGAAGGATCAATCTCTATAATAATCAGTGATAAAGAAAAGGAAGAGAGAGTGCACTTCTATCAAATTTCCAGAGACCAGATGGTGAGAGGGGAGAGAAGTGGGGGAAGTAGAAGGGAGAAAAACATTAGTATGAATATGATATGCATGAGGAACAAAGAAAAGAAAAGAAAATATTTCCTGTGGTTTTGAAATTTACTCTGAGGCACCACAAAGTTAAATCCATCCTCCCCCCTAACCAAGTGTTAGTATGTAGGGTAACATACCTTATGATAATAGAATAGACCTAGATGCAATGTTAAAATCCATTGAATTCAGCTCCCTCATTTTAAAAATGAGGAAATCAAAGTCCAAAAAAGTTTAGGTGACCCTGGCCAAGTTCAAAGACGTACTGAATGGCTGAGTTAGGATTTGAACTCAAACCTTCTGATGTCAACATCAGTGCTAGTTCCACTGTAAGGTGATTCTTCTCCCCAGTTTTGAATGGACAAATTTAAGTGAATGAATGAATTATGAATTAATTATGAATGAATGAATTAAAAATTTATTAAATACTATGTTCCAAGCACTTTACTAAGGATTAGAGATTAAAATCCAAAATCAAAGATTGTTCCTGCCATCAAAAACCTTATATTTTAATGGGAGACGTGACACACATAGTGAAGTGGTAGCCAGAGAAGAGCGCTTTCACCTGAAAAAATAACAGGGAATAATTACAAGAGAATAGAATAAAATACCCTTTCTAGGAAAAATGGGAGAGTTCATTGATTATAGTTCCAAAAGAGGTAAGAGAAGTCAGTAGTGAAATTAAATACGCTAGGGCCTTTTCTACAGAAATAGTGGGACAAGTGAGGCAGTCAGCAATCAAGACAATACAGTTCCAGAGATGAAAAAGTTTACATCTCCAACATGTGGTATCTGACCCTGTGGCAAGGAAGTTGTTGAGAATGTAAACCAGAGAATAGTTAAGCAAGTGAAGGAGCATCCAACAACACTGAGCCATTGTAACTTTTCCCTGGGGCTGCTACATGGTGCAGTGGGTCATGCTGGACCTGGAGTCAGAAAGACTCATATGATAGTAAATGTAGACAATCCTAGAAAATCAGCTAGAAAACTAGCTGAAATAATTAAAAACATTAGCAAAGTTGCAGGACATAAAATAAATCCACATACGTCATTAGCATTTCTGCATGTTACCAACAAAGTCCAGCAGCAAGTGATACAAAGAAGAATTTCATTTAAAATAATGGTAAATTATATAAAATACTTTGAAGTCTACCTGCCAAGAAAAGCCCAGGAAATATATGGACACAATTCCTAAACACTTTTCACACAAATAAAGTCAGATCTAAACAACTGGAAAAATATTAATTACTCATGGGTAGGCTAAGCTGATATGATAAAAATAACAATTCTTTTATTGTTCAGTCATTTTGGTTGTTTCCTATTCTTTGTGACCTCATTTTGGGTTTTCTTGGCAAAGATACTGGAGCAGTTTGCCATTTCTTCCTACAAATAATATATTGTACAGATCATTGTACAAATAAGAAACTAAGGCAAATAGAGTTAAGTGTCTTAGTAAGGCCACACAATTAGTAAGTGTCTGAGGCCAGGTTTGAACTCAGGCCTTCCTGACTCCAAGTCCAGTGGTCTATCAACTGCACCATTAGCTAAATTAACGTAATCATTCAGTTCCATACCAATCAAACTACCAAAAATATTTTATAGAGCTGGAAAAATATTAGCAAAGTTCGTCTGGAAGAAGAGAAGGTCAAGAATATGAAAGGAATAAATGGGGGTGGGGGAAATAAAGGAAAGTGGCCTAGCTGTACCAGATCTCAAATTGTATTATAAAATATAATCATCAAAACAATCTGGTATTGTCTAAGAAATAGAGTTATGGATCAGTGGAATAGATGAGGTTTATAAGACACAGTAGTATATTACCATAATAATTTGGTGTTGGATAAACCTTAAGATTCAAGTTTGGGGGACAAGAACTCACCATTTGACAAAAACTGCTGGGAAAACCAAAAAGTATTTTAGTAGAAACTAGGTATAGAGCAAGATCTCACACTTTATACCAAGATAAGGTCAAAACAAGTGATACCAGGGGCAAATTAGGGGAGTATGGAATAGTTTACCTGTCAGATCTATGGATAAGGGAAGAATTCATGACCAAACAAGAGACGGTGAGCATTATGAGATATAAAATGGATAATTTTGATTGAATTAAATGAAAAAGGTTTTGCACAAACAAAACCAATGCACCCAAGATTAGAAGGAAAGGAGAAAGCTGGGAGGGGGGAATTACAATGAGTGTCTCTGATTTTTAAAAAATAATTTCACAAATATATAGAAGACCTCTGAGTCAAAGTTATGAGAACACCAGTCACTCCCCAATTGATAGTCAAAGGATATAAATAGTTTTCAGATGAAGAAACAAAAATCATGAAATCAAAACATACGAAAAAATGCTCTAAATCACTATTGATTAGAGAAATGCAAATTAAAACAACTCTGAGGTACCATCTCAAACCTATCAAATTAGTTAATATGACAGTAAAGGAAAATGATAAGTGTTGGAGGGAGAATGGAAAAACTGGGACACTGATAAATTGTTGGTGGAATGGTTGATGGAATACAATTGTGCTATAGGAAATTATGATCAGGATGATTTCAGAAAAACCTGGAAAGACCTACATGAACTAATGCAAAGTCAAGTGAACAGAACCAGGAGCAGCAGCAATGTTGTACTGTGAATCGGCTTGAATGAAATAGCTATTCTCAGCAATACAATAACCCAACATAATTCCATAGGACTAATGATGAAAAATGCCATTCACCTCCCGAGAAAGAACTGATGAAGTCTAGATGTAAATCAAAGTATAAAATTTTTACTCTCTCTCTCTTGCTGTCTCAGTCTGTCTATCTGTTTGTGTGTGTGTGTGTGTGTGTGTGTGTGTGTGTTTTAGGGAGGTAGCTAATATGGAAATATGTTTTGCATGATTGCACACTTATAACCTATAACAAATTTCTTACTGTCTTAGGCAGGGACAGGGGAGGGACAGAGGGAAAGAATTTGGAACTCAAATTTTAAGAAACAACTGCTAAAAATTGTTTTTGTGGCTATATGACCCTAAGCAAGTCATTTAACCCAAATTGCCTCACACAAAAAAAAATTCATTTTTTACATCAATTGGGAAAAATAATATTTAAAATGAAAGTTTTTGAATATCAGCAAAAAATACTCATGTGACCTTGACATGCATTAAAATATAGTGCCCAGGACTGGTGAGATGATTGTCAGTTGCACTCTGCCCTGATCAAATCATATCTGAAAAATTCTAATTCTGGACATCATGTTTAGAAGAGTTATCAGAAATCTAGACATAATCCAGAGGATGACAAATGGGATGGAGAAGAACCTTTGAGATCATGCCTCGTGAGACTGCTTATCCTGGAGAAGATATAGGAGGACCATGATGACCATCCTCAAGTATTTAGAAGGCTATCATCTGGAAGGATTAGAATGGTTCTGCTTGGTCTCAGAAGGTTAAGCCAGAAGAAATGGGCAGAAGTTGGAAAGGGACAAATTTACATTAGATGGTAAGAAAAAATTTGTAATAGTTGTATTTATCCTAAAATGAAATGGGATGCTTCAAGGGGTTAGTGGATTTCCATTCACTAGAGATCTCTAAGTAAAAGCTTAACAGTCCATGATCAGGAATACTGTAATATATAATTTGGACAGTCTCTCCAGTGTACAAGGTCTTTAGAGCCAAGATTCAACATATATGGAAAAGTTGAATTACTATGGTCTTTGTGAGTTCCCTTCAAATTCTAAGATTCTGTGATCACTGAACTAGGAGAAATAGAAGAAAATGGTTAGAAGGGACTTGTCATTCAAGATAAACAGAAGTGCCTCACTGCCCTCAAGGAGTTCTAGTTACCAAGTCTAGATGAATTATATTCTAGAGTACTGAAGAAACTTTTAGATATGATTGATGAACTATTGTCAGTAATGTTTGAAATATCTTAGAGAATAGGAAGGGTGTTACTACTCTTAGAGAAGGGCAAATGCTGTTTTGATTTCCAGAAAAAAGGAAGAAAATAGAATCTAAAACTAAAAACCAATGACTTTAACTCCTATTCTTGGAAAATTTTTAGAACACATCAAAAGAAATGGTTTGTGAATACTTAGAAAGTTAAGCAATGAACATCATTTTGTTTTCAAAAGCTAACACTCTCTCATCAAGACCAGGCCATACCAAAATAACTTCCTTTCATTTTTGGACAAGGTAACTAGACTAGGTCATGGAATGCTATAGGCATAGTATGTTTAGTTTTCAGTGAAGTATCTGACAAAGTCTTTCATGTTATGTTATGAATAAGTTTTGGAAAGATACAGGCTAAATAATGACACATTTTGGGTGGATTTGGAATTAGCTGAATGAATGAAGCCAAAGAGCTATTAACGGGTCATTTTCAATGGGGATAAATGTCATTAGGAAAGGGCCCAAGGAATCTGTTTTCAGTACTGTGGTATACAACTATTTTTTAATCAAAGAATTCAATAGGATTATCTAATTTGTAGAAGACTCAAAAACTGGAGAAATACATAATAAATAAGACAGAGTTAATACACACGATTACAGTAGTAGTTGACATTTATATAATGCTTAAAGTTTGCAAAGTGCTTTATATACATTATTTCATCTGAGCCTCACAAAAATTCTGTAATTTAGGTTGTATAAGTGAAATTTTCCTAATTTTCCTTTTTTATAGATCAGGAAACTGAGGCTGTTAGACATTAAGTGATTTGGCTTTGGTCATGCAGAAACTAAATTCTAGAGTTGAGATCTGAATGAGTTTTTCTTGACTGCAAGTGCCTCTCTACTAAACCAAAAATCTGAACCCTAGAATCTTTTGAAAGGCTAGAATAATGGTCTTAACTGAATACAATGACATTTAATCAGGATAAATGTAAAATTCTATGCTTAGATTCAAAGAAATTAACTTCAAAATTAAAGTATTAGAAAGGCATTACTAAAAAAAAGTCCATGGATATTAGCTAACTGCAAAGTCAACATGAATCAGCAGAAATATATAGAATTCTTAAAAGCAATGGTTATTACAGGCTATATGAAGAGATGAATAAAATCTGGAATGGCAGAGGATATAGTTCTGCTAACTTCTCCCCTGGTCATGCCATATCTATAGTCCTTTTCTAAGTTCTGGGTGCCGCATTTCAGGAAATACTTAATTAAACAAGCTAGAGCATTTGTCTAAGAAGGCAACCATGACAATGAGAGGGCTAAAAAGGCCGATGGTGAACTGGTTAAAGGAATCAGGCCCTGGAGAAGAGTCTTAGGGAAGACATATGAACTGTCTTCTAGCATTTTAAGGCAACTGAATGGCACAGTGGGCAAAGCCTTAGACTTGGAGTCAAGAAGACCTGAGTTCAATTCCTGCCTCAGTAACTTCCTGACTCTGTGACCTGGGGCAAGTCATTTAATTCCATCTGCCTCAGTTCTTTTGTCTGTAGGATGGAGATAATAATGCCTCCCTCCCAGAGTTGTGAGTATCAAATAGGCTAATCATTGTAAGGTACTTAACATAGGGCACCTGATACATAGTAAAAGCTATATAAATGTTAGTTTCTATTGTTATTATTACTATTAATATTAGGAAGCTAGGTGATACAATGGATACAGCACTGGGATTGGAATCAGGAAGATTCCTCTTCATGAGCTCAAATATGACCTCAGACACTTACTAGCTATGTGACCCTGAGCAAGTCACTTAACCCTGTTTGCCTCAGTTTCTTTATCTGTAAAATGATCTGGAGAAAGAAATGGCAAACTACTCCAGTATCTTTTTGCCAATAAAACCCCAAATGGGGTCACAAAGAGTCAGACACAATTGAAAAGACTGGTCATCAGATGGCTATTATTATGAAATAGGTACCATGGTGGGGGGAAAAAGGCAAAGGACAAGAAAGCCTATGGACTATTTAGGGGGATGTACCATACTCTGTGTGTGTGTGCATGTGCGTGTGCGTGTGTGTGTGTGTGTGTGTGTGTGTGTGTGTGTGTGTAAGAGAAGACAAAGCTACAAGGGTAGGATAAGCATTAGACTGTGGAGGACCTTAAATGATGGGCAGAGAAGTGTGAACTTTACTTGATGTACAGTATAGAAACACTGATGATTTGGGAGCAGAGGAGCGAGAATTACCAGATCTATGAGTAACAAAGGTTCTTCTGGTAAATATTTGCATCATGGATCAGAGGGGAAAGAGACAAAAAGTGGAAAGACCTATACAGAAGTTATTGCAATAGTCTACATAGATGACTAAAATAACATAGCACACTGAAAAATGTCATGTGCTCAAAATTCCACTTCTGACACATTACCCGTGTTACTTTGGAGAAGTGCCTTTACACCCTGGATCTTAGTTTCCTCATTTGCAATGCTAAGAGTATAGAGTAGTTGGCCTTTTTGAGTTCTCTTCCAGTCACAGATCTCTGAACTTATGTAAAAGTTCTGTCACAGAGCAGTGGCACTAGGAAGAAAGAGGCAGAAACATACTCCAGAGATGTTTGGAAGGGGAAATTCTTAGAATTTGATAACTAATCAGCTATGACAGGTGAAGGATAGGGGAGAATGTAAGCTATTGGGGGTGAAGTCAAGATGGCAGTGTAGAAACAGGAGAACTCCCCAAGCTCCCCCCAATACCACCTAAAATACCTATAAAATATGACTCTAAACAAATTTTAGAGCTCCAGACTCCACAAAAATGACAGAGCAACAAAGCTCCCGCTGAAGGCAGCCCAGAACGCTGGAAGCAGAGCCCAGCTCCATGCAGTTTCAGTCCCAGGGCATCCAGGAGAAGCTGGGGCTGTAGTAGTATTCAGGAGAGCGAGTGGATTGGTGATTTCCAGAATCACCAACCCACAAGAGCCAAGGACAAAGGGAAAAGGTCGGTGGAACTCAGCTAAATTTGGGGGAGAGAGTCTAGCTGTGGCTGCTTCAGAAGCTGCCACCCTGCAGATTGCAGGGGGGCCAAGCAATCATTCAGAGCATAAGTGCTCTTGCCTAGAGCTGCCTGGTTCAGATCCCGGTCTTGGGTAGTGGTCCTGAGGTGTGTTTTCAGTGAGCCAAAGCTGATAGGGGCTGCAGAAATGGTGGCCTTCTAATAGCTCATGTAGCTGCAAAAACCCCAGTGATTTGGGACAGAGGTCTCACCTCTGAAAGCAGAGTTTTACTACTGAGCCCAAAAGCAGGCAAAGGAAGTCCAGCAAACCAACTTTAGAATCCTTTTTGGGGGACAAAAAGGACCAAAGCATGGAATGGGAGGAAGACAACACAGTCAGAACTCCCACACCAAAAGCTTCCAAGAAAAATACAAACTGGATAGAGGCCATAGAGGATCTTAAAAAGGATTTTGAAAACCAAATAAGAGAAGTAGAGGAAAAATTGGGGAGAGAAATGAGAACGATGCAAGAAAATCAAGAAAAGAGAGTCAGCCTGACTGAAGAAAAGAATGAAAGCTTTTGCATTCTAATGGAAGTCATGCATTCAGATTATGGACTTGTCCCTCACCGAGTTAGCTCAGAAACCACAAGAGATTTGATCTTCATCAAACCAAATCAGTAGTTAGCAATCAGAAAGTAATTTTCCAACATGAAGATGACCAGGGCTTGTTTTTTTCTTATTATAAAGGATAGTAATAATGCCATTTTTTCTTATTTTGAAATTGTCTTATTTTAAATTTTTTTCTTTCTTTAAAGGTAACAATGATTCCATTCCTAACCATTCTAGCAGGTTCTAAAAGAGTGCTAGGGCATATGCACCCTGTACATTAGCTATCACCAAGAGGCTAAGGACTAATGTTTTTAGCCCTGGGTCCCAATGAAATGGGACGGAAAAATGGCATTTGGAGAAGTAAATATACTTTGGTATGAAGGGGTCTTTAGATCCAGGCCTCAGCATGTATGGAAAAGCTGAGTCGCTCTATTTTTACCCCCAAATAGCCAACCATAAAGGAAAATCAATTTTGAATGTACATTGTTACAAGGAATAAAGTTTCCTCAATTTGTTCCATACACTGAGCACCAATTACCAGTTCCACACTGTTTGGCAGCTCACATCAGAGGACCAGAACAAGACACTTACACTATTCCACAAATATTAAAACAATAGACTGTGTGGTCTAGTTTATATGCCAATACACAAATATGCAAAGCAGCCTCTTTTCTCTTCTTGCTACCCCAGGGAAAGACTCAAAGGGAACACACATCAAAAATAGAAGAAAGGCTGCAATCTTCCTGCAAGGCCACCCCCACCCAACGCTGCACCTGATCATTCCTGAGGGCTAGAATTACACCCGAATTGAAAGAAAATTGTTGGTGGGGTTTGTTGCAGCTTTTTTGTTGCAGCTTTCTCTGCTCTCTCAATTCCAGCAGTTGCCTCAGAGAAAAAGGTACAAATTACCTTGACACTCCCTACATTATTATAATACAATCTTTCCCTTCACAAATGAGAATCTGAATCAACCATGCTGCTGGGCAACTACTTTCCCCCTCTTTATTCCTTTTTCCCTTCACTTCTACATAGTTACCTCAACTTTATCACCACTACACTGTAAGGCAGGAAGGGCAAAGATTATTATGTCCATTTTAAAGATAAATAAATCTTCCTCTGAACCTATGACCTGTTACCAGATATTAGAGAGTTGGAACCCAAATCCGGATGCCCTGACTGTTCCCCTGGCGCTGACACCATCAAACCATGCTGGCACCTGAAATCAAATCTATGAGAGAAAAAGAAGAGAGTGAAATATACATTGAAATATACACTGAATAAGGGTAGGTGCTTGAGGGCTTGTTACATTCAATTGGAATATCAGGTGACATTTGTGAAGCACTTTAAGGTTTGCAGAGTGTTTTATTTTATTTCTCTCACAATAACCTTGTGAGGTAGGTAATGGAGGGATGAAATATCCCTACACTTTGGAAATGTTACTATCTTCATTTTGTAAATGAGGCAACTGCATCTCCTCAAGTGATTTGCCCATGGCTATACTGCTAAAAAGCATGAGACCTGAATTTATGCCCAGGTCTTCCAGAATCTAGCCCATCAGTCTGTTCATTAAACCATGCTCTTCATCTCCAGGGTTTAAACCATATCACTTACCCAGAGCATGTCTCTATCATTAGAAGCACTGAAAGCAACAACCGCTTAAACCCAGTAGCTCACCCTTCTATAGCACTTTAGAGTTTCAGTTACCAGTTTATACATCACTTTATACATTCTTTCAATCCTCAAAACAACCCTATGGTGTTAATAATGTAAGTTTTATTCTTCTCATTTTACAGATGAAGAAACTGAGGCTTGAAGAGAGGTGAAGTCACCCACACAAGGATTATGTAGTTAGATAGACAGAGATAGAGATAGAGAGATAGAGAGACAGATATATATATATATATATACATATATATATATATATATATATATATATATAGAGAGAGAGAGAGAGAGAGAGAGAGAGAGAGAGAGAAAGAGAGAGAGAAATAGACATAGACATGGACATGAACATGGATATGGACATAGACATATATATGTTCATTGGGACAGTTGGGACAGAAATTTCCATTCAAAGTCAATTAATCTTCTCCTTATGCCTCAGTAACTACATTACAGATTTAATTCAACATAACAAGCATGTATTGAGTATTTAATGTGCCACTCACTGTGCTAGGCACTAGAAACACAAAAATAAAAATGAACAGTCCTTGCCCTCAAAGAACTTGCATTCTACTGAATTTATCTACACTGAGCACTGTACTTGACTCTGAGAAGTGGCCTTCACTCAATCCCAGTGCCGTCTTTGAATCCAAGCGTCACTGCTATATTAGGGAATTACTTGCTACCTTCCTATCCCACAATGGAGTATATGAAAGTAAGTGATTTTTGTCTCATGATTCACTAGTCATCACAAATATGCTTTCAGCTTTTCAATAATGTTGATGAGTAGCAGTAGTGCCTGTTGTCTTATTTATAATAGCTAAATATATACATATATATGTATATATAATTTATATATATATATATATACATATATATCTATATAAAATTTATCCATGATTTATTTTCATACTGTCTCCTCCCATACCAGCCCCTGCCCTCATCATTAAATTATGAGCTTTTGGAGGGCAGGAGCAGTTTTCGCTTTTCTTTAAGTCCCTAGTATTTAGGAAAATGCCTAGCACAATGCAGGTGTTTATTTTTTTTTCCAGAACCTTTGTGGATTTTAATCTGGGGGTGGAGAGTAGGGGGGTAGGCAGGAAGGGGAATTGGGGGCTAGGTATCCTCTTCCTTCCTGGTTATTTCCTGGTCTCCTCAGCTGGGGGTGACTGCCATGGAGCAGAACGGTCACACCATCTCTGCACGACTGCAAGGGTTTAGCTCCCCAGTTCATGATTCCAGCGCTTTCACGATAACTTCATTGGCTTCTATTCGGATCTGAACTTCAGCTCGGGCTGCCTCATCTGATGCCCCCGATAAGTCTGAGTGTGCCTTTTCCAGGTTGGATTTGGCAGCCGCCAGGTCCAGCATGTCCAGAGCCACTGCTTTCTTTGCCAGCAGCTGCACCGAGGAATCGGCATTCATTGTGACAGAACCACTGCTCACAAAATACTTGGTCGTGGTGCCATCCTCGGCGTGTACGGTCACCACGCCGGGCTTCAGCACCTACAGGGTGGGGACATGGGCAGCCAGGATCCCAAATGCCCCACTCTGGGTTGGGACATCCACCTGCTTCACGTTGGCCTCGTTGAAATACACCTGAATCGGGGAGGCGAAGGTGAAGGACATCTGGCCGGGGCTGCCTCGGCATAGGCGCGGGCCGGAGGGGCCGCCGGGGCCAGGACCCGGGCTTGGCGCAGGAGGCGAAGGCCGCAGCGGCGGAGTAGGGCGGTGGGCAGCATGGTGGCGGCGGCAGACAGGCCGGGTAGCGGGAGCAGGGGAAAGGACTGCCAAGCCAAGGACCAATGCAGGTGTTTATTGATTTGCTGACCGGAGTACAAAATCCCTGTTCTTCTGGTTGCTAGCTGTGTTACATTCAATCCTCTCATGTCTCTGACCTTCAGTTTCCTCACCTGTAAAGTGGTTGAAACAGATAACCTCTCAAGTCCTTCCCAAATCTGAATCTAGACTTCTATGATACCTGTGACCCTGAAGTCAAGTGTAAATGTCACTTTAATGGACTTAAACAGGACATAGATCTGGAATGGAATTTAAATATATTTCCTTCCAGACCCTTCGTTTTTCCAATGAGATCATGGAAGCTGGGAGAGGTAACCTGCTCAGTTTTGCCATCTGTAAAATGAGGGTATTGGACTCAATGGCCTTAAAGGTTGCTACTAGCTTTAAGTCAATGACCTTGTGATTCTAAGTCACTTTTGTTAGGTCACCCATTTAGCAAATACAGCTAGGTTCAGATAAGTGCAAATCATGAATCCACTGAAATAGTTGCATTATTTAAAGTCACAACACACATTCCCATTGGACTGTAGCCAATTACCATATTTTAGGTAATTATTACTTTGAATAGTGTCAATTCAATACATTCAAATACAGTAGAAAACTGTTCTGATTAATTGTACATGTTTGTAACAAGTTTTTTTTGTTATTTTTCTTTCATTCTCAATGGCAGAGAGAAGGGAAAAGAAGCAGATTTTTGCTGATGGAAAATTTTTTAATTTAAAAAAAAATTCAAGTAAAAATAAATTTACTTAACATCTCTGTTTCTTTATACAGTGGGGATAATAATAACTGTAGTACTTCACAAGTTTGTTGTTAGAAAAATTGTGTTGTAAATATTAAAATAAATGTTACATAAGCATGTCATAATCACCATTAAAAATTAGACCAGGATTGTTGGTTCTAATACTTAGTGTGCTGGTGATTTTTTTTTTCTCTTCAATGGCCACATTGTATGTTCCTAAACACTGATTATCCATCTTGCAAATCTGTGCCCTTAATTACAAGGTTAATCATAAGGGGAACCAGGTAAGAGAAGGGAAAGTACCAATCTGTCCTCACTCCCAGGAAAATAACTCAGCAAGCCCATTCTCACCATGGCATTCTCATTCCTGACAGATGACACATCATGATGTGAAGCTGACAAAAACAATTATCTCCCAGCTCTTATTGTCCTTTGTGCACATCAACAAGAGAACTTTGGGATACTTTTTTTCTAAAATGAAAGACAAAATACTCCTCAGAGTACAAGTATAACGGACGCCCCTACCCCAGCCACAATTCACTAAAGGCTGAGGTTGTGAATGACAAGAATTAAGGGATGCCCTTATTGGCATCATTAGAAAATCAGAGGGGCATAGTAGACTGAGTGCTGGACTCTGAGTCAAGAAGACCTGGGTTCAAATCCCACAATAGACACTGACTAGCAACACTGAGCAAGTCAACTCAAAGAGCTTTTGTTAAGCATCTCTGATGTGCCAGACATTGTGCTAAGAATGGCTGGGGAGATAGAGGAAAGTAAAACACAGTCCCTGCCCTCAAAAAGTTCAGTGTCATGAAGGTGATAACATGTGAACAACTATGTACAAAAAGACAGGATATATTAGAGGGAAGACATTATGATTAAGGAGAATGGGGTAAGGCAATATACTGAAATTTTCCTACCTGTAAATGGGGAAAAGTAATACCTGTAGTACCTACCTCAGAGAAACATTATAAGGTATAAATGAGATACTATACATAAAGTGCCTAGTAAATGTTCCCAAAATATCATTGGTTATTAAAGGCCACTCATTTTGCATAGAGAATGAAATCGACAATTGAGCAAAGTAGCAAATATCATTGGTAAATGTTAATCTCTAGGAATCCGTTTACATGAAAAATTTGGGGTCAAATGTGTGAGAATCAAGAACTAGGTCTTGAAGGAGAAGGAAAAGCACAAAGATTTATCCTTTAGGGGATGAAATATTTCAATCATGTGATACAAAAGTTCCAACACAGGCACAGCCCTACTGACATGTTTTGCTTTAAAAAAAAAAAAGTTGGGAGCACAATGGCAAAGGCAACATGAAAGAATGACCAGTCTAGGCCTGGTTTGTATATTAAAATAATTCCCCTTTTTAGAGAAGAAAAATGGATAGAAAAGCATAGGAATTCAGTAGATGAGTGTTGATCAGATTTTCTGAACAGACTTTGTAAAAGACAAGCTTCTCCTGTCTGGAAAAGAAACGTCCTCATCATTACTAGCCATTTCTGAGTGTTTGAGACAGGAAGGATGGTTTCTGTGCATTTACTTGCTTTCCAATGATACAGAGTCTGAAAATAGACAATAGCCAAGATGGAGCCATGTGTTGGCTAACATTTCATTCCCTATCCTTTCTAGGGTTGGAATGGGGGTGGGATAGGGAGTAGAAAGGAGTCATGGTATAAGGTTGTAGTTCTTAGTTTTTCTACTAAATAAGTACTTTTTCAGCCAACAGGGCATTGCTGTAAACATCCCTTTGGCCCATGTTAGCAGAATGGTCCTATGACACAGGGGAAGAAAGCAACAATAGCCAGACAAATGAGACTGGAATACAACCTAAATTGGTTCATCTGGTTCAGACTGGTCCATATAATCCAAAGAGGCTAGGGGGAAAAAGTGACTTTGGAATAAAAAGTGTAGGCTCAAATCATGGTTCCGCTACTTTTATGGCATTTGCTATTTCACTTTTTAGGCCTCAGCAACCTTCTTGGTAAAATGAAGAGATTGGATTAAATTATTCCTTCCTGTACATGCCCCTGATGCTACAATGAATGGGAAATAAGACTCAGCATGTCAGTGTGCCTAGTTCAAGCCCTGTCCTATAGAAGAGAAAGAAAGGAAGCCTATTATCCATCTAAAGCAGCGGTTCTCAACCTGTGGGTCACGATCCCTTTGGGTGTCAAACAACCCTTTCACAGGGGTCTCCAAAGACCATCAGAAAACACATATTTCCAATGGTCTTAGGAACCAAGACACGGCTCCTCTATCTGTCTCCAGGAGAGTCTGCTCACATGCAGATACGCCCGCATACGAGTATTATAGGGTCACAGCATTAGGAACGTTGAGAACCACTCATTTAAAGAGTTCAATGAGATTTCTCTGCTTCAGAGAAGTTTCAACATATAAGCTTTAAAGGCCCTGGACTCTGAGTCTTCACGTTTTGGATCAGTGTAAAGTGTAAAGTATTACAAGTTAAGAGTCAGTCGACCTGGGTTTAAACCCTGGTCCTGCCATTTACTACCTTTCTGACCTTTGAGGAAGCACACAACTTCTCTTGGGTCTTATGTCCTCATCTATAAAAAGGTAATGAAACTAGATAAATGCTAAAGGTCCCTTCCAGCTCTAAATCTGATCATATAATACTGGAAAGGGTGGTGATGTTTGGAATGCTTGATGGGGAGTATTAACTAAAGAGCATCTGTTACTTGATGCAAAGACAAAAGAACTCTAAAAATTTGAGTCACAGCTCTGCTTCTCCCCTTCTCCTTTCTGGCTATAATACAAACAACATGCATTCCAATAAATGTTTATTATTGGAAAATACATCAAGCATTTTTACAACACAGAGTGACTGTTACATATATATGTATATGTGTATGTGTGTGTGTATATACATATATGTGCATATATATTTTGTACAGGATTATTTCTTGTATAGAACTCATTGTGATCAGACTAATAAAAATATTATTTCAGTGAGATATTTGCCAAAACATGAAAATAATTCCTCTCTTACATACAACACTTCCTTATTGTGTTTTTTGTTAAGGTAGCTCACCTGTATGTGACTAGCCTCTTAATCTTTTAAAAAATGATGGGTATGCCATTGTCTCTTCTAGGACCAAAATTTAACCAGTTCCCTTTCTGAAGTGCAAGTTCTCTGAGCCTTGAACCACAGCTCCTCTCATTCTACTCTGATATCAATCCAGGGACCGCAGCTCCTGCTTCCTTTGGCCTGCCCATGTTCTCATTAAGTGATGAGCTCATCCAAATCACCCCTCTCATTTGCCTCCTACAGAAAACTGTTCCTTGCCCATCTATTTCCATCCTCCTCAATGGGTCACTCCCCTGTGTAACACTCCATGGAACCAGCCCTACCTAGGTAATTATCAGACCTGGAATTCGCTCTTCCCGGCAATATTTATTTTGTTAAAGAAAACCAAAGGATTCTCAAGTTCACCCAAACAGCGGGTGTCTGTTTTTGCCAAGAATGCTCCTTTCATTTCAGGGACATTGTTTCAGGCACCAGAAATATAAACTATGGAAAAGCTGAGTTCAGATTTGCGTGGTTCCATTCAGTTTAGGTTACCACAGGAGACTGAGCAAAGACTAGGGAAATGGGTAACTTATTAACCCTTCCCATACTACCAGATGCTTAGGGGAGAGGTGGCTCTAGAACAGGGGGGTACGAGGTTTTTCTTTGCATTCTCCATTCTTTTCGTGAATGTGAGCCATTTGAATACGTACTTTTAGGACTAGAGCCTAAATTCTTAGAGGATGGGGAAAGGGTGTTGGATAGGTTAATAAAGGGAAAAATAGCTTGTAACTATGGGAGAAAATCAGAGATGCAGGAAGGGACAGAACAAGACAAGAAATGAATGGAGCCTAATAGCTACTTAGATGGCTGTCTAAGTGCTATAAAGATGGCAATTCTTTGTAAAGTACATGGGAATCCTAGAATAGAAAATGTCCTCAAAGTACTTCCTATTTCTTGTTACATGGTAGAGCAGAAAGGACTAGACCTTGAAGACCTTAGTTCTAATCTCAGCTCTGTCCCTTACAAATTATGTGACCTTTCATAAAGTACTATAATCTCTTTCTATCTCCTTCTCCTAAGGACTTGAGAGTATACCTCTGTCTTATCTTGGATCTGCTGGAAACTCATCTCCTCTCATCCCCTCTCATCCCCTCTCCTTTCTTCCTGCCCTCTCCTCTCCACTTTCTTTCTGTCTTCTCCTTTCTCATCTCCTCCCCTCTCTTATCCATTCTTCCCCCTTCCTCCCCTCTCTTCTTTTCTTCTCCTGTCTCTTCTCCTCTACTCCCCTTTTCTCTCCTCTCCTGTCTGAAATTGTTTTGGTACTCACTATCTGGGGTCATTATAATGAAGATCAGTAGCCCCTAAGATAAGTCTAAGTCTATTTCCCCAGAAACACCAAAATAATTTTGCTTCCTTTTTGGAGTTTTCATATAACCACACAGTAAGAAGGAGGAAGAGAAGACAGTGTTGACAAACTAAAAAAGTAAGTTGCAAAAACAAAAGAAAGGTACAGAATTTTATGAATTCAGTATTACAAATGCAATAGCATGTACAGAAGAAACTGGAGAAGAAACTTGCCATGGGCCTCCTGGGACTGTTTGATGAATAGGAGAACATGAGATACTAGCACAGAAACAGATGGTGTCCTTTGTGATCCACGACAAAAAACGGCCTGGTCTATCACTGACCACACTGTGTTCACTATTGCAAGGTATGCAGTTACAAATGCCCACCTGCTACATTAAGTCACTGAAAGGCTGTTTCAGAGAAAGAAGGGCCCACAGATGTAGCCTGTTAGCCTAGATTCCTGCTTTTGTTGACTTAAACAAAAGGTCAAGGTAGACTTAGAGGGAGAGAGCTCCTTAGCTTAGAAAACCACAATACTTAACTGCTAAGTAATTACCCTTCATACAAAATCCATTGGGTGCCACCTCTCCTTGACCTTAAACAACAGCCTGCCCCATTTTTATGGCTTCTGTGTCATTTGAAAGAGAATTTTTATTCATTCTCACATTTCTCCAGTTGCTTTTGCCTCTTTTGTGATATTTTGGGGAATTTTGGAAACTAGACAATTCATAATAGGATGGGGACTTGGGGTTCATATCTTCATTCTTTTCTTTTACCCCTTTTTTCAGCCAAATAACTTTTTTAAAATGGTAAAAGGCTTCATCAGGCTAAGCAACCTCAGAAAATAAGAAACATCATAGCATAACAAAGTGGGAAAAGGCCTGGATTTACACTCAAAAGACCTGTGTTTGAATTCCCACATTGCCACTTCTTATTTATGTGGAGAGATAGTGTTGGTGTGATTGAAAGAGCACTGGATTTAGAGTCAAAGGCCCTGAGTTCCAATTCTGGCTTGCCATGTCTCTAAAATGAGATGGTTGGAGTAGATAATTTGTAAGGTGCCTTAAAGCTCTAAATCTATGAGCTTATAACCCATATGACCTTAGGCAAGCCTCTTTATTTCATGGGTCCTCAGTCTTCTCATCTGCAAAATAGAGATATCTAAAGTGCTTGGGTTCTGATTTCTGTGATCTTCAAAAGGTCCACATAAGAATTGCCCCACCAAGTCAAAAAAAAAAGGAGCAATTAGTCTCTAACAATGATAGCAAAGGACATGTAAGAAAAGCAATCATTGCCTTCTGTGGAATTATTCCCAGAGGTAGGAGACAGGCAGCTATATGGCACAGTGGATAGAGTGAAAGGCCTAGAAAGACTCATCCTCTTGAGGGCAAATCTAGCCTCAGACATTTACTAGCTGTGTGACCCTAGGAGAGTCATTTAACCCTATTTGCCTCTGTTTCCTCATCTGTAAAATGAGCTGGAGAAGGAAATGGCAAATCACTCCAGTTCCTTCACCAAGAAAACCCCAAAATACAGTCACGAAGAATATGACATGGCTAAAATGACCAAACAAAGGAAATTTGTCCTAAAAATTCCCAAAATCTTAATAATGGTAAGGACTAGTTTGAAAGGAAAGGAAGAAAGGAAAGGAATCATAAAATATTAATTTAATAATTTTAATATTTTTAATGTTTAATTTTAAGTATAATTACTTTTATGACCACAACAATTTTCCAGGAGATCTGGATTTAATCAGATCTTCCATCAATTGGTGTATGACCTAAATATGTCTCAGTTTCCCCATCTGTAAAATGACAAGATTGGATTAGATTATCTCTATGGTGTGTTTCATCTCTATAGTTCTATAATTTTACATACCAAATTCTCATCTCACTACTTTGCACTCAACACTATTTTCTGCCATGTTTTCTGGTTACATTCAATCCCTTGGTCTTACCTGCTAGAGAGATAAGCAAAGTGAAGAAGGAGTCAAATTAAAATCTTCTTCTGTTGACTTCCACCTCCTGCTCATGTGGATCCAGGAAGGTGAAGTGATATCATAGGACCCTACCACATAAGACTGTAGTAACTCCTAGAGCTGTAGCTAGGAATTCTTTCATGTGGTGCAAATTCAATTGAATTGAACTGTAGTTCAATACAGAAGGTGGTTAAATTTGGGTACTGTAGAGCACTGAAGAGTACAGCCAATCCTCCAGGGAGTACAAACCATAGTACCCCAGGGATTAAGGAGAAAAGACAGATGCCAAGAGAAGCATACTATAGCAAAGATTCTTTGGGAGTGGCAGCCTGGCAAATGGTTGTAACATGCAGTGGCATGGACCAGTAGAAGATTCTGATGTGAGGAGCAAGAATATAGCTGATACCCACTTTGGAGAGAGAGCTTATCCCCTTCTAAAGGAAATTTCCCTCTGCCCTCAGATATTGGTGCCCTGGGAAAAAGCTCCAGTCATTCCATATTAATTACACCTCTAGTAACATCTTCCCCCTCTCCTATTAAAAACTAACTTTTCCATTTAAATAGTTGCCAGTTCTCATTTCCCTGGGTACCTGTGGTAGTAACCCACATAGAATGTGCCATACATTCAGTTCTATCAGTGTCCAGACACTGTTTATTATCATTATTATTATTAACTGAATAATACACAATGAGATACTTCTCTATACACAGGATAAAGAGTAGCAGTTTACATTCCTGTCAATCCCAAGTGGTAGATACACCTAACATTTCATTAAGAAACACCCCCACTCCAATCACCTCAATACTTCTATTGAAGTATTCAATTACTGAGTTAAAATAAATTAGATGTTTCTTCCCAAGACGTAGGAAGAGGGTTCATTTCTTTAAGATGTAGATTTCCCCAAGTAGCAGTCAATTCTGTCCTGGGATGCTTTGAGTTCTTATGTTCCATGGTTTTTTTTTCTGTTTCCTCTTCCCATTCATTGCTTCTTATTGTTCCGGAAAGTAACAGGGTGAGACCGACCCTGAGGAGTGTGGTCTAAATAACAGGCATTTGCTGGAGTTCCTTTGAGTGTTTTTCTTGAACTGAGGTTTTCTAATACAAAACCATATATAGTCACGGTGCCAACAATGAAGAATTTCATCCACAAGCTATATTTTAAGCAAAACATAGTTACTAAGTAAAATAAGATTACAGAATCTATGACCCCCTCCCTTTTTAAAGGGCTTTTTAGAACAGTTAATCCGCAGTAGTATGGCAGACAACCGAATAAAAGCTAAAATCCCTTTCTCCTGTAACACAATTTTACATAGGCATGGTGTAGTATTTCATGTTATAGATAGGATTTCTTCACTGCTCTTAATAGAGGACTTTGTAGGCTTCCTGCAATTAGCATAATGGAAGACATGAAGGTGGAAATGAAGGACTTTCCTACTGCTCTCCTAGGTATTGAAAAAAGAATAGCATCATAGAGTTGAGGTTAAATAGGAGCCATATAATCCATGCCCCAGTCCTCCACCAAAATCTTTTAGCTATTACATAAAAGCTATTTTTTTTGCTTTAAAATAAACAAACAAAAAACTACTCAGGCTACTTCAATTGGACCATATTCCCAGATCCAGTTCCATTTGAAAAAGCCCAATTCCTACAGAAACCTTTAGGAATGATAGACACAACAGGTGTAGTTGAAAATATTTCCTTAATCAATCTACAATCATTCATTATGCAGCTATATACATAGTAGGCTAGATGTTCAGGATTCAAATAAAAGTATGAAACATTACCATTCACTCCCCGAGATTCTCTATTGTCTAGTCACAATGGATTTCACACACACACACACACACACACACACACACACACACACACACACACATTTTTCCCTTCTTAAACTAGAGGCAGCAGCAGAAAGAAGCTTCTTCTCTCTCCAAGGCAGGGTTAAAGAGCAAATCACTTAGCTGAAGCTTTCTGTTCCCTGACTGCTTCTAATTGCATCAACTCTGACAGAATAGTTTTTAACCCCCTTGCTGTGTTCTTAATGCTTCTCCTCAGGTTCCTTTGTCTGATTCTTCTCTCAGGTTTCTATATTTGGTTCCTATACTCATCTTTCTCTCAAAAGTTTCAACTCACCAAATTTTCCCTACCAAATTCCTAAGTCTCCAAATGTTTATATGAATTCTCATTTCTCTGGGTTGCCCTTCTTCATTATAAAAGATATGTGCAAATGAACTAAGATAATATAAACACCCACAGCACTAAAGTCTTCAACATAGCCTGATATTTCCTTCAGTATCTTTGAAACTGTTTCATTATATTCATTTTTCTCCAGTTTTTAAAAAATAGAACTTCTTTCTCTGCCCCTTTAAAATATCAAACAGTTTATAAACAAGTGAGCCATCATTCTACATTATTTAAAAGGTGATTTGAATCTTTGAATTTATATCACAGTTCTTTTTTTTTGTCCAAAAACCACTCAAATACTATCTGATAGTTACATTTGTTCCTACATAAATATTCTCAGGTTTTATTAAAATTGAGTTCTTTTCCTACTGTTTTAGTTATCAAAATATTTATCTATAAGAACAGCAATATCTTATATCCTTTGACATCTAAATTTATTCTTTTAGAATATAAATATATGAAAATATATTTTGTAAAATATAAATCTTTTAGACAAAAAAAAATATTTTCTGAGGCATCTAGGTGGTGCAGTAAATAGAGTACCAGCCCTGAAGTCAGGAGGACCTGAGTACAAATTCAGCCTTATACTTGACACAACTATCTGTGTGACCTTGAGCAAGTCATTTAACCCCAATTGATTTACTTTCCCCCTCCAAAAAAAATGCTTTCTGCCTCTTTTAGCACCAAACTGCTTTATTTATCTTAAAGAAAAATGTACCTCACTTATTTGTTGACTCATTAACTAATATAATAACCTAATTCATATTAAGGTATTAGTGGTTTAAAGAAAATCTGGTCTTTTGTATAAAAGGAATAGAAAGCTACTGAAATGTATAATTTAAGGTGTCTTGGGTACACAAGACGAAAATTGACTAAAAATTAAAAGCAGGACTTCATTCCTTTAGATTGAGATTTTTTATTTGAATGCAGTTGCCTCAAAGGAGTCTAAAGCTTTAAGCTACTATGAATCATTTATACCTTAGAGTGAATAAGGACTTTAAGAGCAGTTTTTGAATAGGGAATGAATAGGGAGAAACCATGGACAACTGAAATTGAGTAGATACCATTGAAGAAATAATTGAAAGACTAGAGAAGCTGAAGTAACACATACAATACACTTTCGTTTTAAAAATGAGAGTGTTGTTGAGCCATTTCAGTGGTGTCCAACCTTTTGTGACCCCATTTGAGATTTTCTTGGCAAAGATGCTAAAGTAGTTTGCCATTTCCTTCTCCCACTGATTTTACAGATAAGAAAACTGAGACAAACAGAGTTAAGTGATTTGTCCGGGGTCACATGCTGGTAAGTGTTTGAGGCTGGATTTGAATTCAAGTCTTGCTGACTCCAGGCCCAGTGCTCTATCCACTGAGCTACCAGCTACCTCTTTTAAAATTACCGCTTAGCCCTAAATTAATGTTACCTCTCTCAGTCACATTTGAACATGCAAGAAACTCCTGGAGATTCACTTCCTTCACCCAAAGGAACATATAGTCTTTTTAATGGTAAAATGGATTCTGAACATTTTGTCAGGTAACAGAGAGAGGTGCTTTGGGACACAGAAACTTAAATAATTTGAGCTTTACATGTAAAAAACCTTTATTTCACCGGCACATTAGATCTGCCCCTCCAGAATAATAAATACCTTCTTCACAAAAACTTATGAAGCACATAGTACAAGAATTAAAATTGTCCCCATTTTAGAGTTGACGAAACTGAAGTTCAGAGAAATTAAATGAATCATCCAAGACCATATGACTAGTAAGTATCAGACAGGACTTAATACCATTTCTTCTGGTACCAAATCTAGTGACCTTTCCATTATACCTCATTGCGTCTCACAGTGAAGAGAAAGAATCCTACCAAATCTTGCACACATTCATGCCAGGACTGCTGCTTAGAAGATGAAATGAGTGACTTACATGATAATATACTCCATTCTCCCAGCACCAAAGACAAAATCAACCACCCAAAAGGGAAATGGGCTGAAACAACTACTTCTAAACCTCAGAAACGCCAAGCCAGGAAGAATGTCAAAGGTTTACCCTGCATCTGATTGTAAGCACTCATCATGCTTAATAACACTAGTTCTGGTTGCTCTCTGCTCCTAAGTGGATTGTCCCATTTCCCCACCCCTCCCCTTTTATCCTACCCTACCCCAATCCCCTCTCCTTCCCCCCCTCCCCCTCCCCTTCATCAAGCCTACTCACAGCTAGAAAAATAAATGTCAAGATCTAGCCCGCAAAGTTGAAGGTAGAATCATTATCTAGTATGAGCCAAATCATGACTTCATCTCATGCAAGGTTATATTTTATTTTGATAGCTGTAGTAATTCATTAATGGGGATCAAGTTAGACTATACATGACTTTATGGGGGGAAAAAAGATTAGCACTGAATTGAGAGAGAAGACACAGAAAGTGGTGCTTTCTTGAACATGAAGAACGTCCTTGCCCGTAAAGAAATAAAGTCTGTCTTCTGAAGCATTACTATCCTTTTCTTTATCTTTCCCTAATAATAATAATACCAACTACTAATGTAGTCACTCAGTCATCCTGTGGTCTTGTTTTTATTGAGGGTCCTTGTTTATTGACTTGCTTTTTCAGAACTGCCCTGGGTAAGAATAGAAGGTAAGTATGTGACAAAGTCCTTGACCTTCACCAGCTCTCCATTTAAGTACTGAGGGAGCCCTTTCTAATGTTCTCTTTTGACACCTTATTCTATTAACAACATTTTGCTCCTTTGTTTTTAGTAAAGTGTAAGTCTTCAATTAAATTACGTTAATTTAATTCTCACACATAATATTTCTGTATGCATTATTGTCCCCCCTTGGACTTTGTCCACCTATCCTTAATATCCAAATGCAACACTGAATTTATAAAGGTCTTAAAGTTTAATGTGGTGGCCTGTATCATCTTTTGATGCTTTTATTCTCAAGTTAGCAGATTGTTTAGTCCCCAGTGAGGGCTTTTAGACTATCAAAGAGTGATTAAAAAAAAAAACAGCAACAACAACCAAAATACAATATGAGCCTTAGAAACAAAAATGAAATCTGTTACTCTGCCAAGCAGGATTTTGGTATGTTTTACAGCCCCCATGAGAAAGCTGACCTCATTTAAATAAACCATCAGTGAGACAAGAAATGTCAACACCAGCGCAATTTGCTAATCATAGTGCTGCTAAGGACAGAGAAGCCTGCTAAAAAATTAACTTGATGACTAATCGATCCTTTATCACATTCAGACAAAGTGAAACAAGAAACTGAGATACCTAAGCAGGTAATTGACTACAAGAAAATACTTGTGCCTCAGTAACTCAACTATTTCAGACCTAAAAGTATATTAAAGAACTTGTTGTTTTCATAAATGCCTTAGTTTCTCACTCCCTTCTGTAAACATAATGCAAGAAAGAGACAAAATCTTTTTGGCCTCTCTTGTACAGTGCTTCCAATTCAGGAACATTTATTAATCACCTACTGTTCACAGATTTGGAGGGAGATAGTTCAGCTAATAAGAGATCTCTAACTTCATGAATCTTACAGGCTAGGAGGGGAATATGATAAATTCAAGTTTCTATAGTGTGTAACAAGTACAAAAAGAAAAACAAAATTGCGCTTTATGGAGTGTGGCTGTATGAGAATGGAATGAACCTTTCCCCACCAAGGGCATACTACAACTGCTTCAACTAGACTTTAAAGGGTGGTAGGAATTTGAGGACAGCTAATTTAACATAGATCCACACCTATTTAATATAGATGCTAAATACATGTAGTTATTACTAGTGTTATGTTATGTTAGGATCTTGGTGGTGGGAGGCTGTATTTACCATTGCTAACAGGTAAGGGGGTCAACATTCAATTAGAAAACTGGCCTCTAAATCACCCGGATTCAAGGCCCACTTCAATCATACCCTGTCTCATAACCATGAGTCAATCATGGCCCAGGAAATTCTCTAAGAATATAAACTACAGAAGGGTTGCTGATTAGAATTGGTTGGAGGGGTTTCCTCACCAGGACCTCTCTAAATCAATGAAATTACAAATCCAACACCAGTGGTTTAGGGGTCAAATCCTTCCTGGATCATAAAGTGGGTAGATGGAAGAAAAGCAGAAGGAAGGAAGAAAGAGGCAGTATCATACAATGGAAAGAGCAGTTACTTTGGAGTCAAAGACTATGTATTCAAATTCTGCCTCCCCTTACCCCCCAGAGCCCCACCTTAAGGCTTATTATCCATAGAATCGTAGGCAAATTATTTAACGCCCCTGGCCCTCCCTCTCTTTGTCTGTAAAATGAAGGAATTGACCTTGGTGGCCTCTGAGGTCCCTTCCAACTCATGACCTATGAGTCTATGGGCAGATGAGAAAGGATGTGTCAGGAATGGAAGTCGACTGAGTTAATCCCTCTCTGGCCCCTTCTTCCTTCTTCCCCTCAATTGTTCAAGTCCTTCAGCTGCCTGTATTTAGTTTTCTGGCTCCTTCTGGGGTCTGGCTACCAATCCTTTTTCTTTTTTCCTTCCCTGAATTTAAAAAAGAAATGGAAGGGGGAACAGACAGTAAGTAAGCTGTTCTAACTTTTCCAGAAGCCTCTTTCCTTTCCCGCTGTGTGGCCTATAGCTTGTTTTTCTTGCCAATCTATGAGCTCCCCCTACTGGCCGTACCTCATATATCAGCAGAGTTAACTTACAGAGAATGCACAAAGATGTCAACCCGTACCAAAGAACTTGAGTTTCACAAACTGCCTGTGAGTCTTGAGATTTTAAAACTTGGGCTGAATGTGACCTCAGAGACTATCTAATCCAGTCCTGTGCAACTTGGCGATAGGTAGGGGCCAAAATTAAAATAGACTAAACATCTACAGGCCACAGATAGGCCAGACTAGAGACAGACTACCATGGTTGGTTGAACCGGGAGACATGATGAAAAAGAGAGTGTGCAGTGGCCATCCTTCACTTTTTTCCCCAGGCTGCCTGAAATCCCATGGGCCTTATGTTATGCGGGCCTGATCTAATCAAAAGCTTTCACTTTACCCAGGCTTAAGGAACTGCCCAAGGTCACCCAGGAAGTAGGTATCTATAGCACAGAGCTCAGACAGAGTCCAATGCTCCAGAAACACGCTTCCTATCCCTCTTCCTATCCCTCTTCCATGTGCCCAGAAAGAATATAGACATCACCACAGTAATGACATTTCTCCATAGATCAGCGGGATAAGCCAATGAAGGTATCTTGGAAAGAGAATGTACATCAACTGTTAGATGTCAGGTCTTAAACTCAGAAATCAAGAGCTAGCCTGATCCAGTACCTTTATTTTATCATTGAGGGAGCTAAGATCTATAAAGTTTTAGCAACTTGCCCAAGACTACACATTTAAATCAGTAAATGGGACAGCCAGGGCTTAAATCCAGGTCCTCTTCCTATACATCTAGTATTATTTCACCATATTACCCCAGGCTCAAATCTAAGAATGGTGAAATTACTTATCCAAGGTCATACATCTATAAAGTGACAGAGTCAGGATTCAGACTCAGATTATCTCACCTCAAGTCTAATTCTCTTTCCAGTATACCAATTGAGCTGCCTCAACTGGGAGTCAAGAGACCTAGGTCGCTGTTCAGTCTCTGCAGTTAATTAGCTATGTGACTTCACTTTTTAAGATTTGCCTCCCCAGCCCCAATTCCCCATTCCTCATATGGAAAATGAAACTAGAAGAAGAATTATATAATTGTCTCTACGGTCTCTTCCAAAGCCAGCATTCTGGGATTCTGGGAATTAGAAAATATAGCCAATGGAACAGCTTCCTGTTGAAGGAGCTGCCTCTTAATTCATTCAGAATGCAGCTCACCAGTGTAATTAAATAAACCCTTAATCTTAAACATACACTTTGTCATGAGAACGACACTGTTTATTCCACTGGAAATATCTTATGTCAAAATCTGAACAGCATTTCTTCACTAATGGGAGTGGGACAGAAAGCGTTGCCAGTCACAAGAGAAACAGAACCCTACGGAAGACAGCAGATCTCTGTATTCCAAGATAGACATGTATTCATTCATCCTAGAACTACTATATAACTATTATAACATGCAAAAAAAATCATACCACAAGAAAGATTCTCCAGATGACTTTCAGCTTTGCCTCATTTTATCTTTTTAAAATTTTTCCTTAAAAAAAAAAGCAGCATGGATTTCTGGTTAACCCTAAAGGCTAAAATGTATTTACAGCAGTATCCAAAACATGAGTTCCTTGCACATTCAGAAGCACTCTAGCTATACAGTAAGATTACTGTGCTTCAAAGAGATGGGCCACCCTTCATTAGCAGCCCCTCAACCTCCTATCCATAAATCCAAACATAAGACTCAGAAACTTCAGGTAGCACTATTATAGAGTTCTTTAGGCCTGGTGATCTTTTACATTTATTGATACAAATTATTGTTGACACTACCTAGGGAAAACAAGGCTGGCAAAGAGACATTCCAAAGATCTCACAATGTGTTTTTTAAGCAGACTAGGATAAACTGGCTACAAGAGCAAAAGTGAGAGCTTGCGCATTGGCGAGAGTCCACTTTTGTATTATTTTGGCATCCGTCATCCTTTCATAGCTGGGTCCAAGCACTGTCGTACCTTTGATGTGTGCGTTATCACTGAAAACTGTTACAATAGGCTTGGAGCAGCAAAAGCTGTCAGAAACACATGTGATGCTGTGTATTCTCTGTCATCATCTCCCAATAGCAATGTGGACTGATGTGGATTTGATGTTAATATCTTGCTTTGTCTTTGAACAACATAGTTCCTGCTGAATAGAGCATAAATAAACAATATCTACTTAACTTCAAAAGCTTATCTAACTTAGCCTCTGGGATGATCATATCAATAAGTCATACTATTTTTGCAGCTCCTACTTTATTCAAAGTGTAGAATACTGACATTTCAGAGTCAGAAGGAATCTTTCTTCTGAGACTACACCCAATTTGTCTTATCTAGATCTTGTTTTATATAGTTGCTTGCTCGTTGTCTTCCCCTAATATTAGACTATAAATTTCTTCAGAGTGGGGATGACTTTTTTTTTCCTTTTTTCTTTTTTTGGAGGGGAAGGGGGAGGACTTTCTTTTTATTTCCAGCATTACTTACTGCAACCCATAGCCTGTCAGTTTCAGATAACTACATGCCATTAGGTCTAGTTTCCCAAAAGGGAATGGAAAGAACCAGATAGACTTAGAAACAATGTTCCTGGCATCTTACTTAATCTTAGAGCATCCCTCTGAAACTACACTCAATTTTTCCTCTCTATATCTTGTTTTATATAGTTGCTTGCATGTTTTCGCCACATTACACTCTGAGTTCCTTCAGAATGGTAAACAGCTTTATTTTTTTTATCTTTCTTTTTATCCCCAACAATTGCAGTACTATATTGCTTGGAAAGCCTACAATAGGCGCTTAATAAATGTTAGTTGATTGACTATCTTTATGGAAAAGATCAAGAGATGTTGGTTAGCTATTGTACAATTCAATTCAGATCTTATTGAATGGCTAAAACCAAATAGTAGTCATTAATGACCTAATGTCACCTTGGAAAGAATTCTAGTCCAGTACCCCCAGAGAGCTGTGCTTGACTCAGCATTACACACACACACACACACACACACACACACACACACACACACACACACACATACATATATATACAGACACATATATACATATACACACATACATACACACACATATATATGTATATGTGTGCGTACATATATATATACATGCATATTTTTTTTTAACCAATGACTTAGAAAAAGAAATGGATGATATCTAAACACATTAGTTTGGAAGGAAAGCTTACACATACCAAATGACAGGTTCCAAAAAAGATCTTGATTAATTAGAAGATGGGGCCGGACTGAATAGGACTTAATAGGGATAATTGTCAAGTCTTACATTAAAGTTCAAAAAAATCTATCACAAATATAAAATTGAGGAGGCACAATTAGACAACAATTCATCTGAAGATCTTGTGATTTCAATGGACTATAGCCTTGATATGAGTCAAGAAAAGCTGAGATCAGATCCCATACGAAGTATTTTCAGTTATAGACATTCCATGCTACAAAGAATATTGATGAAGTAAAAGGCGACCAGTATAATAAGGGTCTTGAGTTCATGACATATGAGAATTATTTGGAGGAACTTAGTACATCTTGCCTGGAGAAAAGGACACTTAAGGGAAACATGATAGTTGTCTTCAAATGTTGTGTGGAAAAAAGATTATTCTTGCTCTATGGCCACAGAGAAAGAGCCAAACCAGGAGCAATGGGTAGATACTGCTAAGAAGTGAATTTAGGCTTTCTATAAGGAAAAACTTCCCAAAATTGAGCTATTCTTGGTGGAATGGGAGAAAGGGAAAGAACAGAAATCTTCAAATAAGTTTTGAATGGCCATTGAGGTCTATTATAACTCTGAGATTCTATTACTCTGTGAAATGAAAAGGTAAGGAACTAGGTGGTCTTTATTTTGAAAATTGGCGGTTAGATTAATCCTGAAATTCAGAGAATCTTTATAGAGCATACCATGTTGTTCACATACAGTACTCCTCCATAACATGACAAAATGGAGCTAGACTCCACTCAGAACCTCCTTCTTTCTCAATTTCACATCTTAGAGTTTAAAGTAAATGAACCTTTGATCTTTAAAAAAATCCAAAAAAAATTCATTTAAGGTCAAATGTCATTAAATTTCCAGACAGAATGGAGACAAGACTCTTGTCTCCTAGCTTGCTCAGCCCCATTTAGATTTGTTATTTTAAAGGTTCCAAGAATTGAACATTATCATTAAATGGCTATGATATGTGCCTAAGTATTCCAAGAGGTCACTTTAAGTCATACAACTTAACAGAGAGTCGTGACATTTCCTCATAAGTAAAATAAGAGATTGGACCAGATAAGTGCTAAAGTTTCTACTTACCCTGACACTCTGTGTTGCCTAACTTCTATGTCCTGGTTCATTCTTTAGCATTCAAGAAGTACCATAATAAAGTATCTAGAACATAGAAGTCTTTCCTCTTTTGAAAGATTATCTAAAAGTGAGGAGGTGCCACGTCTTCTCTCCTTAACCCAGTGCTGAGTCAAACGGCCCCCACTGACAGGCAGCTCTTCAAGGGTATAATCAGAATTCCTCATGACATTCAACATAAGGGAAGAACATCAATTAGTAATCAACAACCCTTTAAAAAGCTATGTCTTTTCATCACTGCAACAACTGGCTTCAAAGTGAAAAGTTCAAGGAACTAGTCATTTTGTCTGCATGAGTTCTAACAATTGGTTGGGCTAGTTTGTTTACTGAAATGTTTGAATTAGCTATTACCATTCTGGTACAGCTTTAGTTATCGAAATGAATGCCCATTTAGATAGAGTATAGACCACGGGTTCTCAAAGTTATTCTGCCAATGTATTGCAGGATTCAAACACAGCTAATGAACAGGCCATGTGGCAAAGATGTGAGGGTTTCAATGCACTGGAAACAAAATATGAGTCAATACTGTGGCATGGAATCCAAAAAAGCTAATGTAATTTGATGCTACATTATTAATAACAATAATAATAATAGCTGGCATTCATATAGTGTTTTCAAATTTAGGAAGCAGTTTATTTACAATTGGTGCTTCATGTCCACCTCTCGTCTGAGAAGGGCACATCTGAGCTACTGTGTTCAGTTCTAGCTGCCATATTTTAGAAAAGATGAGGATAAGCTGGAGAGCATCCAAAAGTGGATGACCAAGAAGTTGGTCACCATGCCATGTGGGATGAGTTGAAGGAACCAGGAATGTTTAGATGGAAAAATTGATGACTAAGGAAGGAACTGATCATGTCTTCAGAGGCAACAGTCTTGAATACTTTGGTTTTTAATCCTGTTTGAGAAACTGCTCATCCTTAGCAACTCACTCTCACCCTGTTTCCTCATCTGTCAAATGGAAGCAATTCCTTTATCATGGGATTGTTACAAGGATCAACTTTTTAATATGACTATATTAAAATATATATATTAAATATATATTTATATTTATAAATAACTATATAATATTTACATAATATAAATATATTTATAATATATTATATTATATACTAATATATAATTGATTATACAATATTTTATATTTATATTATATTATATATAATATAAATATATAATGTGTGTATAATATGAATATAATAAATATTTATAAAATATATATTCATATGTTCATATTAAAATATTTTTAATATGAAGTACTTTGAAAACCATAAAGCAAGGCACAAAAGAGTTAATCATTTTGTAGACATTTCCATACCATGCATTCTCTACCCAGGCCATCAGCTCCAACTCTTCCCTATCAGGCAACCTGGACTCTGTTCCTGGGTCACTCAGTTCTGATACATAAATTCTTGTCTTATCTTGCTGACAATATGCCCCAGGCATGTCTTTACTTTCCAGCTCCCCTTATATGTATTCTTCTTGTCTGAATATGTTATTCTAAAACTAAAAGAAATGCAAATCAAAACAAACCTAGGGTTTATCTCACATGCAGCAAAATGGAAAAGTGACTAAACATAAAAACAGCTTGTATTGGTAGGAAAAATAGGGGGGAATAAAACCTCATGGCAATGGAGCTGTAAATTGGTGTTACCCTTTTGAAAAGCAATTTGGAATTATGCAAATGAAGTGGCCAAAATCCCAGTACCCTTTGATTCACAGAGATTCTACTGCTTAGGCATTTGCCCACAGGAAGTCAGGGAAGGAAGGAAAGGAAAGAGAGGAAAAGGAGGAAGGGAAGGAAGGAAGGAAGGAAGGAAGGAAGGAAGGAAGGAAGGAAGGA
>CM053593.1:103687052-103704488 GCA_028646575.1 Pseudocheirus occidentalis
AAGGAGGGAAGGAAGGAAGGAGGGAAGGAAGGAAGGAAGGAAGGAAGGAAGGAAGGAAGAAGAAGGAACGAATGAACGAACGAAGGAACGAAGGAAAGAAGGAAGGAGGGAAGGAAGGAAGGAAGGAAGGAAGGAACGAAGGAAGGAACGAAGGAACGAAGGAACGAAGGAAGGAACAAAGGAATGAAGGAAGGAAGGAATGAAGGAAGAAAGGAAGGAAGGAAGGAAAGAGAGGAAGAAAGACCCTACAACCATGAAAATATTATTAGCAGCACTTTTTTATGGTAGCAAAGAAATAAGAACAAAGTAGATCTCTATCAACTGGGGAATGACTGACAAATGGTGATATAAAACATAATGGACTATCACTATGCTATAAAAAATGATAAGTATGATAAATAGAGAAAAGCATGAAAAAACTTAAATGAATTGCTGCAAGGTGAAGTAAGCAGATCCAGGAAAATAATATAGATAATGACTACAATAATATAAATGGAATAATAAAAAAACAATCAAAATTTAATGTTGCAAAACTGTAAAGAACAAACATGACCCTAGAAAAGAAATATGAGAAGAAATCCCCTATGGCCACCCCATCACCTTCTGTAGAAGTTGGATTTGAGGAAGCACATCCATGGTAATAGAAAATGATTGCCAGAGTTTTTTTTTTAACATATTGATCCATTTGCTGATGCTGATCCTCTTCTTTTTACTTTTTCTTTTTAAAAAAACCGTTATTATGTGAAATGGCTTTCTTGGCAAGAGGCAAGACATATGGGATGAAATTTAGGTGATACAAAAGCAAAAACAAAATTAACAAAATATAGTTAAATAGAAGAACATAAGCTCTTTGAAGCACAAATTGCTTTGCTTATTTATATTTGTAATCTCAGCAGTTAACACAGTGTCAGGTATATAATAATACTCAATAAATGTTTCCTCTATCTATTTCCCTTCAAAGAGCTATTATATTGAAGAGCACATATCCTTGTTCTGGTTGGGTCCAGAATACAGAACTGGGAACAATGAGTTTGAAGGTAGAAAAAATAGATTTCAATCAAATGCAAAGAAAAACTACTTAGCAAATAAGAGCTGCCCGAAAAAAAATGGATTGGACTGCTTCAGGAAAAAGTACATTGCCCATTACTCTAGATCTGCAAGAAGTGAAAGGATGGCACTCAGAATTATAGTAGAAAGGGCTGTTGCTCAGATAGGTTTGACCAAATGAGCACTGCAAAACCCTTCTGACTTTGCAATTGTACAATCTGATCACATGGTTCTATGAGATACTACGTCCCACCCCAAAACCCTCAGTAAAGAGAATGATGATTCTTTTGATGAAAAATCAATGAGACAATTTCTGTTTATCACTGAATATTGTAAATATTGATTAATCATTAATTACTGCCAGAAACCATCTCCCTATCTTCATGATGTTATAAACTTTAATATTGCAAGAGATCAACTTGTAGAATATCTAAAGTATCCTTGGAAACCACCACTGACTTCTGGACCATACTTTGAAATGTTGTGGTCTTGCTACAGTTGAGACAAGTATGAGTATGTTATCCATGGGATTATGGACAGGTAGCTGGCGCAATGGATGAAGTGTTGGTTCTTAGTCAGAAAGACCTGAGTTCAAATTCAGGCTCAGACACTTACTATCTGTGTAACCCTGAACATCACTTTTGATCTACTTGTTTCTGTTTCTTCATCTGTAAAATGAGGACAATAATAGAACTTACATGATTAGGTTTGTTGTGGGATATTTGGAAAGCATGAAAGTACTAGATCAATTTTAGCAGTAGTAGCAGTAGTAATAGTAGTAGTAGTAGTAATAGTACTAGTAGTAATAGTAGTAGTAACAGCAGCAGCAGCAGTAGTAGTAGTATTTCTGCATGAATTTAAACAGTACTGCTTTCCTTCCTTATGTATCAGTAATGCAGTATTCACAATGCCTACAGTAACTATAAGTATACTGATATAGTTATTAATCACAAAATGTAACAGGCTCTCTACATGAGAAATATAGCCAGAGCATTTATTCAAATACCAGAAAACTGAGTCCCAAAAACAAATAGTCAAAGCCAACACAGTAGTCATGAAGTTGGCACATGTAGTTAAAGTAGTAAACACTCACATTCTCAAGCCTTCAAAACAGGACAGGCTAACTCAGGCAAAGATTCTCCTCTCCTCACCCATGACAACTGCTCAGCATCCAGACAGCTTGCTCCCAGCAGCTCCACGCCCCCCCCCTCAACAATTCCTGTCCCTGGAGGTCCTCAGCAGGAGTCCTTAGCAGAGATTCTGGTAGGTGTAAAGAAAAAGTAATTCACACCCCTGCCACCACTGCCAGTCACCTGCACGAATGCTAGCTTGGTTCTGACTTTCTCTTGCTCCATCCCTGCCTGCTACAACAGCAAATTCAAGGAGCATGAAGATCTTCAAATCCCAGTATCATTACACCTTACCAGACACCTAAAATTTTAGCCAAATGACATAACTGAAACAACTTTGCAAAATTTTTGAGAAAGTAATAACACATAAGGAGACTTTTCCTCCTTTCAAATGTGACTTAAGTTGTGTAAAAGGCATATAGAAATAGATACATATGATATAGGTAGATATAAATACAGAGACAGGTGAGAAAGAGAGATGTCAGTGACTCCCATCAAAACAATACTTTTTCACTGAGTATGTTTTTAAAATATTACAAGAATAGAGATAAATGGCCTTGCTTCATAGGTAGAAAAACCACACACATAGAAGTTAAATGACTTATTCTAGATCATACAGCAAGTTTATTACAGAGTTGGGATTAGAATTCATGAACTATGTATACATTAGAGATAGGTACTAGAATTGTACTTTCATTGGTAAAAGGAACTGGTAGGCGAGGAAACTCCTTCTATCAATACTTGTAACTAAGCAATTTCTGGTGGTAGAATATTCCCTCAAGCAATAAGAGATTAAGTGATTTGCCCAACCAAATTCACAGTGGGTGTCAACAGGACTTGAGCACAGGTCTTAATGGCTTTGAAGCTTGCTCTTTATCCATTATGTCACATTGCCCCTCATGTATACATTAAACTCAAATTTTGTTATCTTTTTAATGTAGTTGACTATTCAAACAAATGTTTGGCCACATATAAAGGAAACATTTGGAGAACTTGATTATATAATGTAGAGGAAAGAACTGTGGAGCCAGAGTGAGAAATTCCAACTTGGCCATTTGATTGCCCAGTGACCAAGGGCAGTAGTATATTGGGTGGAGTGTTGGAGTTGGGATTGAGAAGACCTGCCTTCTTAAAAAAAAAATCCCACCTCCAACACTTACCAGCTAGGTAGCAATGGACAAGTGTAGTTTTCTTATCTTCCAAATTCCAAAAATACTCTCTGTTGCATGTATTTTGCTGGGTTCTTGTGAGATTCCAATGACATAACATATGAAAATGGTTTTGCCAGCTTAAAACACTATCCAAATATCAGTTCTTAGTATCCCCAGCTTCCTCATCAGGAGGAAGCATATCTAATGGAGATGAGTCCTGGGCTTAGGAATCAGAAAGATGAGACTATAAATTCTGACCTGATGCTTACTATCTGTAAGTAAGTTGATTATCCTCTGTGCTCTATATGGTATGGAAGAAGCCTCAACATCACCTCTGCCTTCAGCGATAAGACCATAGATGTTCAAGATCCTCCTTAGAGGAGAGAATTATCACATCAAGAGTTCCTAATTCTGACAAAATCAACCAATTTCATGGTATTTTTTTATCCTTACAATGGGAATAATAATGTTCATACCACCTACCTCAATTAATTAATCAATAAGCATTAAGGACCTGCTATTAAATATTTCCCAGTGCAATTATGAGAAAAATGGCTTTTCAAGCTTCAAATCACCATGCATAGATGATATATATTTTGATGTTATATGAATGTGGTAATAGTGGCAAAATTTCCTTTTTGTCTCATACATACACATATTCATAAATATGTAGCCTTGATTGCCCTGATGAAGATGAGTTTATAGATGAGTTTTGCAGCATCTTACTCACTCTGCATACTTTGTTAAATGAAAACTCAGGGCCTCAGAAAGTCATAGGGTCATAGATTTAGATTTTAAAATTACCATATAGGTCTTAAATCCAGCCTGCTCATTTTTCAGATGAGGAAGTTGAGACTCAGAAAGGTTAAGCCCCTCACCCGGGGATATACAAGTAGTAGAATCTGAGGCAGGATTGGCACCCAGACCTTCCTGATTCTAACTCTAACACTCTGTCTACTACAACTTTAATCCAGATTTGCTGAGAAGTTTTCTCTAAAAATACAGACATAAAACAGAACATGCTGAAAGAGTACATATCTAAACTGTCCCAGTTTGGGGGGTAGGGCAGTCACAAGTCTCAATTTGCTACTGGCTAGACAATCCAGACAAATGTCATATTCAAAGGCAAGCTGTTAGCAGAAATGTTTACCCCAGTACCTCACACAGTGTTGCTGGCTTGCAGATAACTTATTTTGCATGCTTATAGCTCAAGGGGTATCCAGCTCCCTGGTCATCTGGAGCCTGAACTAGATTGGCAAATAAAGTTTGGAAGCAAAACTCAGTGTTGCAGGATGGGAAGCATAGAAATCATTTGCCACAGTGGGAATGAAGAAGCCTCAACATCTCCTCTGCCTTCAGAGATAAGACCATCTTTCTTAGGTTTCTGGGCTCCCTAAAAGGAGCATCAAGAATTTCCAGGTTCTCGTAAGCCTCAAAGGTGACCATAGATATCTCCGAAAGTAGAAAGTTCGAGGTATTGTATATGATTTCTTTTTCCAGTCGGGATATTTCAGTAGTTCTCCTTCCAATTCTCCTGCCAAGAAGTACAACAACCTTATTAATACATAATGGCATGAGGACATGGGTCAGCTTTTCAAACTGAAAAAGACATAAGTGGTTTGGTTTGGACTTGTTGAGGGGAAAGGGTCTTGTTTTCCATCAGAATGGTTGGCTCAATCTTTCTCCTAAGGGTTTTTCAGCCCCCAAATTTCAGAGCCACAAACTATATTCCATTCATCTCTCAATTTAGAGCCATGCACCAGTCACTCAACACCCTTAACTAGTAGTAATGCTTCTCTCTCTCTCTCTCTCTACCCAAAGAAGCCTGTTCTCCCATTGCCAAGCATATTTCTGTAAACTCTTCACAAGGGAAAGAGCAAAACCGATATGTCAGACAGTAATGATTGGAAGCCTTTCCTTTCCTACCCCAGCGGAATTGTTGCTCAACAATCATTTTCTGGGTGTGATCATTGCATGGGTCTTGGCAGCCTATCAATAAAGGAGTAGGTATTTGGCTCCTGTTTGCATGACTTTACATTTCAGGCAGTTGATTTTAATGAACGTGAGTATGCAGATTCTGATGGACAGATGAATGTACACATGTGTTCCATGGCAGCCCGCCATGGCATGAAAACTCCTCCAGATGTCTCTCACCTGTTTATCACTTCTGGACAATGGAAGATAGTTACAGGGATCATGTTATCTGGGTCCCTCTGAATGGAACAAATAAAAGTCAGAGCAATAATGAACAGGACACCTGGGTTCCCTTCCCAGATTTGATACTTAATCTTTCAATCAACAAAAGTTTATTGACTCCTTCTGCATGGGTAAAATTGCCACCAGATTCAACCCCCTCCTCCCCCACTAAAAATAGCTGTATTATCCAGTTATTCTTTGAAAGAAAGATTATACTCAGAGTCAGAGCCATAGAATATTATAATTAGAGAGATGCTACATAACATCTAATCCAACCCACCTCCTACAACACCCATGGCAGGAAATTGTCTAGCCTTTGTTTGGAAACTTCCATTGGGGTCTTCCTACCTCCTAAGGTAGCCCATTCGGTTTTTGGACAATTCTGCTTATTAGAGAGTTTTCTTTCACATAAAATCAAGATCTCTGCCTCCCACTAAAGTATACTAATTGATTGGGATATAGAGGAAAGTGGCTTGACTAAGAATCAAGAAACTTGAGTTTTAGCTTTAATCCTGATTCTGTAACCAGTCATATGACCTTCAGCAAGTGATTAAATATCTCTGAACCTTAGTTTCCTCATTTTTATTTTATTAATATATTATATTTCATTAAATTTCCCAATTTCATGTAAAAATGTTTTAACATTCATGTTTTGAAATGCTGAGTCCCAAATTCTCTCCCTCCCATTCCTTCCTTCTTGTTGAAAAGACAAGCAATATGATATTGATTATACAGGTGAAGACATTCAAAACATATTTCCATATTAGCCATATTACAGAAGAAACACACAAAATACCCAAGAAAATGTGTTAAAAAGCATGTTTCATTCTGCACTCAGAGTTCGCCAGTTCTCTCTCTGAATGGTGATAGTATTTTCCATCATGGGTCCTTTGGAATTGTCTTGGATCATTGTCTTGATCAGAGTAGCTAAGTTGTTCACATTTGATCACCCTTACACTATTGCTGTTCTATGTACAACGTTCTCCTGGTTCTGCTCACCTCACCCTGCATGAGTTCATGTCTTCCAGATTTTTTTGAAAGTTTCCCACTCTTCATTTCTTATAACACAACAGTAGTCCATCACAATCATATACCACAATTTGTTTAGTCATTCTTCAGTGATGGCATCCCCCCAATTTCCATTCTTTTACCACCACAAAAAGAATTACTATAAATGC
This sequence comes from Pseudocheirus occidentalis, assembly GCA_028646575.1. Lineage (NCBI taxonomy): Eukaryota > Metazoa > Chordata > Mammalia > Diprotodontia > Pseudocheiridae > Pseudocheirus > Pseudocheirus occidentalis. The sequence continues at coordinate 103,693,755 of CM053593.1, forward strand.
ATTTGAATGACTAGGTCCTTTCCCCTTTTCTTTGATCTGTTTGGGATGCAGATCTAGTAGTGTTATAGCTGAGTCAAAGGGTATGTACAGTTTTATAACCCTTTGGGCATAGTTTCAAATTGCTCTCCAGAATAGTTGAATCAGTTCATAACTCCACCAACAGTGCATCAGCATTTCCCCAACATCACCTCCAACATTTGTCATTTTCTTTTTCTGTTATATTAGCCAATCTGATAGGTGTGAGATGGTACCTCGGAGTTGTTTTAATTTGCATTTCTCTAATCAATAATGATTTAGAGCACTTTTGATGTGACTATTGACAACTTTGATTTCTTCTTCTGAAAATTCCCTGTTCATATCATTTGACCATTTATCAATTGGGAAAGTACTTTTATAAATTGGGCTCAGTTTCCAATATAGTTGAGAAATACGGTCTTTATCAGAGATATTTGATGTAAAAAAATCCCAGTTTCCTGTTTTCCTTCTAATTTTGGCTGTATTTGTTTTGTTTGTGCAAAGCCTTTTTAATTTTATGTAATCATAATTATCCATTTTGCTTTCTATGAATTGTCTCCATCTCTTCTTTGGTCATAAACTCATCCCTTTTCCATAGATTTGATTATTCCATGCTCCTCTAACTTACTTATATCACCCTTAAAAACATTACAAACACTAGATTTACTACTATTTATTGTATACATAATCTATTCCACTGATCCACTACTCTATTTTTTTAGCTGGTATCAGATTGTTTTCATGATCATCATTTTGTGAAATAGTGTGAAATCTGCTACTGCTATATCATTTTCTTTAACATTTTTTTCCATTGGTTCCCTTGATATGCTTGACCTTTTATTCTTCCAGATGAATTTTGTTATTATTTTTTGTGACTCTAAGACAATGGTTCTCAACCTTCCTAATGCTGTGACCCTTTAATACAGTTCCTCATGTTGTGGTGACCCCCCCAACCATAAAATTATTTTAGCTGCTACTTCATAACTGTAATTTTGCTATTGTTATGAATTGTAATGTAAATATCTGATATGCAGGGTGTATTTTCATTGTTACAAACTGAACAAAACCCACAGGCTGAGAACCACTGCTCTAAGAAGTAATTTTTGTAGTTTGATGGATATGGCACTGAATAAGTAACTTAGGGAGAATTTCATTTTTATTATATTGGCTCAGCCTACCCAGGAGCAATTGATATTTCTCCAGTTGTTTAGATTTGTCTTCATTTGTGTGAGAAGTGTTTTGTAATTGTGTTCATACAGTCCCTGGGTTTGTCTTGGCAGCTGTTTCCTCATTTTTTAAATTAAATTTTATTGATATTTTGTTACATTTGAAGTTCTAAACTTTGACCTAAGATCATTCATTTCTAAGGGCCTTCTTCCTTCCCCTTACAGGCTTGGATTCCTTAGTATTGATTCTCCCTGGGGATAATTAGAATTCATCTTCCAGATGACAGCCTTGCAAATATCTGGAAAGAGCTACTACGTGCTTTACTAAGCCTTCTCTTCCAATTGCTATGTCTTCCCTCCTTTGTTCAGTTCTATTAATTACTCTTCATGGAACATGGTTTTGATTCTCTTCACCAGCCAAGGTGACTTCATCTGAATACATTCTATTTTGTCAATATCCCTCCTAAAATGTAGTGCCTTAAACTAAACAAAATATAATGAAACCAGCTTTTTGGGTGGATACATAACACTTCTTAACTTATGCTAAGGTTGAGGTTCACTAAAAACACTAGGTTTTTTTCTTAATATGGATTACTTTTAAACCAGCTCTCTCCTATTCTGTAATGGTGCAGTTGATTGTATGAGCCTAAGTATAATACTTTATATTTATCTTTATTCAATCTCATTTTAATAGATTTGTCTCATCATTTGAACCCATAGAACTCAAGGGGGATTTTGATTCTATTATTGTTAACTTTTTACGATCTCCATAATATCTTGAACATAGTAGATAATTTTAAATATTTACTGAATTAATTTTAAATGTGATAACAATGTCAGCTATGCCCTCATAAAAATCATTAGTAAAATTGCTTAACAGGATAGTAAAGTTGAGAACCCTCTGCCATTCTACTGGAGTACAACCAAAACTCTTTGGGTATGGTTATTCAACTTGTTCCAAATTAACTTAATTGTTTAATATATAGCCTACATTATCAGCATCATGTATGTCTTTCATGAGATACTTTTCAGATGTTTTGCTGACATCTAGAAAGACTTTGTTTCTTTCTCTAGAATGTGGGAGTTATATCAGGAAGAGTTTGAATCCTCTCACAACTTATCCTGTAAAAAATAAAAAGCTACAGAGTTGTGGAAAACTGGGATTTGGAGTCAGAAGACCTGGGTTTGAGTCATAACTCTAATGTGACTTGGATGAATGAGAGAACTTCTCTAAACTTCACTTTAAAACCCCTAGTAGAATTGTAAAGTCTTGGAGGAGAGGAACTGGGCTTTTTGTTTGTTTTGTCTTTGTATACCCAGCACCTTGCACACAGAAAATACCTAATAACTGTTTATTGAATAGAATTGTTCAGTTGAGGAAGAGAGAACACTCAAAACTAGAGAGAGCAGGAGAGACCAAGGATGCAGCACCTGAGACAAATCTTAAAAGAAGTATTATAAGAAGTAGGGTAGAAAGGGAGTGCATTCCAGACATTTAAAACAATCCAGTCCCATCTCAGGCAGAAAGTTGGATGCCAGATTCAAGGAGTTGAAAGTAGGCCAATTTAACTGAAATACTCAGAATGTGAAAGGGAATCATGTGAGATAATTTTGAAAATATAGACTAGAATGAGATTGCAAAGTGCTTTTGCCAGGATTATATTTTATCCTGAAGGCAACTGGGAACCACTGAAGATTTTTGAGCAAGGTAATATAGGATATTAAAGAGGAAACAGCTAAGGACTTCTGCACAGTTGTCAACCTGAATGACTGGTAGAGTTAACTTTATCCTTGACATAAACAGGGAAGTTTGGATTAAAAGTGGATTTAGGGGCAAAGATGATTAGTTCTATCTTGGAAATCTTGAGTTTGAGATAAAATGTAAGAAACCCAGATGAAGATGTCCAACAGGCAATTGATGGTTTACTACCTGAGTTTAGGACTGAGATTAGAGGTAGATATATAGATTTAGGGCTCTGTTGCATCAATATGAAGGCCATGGCAGTGATTAATGAACTGTTGTCAGTGATTTCTGAGGAGCCATGTACAATGTAAGATGTGCTAAAAGACAGGATACAGAAAAGTGCTCCAATTTTCAGAAAGAGGAAATGGAGAATTCTGCAAACTATAAAACTAGATCTCACTAGAGTGGAGGTAAGGGTAAGACCTGTGGGGTGGAAAGCCTAGGTGGTCTGTCTCTCTCATAGGGTAAGTTTCTTAAGGCTTAAGGTTGTTACTGATAGTTCCAGCTAAACAAGGTCATGACATTGGTCAACTTGTAGTTATTGGTTAAGACAGCCAGAGAATGACCAATGACATTAGGAGTTAAAGATGGACTTATTCGTTGAAAATCTGGATGGAAATATGAAGTCAAAGGTTAGTAACCAGAGGATATACAGAATAGGATCAAAAGTCAGGATTTTCCGAATCTAGCAGCCTTGAGATTTATTGTTGGTCCTGTGCTATTTTTATCTATGACTTTAATGAAAGCATTAGAGGGTATGCTGATCAAATCTACAGAAAAAGCAGAGTTGAAAGAGATATTTAGCATTTTGGAGAAAAGATCTAGAATCCAAAAAAGATATTGGCAGTCTAGAATGAGAGAAAACTTAATTGGGAAATATATAAATTCTTACATCTGGGTTCAAAAATATAAAGTCTAGAAGCTTAGGATGGGGGTTTCATGGCCAGACTACAGTATGAAAAAAGATCTAGAAGTCTGTAGATTGTTAACCAGATAATAACCAAAAATGGAATATCCCCCCTCAGTCCTAATAGTACCATTGCCTGCCTGAATATAGAGGTGATAATTATGTTGTACTCTGCCCTGATCAGACTACATTTGGAGGACCATGTTCAATTATGGGTGCTACAATTTTAGAAAAACCTTGACAAACAGTAGTGCATTCAATGAAGCACAACAAAGATATTCAGAAAGTTGGATACCATGTCACATGAGCATCAGTTAAAGGATCTAGGAATACTTAGTCTGAAGAAAAAAATGATTTAGTGGTACATAATAGTTATATTTTAAGCATCTGAAAAGTGTCATGTGGAAGATGGATTTGGCTAGTTCTAAATGGCTTCAGAGGCAGAGCTAGAAGTAATGGATTAAAGGTAGAGAGCACCATATATGAAGGAAATTTTTTCAATGCTTAAAGCTTTCCAAAAGAGAAATCAGTTGCATTGAAAAACAATGGGTTCTCCAACATTGAAGGTCTTTGAAAGAAGATGAGATGACCACCTCTTAGAGAAATTTACAGGGGGCATTCCTATGCAAATATTGACAAAAAATCTTTAAGATTTACAAAGCATTTCACACACATGTGAAATCCCATGAGATCTCCAGGCAGCTTCAGCCAACCTATTGAGCTGCCAAATCTTGGTACTAGCTATACCTCCCCACTAAGCTTGATGAGCCACAGCTGCTATTGCAAGTAGCCGAAGACTACCACATCTGCAAATTCTTTTTGGCATTTATTGGCCTTCAAAAATGTGGTACCCAGAACTAACCACAGCACTCCAGGTGTGGCCTAACTAATGGGATTATCACCTCCCTTGTTCTGGACACTATTAATTCTGGACCAGGTGGCTTAAATTCCTTTAAAACAGGTGCTCTCACTAGCCCCTTATCTAACTTAAGGGTTAATTCTCTCTTAACCACTTTTATTCTTTATCTTTCAATATAAAAGTAATTTTCTTTAATAAAAAAGGTAGAAGTCAAATAAGAGTTAAATGGTGTGACTGTTTTATGAATATCTGCCAAAGATCAGAGAAGCACATTACTAGAGATTTGGTCATTCTGACAGGGGGAAAAATCTATTTAAAAATTATCCCAAATTAGTAACTACATAGACAAACTCTTAAGATGAAAAATAAAGAAGTATAGCTAGCACAGCCCCATGAGCTCAGTGGACGTTCGAAAATATCTGACAATGACAACAAACATGTTGCCATGAGGACAAAGACAATGATGATGGTGATAAAGAGGAAAGATTTTCTAAAGCTTAATTTAATTTCAGAAATTGTAATACATATTGTTGTACATATTTGGCACCTTCCACTGTTGTTGTTTTTTAACACTGGCTACTAGAACCATTTTATTTCTACTTGTAGATTCTATCCCAACTCGCCCAACTGAAGACCAATCCTTCCTCTGGAAGTAGTAAATATATAGATTCCTAAGTTGGTTGTACAGCACTAAGTCAATGTTGCCATTGGTCCCATTCTGACATTTGTGCACAAAGTTTCTCAAAGACCAATTTTTTCTCCATACGCTATTTTCCCTCTACCTCATTTTCTGCCTTTTCCTCTGTCAAAAAAAAAGTCCCTCTCTTATAGCATAGTTCTCCTAAGAATTAGATTTCCAGTTCCTAAATCTTAGTTTCCCCATGATTTGATTCCCATTTTCAGCTACCAGACATCTCTGATACCAACAAATTATTTTCCTAAATTTTTATTGATTGCACTGTCTTATTACTTCATTTTACCTGTTTGTTGCCTTTCTTTGTTGGATACATCCTTCAGATCATGAACTCAGTTTGGTTTGTTACTATTTGTATTCCGTAAGTTTCCCCCAGATACTGATCTCCCATTTTCAGATCTACCTTCAGAATTACATCTGTAAGATGTAGAAAGATGTAGAAAAGTATTTCTAGAAACCAACTTCCCACCTTGATCCCATATTCTAACATCTAGCCTTCACCTAGCCCTCTGAGTCTGATGGGTTTTCTGAATGATACGGTCTGTAGATAGCTACCATTGCTCAAGCCCAGTTATGACCAGGTTCTATCATATTTACTAAGATGGACAAGAACAAAAGTTTAGAAGCAAGTATATATTTCATGACCAAGTCCTATTGGAAAAAGTAACATTTAATTTTTTTCAAAAGTTCATTAATGTTTCTAAAGTTTGATATATAAGAAGAGAATAAAGTTTTATTCTAAAATTGGCATTACTGAGATCCTTCCCAGACTGTTAGTCCAGCTTGAGTCTCTGCATTTGGAAAAAGGTATATCAGAAATGAAATGTTTTTTTCAATCAGTGTTAGAAGAATACAATATATTTAGGTTAAATTTAAGGAAAGATTGATTAAATACTCAAATATGCACCTCTACCAATAATCCTACTTGGAAAAAAAGCCTAAAAAGTACAGAGTGGGAGAAATTATAGATGTCCAATGTCTTACAGTGGCCTCTGTCCCCTCAAGGTCTTTGACTTTGGTACTACTTATGCCTACCAATACTCCATGCTCCAAATATTTCATAAGCTATAACCCTCTCCCTTCAAATTGGACATATGTGTTGCCCCCATAAAAGTAATTCCCAGTTGGGACTGGGGTACAAAAATCCATCTTGCCCTACTAGAAAGTTAGAGGGGGGATGAAGGAGTATATAAGAGAGAGCAGATTGGGGGAAGGGGTATTCAGTAGGCTCACTATTTTGGGGTGGGGTTAGTGGAAAGACAGAAAGAAAACTTTTAACCCAAAATCTTGTGGAAATGAATGTTGAAAACTAAAAATAAACAAATATAAAAGAGAAATACTATTGTTAAAATAATAACAACAATAAATTAAATACTCCTCTCGACCAAAAAAAAAGTAACTCCTAGTTTAAGAAATTGTGTGGTCTTCATTCACTCTCAAGACCATAATCACCCCCTCAATAATGTATTTACTTTTACCAGCTGGCCAAAATACAGTTTTTGAAACATATTTAATCAAAAAACATAGTGAATAAAATCATAAGAAAAGATTTTCCCCCCCATTATGTACATGGGGCACACTTTCACACAAGTAAGGAATACACCTGAATAGGGACCGTGAAAGAAAAGAATGCCTATACAGAATACATATAGCCAGGTAACATTGTGAAAAGGCACATTAAAAAAAACCTATATATGCAGAGCACGTTTATGGAAGGTATGCATGGGAATATATTTGAACCAGGCATGCATATGATAGCTAGCTTTTAAAGCCAGCATACATATAGCCAAAGAAATTCACATCTCTGATGCTATAGGGCTATTGATCCCTTTGCTCTGTGCAGCTCTCTTCTGGGTATCTCTGCCCTTTGCTGGGTACATCTTCTTTGTTTGGCATTACTCCACTGAACTCTTTTCTGTAAGATTCTGGGTATATTCTCTTTAGAGTCATCTACTAAACATCTGACAGACTCTAACAGCTAGAGTACAGTGATTAGGAAGCCCCTCCCCAAAAGTACAGCCCAATAATTCTTCAGTCATTAGCCAGAAACTATAGAAAACCAGACTCAGTTATGAGACTTATGAAAGTACCTCCAGACAAAAATTGTATTTTCTCCCAATTTGTTGTATTTTAGGATAAATGATAATCCTTTATCCTAAAAAAAACTTGGCTTCCTTTTAGAAAGTCCGAAGATCCTCTCTGGTTTACCAATAAAGTGAATTAAGGAGGCAAGGTCATTCATTGTCCCTTACCCCACTTCTGCTTCTATTGTATATGTCTGTATAATAGGAAACTGGTCAAAGATCCTACTCCTAACCCTCAGAACACATACTGAGTGCTTGATTCATGCAGTTTCATGTCAACTTTGGTGTATATGAAGATAGTCTGTAATTGATTTCATATTTTTGACTACATGATGAAGATAAGTTTCTTTGGCTATAAAAATGAAACTGAGACGTATTCAAAAGGCACTAGTCAGCCTAGTCCACCTAGCCCTTCAGTCTGGACCCTGACTTTTTTCTTGTCTGGCATGTTCAAGTGAAGATGCATAGACTACCAGGGGTACTAGGTCCTTGTGTGCTGCCTTTTGGCTGAGCCCAAGTTTTATAGAACAAATCCTTTTATTAAGGGAATATGTTCCGTGAAGTTTGGATGCAATCAAAGGGCCACCCTTGAGGACCTAGAGGGTTACAGGTAGCCTTGAAGCCACAGGTTCTCCAACCCCCGGTAAACTCTTGGTTTAGGAAAGGGTCTCGAGCTTTTATCTTCTCACTGGGATCACCATGATATGACCCACAAGTGCTTAGTCCTGCTATTACTTTTGTGTCTATTGTATCCATTCTTTCCTACTTCTTGGTGAAGGATATTGGAGATGTCTCTGATGTTGTAAGCTTCAAAGGATTAGGAGGACAAGTCACCAAGAGGTCTGGAAGTTGAGTCCATGTTGGGCTCTTTGGACAGCTCATACAATATCAAAGTCTCAAGGAGTGAGGACAAAGCTTGGCATTAGCTAAGAAGATGACTCATACAGCAGCTATGCCTCATTTTGAAGTGAACTTGAGAAGATCAATGCTATGTAGAAACTGTGTTAAGTCCAAACTTATTCTGTCCATGGGGCCAAAGGTAAAGGGGAGAGTGTGCCTCTTAGTGCTGGGGGGAAACTTTTGTATTTTCATTCCTGCTACATCTTTAAATTAAATATTCCTTTGTAAAAGCTCATTAGCTAATTGCTTTAATTGAACTGGGGCATTAATCTATAGCAACTAACATTAAGGGGAAACATACCAGAATGGGGGCTCAGGCCATTGGCTTTCTCAGGGATATCCCTCAAACCCTGATGGGCAGGGAGGGATGTGTATCTAGCCTAAGTTGCAAGTGTGAGGCTGGAGTAATCTCTACATCTGTCAACAACAAACCTCCCCAGGCTTTAGTTTTGTATTTTGGCCAGAAAAAAAGCAACTCTCTGTCTTCCTACAAAAATATAAGGCTTGTTGTGAGTCTGGCAGAGAAAGAGATCAGGATTATGGTTGTATCTGTACAGCTGGCTCACTGTGTGACTGTAGACTAGTTACTCCACCTTTCTTGGGACTCAGTTTTCTCAAATGTAGATTAAAGGGACTAAACTAGCTGAGGTCTTCCTCAGCTATAAAATTCTTTGCAGCCATAAACTGTTAAAAAAAAACTGAGGAGAGAAAGGCAAAGCTGGCAACTACCAGAAGCTAGCTGTTACTATTTGTTCATAGTTTTGCACAGAGCTTTCCAACACCTGATTGAGGATCTAGAGAAATAATGGTGGGTGTAAAATTCCTCAACATAATACCAAGCAAGCTTTTGGAACTTATTTTCATGAATCAGCATCTATGATGCCAATCATATGGGTGAATCCAAATGAGGTAAAGGCTGGATCCACATGGGACCCAGAGGTAAAGTCTCCTCTGGAAATTTGAAGATGCTGAAAGTGTTGTAGCTGAAAAAGGTATTTACTCATTTGATGTGAAACACATGGTCTGTTGTGGGGAACTCAGGAAAATAGCCATCTGCAGCTTGAGCTCCGTGTGCATAAGCAATGAGAGGAGGTCCTTGCACAAAGCTTTATTCTACTGGATAGGTTTAGCTCTAGTTTAAAAAAAACAATTAAACTTCTAAAGTGAACTAACTCAAATAAGCCCACCAACTTCTTAGTAAAATATACAGGCATGTTGCCAGGCTGGATGGAAGCATGTTTAAAGACATCACAGCTTTCAGAGGAACCGTGATCCTCTCTAAAGCAAGACTAAATAGACATCAAGTTTTGCAGCTTTCAGGGAAAATCCAAATCCATTCATGTCATGTGATTCATTCATTTAGCAGGCAAGCAATTATTAAATACCTACTACACGCCAGACCCTACACAGAAGCCTCATGATGCGTAGATGACCGTGGATTACTAAAAGCTGTCAGTAGAGTTCAAATTCAGAAAGGTTCTACTGAAAAGGAAAGGTTTCATGGACAATCCTAGTGTTTGACTACATCTACTTTCCAATGACTGACCTAACTAAATACTATGAGATTCATCACCAGTAGACTGACCATTTGGTCATGAATTATTTGATTATAACAATCAGGAAAGCAACAACAAATAAAATATTGGCTTTACTCCTGTACAGCCCCTCCTACTTTTGCATTGATGTTGACAGTGGTGAAAACGGAACTTTTAACCTTGTTTATTCCATAGACCTCTTTAGCAGTCTGGTAAAGCCCATTTCTTAGGATGAGGTTTTAAAATACATAAAATAGGCAGAGCCAAGATGGCAGCATAGAAGTGGGAAAATTCTGCAGCTCCCCCACAACCACCTCAAATCCCCATAAAATATAACTCTAAACAAATTTTAGGGCTCCACAACTCACAAAATTACAGAAAAACACATCTCCCACTGAAGGCAGCTTGGCAGGCTGGACAGGAAGGGCTCATCGCAACACACTGAGAACCAAAATCAACCTGGCCTGAAACCACGGCTTGCCCCAGAGCTGCCAGGACAAGTTGTGGCTGGAGCCTTCAGGAGAGTGGATCAGCAGCAGCTGAGGTGATTTCCAGAATTATCAACCCATAAGAAACAAGGACTAAATGAAAGGCCAGTGGAACTTGTCTAAATTCGGGGAGAAAAGCAGTCTGGTCAAACTGCCTCCAGGGCAAGTAAGCAGCAGAAGCATGGCCCTGCAGCCACTTTCACATGGCTGCTTCAGAAGATCCCAGCCTGCAAACTGCAAGGGGAGCCAAGCAATCATTCATAGGCTAAGTGTTCTTCCCTTGAGCTGCCTGGGTCCAGATCATGGTCTTGGGTAGCGGTACTGGGGTGTGTTTTCAGTGAG
>CM053593.1:103704588-103728250 GCA_028646575.1 Pseudocheirus occidentalis
AAAAGTCAAGTAATTGACTGGCAATATGAGCAGGCAAAGGAAGCAAAGTAAGAACAGCAATCCAACTTTAGATTCCTTTTTGGGGGACAAAAAGTATCAAAGCATGGAACAGGAGGAAGACAACACAGTCAGAACTCCCACACCAAATGCTTCCAAGAAAAAGGTAGACTGGTTGCAAGCCATAGAGGAGCTTAAGAAGGATTTTGAAAACCAAATAAGAGAAATGGAGGAAAAATTGGGAAGAGAAATGACAATGATGCAAGAAAATCATGAAAAGAGAATCAGCAACCTGACTGAAGTAAATAACACCTTAAAAATTAATTAACTCAAATGTCAAAGTGGCCCAAAAAGCCAGTGAGGAGAAGAATGCCTTAAAAAGTCAAATTTTCCAGATGGAAAAAGAATTTCAAAAGCTTTCTGAAGAGAATAGTTCCTTCAGAATTAGATTGGAACAAATGGAAGCAAATGGTTTTATGAGAAATCAAGATACTGTCGAGCAGATCCAAACAAATGAAAAATAGAAGGCAATGTGAAATATCTCCTTGAAAAAACCAATGACTTGGAAAATAGACCCAGGAGAGACAATTTAAAAATTATTGGACTATCTGAAAGCCATGATAAAAAAAACCTAGAAATCATCCTTCAAGAAATTCTCAAGGAAAATTGCCCTGATATTTTAGAACCAGAGGGCAAAATAGAACTTGAAAGAATTCACTGATCACCTCTTGAAAAAGATCCCAAAAAGAAAACTCCTAGGAATGCTATAGCCAGGTTCCAGAGTTCCCAGATAAAGGAGAAAATATTACAAGCTGTCAAGAAGAAACAATTTGAATACTGTGGAAACACAATTAGGATAACCCAGGATCTAGCAGCTTCTACATTAAGGGAATGAAGGGCCTAGAATATGATATTCCAGAGATCAAGGGAGCTAGGATTAAAACCAAGAATCACCTACCCAGCAAAATTGAGTATAATATTCCAGGGGAAATATGCTCTTTCAATGAGGTGGAGGACTTTCAAGTTCATGTGCTTCTGAATGAAGATGGAGAAAATAACACAATTGTTTTTACCATGTCCACTACAAATTTATGGTGCACAACTTCAACTGGGCCCTTACTACCACTAGTCAATCCTTCTTCACCTCCCCTATCAGCTCTCTATCCCACTTTCAGCAATGGTTCTTTCACACCTCTTCAATTGTTCCATGCCCTCCTTTGCTTCTCCCTCTCAGCTGAGAACCTTTCCTCATTCTAACAGGGAAAAAATGAGGCTATTCTGGGGAAAGATCACTCTTCTCTCCTCTTCCTCATATCATATCACTTATATGTTTTCTGTCCCTATGTTCTCCTTCACCCCTGTCTTGTATGAATAGATGGACTTACTCTTTATCAAGACTAGCTGCTACACCTGCACAAATAGTCCCATTCCACCCAATTTCCTCCAACAGATAGTTCCTTATGTAATTCCTACTCTATCACTTGTTTTCAATCTCTCCCATCCTACTGACTCCTTCCCTACTGCCTACAAGCATGTCCATATTTTCCTCATCCTCAAAAAAAAACTCCCTGATCTTCCCATCCCTGCTATCACCCCATATCTCTTCTGCCCTTTGTAACTAAACTCCTTAAAAAAGTCATCTATAATAGGCGCCTCCACTCTCTTCTCTCTCTTCTTAGCCTCTTACAATCTGGCTTTTGACCTCATTGTCCATCCAAAACCGTTCTTTCCAAAGTCACCAATGATCTCTTAAATCCCAATCCAATGACCTCTTCTCAGTCCTCATTCTTCTTGGCCTCTTTGCAGGCTTTGACATTGTTGATCACCTTCTCATTCATACTCTTCTATCTAAGATTTTGGAATACCACTGTCTCCTGGTTCATCTCCTACCTATCAGAAAACTCCTTTGTAGTCTCTTTTGTTGGGCCTTCATCCCAATCTTTCCCTCCAAATATAGGCATGCTACAAGATTCTGTCTTGTGCCCTCTTCTCCTTCTGGACTACTTCCCTTGTTGATCTCATTAGTTTTCATGAATTTAATAACAATCTCTATTCTGATGATCCTCAGACCTAGCTAGTCTGCCCTAACTAGTCTGTTGGCCTCCCTTCTTGCACATACTATTGCCTTTCAGACACCTCAAAATGGATTCCAATAGACATCTTCAACTCAACATATCCAAAACTGAACTCAATGTATTTCCCCAAAACCTGATCCACTTCCTTTCTACTCTATTATGATCAAGAGCAACATCTTCCTCCTAGTCCCTTGGACTTAGGATCATCCTGGACTCCTCACTATCTCTTATGCCTCATATCCAAGCTATTGTCAAAGCCTGTAGATTTCACCTTTGCAGCACCTCCCAAAGGTCCCCTTCTCTCTTCTGATAGTGACACTACTTTGGTTAAGAAAACCTCATCATCTCATGCTTGGACTGGTGCGGTTGCCTGTTGTTGGTGAATTAGCCTCAACTAAATGTAATAAATATGTATCACAATCTTACTATATGCAGCACTCTGCACAATAAGCTTATGTGATACAAAAATGGAAACTACATCATACATATTCTCAAAAAGTTTATAATCTGGTTATAGACTAAGATATGTACACAGTAAATACGAGACAATATAAGTATGTAAGAGAAGTCCAAAAGAAAAGACTGTGCCTGATACACAATGAATGAATAAATGAATGAGTAGTAGACTAGTGAGGGAGCAAATAGTTATAGTCAGGGGGACTATAGGAATATAGGATCACAGATTTAGAACTAGAATTCTCAGATATTAGACTTCATGGAAGAAGTGGCATCTGAACCAGAACTTGAAGAAAAGGATTCTAATAGTTTAGAAATATATTCCAGGTGTGGGGAGTGGCATTTACAACTGGTAGAGCTAGATGGCATAGTGATTTGAGTGCCCAGTCTGAAGTCAGGATGATTCATCATCACAAGTTCAAATCTGGTCTCAGACACTTATTAGCTCTGTGACCCTGGTCAAGTCACTTAACCCTATTTGGCTCAGTTTCCTGATCTATAAAACAAGTTGGAAAACAAAAACCATTCCAGTGTCTTTGCCAAGAAATCTCTAAATGAGGTCAAAAAGAATCGGACATGGCTGAAACAACTAAACAACAAGAAGAGAATACATTCAAACAGAATAGACTCAGGCATTTATGAAGCAGCTACCACATACAAAGCGCAGCACTTCTGACCTTCATGATAACCCTGGGTGGTTGCTATTATTATTTTTCCCATTTTACATTTGAGGAAACTAAAGCAGACAAAGGTGATATAACTTGGAGAAAGACACAGAGCCGGTTAGTTTCCAAGGCCAGATTTAAACCCAGGTTTTCCTGACTCCCAGCTCAGCACTCTAACTGGGCCACTTAGCTGTGAGCAGGATTAATTGTCACTAAGCTCTAGGCAAATGACATAAAAATCAAGTGACAAACTAAAGACTTGCGTACTGATCCGGGTCCCAGGTCCCAGGTCCCAGGTCCCAGGTCCCTGTAAGGAAGTTTCTTTGGGAAAAAGTCATGAGTGAGCGTGCACACCTGACCAGATCCCAGGAGCATAAAGGCGAGTCTCATTGTGTGATATCGATTAACTAAAGGAAGCATTTCTCTTTCCTATGAAGTGAACTTTGTTAAACCTTGCTTATGTGGCAGCTGAGTTTTGATGAGAAAGGCTTAAATCCAACTGAATCTTTTTTCCCCTCTTTCAAAACCATATATCCTCCCACATGCAAACAATCCATTAAGACAGAATTGACTGGTCACAGTCAAACATTTGTTTGAGGATATATTTTCATACATTGAGGGGTTTGTGCCTTGACATATAAATATTCCTGGTGCTCGAGCCATTCACAATCAAATTATACCTTAGTGGAGAATATTCTGGAAAAGTTGCTATAATTAGGTAACAGAGTAGGTAAGACTTGTGTAGAAGATTAATGTGAGTCACACTTCCCTATAGAAATGACCTAGAAATAAGTGTTTTAAAGCTACTTTTATTTCAAGCAAAACATTACAAGCAATTTTAAAACCTAAAAGTCCTTTCCAATATGTGTGTGTTTGTGTTTTCATTTAACATGGCCTATGGCCTATATTTTCTCATGGCAGCAGCAAACATATTTAAGAGGACAAGCTTGTAATAACCAGAGGGTAAACAATTTGCCAATCTTCTCTAATTGGGAGGAAAGTTATTCATTTTCCATAACAGCATCTCCATTACATTTTAGGATAGCCTGCCAGATTTTTAACTTTACACCCCAAAACATCTGATCTGTGCAAACTAAAATGAGGAGCCCTGGCCTGAGCCAGAATTGCATGGAAGCCATGTGGGTGAACACCAGCTCTCAATGAACAGATTATGAGGCAATCAATTAGCAGAGTGAAGTGCTCTAGTCCAGTAAATTAAGGCTTAATTGGTGACTGATTTTTGCAAATGACCTTTCCCCTCTATTCCTCCCTCTTCTCAGAGGTTAGATATTGTAAGAAAATAATTGTATGAATCACTGAAATTTCTGGGAAACATTGAGATTCTACAGGTGTGGCACAGATGGTGTACAAGAAGGAAGAAAAAACACACCCATGAGTACACATGTTTAAAGTTCTCTCTCTCTCTCTCTCTCTCTCTCTCTCTCTCTCTCTCTCTCTCTCTCTCTCTCCCTCTCTCCCCAAAGACACACACACACACACACACACACACACACACACACACACACATTGTCCTTTCTTCTCTTTCCGTTGAGGTAACCATAGTGCCCCCATACACTCACTCACCACCTCCTAACTCTCTGCCTACAGTTCTCATCACACACTAAGAGGAATGAGGAAATCCAGGCTGCACTATGGTGATGTGATGAAACCACTCCAGGCTGCACTGCTGACTCTCCAAATTGCTCTGTCATGCCACAGAAATCTCTTCACCCTAGAAATGCCTTGAGCTCCTTGAGGGCAGGAACTCATTCTGCTTATGTTTGAATTTCCAATGCCTAAGTAATTGGGCCAGTAGAATGTAAGCTTAATGAGGAGAGAGATTATTTCATTTTTGTGTTGTATCATCAGCACCTAAATAACACAATCTCCTAGCACATTGATGTTGTTTTTTTTTATTGAAATGGAAGGAAGGGAGGAAGGAAAGAAGGAAGGAAGGAAGGAAGGAAGGAAGGAAGGAAGGAAGGAAGGAAGGAAGGAAGGAAGGAAGGAAGGAAGGAAGGAAGGAAGGAAAAAAAAGAGAAACAGAGAGAGACAGAGAGACAGAGAGAGACAGAGAGAGACAGAGAGACCGAGAGACAGAGAGAGAAAAGAGGATCTTTTTCCTCTTCATGTTGAAGGAATAGGGACTGGACCTGTGATTTCATCGACATAACATCTGAGGAGAAGAAATTCTCAGAGTTTCTCTCTGGAATTCTGAGAGGTTGCGATTTGCCTGAGGTGATATGGCCAATGTCTTTCAGAGACAAGACTTGAACCAATGTCTCCCTGGCTTTAAGACTGGCTCTTTATCCGCTATGTGATGCCACGTTTAGTGCTGCTTTGTGGAAATAAGAGAAAAAATAGCTTACTCCATAAGATCTGTCATGACCAAGAGAATAGCAAGATTTTCCCAGACCTAGCTTGGCCCCTCACTACCTGTGTCTTTTAGACGAATCACCCTATCTCCCTTGACCTAAGCTTCCCCTCTACATAATGAGAAGTTGCCCTAGATCAGCGGTTCTCAACCTTCCTAATGCCACGACCCTTTAACACTCATATGTGTTTCCCAATGGTTTTAGGCAACACCTGTGACCCCTGTGAAAGGGTCGTTCAACTCCCAAAGGGGTCACCACCCACAGGTTGAGAACCACTGCCCTAGATGATCAAGGTCCCTTCCATCTCTAAACTCTATATTCTACCCTGGGCAAAAGGAATCCACAATTAGGCTAGAAATTTTCATCTTTAATTTAATTGGAGACATATTTGACATATTCACAGTGTGCTGCCCACAGATAGTGTTGGCAGACAATTTTTAATAGCCAGGATCTCAGTTTTAGCATTTTTATTTTGGTGTTTTAATTTACAACTTATTTGTCTTTGAGCAAATAAGAGAGTACACTGATTGACAGCAGGAAGCAGGTTTGTTGTAACATCAGGCAGTTCTCAAAGGGAATAGGTTTTTCAGGAAATTTGTTGAATAAAGTTAGATTTAAAGTAAGAGTGATTTTCACACAACCCAAACTCCTGGGTTTAAAACAATGCGTATATTCTGTCTGAAGGTGGGGAACTGGATAGAATGAACCATATCCATTTGATCGAGTCAGAATCTTCCCCCAAAACAGAGTACCGGAAAGAAGAATTTTTCCTCATACAAGGGAATGATAAAAATACCGATAAACAGCTCTTTGTGGCCCAGACAGATACACTTCTACTTAATCTCATTATTTTTAGGGGATAGGGACTGAAACTGTGATTTCCTTGGTAGAGGGAACTCCTAAGTGAGCAAATTCCCTTTATAAACACAACTTACGGTCTTAGTTACATAGAGAAATGAGAGGTCAAAGAATTTGCCCAAAGTGTCACAGACAGAGCTTCCAATGCATTGAAACCCCCAGAACTGCTTCGTGGTCTGCTGCTTAACTATATTGAAATCTTGTACTCCATTGACAAAAATGAAATGGCTAATTCAGTAGCTAAAATAAGTCAAATTCATTTTAAGGGGTCAAAATTTGCTAATTCACTAATTTAATTTTCTTGTTTTTGTTTAGTCATGTCCTGTTCTTCATGATGGCATTTGGGCTCTTCATGATGCCATTTGGGTTTTCTTGGCAAAGATACTGGAATGGTTTGCCGTTTCCTTCTCCAGGTAATTTTATAGATCCAACAGGGCTAAGTGACTTGCCCAGGGTCACATAGTTAGTAAGTGTCTGAGGCCAGATTTGAATTCAGGAAGATGAGTCTTCTTGACTTCAAGTACTCTATCTACTGCACCACCTACTGCCCTTTCAATTGGAGAATCAGCACCTAATTCACTTTCCTAATTTTGGAGTTCCCTACTCTAGTGAAATCACAGGTCCTGTCTCTATCTCTGGAGATTAATAGTGACCCATATTGATTGGTTTTAGAAGTTCTGAGTATGGGGCACCTAAGGTGGCACAGTAGATAAAGTGCCAGACTTGGAGTCAGGAAGACTCATCTTCTTGAGTTCAAATTTGACCTCAGACATGTACTAGCTGTGTGATCCTGGGAAAGTCACCTAACCCTATTTGCCTCAGTTTCCTCATCTATAAAGCAAGCTGGAGAAGGAAATGGCAAATCATTCCAGTATCTTTGCCAAGAAGACCCCAAATGGGGTCACGAAGAGTCAGACAGTACTGCAAAACTACTCAACAGCAAGAAGTGTGGCTAAAACAGAAGTGGACATAACCAAAACTTGAGAAGTAACATTCATATTTCTAAGGGAAATACCCTTTGCCTTCCTTAAGTAATTATTCATTTACAGGCTCTGACTCAAAAAAATTTTCCTTCATTGTAGCCTCTGAGTTAAATTTGGCTCATTTGGCCTTAACCACTTTCTTTTGGATTCAGTGAAAATCAGTCTTGGGAGTTGTTCTGCTGTGATAAACAGAGAGGCCATTTGCCTTCAAACAGCTGTTTTCATGACCAGATCCCACTTCTGCTCTTTCAAGTATTGCCTAAAACCCTAGCTAGGGAAAACAAGTGGCTTCTGACCCAACAGCTTAACCAAGTTCAGGCGGGGTATTCATGTTATTCCAGTTTATTTGGTGGAAGAGATAAACATGATCTTTGGGGGAAGAAAAAAAACACTAAGAAACCTCATCCAGCCCAGCCCTGATTTCCAGATGCTCTCCTTTCTCAATTAAAGCACCTCATCTCAGTAACTGTCAGCTTCAGGTGTGATTCAGACTGCCCTGAAGCACTTAGAAATGCTGCCAACCAATCCAAAAACAAGAACAAAGTCAAGAAATCACTTCTCTTAAATAACATTATGAGCTTTTAAAATTTTTTATTGATATCTTTTGTTTTTACATAGCCTTCATTTCTAAATATAGCCTTCTTTCCTCCTTTACCCAGACAGCCATCCCCTTGTGGCCCCCCCAAAAAAAAAATTAAACAGAGAAAAAAAATAGTTCAAAAAAATAAATAAATAATGTATTGCCAGAGACTGGTAGTAAACGTCATGTTCTGTACCAATAGTCCACCAGCCCAGCAAAAAAAAAAAAAAAGGAGCTTTTTCATAACTCTCCTTTAGGGTCATGCTCATATATATTTACAAAACAGATTTTAAGTACACAGTATCCAACTGTGTCTTTTTAAACAAATCACATTGGTACGAGGGAGAGCTATATTTGGAGGAGGTACAGAAAGAGGGTGAGAGGACAGGCAGAAAAGAAGCAATGAGATTTGTCGGAGTTATTTTTTTCGCCATCCCCCACCATTATTTTGACTTCGAAGAAAAACAAGGACCAATTAGTTTGAAAATAACCCATTGCTTAGATCAAAGAAAATCCTTGTGCTGAAGGCTCCAAGTTTCTGAAGCCTACATTGAACTTGAAATGGGTCACTTACCCACTGTAATCAAAGAATTTAGAAAGTACAGAGAAGCCTGGTGCATCATTACCCTCTCCCATGACACATAAGTGCTTAATAAATACTAGTTGAGTGCCTGACACATAGTTTAGATAGTTCACAGGGTGTTCATCTAATCTCTCCATTTTTGAAAAATTCATCCAATGTTTTAGAATTGTACCCACCAAACAGCCCCTGGATTCATCAATTCAACCAAAAATGTGAT
Organism: Pseudocheirus occidentalis; assembly: GCA_028646575.1. Classification (NCBI taxonomy): domain Eukaryota; kingdom Metazoa; phylum Chordata; class Mammalia; order Diprotodontia; family Pseudocheiridae; genus Pseudocheirus; species Pseudocheirus occidentalis. Next base: position 103,713,378 of record CM053593.1, read on the forward strand.
CAATTAGCCATTAAATACTGACTTCAGTAACCAGGGATGGAAATATAACCCCCAATACAATACCATTACTCATGAAAATCAAGTTCCCAAGGGAAAAATGCTCATGAGGGGGAAAAATGGCCCTCGCCCAAGATCTGAAAGCTTAATGCAAGCATGCAGGTGCTGTGGGGCCAACAAAGGGTGCATGGAAAAGACATCAAGGTCCCTCCAAGGGATTACTGGCCCCCATGTGGAAATTAAGGAGACTGAGCCAAAAAACTGTAGCCTTTCTGTAGAAGGCAGTTTTGTCTACATGACACCCAAATAACCAGTCAGGAGGTAAAACACAAAGGCTGCACCCATAGAATACCAAAATATGTAGTCATTCACCCCCAAAAACCTCAGCCAATCATCCAAATATTTGGTCTTCCCCTGTGCCAAGCTACAAGTCTGACTGAATTTCTGACAGATAGGAACAGATGTTTAGGTGTTGTGCAAACACAGCTGCAGTCAATCAGACAGTTGTTTGCTCTACTGGATGCCAGGACAACTGATTTAACTGGTTGATTCAATGAACTGGCTAAATAGAGTTAAGTTTTTCCACATAGAATCATAGAATCATGGGCTCTAGAGCTAGAAAGGAATTGAGGGGGAGGGGAGTGATCTGATACAACTCCTCCATTTTAAAGATGAGGTATGAAGCCAGGGCTTACTAAAGGTAATCTAACACAGGTATTGAGTGGCAGAGCTCCCTGCTGCCATCATACCAATATTTTTACTCTGGACTTTTTCTACCACCATGCCACAGAAGCCTTTTCATCCTATAAGTTCAATTTACCTCTAGCCTTCAAACACCAGAAATACACTCCACTTCTCTGGCCCCTTCCTCTAATTAACTGGCTCCTCCCAGAACAGCAATCTTAAGGAAGACACCCAGGCCAGTCATGCCTTTGCTCTTTTCCAAATTCCAATACTGACCAGTCAAACTCTCTCTACCATGCGCCAAGCAGGTATCTTCAGCCTCCCACTAAGGTGTTGTCTTCCCCCATTAGAATATAAGAACAAGACTATAATGAGAGCAGGGACTGTCTTTCTTTCTTTCTGCTTCTATATGTATTAGACAAGTTTTAGACAGTGTTCCGCACATGACAAACACTTAATAAATGCTTGTTTATTTGATTTGATTCCTTTTCCAGCTATGCCCTGACATCCAAGGCTCCTGACTAGGTGAGTATTCTCCATAAATAAACCAACCAACCCAAATTCAATATTGTTGCTGCTCCCTACCTTTGCACTTTCTGCTCAGTTTTCAGCCATGTCTGATTCTTCACGACCCCATTTAGAGTCTTCTTGACCAAAATACTAGAGTGGTTTGCCATTTCTTTCTCTGGCTTGTTTTTTACAAATGAGGAAAATGAAGCAAACAGGGCTAAATGACTTGCTGAGGATCACACAGCTATTAAATGTCTGAGGCCAGATTCGAACTCAGGAAGATGAGTTTTCCTGACTCTAAGCCCAGTGAGTAACCTAGCTGCCATTGCTCCTTGGTAAGTGCTTAATAAATGGTGTTTTTTTTCCATCATTAGAACCACCACTTTCCTTCAAACCTCAGCTAAAATGCTACTTTCTACATTAAGTCTTTCCTAATCCAGTTCTACAGAGCAGCAAGTACCCTAGCATACCCAGGATGGCTGCTAGGACAGGTTCTTACATCTGCTTTTCTAAAGGAAAGCAACTCAAAATGGGTTAACAGTCTTACTTTAATCAATCAAACGTATATCATTTACCTAGTTCACAGGAAAAAGTCAGCACCCTGAACTTTAGAGAATACAAACAAAAGTTATAAGCAGACAAAAAAATACAGAGAAACAGACCACCAGACAGGGCTTCCAGCCCTCTGACCATTACATCCATATCTAGTTACCAGAGAGGGCAACACCAGCATCTGGGTTTTCAAAGCCAGGGGGCTCCACGGATGCCCAGAGTCTCACCTGGCCAAATCACACAATTCTTCCCAAAGTGAACCCCAAAGCAAAATCTCACATCAGGGAATATATAGCCTTCTGCTGGGTCAGAGAATGTCACAACCCGCTTGACCCACTGCCCAATCACAAAGTAATAAGGTTTGGGCATTCCTAAAAAACAAGCCACCTGCTACAGGCTTCATGTGACAACATTTAACCTATTAGGGGGCAGAGTATATTTTCAAATCAGGGAAGGTTCTCAGATTCACTTAAGCCTATTAAGGGGCCAAGGGACAGTGAAAATCTTCATATTCCCATTACCATTACACCCTACTAGAAATTAACTTGAATTTGTGTGTGCATATTGGTTGCATATTTAGATGCAGATATAGTGCCCCACTCCATAAAATGTAACCTCCTTGAAGTCAGGGACTATTTCAATTTTGTTTTTGTAACCTCAGTCCCTAGTACAAGGCCTGTTGTTTGTTAATTGACTTTACATTTATTTCTATTAAATTTCATCTTCTTTTCAGCCCATCATTTTAGACTACCTACATCATTTTGGATCCTGATTCTGTCATTTACTATGTTAGTCGTCTTTACCAGACTCACATCATTTGCAAATTTGATAACTGTGCCAAAAATGCCTTTATTAAAGTTAATGAAAAGCATATTTTAAACATGTAAGAACCAAAGATTTATCCCTATATCACTCCGCACCCTGAAACTTCCCTTCATATTCCTGACTTAGGTTCTTCTCATGGTCCTTACACTAATTAATGATTGAACAACTTAAAATATTTAAATTAATTTTCTCCATCCCACCCCCAAAATAGGAAAAATTAGTTAACTCATACTTTAAGATATATTTTTTTTAGTTTTTTAAGCCATTCCAGTAACTTTCTTGTTAATAGTATATATATATATACACACTATTATTATATATAGTTTATGTACTATATATAATTAATATATAATAATTATATATAATGATATAGTAATATGTAATAATATATTATTACATATATATATGTAGTGTGTGTGTGTGTGTGTGTGTATTATATATATGCTTGAATTCAAAGCCAGCTACAGACACTTACTAGCTGTGTGACCCTCGACAAGTGACTAAACTCTATTTGCCTCAGTTTCCTCATCTGTAAAATGAGCCGGAGAAGGAAATGGCAAACCACTCCAGTATCTTTGCCAAGAAAACCCTGAATGGAGTCACGAAGAGTTGGATATGACTCAAAACAACTCAACAACAACAAATTCAAAGTTCACTGGGGCTTTAAGAACTTCTTATAAAGACAGTAACACAAAGCACCTTAAGTGCTTAATAAAATGCTTGTTGACTTGGTGACTTACGTTTGCTTAGGGCACTAATAAGTTAAGCAGCCTCACAACCTAAGAGCTCTGACTCCTCACTTTCTTCCTTCCCCAGCACCCTTCTAAGCCTGTTGATTGAACATTAGCATCATCTCTGGCTTACAAACTCCCAAGCCCCAGTACTGCCTCCACTCTGGTGAAGGCTCTCCTACCTGGACTGGACTATTGCAATAGAACAATGGCTTTGGTCCCCCTACCTCTCTTTTCCCCGCACCACTACAGCTTCCACTTAGCTGTCAAATATATCTTCCTATCCTGCATCTCCCCATATCACTTCTCCTGTTCATCGTTTCAGTGGTTCCCTGTCATCTGAAAAATCAGATATAAAATCTTCTATTTGACTTAATAAAGCCCTTTATACCTAACTCCTTCCTACCTTTCCAGTCTCCTTACATCTTATTCCCCTCCACATACTCTGCAATCTGGTGACACCAAGTTCCTTATTGTTCCCAACAAAAGATACTCATCCCCAGACTCCAAGCGTTTTCATACGGGGATATCCCCCATGCCTGGAATTCTGTCCCTCCTCATCTTTCTCCCTCTCTTCTGCATTCTCTAATTTAATTTCAAGTCTCAGCTAAAAGTCCACTTTCTACTAGTAAGCCTTTCCTGATCCCTCATAATGCTAGGGCCTTCTCTGTATTGATTCTCTCCAGTTTAGCCTGCATATATCTTGTTTGTATATAGTTGTTTGCATGTTATTACTCCCATTAGAATGTGGGCTCCTTGATAGGTTTGCATCCCTAACCCATGGCACGTTGTCTGGTATATAGAAAGTACTTAATAAATGCTTGTTAATTTGAGGACTTGCCTAGGGTCACACAGCTAATAATTTCTCTCTTCCTCACTTGGAGGCAAGTCCTCTTATCCACTACATCTCACTCGGCCTAATTGAAAACCATAAAAACAGATATTTTATTTAAACTAATTTGACTATTTGAAAGTCAATCTCCTTGTGACTCCAGATAAAGGACAAAAAAAAAGAATGATCAGAGGGATTGCTTTATTCAAATGCAAGACTGGTTATATTACATTCAGACAAAGTAGGTCCCAGTTATAGCTTTCATTTTCTTAGAGACAAAGGAAACCCCTTTATTGGAAGGCTTAAACAAACACTGGTTAAATAGGCAAACATGTGGGCTTTTGTATTGCCTGTTAGAGGTTCTACAGACTTAACAAGGAGGAGAGAGCTTTTAGCCAAAAGATGCAACCCCAGGGCCCACAGGGGCTAGCAATTCAATGTATAATAGATAACTGTTAATTATACACAAAGAGGCAGATTCCCTTAGGGCATATCTGAAGAAACAACTAACCAACCTGGAGCATTGTCAAACAGTGGATAAAAGGGAAAATAAATTCATCTCCACCTGGCTCCACACCAAGAAATCCAACAAACATTGAAAGCAAAGGAAGGCAACAATTAACACTAAAAGCAAAATATTCTGCTCACCTCAATCATTAACTAGAAAAGACAACGCACAACATTTAATTACTTTTAACTTATGCAATGCCCCAGTCTTCTAACCCAGTTATTTTGGTATTACCTTAAGCCATCCCAATAACCTAGGCAGCCCAGCTAGAGAAAGGGAATTGAGATTTGCATAATGATAATAATAATAATAACAATAATAATAATAATACTAATAATAATAATAAGTAATAACTCATGTGGTTAGTGTTTCAAGGTTGCTAAGGCAGTCCTCATAACAACTCTCTATGAGTATCATTATTCTCCTTTTATGGATAAAGAATCAGAAAATGAAAACATTGAAGTGGCCATAGGGTCAAACAGCTAGTTTCAGATTAAAAACTTGAACTTATATCACCTGACCAAATACAAGGATCTTTCCACAGGACCTAGTATATAGTCAGCACTTAATAAATGCATGTTGATTGTTCAGGTGATTGATAATATATAATGTGTTTATGTATATAAAGTGATTATTTGTGTATATATGTATATATATGAGTATAGGAATGTATTATACAAATATGAAGTGTTGCTAAAATGTCTTCTGAAATCTTATCATGACATCAAGGTCAGCTTGGGTTATTTTTTTTATTTATGTTGATTCCTTTTATTTTAATATCACCTAAACTTCCCATTTATATATATATACTCAATCTTTTCCCAGAAAACTGTACCTTAAAGAATAAAAAAGAAAAAAAATTCAGCAAAATCATCGCAGTCTGCCATTAAATGTAGTGTCGCATACCCAGAATTACCTTACTCTGCCAAGAAGGGAGAGATGTAAACTATGTGTCTTATTTGATGGAAACAGTCATTATAATTTCATAACATTCAGTTTAAATTGTTTTGTTGTTTTTGTTGTTGTTGCCCTCTCTGTTTACATTGTTGTAGTAACACACATATAGATAGTTTTTTGTGGTTCTACAATCCAAACATCTTATGTTTCTCTGTATTCATCATATTCATCCTGTCTTCAAGTCCCATAATATTCCATTACATTCATAGATCACATTTGTTTAACTATATAGCAAGCCATGAGTATCTGCTTTGTTTCCAGATCTTTGCCCATAAAATAAGTGCTGCAATAAATATTTTGGTTTCAATGGGGTCATTTTTGTTTCTTTTTTTATTATAATCATAGACCTGTTGGAGGCATATGCCTAGCAATAAGTAAGAATAATTCCAAGCTGCCTTCCAGGATGGTTTGTGCTTCCCTCTCTGGCAACTAACTAGATATGGATGTAATGGTCAGACACCTGTAAGCCCTGTCTACTGATCTCTTTCTCTGTTTGTATTTTTTTGTCTGCTTGTAACATCTGTTTGTATTCTCTGAAGTTCAGGGTGCTGACTTTTTCCTCTGAACTAGGTAAATGATATGTTTGATTAAAGTAGGATTGCTAACCCATTTTGAGTTGCTTTCCTTTAGAAAAGCAGATCTAAGAATCTGTGCTAGCAGCCACCCTGGGTATGCTAGGGTGCTTGCTGCTACAATTTATTAATGGCAATTGGTTTATAACTCTGTTACTTTGATTTACTGTAAGTTCTAAAGGACATAATTCTGTTTGATTTTATTAATTTTATTTTCCTTCCTCTTTCTAAAAAGAAGTTAAAGGTTTACTGACTTAACTTTTTCAAAGACCGAGCTGTTTGTTAAACCAGTTCTATATTATTTTAATTTTCTAAGGTCTCTATTTTCCCCTAATTTTCACAAATTACCTTTTGTGCCCATTTTTGCTAATTTAAATTGCATATTAAATCCATTAATGCTCTCTTTTCTATTTTGATCATTTATATCAGGGATACAATTTTTCAAGACTTCTTTTGATGTATCCTAGATATATTGGTAGTTTATCTCATTATTATCATTCTCTTTCATAAAAACAATAATTTCCAGGCATGAAGGTATATGCTTATAATTTCTGCTCCTGAATGGATTGCTTGAGCAACAGTAGAGGTAAAACCAATCTGGTATCCCTCCCATTCAAATTGGCCACCTAGAGAGTGGACCCTTGCAGGTGAGAAACCACTAGACTGCCTAGGGATGGGAAAACTAGCCCAGATCAGAAGCAGAACAGGGTAAGGCTTTCCATGCCAAAAAGCAGTGGAATTGGACCCAAGAGTATCTGCTTCATTTCTATCCTGGGAAAGATGGGGAGATTAAAAAAATTCAGAGAAAGGAAAAAAACATGAATTATTTTTATTATTTTTTCTTCAACCTACTTATTATTGACCATTTCATTATTTTTCCATTTAGGTCTATATTATTTCCTTGTGTTTCCTTTATTAATAACTATTTTTATTGTGTTATGGACTTTAAAGAATGTTTAGTTTTTCTGCCTTTTTAACATTTATTTATAATATCTCTGTAACTTAACATATTTTCTCTCCATGCCTCTTCACATTTTTTATAAAGGTATCATGTGGTGCTGAAAATAATGCATACTGGTTACTGGTGCCATGTTCAGCTCTAAATCTTCAATGGTGTGTTCAGTTATATAGTTTCCTTTTACTTATCTTTCTGTTAGTTTTGTCCAGCATCTAGAGAGAACATTCAAATAGCTGACTATTGCTGTTATTGTCTCTTCTTTTGCAATTAAGTTTACTTATTTTACATAATACCCTTAGATTTATATCATTTGGCAAATATATTTTTATTATTGATTTTGGTTTGTTGTCTATGGTTAAGCAAAATATAATTTCCTAATTAATCTCTATTGATATTGTGAATATTTGGGGGGTTTGATTCTTGTTTTTGTCTCTTTTTTTCTTTGACAGCCTGATTGCAGTTCCTGTTTTTTTTTTGTTTTTACCTGATTCATAGGAAATTTTGTTCTAGCTTTTCATTTTCATTTAGATGTATTTCATGTATACAATAAATTGTTGAATTTTGTTTTCTTATCCATTCTGTCATGTTCTTTTATTGGATTGCTTGTTCCATTCAAATTAAAGTTATGATTGTTGGGCTAGTATTTGTCTACATTTGTTTCTAATACTAATCTTTTTTCCCCTCTTGACCCTGGGTTCTTAAAAATTCTGTCAATGAAGCACAAACTCTATTGGGCCCCACTAAATTGTAAAGGTTCAAATTATAAGCATGAAAATAAATTGAGTACATCATCTTAGGAGTTTTGTTGTTGCTGTTCAGTCATGTCCAACTCTTTGTGAGTTTTCTTGGCAAAGATACTGGAGTATTTTGCAATTCCCTTCTCTAGCTCATTTTATAGATAAAGGAACTGAGGCAAATAAGGTTAAGTGACTTGACCAAGGTCACAGAGCTAGTAAGTATCTGAGGCCAGATTTGAACTCAGGAAGATAAATCTTGATTGCAGGCTCAGTACTATATCCACTAGATGTCCCCACTTAAGGAGTAGTGTGCCTAAAATTAAATTTGAAAAAAAAAAAAACTCCTTACCAGAAGGTTATCACAGCAACTCATGAAGCTAACTACTAAGGTAGAATTTTTCAAACTGTATATAGTGACACCTCTGTTACCAATGGATTGATAAATAAATGCATAGTCAGTTAATAAACACTAAGTGCCAACTATGTGCCAGGCATTGTACTAAGCACTAGGGATACAGATATAAAAAAAGATAGTTCTTGCCCTCATGGAGCTTATTATCAAATAAGGGAGAATTAGAAAGGCAGAAATGAGCATATTACATCAGTGATGTCACACTCAGAAGCAAAGGTCCTTACACTATGCATAAGGATCCCTGGAGGCTACATATTGACTTAGAAAATCACATTAACATTATATATGTTTTATTATATTTTATGTATTTTGTTAAATATTTGCCAATTACATTGTAATCTGATTTAGGTTCCTTGGTTGAGTTTGACACACTGTAGCATACAAGTTTCATAAAGCAATCTGTATAAATAATTTCCTTAGTCCATGTAATATTTAAATAATGTTAAGAATTTGTTATAATTTGTATGACAATACACACATTTAAAGCACATGATAAAAGTAATGTGTAAGATACACAGGTATGTAGTTAGTGAATTGTTGAGATGCTTAAATGATTATAATAATTTGAACTATTTCCATTTTTTGAAGTAATCATTTTTTGGAAACCAGTTTATCATATTGTACTCAATGTATTTATAATGGATGTGATTGAGAAATATAACATATTATGGTGGTTTTTACTTCCACATAAGGATTGTTTAATTTCAAATTTACATGGCTTCAAATTCAAAGTTAATGAGTTACACTAAGAAACAACTCATTTGTGTGCTAACCTATATTCATTGAAGGAGAGGATGGCAGGCTGTGCCCAAGATTCAACACATGCCAACTCAAATTTTACCTCATTTGCATGCACTATATTACACAATCTCTCCAGTGCATTCACTGTTATTGGGATAAAATTTGTACTATCACATTTTTGTTGTTGACTTGAATTTCGTTTTTGTTGGGAAATGGTTGCGTTTCTGAAGAATTTAGAGTAGAAAACCATCTAATCACTTTGGTTGCTTTGCTCGACTTCCCAGAAGGACTTGAAGTCTATGAGAGAGGATACACTCATGCCCTCTATGGATGGAAAATTGTCCCATCGTGTAGAGGAGATGTGCTCTGCACAGATGAAATAAACACTGGCAGCAATGAAATCTTTCATCTTTTCAAATAGTAAAGTATATATCTGCATGTGTATTTTACATTGAGTAGTATCAGATCACCAAGGGCCAGTTTTTGATTTTCCAATTTGTTGATTATCCACAGTAAATTTATCTTCTGGAACAAACTCCTTCTACTCCCTCAGCATACTCTCAGACACTTCTTTCCACTAGTCCAACAAGTTTTCTGTTCAAAGTCCAAACTGATTGAGTGATTAATCCAAGTTGAAAAGAACATTTGGAAGGAAACTTTGGATCACATAAGTATTTGTAGGTGGATAGCGCAGTGGAGAGAAGACCAGACCTGGAGTCAGGAAGACTGATCTTGTGAATGAAAATCTGGCTTCAGGCACTTGTTATCTGTGTGACCCTGGGCAAGTTGCTTAACCCTGTTTCCCTCAGTTTCTTCATCTATAAAATGAGCTGGAGAAGGAAATGGCAAACCACTCCAGTATCTTTGCCAAGGAAACCCCAAATAAGGGTCACAGAGAGTTGAACACAACTAAAATGACTGAATAACAACAACCACAAGGTTCTGATAGAAACTATTTTCCAATTAAGCAGTGTTTGGGATTATCAGTCATTCTCCATTACCATTTTCTTTGTCTGGTAATTGGAGATTAACTTCATCTTAACTTAGGCCAAAGATAAATTGTTACATTATAGGAAAAAGTCAACCACTGTTACCAAATCTTTAATTTATTCCTCATCTTTTTCACTTTCATTTTTAGCTACTTGTATGTTACAATTTATATATATAATTTTTTTCATCCTATCCATCCCCTAATCCCCATGAAAAATGAATTGGATTCCATAATCATTAGGACTAGAAGGAACCTTAAATGACCTCTAGTCTGGCTCCCTTATTTTATAGCAGAAAAAGAATGAGAGTTAAGGAAGTTAAATAGGTTGTTCAAGGTTGTATGGTAAATCTCTGGCTAGGACCAAATCCTGGGTTCCCTGACTCGCAAGTCCACTATGCCATGGCTATAATTTTAATATTTGCATACTTTCAAAGGGTGAGGTTCCCAAGCCAGAGTAGCTGTCAAAGCTATGGCTTTAGAATGTGGATGTGTGTTGCTCAGAAATTACTGTTGGCTTCCTACTTCCCATGTTCCAGGAAAAGTGATGGCTTTGGCGTGAGCTCCATCCAGAGGTTTAAGTTTATAAGAAGGAGCCTCACCTCAGAGTTATTTGTTTTTCTCACTTGACTAACTTTTAATGTTTCCCTCTGCTCAACCTTCTGCCTTAGCCATTTCAACAAAAGCTGGTTTTCTTCCCAGACACAGGAAGTTCAGAAGCAAATGTTTGGTCGGGACTGTAGGCTTACCCACCATTGGTTTCCACTATTTCTCCTGACTCAAACCATTTCCAATAAAAACCAAGTAGAAAGGGTAATTGGAAAGGTATTACTATTCTATCTCTGAAATTTAAAATTAGCAGCAACTATGGTATTATTTCACAAACTAAGCACAAGGGTCAACAGGAATAACAAAAAAAGGTATCTGCCCATTGGGCATGGGTGGAATCATGAGAACTGGTCAGGTCACACAGAGAAGGCAGAATGTTGTTGTTCACTCATGTACAGCGTCTGACTCTGTGACCTCATTTGGAATTTTCTTAGCAAAGATACTTGGAGTAGTTTGCCATTCTCTTCTCCAGCTAATTTTACAGATGAGGAAACTGAGGCAGCCAGTGTTAAGTGACTTTCCTGGGCTCACACAGTTTGTGTCTTGGATGGGAATTGGATTTTAAGTGAGGCAAAGCTGGACAATGACATCTTGTGATGTCATTGGTCCTCCTCAAGAACAAAGGAGGAAAAAAAAATAAAACATGGCAAGTAGGTGTCTGAGACTGGATTTGAACTTGGGCCTTCCTGACTCCAGGCTCCCCGCCCCCCATCTACAGTACCACTCAGCTGCAGAATTACAAAACTATTCATCTGCTTCCATTTTTTCTATTGAAAAGAATGATTTATATAGATTGTAAAAAGATAGAAACAAAATTCAGAGAGCTAAAGAACAGGGCAAGAGAGAAAAAAAAATACTAATGATTTTCAATGAGTTCAAGCAATTTGACCCAGAAAAAGTACATTTTTTGGTTTATGAAAAAATGGGAATTGTGATTATTCAGGTCCTGTAAATGAATTTTGATAAATCATGGCAAATAAAGGGAGGTAATGAAGGACTAAAGTTATGTAAATGTGATCCCAATTTATTTTTTAAAAAGAAAAGTGACTTCTTGAACTAAATTATAGACAAGATAACCCAGAGCTAAGAGAGATAACTGAATGACAGACAATTCATGTAGACCCACTTGTGTATCTTATAGATCATAAAATTGAGGCTGGAAATTATCAAGCCAAAAGAAGTGCAAAATAAATATTTCTTGATTGAACCAGGACCAATAAAATGTATAAAGACAAAGTAAATAAGGGGGAAATAACCCTGGACAATGAGGAAGCTCTATCAACTTTGTGGATAGCAGAATTGGAAGAACTTTGGGTTTAAAGATAGAGGATTCTAATTGGAATCACAGTTATGTTACACCCTACTTCATGGCCCTAGCTAAGTTACAACTTCCTAGGCCTCCATTTTCTCATCTGTAAAAGGAGTTGTTAGGATAAGTTGATCCAAGTTTCTTTCCACCTCTAAATCTATGATCCTATGATCTGTTGTATCCCATTTTTTCACTACTGTTTTATAAATGAGGAAACTGATGGGACTTCCTCTATCAAGACATGGAGATGGAGGAAAGACATAAGACTTCTGAATTTTTGTAACACTGTTCACGGAACAGCCCAGCTTCATTGATGTTCTGGGCAAGAGCCAAAATCATCTCACACAAAATAGACACCCAGGCACCAACTTTTGTGCTAATAAACAGAATATTTTGCAACTTAAAAAGGAAAACAATCTTCACTCAGGGGTCATTTTTCAGAATCAAGAGTAAGAGGGGAATTTTCTCTCAAGTAAAATGTCGTAATATCCCACAAATGGCTGTAGAATATATCAGTCTCATGATTTACATGAGGTAATGACATATGTATAACATTTCATCTATTAGTGGAGAACACCAAAAAATAATTGTAGATCAGGTTGCAGGATCAGTAGACAAGCTACCCACTCTGGAGGAAAACTGCAAAAATCAACATTATAGCTTTACAAAACTTAAGTGATACAAAAAATTGAACAATAATTATTCAAAACTCCTCAGCTATTTGTGTATCCAATTCATTTTTAATAATAGTTATGGTATAACAAGATACAATAATGGTAATAATAAAACAGGTTTATTATATACAAATAAATCCTTTTAATAATATTAATTATTATTATTTCCATGAATTGGGTTGCCACTAAACTGGGAAAAGCTATTCACTAAAAGTTACAGTGACAACTCCAAGGAAAAAAAAGTGAATATTTCAAAATGCAAAAGCTTTTATGTTAATCTCTTGATTTTGAGGCTTAGTTTAAAATGTCAATTTATTGTATTGATGTATTATGAGAGAAAAATGTGAAACTGATTTGTGTGTGTGTATTTCTGTGTGTGTGTGTGCGTGTGTGATTTTCATCACAGCTGGTGGAAAACATTATTGAAACAAAATAGTAATACTGTACTATGAGTTTTAAGCACAAATTAACCAGAAAAAAATATTTAATTTAACAATAATCCAAAGTATTGTATTCTCAACATAGAACACAAGTATTCTCAACATAGTATTCTCAACATAGAACAAAGGTGGGGAACCTACAGCCTAGAGCTCTTATGTGGCCTTCTAGGTCCTCAAGTGTAACCCTTTAACTCCTGAAATTTGGATTCAATCAAAGGGCCACACTTAAAGAACTGGAGGGCCACAGGTTCCCCACCCCTGCCATAGAGAGATCCAAATTGGCATGCCCTCAGAAACATTTCTAGCCCTAGACAATTTGAGGTAAAAGTTATAGGAGTCTGCAACCAGGAAATGTAACATGTCAAAATATAGTTTGGGGTTAATATTTCAGAGCAATCAACACTTCTCAGTTCCTATGCTGACTTCATGTTCTCCAGAAGTAATCAAAGAGATCTCTTCCTAGAGATCAATATCTCAGTTTTTTTTCTGAGCTGAGAAAAAGACCCTACCCTAAGGCAAGCAATAGCCCCTTTCAAGAGATGGAGAAAGCAACTATGTTGACAATACAAAAGGTACTCTGTTAAAAGTTTGGTTACTACTTTTTATCCATTTCCTTGAAAAGGTTTTTTGCTCTTGATTTAACCAATTTAAGGAGACAAATGTGGACTGAATTTTTAGAACGAGAAAAATATATCGCGATATTTCTAGTCAAACTAAAGGTGAAGTTTTTAATGTTCTTCCTACACTATAGCATAGTAGATGAAGAGCAGGTCTTAGAGTCAGGGCAACCTATGTTTAAATTCTACTTCCAATACGTAATGGCTATGTTAACCTGTTCAAAACACTTAACTTATCAATGACCCATATAATTCTTTAAGATTATAAATGGCAGAGAGGGTGCTGGTCTATATTAGTGGAAGGAGTTCTTCTTATGTGTAGTTTCTTATGTGAATGAAATTTCAGATATGATGCAAAACATCATCACTACAAATTAACTGTTAATTGTCTTACTTTTTCACTTAGCAACCAGTTACGGTGTTATATGCCTTTTAGAACTCTTAACTACATATTTCATGCTAATGTGAATGTCAACACAATTGAGATGAGCAAGTCCACATAGAGGTATGTAAAACCTCTTATGGAGCCATAAGGCCTTTTTTTTTTATTTTTATTGACTTGTTTGTTTACTTTTACTTTACAATATTCAGTTTCAGAATCACGAGTTTCAGATTTTTCTTCCCTCCCTCCCAACCCTCCACCCCTGCCATGGTGGCATACAATCATGTATAGAATCTGCAAACTCTTTCACATTGTACAAATAGTCTGGTTGTATAGGTGTTATAGCCAATGGAGGGAACAATGAGAAAAGAGAAACAAAAACCAAACATAGAAAAGAGTGATAGCATGCGTTGCTTCAGTCTCCATTTAACTTCTGGTCTTTCTGGATCTTTCTCAGAATGTAGACATCTTCCGTCCTGAGACTTGTAGAGTTGTTTTTTAACTGTGCGTTGCTGAGAGGAGTCCAGTTTTTCAAAGGTGGTCATCACACATATGATGTGTCTGTGACTGTGTACAAATTTTTCCTGGTTCTGCTCTTCTGACTTAGCATCAAGTCGTATAAGCCTCTCCAGGTAATTATGAAGTCCATCTCCTTCCCATTTCTTATTGCACAATAATATTCCATCACATTCATATACAAAAATTTGTTCAGCCATTCCCTAATTGATGGGCATCCCTTAAATTTCCATTTTTTTGCCACCACAAAGAGAGCTGCAATAAATATTTTTGTACATATGGGACCTTTTCTCACTTCTATGATCTCTTTGGGATACAACCC
>CM053593.1:103728750-103766824 GCA_028646575.1 Pseudocheirus occidentalis
CAGAATTAGAGTGGAGCAAATGGAAGCAAATGACTTTATGAGAAATCAAGATACTATTAAACAGATCCAAACAAATGAAAAAATAGAAGACAATGTGAAATATCTCCTTGAAAAAAACAATGACTTGGAAAATAGATCCAGGAGAGACAATTTAAAAATTATTGAACTACCTGAAAGCCATGATCAAAAAAAGGACTTAGAAAGCAATCTTCAAGAAATTTTCAAGGAAAATTTCCCTGATATTTTAGAACCAGATGGCAAAATAGAACTTGAAAGAATTCACCAATTACCTCTTGAAAAAGAGACCCAAAAGAAAACTCATAGGAATGTTATAGCCAGGTTCTGGAGTCCCCAGATCAAGGAGAAAATATCATAAGCTGCCAAGAAGAAACAATTTGAATACTGTGGAAACACAATTAGGATAACCCAGGATCTAGCAGCTTCTGCATTAAGGGACTGAAGGGCCTGGAATATGATATTCCAGAGATCAGGGGAGCCAGGATTAAAACCAAGAATCACCTACCCAGCAAAATTGAGTATAATGTACCAGGGGAAAATATGGTCTTTCAATGAGGTAGAGGACTTTTGAGCATTCTTGCTAAAAAAAACTAGACCTGAAAAAGAAAATTTGACATTCAAGTACAAGAAGCATGAGAAAGTAAACATGGAAAAGAAATCATAAGGAACTTATCAAAGTTGAACTATGTACATGCCAACATGGAAAAACTATAATTGTGACTTATGAAACTTTTCTCAGTATGAGGATAGGTGAAGGGAATACAAATGTATATATATATACATACACATATGTCTATATAGAAGGGTTTATATGTGTGTATGAAAACATCTGAGTATGTGTATATATGAGTACATAGAGGGCACAGAATCAATTGAATAGGAAGGGACAATACTCTAAAAGGTGAAATTCTGAGGTGGGAGAGGATTAGAATGAGAGGAGACAGGGAGAGACAGAATGGGGTTAATCATCTCATACAGAAGAGGCAAAGGATAATTGTTACAATGGATGGGAAGGACAGGAAGGCAAAAGAGAAAGGTTCAACCTTACTTTCACTGAATGTGGCTTAGGGTAGGAATGACATAAACTCTAAACTGGTTGGGTATCTCGCCACATAGGAGAGTAGGGGAGATGGGGATGAGAGGTGGAATGATGGAGGGGAGGGGAGGGTTACTGGAAGTATATACTTCTGTAAAGGGACAGGGACATGGTAGAGAATAGAACATGGTGGGGGGTGGGATAGAAAAGAGGAACATGTAATGAGTCTCTCACAATATACGCACTGTGGAGATGTTCTGTATACTTACACATGTACAGCCTGTATTTAATTGCTTGTCCTTCCAGTGGGGGTGGATGACAAGGGAAGAAGGAAAAGAATCCAGAATTTAAAGTTCTATAATCAAATGTTAAAATATATACATTATTATTGTTATTATTATTATTAACTACATCAAACTGGGAATTAAAATATACAGGCATTATGGTAAGGAGATCCATCCTGCCCTACCAAAAAGTCAGAGGGGTAAGGGAGAGGACATAGGAGAGAGCAGATTGGGGAGGGGTTATCCAGTAAGATGGCTGTTTTGAGGTGTTGGGTAGGGGAAAGATGGGGAAATAATTTGTAACTCAAAATCTCATGGAAATGAATGATGTAAACAAGAAAATAAATAAATAAATTTTAAAAATAAAAAAAGAGAATGAGATGTCCTCTCAATTCTTTCAACTCTAATCTCTATCTTCTCATGTCTTCCAGTTCAAAATCTATGGTTATACACACACACATACACACACACCATAATTTTTCCAATTTTATGTAAAGATAGTTTTCAACATTCATTTTTATAAGATTTTCAGTTCCAAATTATTCCCTCTCTCCCTCTTACTCACTCTCTACAAAATAGCAAGGAGTCTGATATAGCTTATATACATTCAATCATGTAAGACATATTTCCACATTAGTCATGTTGTGAAAGAAGAAACAGAACAAAAAAGGGAAAAATGGGGCGGGGGAGTGAAAATTGTATGCTTCAATCTACATTCAAATTCCATCAGTTCTTTCTCTAGATATGGATGGCATTTTCCATCATGAGTCCTTTGGAATTGTTTTAGGTCCTTGCGCATTGCTCAGAAGGGCTAAGTCTATCAAAGTCAGTCATCACACAATGTGACTTACTGTGTGCAATGTTCTCCTGGTTCTGCTAATTTCACTCAGCATCAGTTCATATTAGTCTTTCCAGGTTTTTCTGAAGTCTGTACATTCATCCTTTCTTATAGCACAATGGTATTCCATTACATTCATATATCACAACTTGTTCAGTTATTCCCCAATTCCCTCACTTTCCAATTCTTTACCACAATATCCATGGTTCTATGGTCATTTCTCAATATATTCACATGCCACAATTGATCAGTGTTCTCATAGTTTGTTCCCAGGTCCTTGCTGCTAAAGGCATTTCTTTGGGAATTATAGAATAATGTTTACTAATGAGTAATGATCAGTGATTCCCAAGGGCTCCAAGTAAAGTTCAGAATATTAGACATATTTTGCTGAGGGAAAAGACAGAATATAATCCATACGATGTCAGAAGTAGGAGAAACATTAAAGATCATCTAGTCCAAAATCTTCAACAAATGAGGAAACCAAGGCTCAGAAAGGTTAATTAATTTGTTCAAGATTATACATCAGAACTGACTTCAGAAGAACTTCCTACTACATTTACAAGAACACACACTAAGACGCTGAATCAGTATCAACAGTTCATTCTTAACAGTCCTACAAAAGATCATTCCTATAAGAAAGAATAAAATCATGACTGTCCCCAAACTCCTTTAGAATAAAGTGGTATATAAATCTTAAAGGAATCAGAAATAATAGAACTCAATAACCCAATATTCCATAAACCCCAAAATACAAATTACTTAGGAAAGAAGTCCTTATTTTGAAAAGAACTTCTTGGAAAACTAGAAAACAGCCTGGCAGAAATTAGGCTTAAACCAACATCTTACACCATATTCCATAATAAATTCAAAATGGATATGCAATATTAAAGGTTGTACCACCCAGGAGGAAATTTACATATATGAAAATAAAGGATATCAATAAAATTTAGTCTTTAAAAACTGTTATAGAAAGCCATGGTGTAGAGTCCACTTTTACTCTACATGTGGGGAAGTTAATTACACTGGGTTTCTTAAATCCATCATGAGGGAGGGAGGGGAAACAGGGGTAAGGAACAGCATGAAACTAAGAGGTCTGGTAGAATGAAACACTAGGTTCTGGTCCAGGCAATTCCAGGTGGTCTAAATTGCTTCTGAGCACAAATTCTATTGCCAAGTTAATGGAAACAGCTAAACAAATGTCTCATGCTGATAACCGGGGAAGCTGTTCTTAATAACAGCCTTTTCTGAGGCATGGGTAAAACTGAATGACACAATATAAAAATGTATGTCACTCTGGTGTGTTTGGGTTCATATGGGAACAATTATAGAAAGGATAGATGTCAATAGGTGTCATATTGAAGTGAAGGAAACTGGGGAAAAGAGAGTTCAGAGTATAATCAGGAGGTGAAAGGTAGGTTGAAAGGAGAGCCTAGCAGAAAAACTACCCTCCCTCCATGACCCTGAGTGCAATATGCCCAATTGACAAGACCACCTAGGAAGATCAGCTTGAATAAAGCAAGACTGCCATTAGAACTACTAGAAGATGATTATTGATTGTGTGGATGAGGGAAAAGGTCATAATTCCCTACAGCTGTTACCTCTGTGCTATCAGTAAATGAGGTTTATTGGCCCAGGGCCAAATGAAAAACAGAATGCATTGGTTAAACTACCATTTAATGAATAGTTTGTTTATCTGTTGGGGGGGAGGGGAAGAAGGGGAATTCTTACAAAGGAAATATTCTGTTTTATTGAATGATTCCTAAAAAATATGTATTTTAAAAACCCTATTGTCAAGTACTAACACATTTCAAAATGAGAGCAGGCAGGGATCAATTTAATGATAGATTTGATCATACTTCTAAAGTCTGAGTGATAAGTTCAGGAAATGGCATGGGAGAAGGTAACCTGGTAAACATCAATGAATGCCTATTTTGAAATATGAAATACATTTTATAGGATGAAGTGGACAATTTAGCCAATGTGAATTCAAGATTTAGCATTTTAGTGATGAATTTTTATAATGCTGTTTCATGTTCGTGACAAACGGCTCCTTTTTATCTGTTGAATGCCAAACACCCTATAAATTTACACTGTACCATATAAATGATGAATCTTTCCTAGATGTCTAAATTAAGAAAAAGTATTTCTGCCAACGGGCAGTCATTCATCAAATGAGAGGAAATGCCCCCTGTTATAGGGAGCTGCATTTGGAGTTAAGAGGATCTAGGTTCAGATCCTAACTCAAATGCATATTAAAGTCTAAAGTCAATGGGATTGTATTAATCAAGTACTTATTGAGCACCTATTATGCCCTAGGTGCTCACAGCCTAAGTCTCATTTTCTTCATAGGTTAAAGGGGGGGTTATAATAGTGCTAATCACTGGAGAAGCTCTTCACAAGGAAGTGAACCATCAGGTTGCAAAGTCTTTTGGCCACAAGCAACTCATTAAGACCACCTAAAAAGGCATGGGAAGGAGAGATGGGAATGATTTGTGGTATGCAGTTGTGGAAGCTCTATAAAGTGGAACATTCACATACCAAGAGACTGAACTTACTTCCTATATCTCCCCCACTTCCATGTCCCAGAAGTACTTCTGAAGAGCAATGGGATGGCTTTTTTTCCCTAATACCATTGACTTGAACCCCTATCCTGGTGTATTCCTACCAATTTTAGCCACTGATGGTTAGTATCCCAATTCAATTTAAAAATGAACATCACTTGGCTTTTACAAAGAGATATTTACTGTGGAGATACAGCAACAACAGAAATACAAACATTTCCCTCCAAAATTTGTAGACTCGCCATCCCCTATACCTCCTCAGTCCCTGGGGATGGTAGGCTCAACCTTAAAGCAGTTTCTATATATTGATATAAGTTCACTTCCAAATACATACATATGTGTCTCAGCTATCAGTGGTCTAGGTGAAGCAGGTTGTTCACAATGTACCTTCTCACTAACTGGCTTCTTACTCATGCCATTATGGACTCCATCTCCCAGATCTCTGGTGGCTTGACACCCCAACTTTTCAAAGTTCACAAGGTCAGAGTACTGCACCTAAATAGGCCAACAGCAGAGTCATGAGCTCCAGACCTCTTACTGGCTCTGCATGAGAAAGAGACTGAGGCCACAAAAGCTCCTCCCACATCAGCTCAAGAGTCTTGGCTTTGACTGACTGGTCAGTGGCTTTTGAAGGCACTTCAGTTCTGGCTTCAGAGCCAATCAAAAGAGCTCTTATTCACTGCATGGTTTGTAGACTAGAATCAAATATAGAATGTCCACATATGCTCTGAGGCTAAGGTTTACAAAGGGATGCTATAGAGCACATTACACATTCTCCCCAGCCCCCTGTGTCACTAAGAACCATCAATGAAATCATACATACTTTAAGCTGCAAAGGAGTCAGAGCAGGCAGAGAACAATCAGCATTAGACTTCTATATTATCCTTTTGTTTGGTTTAGGAATCTGAAATTGAGGAAGATGTCAAGGTGTGCTTTCAAGGTGAGTGATGAAATCACTAACAACTACAAACTGCATCTTTGCAACTTTTTTATACTTATTGGAGAGGAAGAAAAGTAAATAAAAGTGATCTCACACACACACACACACACACACCCTGACTTGGAATACCCTTACTCTTTTTTTATTTTGATTTTTTTTTAGGGTAACTGGGGTTAAGCGGCTTGCCCACACTGCTAGTGTTAAGTGTCTGAGGCCAGATTTGAAACCAGGTCCTCCCAACTCCAGGGTGGGTGCTCTATTCACTGAACCACCTAGTCACCCCAAGGAATACCCTTACTCTTTATGTCCAACACCTTCCTTTAAGGAATTATCATCTGGATGATATCTATCCAGACTCCTTGCTGACCAAGTTCTAGTGCCCCCCTCCCCAAACTACCTTGTGTATATTCAGGTTGTCCCAAAGTGCTGTTTTAAGTATAGCTTTATAATAGCAATATTAAGTTATAGCTTAAAATGGCACTAAGATTTTTAGGATGCCCACTATTTGTATACATTCTCTTTATATTAGACCTCTAGACATAAATTTATATCATACAGATCTCTCTTATTGTTATCCTGATTGGAATATAAACCCTTCACGTATAACACCTCACATCATGCCTAACTCTGTGCTTAATAAATACTTGCTGAATGAGGAGTTAGAGATTAATTGTTTGGTTGATTGAAATAGGTATTTTTAAGTAACTCTTTCCATATAAAAAGCAACCTGGAATATCTCATGGAAACAACTACTAATTACAGAAACTGAAGTATTGTTGTTCAGTTATATGAGTTGTGTCCAACTCAAAGTAACCCTATTTGGGGTTTTCTTGGCAAAGATACTGGAATGGTTTCCCGTTTCCTTCTCAAGATCACTTTACAGATGAGAAAACTGAGGCAAACAGGGTTAAGTGGCTTGCCCAGGGTCACACAGTTAGTGTCTCAGGCCAGATTTGAACTCAGGAAAATTAGTCGTCCAGACTCTAAACCAAGCACTCCATCTACTTCATCACCTTGCTGCCCCAGGACTGAAGCACCCAACTGTATTCTTTGAATGTATTTTTTTTTGTTTACCACAAATTAAAGGATTTTCAGTATCATGATTACTCAAGAAATGTTCTAGTGAATGAAACAGATGAGCACTGAATATCAACTGACAGAATCATGGAATTTTGGAGTCAGAAGAGATCTTAGAGATTCCAGTAATGCTGCTTACTGCTTCTATGACCTTGCCCAAGTTACTTAACTTTTCAAAGCCTCCGTTTCCTCATCTGTAAAAAGAGATGGTTGGTTTGGATGAATTCTGAGGCTCCTTCAAGACCTAAATACATGTAATGTATATGATCTATTCTAACTTCCACATTCTCCAGACATAAAGATTGAGACCAAAAGAAGTAATTTACTCAAGATCATATGGTTAGTTGTACAGTCTAGAAGAGAAATAGGTCTGATTCCTCATCTAGAGCTCTTTCCATTAGACTATAATTCCTTCCCTTTAGTCTTGCAATATAAATGTACTTGATTTAACTTTAAGATTGGGTGACCCTGCTGAACCCCTCCTGCTCTTCTAAGAACCTTTTTGATTTTTGTTTACTATTATAAAGTTTTTGGCCCTCACCAAGAGACTCATAAATAAGGAAGGTAGAAGTCTCTTTCATAACTAGTTCTTGTAAAAGCTTCTATAAACTTGACCCAATGAACCTGTCATCCAACTACCATCTGACTGAGCCCATGCTACAAAATGAACCCAAATATGTCAAGAAGTGTCTTAAGAAGGAAAAAAAATTCCCTAAAATAGATTACTTTCTCCACTTGTTATTCATAATGCTGGCCCTACTTCAATAAATCTCAGCTGGACTTTTTGTGGGGCTATGGGGGAGGAGAAAAGCAGAGACAAGCATGCCCCTTGGAAATTCTGCCTTCCAGTTGAACATCTCAGAAACGTTTTTCACAGCCCATTTTGATAATTTAGTAGAATACTGATTGCAAGAAGGCTCCTTTTGGATTCCTTGCCTAAATAATGATAATAATCATAAAATTTATATAGCATTTTAAGTTTTTTAAAGAGCTTTCCATATATTATCTCATTTGATCTCATAAAAACCCTGAAAGATAGATATTTTTATTATCCCTCTTTTATAGAAAAAGAATGTAAGGAAGAGAGCAATTAAGTGATTTAAGGGTCACAGAACTACTTGGTATCCAAGGTAGAATTTGAATTCAGGTCCTCCAAACTTCAAGTCCTCCAATACTCTATTCACTATACCACCTACTTACCTATCACTTGCTCTTTAAACATCAAACTTCAATCAACGGGAAGGAAAACTTGAAGGTCATCAAAGTATTTTTTCCAGTAATGCAGAAATGGTTTAAGATTTTTATTGTTGTGGACTGATAATGGCAAAGGATATCTTTGTCCTCATGCAATATTGGAAAGTTATTTTTTTATTTTTAATATTTTATTTTTTCCAATTACTATGTAAAGACAATTTTCAGCATTCATTTTTTTAAAAAGATTTTGAGTTCTCTCTTCCTCCCATCCCTCCTCACCAAGAGAGCAAGCAATCTTATTCATACATACATACATATATATATATACATACATATACATGTTCAATCACGTAAGACACATTTCCACATTAGTCGTGTTGTGAAAGAAGAAAAAAGAAAAGATGAAAAAAAAGGAAAAAGCCATGGAAAAAAAGTGAAAATAGTATGCTTCAATCTGCATTCAGACTCCATCAGTTCTTTCTTTGGATATAGGTAGCATTTTCTACCGTGAGTCTTTTGGACTTGTCTTGGATCATCATATTGCTAAGAATAGCTAAGTCTATTGAAGGTGATCATTGCACATTGTTGCTGTTACTGTGTACAGTGGTTCTGGTTCTGCATACTTCACTCAGCATCAGTTCATGTAAGTCTTTCCAAGTTTTTCTAAAATCTCTCATCACTTCTTATAACACAATGGTATAGAAGGTTATTTTTAATTGTTAGACTTGGCTATTAGGAGATGTATTTTTACATCTTTTGTCTCAGTATAAAATAGAAAAGGTTTTTTTTTAATATCAAGAGAATTCTAGATGACAGTTCTCCACATAGGGACAGCTAAGGTGACTCAGTGGATAGAGTACCAGGTCTGGAGTCAGAAAGACCTCAATTCAAATCCAGACTCTAACACTTACTAGCTTTGTGATACTGGGCAAGTCATTTAACCTCAGTTTCCTCACCTGTTTAGTGGAAATAATAAATAGCTCCTGCCTTCCAGGATTGTTATGCAGATCAAACAAGTTAACTGTAAAGTGCCTGACACATACTAAGCAATATACGGCTATTATAATTGTTTTTATTGTTATCTGAGGAAACATAAGAAGAGTAAAAGGGCTTAAATTACAAGGAAATTTTCATGTGGAGAAACGAAACACCTTCTTTCACCTCCAGCTGATAATGCATTGGGACAGAATACAGAAAGGTGATGAAAATTGCTGGATATCTTTAAGAAGAGAATTCTCTGGCTTGAATGGACAATATTGCCTAAAAGTGGAGTGGGCAAAGATTTGTTTAGAAGACTATCTCCTGAGCCAAGTCATGAAAGTACAGTAGTCAATTTTCCTAAAGTATCTAGGCTACAAAACAAGGGCCAAATTTTAAACTCAGTAGCTATAAATAGTCAATTATGCCTCCAAATGTTGTTTTGACTAAAGCTCAAAATGGATAAAAGTAATATTTTTTGGAACTCAGAATTTTAGAACATGAAATTAAAATAAATTTGAAATATACTATTCATTCATCTATCCATTGTACCACCAAATGTGATATCCTGCCTGACATAAAGAAAAATATCAGTAGTTCTGAATACAGAGATTTATCAACAGCCTTGTATATAAACATCAGCCCTGTGTGAAGAGAAGCATTAGCAGCCCTAACCAGAGGGATTCCAGCATGCCATTACAATCTTAATATGTTACATAATCGCCACTTCATCCATATGTACAGTTTTGAAGTCTGTGGGCAGCTTGCAACTTGCCATATTAAAAAAAAAGTGAGCCCAATTCTAGGTTAGGGGAAGCTTACTCTAACTAAATCTATACGGATTTCATTAATCACCATGATAAAATGAGAGTCCTAAGCTTTTCAACAGCAAGCTAAATATCATATATCCCACAAATTACCGTCATTTCACTTAGAAGTCATTTGACTGGCATAAGCCAAAATTGGTACATTCATACCAGTCACAGTGCTAGAATTCTAGGGCATCTTAGTGGTACAGTGGATAGAGCACTGGGCCTGGAGTCAGGAAGACCTGAGTTCAAGTGTGGCTTTGACATCTTCTAGCTATGTGATCCTGGGCATATCATTTAACCTTAGTTTCTTTGTGAGGGTAATAATTGTACCTACTTCCCAGGGTTGTTGTAAGGATTACATGAGAAAAAAACTGAAAGCACTTAACATAGAACCTACCACATAGTGAACATCATATAAATACTAGCTAGCATTATTACTATTATTATTGCATACAAAAAATGAAATTATTATGCTAGAATTGGAAGAGTCTTCAGGGGTCATAAGGTACAACTCCAACAAGAAGTACATAGGAAAGCCCTGATTATCTGGAGAGGTGCCTCAGTATTACTTTGCTGAGAGTTGGGGAGAAGGGAGGTTTAAGGAGGTCTTTCAGTGTAAGATGCCATAGTAGGGTCTCTATAACAGATACACAAGATGCTAACCTGCACTTTGGTGGAAAGAAGTTACAAAAGGGAGTATTTAGGCTTAATGTCCCACACTACTTCCTAAGAACTCAAGCCCTAAAGGGGAATGAGTTGCCTTAGGATATGGCAGGTTCTCACTCTCTGGAGATCTTACACCAAAGGCTAGGTGACCACTTGTAAAGAGTGTAAGATTTCAATGGAGCTCCTTTTCAGATGACTAGAGAGGGGGGTTCATTCTATTTTTCTGAGTGGATGGAGTCTATTGTATGAGTCTCTTCATGTATAAAATTAGTCAAAGAAAGCCAAAGATCAAGATTTGTACTGGCAGAGCCATCCACACCCAAAGTATATAGCAAATGGGACAACAACCTCAAGCAATCTCCCCGTTGAGGTGGTAACTCAGAAAGGCAGTAGGCAGGGCAGGAGATGCTAATCCCAGCTGGCAGAAAGAAAAAATAAATAAAAGTACCTGAGGCTCATCTGTATACCATTAGCCTATAAATCCTTACGTGTCACTAGAGGAAAAGAGGGAAGACTGACCCCTGCTCCTTCCATTCAAACTCCTCCCCCTCAAGATGCCTTTTTTGTGACTTCTTCAAGGAAGTATTTTAACCATATTTTCCACCTGTATAAAATATATCTGGAGGCTTTCATAGACATCTCTGTCTCACAGTCCTCTAGAGATGGCCCTGGGAAGAACCAGGTTTCCAAGGTTGCCTTGTGTTAGAGCTTTCTTTTAATGAGATACTTTTTTTTCTTATTAAATAACCACTTGGGACCAAAGCCTCAGGATCACCAGATTACGGCTGTTGATTGTAAAAACTATAGGAGTGGAAAGATATAGGAAATGAGTTCTCGTCTGAATGAAAGGTAAAACTTTTCTCTGATGTAGAAGATGTGTCTGTGTACTCAATTTTTCACAGCGGTTGGGGTGAGCAAATCTCATTCATAGGGGAGAGTGATTGGAGAGGAGAAGGGAATCTGGATTCTCTGCATTTTATTTCCCAGAAACCTGTGTGTGAGCTGTCAACTCAGAGGCATCACTGACTCTACAGCATAAGAGAAAAAATTTTAAATCACTGCAAGATGGGGAGAAGAGGGAAAAGGAGGAGGAGGAGGAGGAAGAGGAAGAGGAGGAGAAGAATAAAGAAGAGGAGGAGGAAGAGGAGCAGGAGGACGGGCAGGAGGAGGAGGGGGAGGAGGAGGAAAAGAAAAAAAAGAAGGAAGAAGAAGAAGAAGAAGAAAGAAGAAGAAGAAGAAAGAAGAAGAAAAAAGAAGAAAGAAGAAGAAGAAGAAGAAGAACTAACATTTATATAGTACTTACTATATACCAGTCATGGTGCTTAGCACTTTATAATTATCATCTCATTTGATCCTTACAGCTCTGGGAAGTAGGTGCTATTATCATCTCTATTGGACAGATAATGAAACTGAGGCAAACAAGTTAAGTGACTTGCCCAGGGTCACATAGCTAGTAAGTATCTGAGGCCAGGTGTGAACTCAGGTCTTTCTGACTCAAGGTCCAGTCCCTTATGCACTGTGTCAGCAGCTGCCTCTGATACCTCTGAACAAGATCCCTCTTTAGTGAAAAATGAGAGCTACATAGTAGAGACATGGGAGGTAGAGACATAAGTAATAGCAGAGAAAGCACAATCTGCTTCCACCCAGAGCTGCCTACTACATATCAAGATAGATATGACTTAAAATTAGTGAAAAAAATGCTGAATTGAGGCTGAAAACTGGCATGAGGGGAAGAGATGTTTTGAGAGCTTTTAGGGGAGAGATGTGTGATTTCATACATTCTTCAGGAAAGACATAAGGAGAGAAAATAAAATTAAAAGCTGCAATTATGCAGGGGAAGTCAGATCCTCAAAATGCCCCTGATTTCCAGTTTGTCTCCCTAGAAACTTTGGAGAGTTTTACCTTGGGTGAAATTAGGGCTCAGTCTGAGCCAAGATTTTATCTTGCTTCCATCTAATGATCTCATGCACTCTTACGTATTTTCTAATATATTCTAATCCATAGACCTCCTCCTAGTCCAATGGGTCTGATCTCTATTTGCCATTTGTGATGGTCTTTGCTGTAACTAGTGTGATTAGTAGGGAAAAGAAGTTAAAACTGGCACATATAAACTAAGGACTAGCAAACAGAGAACCCCTAAAAATCATACCCCTGGGCAAGCAATACTTAGGAAGGAAGTTCTAGTTGGTATCACTCTTGGAAATGGGAGGAAAAAAGCACCAAGTCTTGAAATCTCTATCCCTTCTTATCCTTTCTTACTCATTTGCTCAACTGTGATACAGATGCTCTCCTCAAAGTGGTCCAGACACATCTATGTACCCAAAGGTCTCAGACAACCTATGTTTGCATACATATATTACCTGAGCATATACACAAGAAAGGAAGAAAGAGCAACCATGTGAAAAGAAAGTCACATGGTCCTGACCTTTCCACAAAAGCTGTGCAAGAGGCTTCTGGGTTCATTTGGTCCTTAGGTATCAGGGTTCCCTAGCTAGTGAACACCAAGATGGCAAGGCAATTTGTTAGTGAGATTGGCTTTGAACTCTCAGTTAAAAGAACATCAGGTGAGTCAGGAGTCACACTCCCCCTATGTACCTATCCACCTAAGATGAGAGACAGAGGAATTAAAACAGAAGTTTGTTTAGTAATTCCCTGGAGGTGGAAGATGACAGTCATCTGTGTATAAGTGAAGGCAAATGGAGGTTAAATCAAACCTAGTTTAGATACTTGCTAATTACCTTGATAATCTAAGCAGCTTGACATTGTGGATAAAGAGCTGGTGTCAGAGCCAATAAGACCCAGGTTCTAGTCTTGATTCTGATACATACTGGTTGTGTGGTCCAAGACAAATCACTTAACCTCTCTGTGCTAAGATTCTAAGTTGCAGAGATAGTTGTTGTTTGTCCTTCATTGACTGTCCATGACAATCAGGGAGGTGATGCTGTGAGACACAAGTGAATTGGTTTAAGTGAAGGAGAATTGTACAGCCACCAACCACATTTTCTCCTCCACAGTCGTATATCAAGATGACTGGAGATGGTCCAGGATGTAGTGGGGACTTTGACCTTTTCAAGCTAAGTCTTTAACAGGTCTCAGGGTGACTGAGGCAATGCCCATTCAGTGATTAAGGCTTAATAAGAAATGAGGCAGAGAATGGCTTCTTTACCTAGTCAAAAAAAAATCTATCCAGGAGGGGAAGACCCTTAGGGTTTCTGGCCATGCAGAGTTAATACTAACCTGCAATGGTAAAGGTTCTTCCTCACTGCAACTTTTCCTCTACCAATAAAATTGCAGGTCCAGTCCCTGCCCCTGCTTACCTTGTGATTCTTAGTTAAATGCCACTTGTTTTTGAATCCCTATGTTAGGGATTCAAAATCTGGCATAATAGATGAGGACACAAATAGAACGCTGAAGCTGTTTTTAGCTAAGAGGGATGTGACAATGTTTTGTTTGGTGTTTTTGGGGGGGCAGTCAAGTGAATTCTCAATAGGGAAACAAGCTAACTCTCTTGAAATTTTTTTCCAAGAACTAATGAGAACTAAAAATGGGAAAAGAAAGAACTCCACCTGAAGAATAAAGCAGTTAGGCTTACTAAGATTTTCTTCTTGCCCCTTTCCCGGCAATATCATTAGGAGAGTTTTTATTAAGAAAAAGATCATTGGTCTCTTAATACCTAATTCAATTTAAGTGAATTGGGGAGAATTCATCTGTAAAATAAGATCGATGTCATCTTAAAAGGAAAACTACTCTCCCAAATTCCTTCCAGGGCAACGCCTCAGGCAAACATTGTTAAAATACAGAATGCATTTGAGAGCGAGAGGGAAAATGAAGGCAGCCAGGAAAAATGACGTTTCTGAATTTTGCTGTAGACCTCTTCTGCAACATCCCTCATCCAAGATCAAACGGCCAGCATGTGGTTTGTTATGCATATGGAAAAGTGGCCAGGAGCCAACAAGACAGGAAAGCAGGTGTTTGATGGTAGATTCTATAGCTCCAGGCAACCACGTTTTAGTGGGCTTTTCTTCCCTTCTGCAGATACAAAAGGAGGTGGCATAGGTTCATATGGTTTTTCAGGACATAGAGTTATTATAAGTTGTCCTCACGTTGGCTGTACACATGGCATATAAGGGAGGGGGTGTGGAATGTTCCAAGAATTATTTCAAACATAGCTTTCAAAGGAACTGATCCTGGCAGTTCTTCTAGATGGCAAAGTGATCTGAGCAGCTGATATTTTCAGATAGCTGCCAATTGGATCGTTATAATAAATGGGCTACAGCTGATTGGTTAAAAACCACGCTCCATTAGCATGGGTCCCCTGGCACTGATTTGGTCTCCAAATCAGTTTAGTGTAGCTAGCAAGAGAACTGGACATAGAATCTGAAGGGACTTACATTCATACTCATGGCCCTAGTCATTTAACCTTTGTAAGACTCTCATCTGAAAAAAAATTCTCATTTTACTTACTATTGCTATGAGGATTTTGATGCACAGTGTTCATTCACAGAGTATCATACAACATTTAAATTGCTATGTAAATATGCTGTCATTATTATTACTCTATCAGAGGCATATAGAAAAATAATGTAATCATTAGTAAATAGTGGCAATCCTAGGTACAAAACAATGAGATGGTTATAATAATGATTGTATTTGAAACATACAAACCAATTTTTTTTAAATAGATTCATTTCAGTAAGACAGTGTCATTCTGAAAACCTATCCATCTGATCTCACCCGTTCTTCAAAGCCCACCTTCAATCCTACCTCCTCCATGGAGTCTTCCATAAGTATTTGCAGGCCACATTGATCTTCTCAGAACTCTTGCAGAACACACACACACACACACGTGTGTGTATAAAGCATCTTGAATATATATATATGTGTGTGTGTGTTACTGTAGAATTGGAATTTGGTGGCATCTAGGTGGCACAGTGGGTAGAATGCCAGACCTGGAGTCTTAGAAGACTTATCTTCCTGAATTCAAATCTGGTCTCAGACTCTGTACCCCTGGACAAGCCTTGGGTAGCCTTACTATAGTGGCAAGCTCTCAGTTTCAAGTACTCCATTGAATTATTATTGTTTGATTGATTACTAGTTGTTGGTTAATTTTTGTTTGGGGTTTTTAGTTTACTAAATTCATAATAACCAAGGCTCGGTCAGTAGAAGGATTTTGAAGCAAGGGAATGGAGAACTAGGCTAGGAAGATAGGAAGAAAGACTTACCATTGCAGATGTCAACATCTGCCCTGGTTGTTTCCATATAAACTATGGTTCTATGTATTCTGGAGACAATAGGCAACAACCTAATACTTAGGCATTCAAAATAATAATCAGTCATAACAATTATAACTGTAACACTAAAATATAAAATTCTTTACATATGCCAAAGAAAGAGAGGTATTCAACCTAAATCTGGAGATCATGTTGAACCAACATCTGAAAGTAATACCTACAAATATCTTGATCTTCTCTAAACAAAACATATGAGACCAAAAAATATCAAGGAAAGGGCTATGGCTGAATATATTAAGAAATTTGCTGCCATCCTGTGATCAAAGCTCATTGAGAACAAAATATTTAAAGCATTTAAATCTGTGTCATACTAGACTTAATATACACTTTCAGAATACTGAAAGTGATCACAATAGATTTAGAAAGTTTCCCAACAAAACCTATAAAATACTAACATAGCAAAAGTCCCATCACTCTAAGATAACTATAGAATAGTTAACACTTCCACACTGGCCGAGAACTGATAGGCATTCTGAGAACACATGGTTAACAGGTGAAAAACCTAAAGAAATACTTTTGGAATAAATAGATATCACCTCACCAAGCAGTGACAAAGACAGATAACAGACTTCAAAATCTGGAGAACTTAACCAACAAACTGTAGTAGAAATACAGTACTATCACAGAACAAAAGGTTCCCTATAATCTTCCAGACTTAACACTGATTCATAGAAGCTTAAGACAAATATATTAGTATCTCTCAACTGCCCAAAGTATCAGAGTGGACAGAGCGCTAAGTGTAGAATTTAGAAAACCTGAGTTCCAATCTTATTGTAGTCACTTACTAGCTGTGTGACCCTGGTTAAGTCACTTAAACTCTCAGCCTCAGTTTCCTCATCTGCAAAAAGCAGACAATAGCATCCACCTTATAGCTGTGAGGATGAAATGAAACTATATAGAGCAGTGGTTCTCAACCTTCCTAATGCCACCACCCTTTAATACAGTTCCTCATGTTGTGATGACCCCCAAACATAAAATTATTTTCATTGCTACTCCACAACTGTAATTTTGCTACTGTTATGAATCCATCTGATATGCAGGATGTATTTTCATTGTTACAAATTGAACATAATCCACAGGTTGAGAACCGCTGATCTAGAGCATTTTGCAAACTTTAATGTGCTATATAGGTATTATTATTATTGCTCAGTGTTTTTATTATCAACACAGAACAAAAAGCTTTCAAAATATAGAGATTTAGCAAAGGGAATAAAAATTAGATGGAAACAGTACAAGGTGCAAATCATTGCTGTTGTCCTTTCTCCTATTGGAGTTGTACTGAAAAGACTTCAAGTGACTCCAAAAAGATGAGCTTAAACACATGTTTATTCAAGTACGAAAAGCCGTTATTTGCCTCAAAATGGTCTGTAGCCCACTGAATAGAAATTGATAACAGTAAGATAGTAAGTTTCTCCAAAACATTTCTACCTGAACCCCTTCAAAATAGATGTGATGAATGAGTTAACAATACCAAAAATTATATTATCAAGTTGGATTGTGCAAGAAACAAAAAGTGCAAACAAAATAAGTACCTTTAATATAATAATAAAAAGAATAGTTCTCTCAAAGGACATGACTATAATTCTAACTTCTCTGTTAAAGTAGAAAAGGGGGCTGGGGTGTAAAATATGAGCTCTAATTATTGACCCCACAATTTTTCTTATAAGATTTAACACAAAAGAATAATGATAACTGCAGTATCAACTTACCCAGGTCTGTTTCTATATGAAGCCCATCAAAAAAAAGATGAGAATGAAATAGTAATATAAATTCATAGTTGTACCTTGTGTGATGACTAGTTTTGGTAGACTTAGCTCTTCTCAGCAATACAATGAGCTAAGACAATTCCAAGGGATTCATGATGGACAATGCTATCCACATCCAGAGAAAGACCTATGGAATCTGAATGCAGATCAAAGCATACTATTTTCTCTTTTTTTGTTTGTTTTTTTTCTTTCTCATGGTTTTTCCCTTTTGTTATGATTCTTCTTCCAAAATATAAATAATGTGGCAATATGTTTAACATGATCATATAGCCTACATCAGATTGCAGCCATCCTGGAGCGGGAGCGTGGAGGGAGGGAGGGGAAGAAAAATTTGGAAATCAAAATCTTATAAAACTGAATGTTGAAAACTACCTTTGTATATAATTGTAAAGAAGAAACTACTGTTAAGTGGGGGGAAATTCCTAGCTGTATATCAAATACTCTGGTCTCATTCAGTTTTCTCATAGCAATTTCAGTTACATTTCTTTCTCAGGGTCTTACAGGTCCCCATGAAGGATTGGCAGTGTCTCTCCATGCCGGTGGTTCTCAACCTTCCTAATGCCATGACCCTTTAATACTAGCATGTGGGCTTATTTGCATGTGGGTAGACCTGCCTGGAGACAGATAGAGGAGCAGTGTCTCAGTTCCTAAGACCATCAGAAACATGTTTTCTGATTGAGAACTGCTGCTCTATGCTATTGGCACATCTCCATTCCAGTATATTTGCCCCATTTTTAGTCAGCCATGACTAGTACCCCAATCTCATTTAACCAATTAACATTAATTAGTTTTTACAAAAGGATATTTATCTCAAAGATATAGCAAGAACAGAAATAACTTTTCTCCCATAGTTCAAGGACAAACTCTCCCCTACACCATACCATCTCTTTCCCTGAGGTGTGTAGGCTCAGACTTAATATAATTTATGCATAGCATTAGCTCCAATAAATTCATTATTTTTTTTTTTGCTTTTTGGAGGGCAGTTGGGGTTAAGTGACTTGCCCAAGGTCACATGGCTAGTTTTTGTGTTAAGTGTCTGAGGCCGGATTTGAACTCAGGTACTCCTGACTCCAGGGCCGGTGCTCTACTCACTGCGCCACCTAGCCGCCCCCAATAAATTCATTATTACTACAGGATGAGTACTACTTATCTCAGCCACCATGGATCTAGGTCTGGAAGCCTGGTCCTTGCTATCAGAGGTTCGAAAACTGACTAGAAACTCGGGCAAAGGGGCTACTTTCCAAGACCTATGGGTAACTTCTTTCCTGACCTCTCAAAGTCCACAAACTGACCATAGTCATCTCCCACCTCCTTTACCTCAAATGAAAAAAATAAAACACTATGGCAAGGAGCCAGTCTCTGTAAGTTGTGGGTCATATTAGCTTCAGATATATAGGGTCCAAAGCCTCCCCCTTTAGCATTACCATTCTTCTCTCACTAGATCATCATCAGACCAAAAAGAGTCAGCTGAAGAGAAGAACGTAGTTCTGGTCAACTGTTGCCTTTACTTCACTTCCACTTATGTACCTACAGCCAATCAGAGAAATTCCTATTCACCATGCACTTAGCAGAATGGAACAAGTTACAGGCATATGTTCATGCTCCAGATTTCTGCAAGTCACCTCAAGACATGGACCCAGTTTCTGAGACTGGATTACAAGACAGAGCCTTAATCACAAAGTATAAGAAAAGGTACCAACTACTACTAGACCAAGTCATGAAGGTCAAGGTGAGATCAACAGCAAGACTGATAATGCTGAGCCATGAAACTACTTCCTAATAGCTCCTTAAGACACCTCCTCCAACCCCTTCTGATAAATGGACAGAAATGCACCTAGTATCTAGAATAAGACTAAACCTCAGCTAAGGATCAAGTGTCAATAGACGTAAAGTTTTACAGGGATATAGTGGAAGTTAGTCAAATACAGCATCACCAAATATGACTTTACTTTTCCTTAATTACCTGTAGTGAAGAGGGTGGGTGTTGGTCTAAGAGTCAGGAGAAGCTGGTTCCAATGCTAGTTCATCTACTAGACAGCTGTCTAACCTTGGACTAGTCATTTCGACTTCTCTGGTCCTCAGTTTTCTCACCTCAAAAATGAAGGTTTTCAGCTATATGATCTTTAAAGTCCACGCCAACTCCAAAATACTATTAATCTATGATTCTACAAGTCACTCAAGTTGATTCCACGTATTAGAACAACTGATTGAAAAATAGAAAAATTCAGGCTGGTCAATGGATGTATTTATAAATCTTTAATCAAGCTGATTGAACCAAATATCACTGTAAGTTGTACAACAGCCAATTGTTGAACCAATGATAACTTTGCTATTTTTCCAAATTGATTTGTATGGCTAGACTTAATTTGAATTTATTACTTTCAAATAGTGTTTTATAGACACTGAAAATCTGGACAGCATGCTGAAAAGCAGAGTCATTACCTTGCCAACAAAGGTCAGTCTAGTCAAACCTATGTTTTTTCCAGTTCCAGTAGCAATGTATGACTGTAAGAGTCAGACTCTAAGGAAAGCTGAGCACTGCAGAATTGACACTTTCAAATTAAGGTGCTGGAAAAGACTTTTCAGAGTCCCTTGGACAGCAAAGAGGTCAAACCAGTTCATACTTAAAGAAATTAACTCAGGCTGTTGACTGAAAGGACAAACACTGAAGCTGAATTTTAAATACTTCGGCCACATAACAAGAAGATGGGACTCAAAAAAAAAAAAGACTGATGTTGAGAAAGATTGAAGACAAAAAGAAAAAGGGGATGGCAGAGGATGAGATGGAGATATAGTATCATGGAAATGATGAACATGAACTTGGACAGACTTCAAGAGATAGTAGAGGATAGAAGGTCCTGGTCTGCTATGATCCATGGGCTCACAAAGAGTCCAAACAATGAGACAGAGTCTAAGTGAACATAACTTAATTGTAAAATTATTTGAAATCCATGATTTATGCATCAACTAACAGATCTATTCTTCCATAACAATACCTGGGTTAGCCTTCTAAGGTTTAAATGAAACAATTTCAGCATTTTCAATATTTATGATTGGCTGAAATTGCCCTTTATTTCCCTAAATCACATATAATTGTAGGGTCCTCCCATTAGAGAATAGTCATTTCTAGGCAATACAACTCTCCTCGGGGAAACAAGCACTTTTTTTTTTTGGCTAGATTACCCACAAGTATGGGAAGCAGTATGACATAGTAGTCAGAGGGCTCCCCAGCTTCGAAATCAGTCAGGATTCGGCTTCTGCATCTGACACAATACCAGTTGGGTAAAGGTAGGCAAGTCATTTAACCTCACCATGCTCCAGGTAACATCCTAAGACTAAAAGTTAAAGACAAGGTGCTGATTTATATCAGAAGTGTGAGTGTTCCACTTGACCAAAAGCAGATCTGGACCAAAAAAAAAAACCAAAAAATTATGAGTTTTTTGCTTTACCAAAAATTTTTGCCCAAGTAAACAAAGTCCCTTCCCCAAAAGCAAACAGAAACACATTCTCCAGTTGTTTTTAGTGTTATTCTGAAATTATTTTCTATATTTTGATTTTATCCCCCAGAAAGGCATCCCCCTGCAAGCTCCTTGAGAGAAGAGAGCTTAAAATTGGGTTCTCCTTTAGACATTGTCCCCAACTCCAATCTCCCCATTTAGAATGAGTCCCTTGCAAGTAAGAAAGGTCTTGTTTTTATATTCATATCTCCAGCACTCAGCACAGTGCTTGGCACATAGTAAATGGTTTTTTATTCCATTTAAGTCTCTACCTTGCCTATCACAGTACTAAGTACATAATAGAAACTTTATAAACAATTATTGGTTGACTGATTGACTGAATGATAGCATTTTCTTTCTGCAAATTGAAATTCCTGGAGGAAAATCTCTTTCAACAGGATCCGTCTAATGCGTAGGTCTCATTCTCCTTGTTCCATCCAAAAATTCATCCTGGGACTTGTGAGGAAGATTTTCCATATTCATGAAGTTGGATAATGATAAGAGAGAATGATTGCTGAGTACAACATTTTAAGAGAAAATAAAGCAGTTGCACAGAAGTGGAAATCCCCAGCCATGACCAAAAGAGTTGATTGGACCACAGCAATAAGCGATTTGGCAGGTCAAAACAAAGACATTGCCAAGGAAATAATGGGCCCCAAAAACATGACAGAGTCTGATTTCTTCCTGTTATGAAGTGGATGGACTAAGATTACGTGATCTGTACACAGGGATACAGAGTTCTTAGGTAAAACAAGGTGACAAAACAAGGCAGCTCTGCACATCTATAAGAAGGTGCATCATCACTTCAAGATCACAACTATGAAGCGAAAGCCATCAAGTGTAGAGGGCTGGGCATTAGATGAAATATGCTTTCCTTCCATGGTCAGTGAAGATTTTTAGCTGAAGTTGTTGAGACACATTGATATTGAGAGAAATATGTAGTACCCCCAAATCTGCATGGATTGCAATGGGAATTTCCTCATAACAATTAGATGATAGATTTTTATAAAAAGTATACATACATGTATACATGGTATGTGTATCTCATATCTGTATGTGTGAGTGTATGTGGGTGTGGGGGGGGGTTCAAAGAGTTTTAGCATTTTCCATGTGATGGCTTAACAATCACTTTTCAGGTTTGCTTAGCCATCTTTGGTGTCTATCTGACACTCAGCTCTCACCTGTGGCTCCAAGAAGCTGTGCCACACCACAGTGAGCCGTCTGTCTCAGTAGATGGGCTAAAAGAGGTCAAGGATAATTGACATGCCTCAAACCTATTGGTGAATTAGAGGGATATCTACCCCCAAGCACGTGAAGACTTCCCCTGGAGGAATGAGTGGATAAGAGCAATTTGTTCTAATGACCATGAAGGCAAATGAAACAGGAACTGAAGAGTTCTTAGAATTTGGTCAGACATTGAAGATACCAAGATCATCCATTGCATCCCAGGCCATCACCAGTCATCTTGACTTTTGTCTGCCACTAGACTTTGATGACTCTGGAAGAAAGAGAGAGGCTGATGACTTTGTGTAACTCTGCCTCACTTGAATCCAATTCACATGCAAGCCAAGACATCATCTCATAATGTCACTGGTCCTCTTCAAAAGGACAAACAACATATGTGTGTAGTATATGTATACAGACAAGCATTTTAATATATATGTATGTGTGTATGTGTATATACACACAGATGTATACATATGTAAGCAACCATACATATAGATAAATACAAATTAGATCAAGAGCAAGAGAGATGATATAGATACATACAGGCTAGACCTGTCGATCCATTTGTATAAGGAGCATAGGTAAGAAACTCCTTCTACCAAGACAGATTAGCACCTGCTTTGCAACTTAGAGTTTTAGAGAGTTATATGGAATAGTAAGAGATTAAGTTACTTGTCAAGGAAAATACAACTAGCAAATATCATAACTTGAACATAACTTGGCCTTCAATCCAGTTCTTCTTGAGTCTGAGGCTAGTTTTCTGTCAACTGAGGAATATTGCCCTAGACCTATGATGTTGTCTGATATAGAGAACTCCCTGATATGAAAACTCCCTTTATCAATACAGATTAGCTGATCCCAGATAACTAATAGTCTTAAAATGTCTGGAACACTGAGATGTCCACAGATTTATCCATGGTCACATAATCAACTAATTGATCAGTTATATACATTTATGAATCTTCTGCTATGTGTCATGGTAGATCAAGAGACCACAAAAATGACCTGGGTGCCAGGTCAAGAGAATGCTTCTCTTAGGATCATCAATTCCCTTCTTCTTCCTATTGTAACCTGAAAATCATCGCATCCCATTTCCCTTCACTGAATGAATAAAAGATGGATCTAGTCCCACCCTCTCCCCATATTCCATCTCTAGATCTAACTATACCTTTGTGTGTCTGGTGACCATGATGATCTCAAGGGTTCTTAGTCATAGAGCCCCTTTTCAGAGTAATGTTTTTAAATGCTTAAAATAAAATGAAATACACATGATCACAAAGGAAACAAATTCCATTGAATTAAAGTTATAAAAAAATTTTTTTAAACAAAAACAATGTAATAGTAGAGAGGTATCTTCTGTTCCAAAGCTTTCTTCCCATATCCCACTTTGCCTGCTCCTGCATATCTCCTCAGGCCTTAGGGCTTCCCTCTCATGAGTTACAAAGGGCCCAATAAAGGCACACTGCTTTTAAAGTCATCCACTAACCTGCCTCTTCTGTGAAAAACCTTAAAGACCCAAAATGCAGCTGCAACACACTGGGACAGCCTTGTTAAAGTGTAAATGCCTTTGGGAGGATAATCTACTAAGCCATTAAAATAGAAGTACAACACAGTAACCGCAACATTGTGCGATGAACAACTTTGATAGACTTAGCTCTTCTCAGCAATACAATGATCTAAGTAAGTAAGACAATTCCAAAAGACTCATGAAGGAAAATGCTATCCACATCCAGAAAAAGAACTATGGAGCCTGAATGCAGATTGAAGCATAGTAATTTCTCTATTTTGTTGGTTTTTTCTGTTTGTTTTTTTCTTTCTCAAGGTTTTTCTCCTTTGTTCTCATTCTTCTTTCACAATATGACTAATATGGAAATATGTTTAACAACATTGTACATGTGTAACCTTTATCAGTTTGCATGATGTCTTGGGAAAGGGGAGGAGAAGGAGGGGAGAAAATTTGGAACTCAAAATCTTATAAAAATGAATGCTAAAAATAAATAAATATAAAAATAAAGTATAAGTCCAAGCTAGTTCATCAAATAGAATATTTCTGTTTGGCCTTTAAAGATCTTCATTCCCCAGGCCCTTCCGACCTTTCCATCTTTCTTATATTTTACTCCCTTCCACCAACTCTGTGATGCGGCTACATTGGTCTACTTACAATTTCTCAACAGGACATTTCACCTCCCATCACCTGACTTTGCCCTGGCTCTCCACCTTGCCTGGGATGCTCTGCTTCAACACCTCCACCTCTTACTTTCCCTTCAGGACTCAATTCAAATGCTACCTACCACAGGAGGCTTTTCTGTTCCCTCCAGCTACTAATACCTTTCTTTTTCAGATTGCTTTCATCTATTCACTCTATATCTTGCATCTACCTGTTATCTACAAGTTGTCTTCCCCATCAGACTGTGATTCTCTTGAAGACAAGAATTGGGTTTTGCCTCTTTTCGTATCCTCAGAACTTAGTACAATGCCTGATACATACTACATGCTTAATAAACACTCATTGACTGATAACTCTCAATAACCCTGGAAGGCAGAAAGTACAGCATCAGGGGGTAGGACAGAAAACAAAGAAGAAAGATCTATCTGTGAGATGAAAGAATAGAAAAGAAGGAGCTAGAAGCTGGGTTTCTGCAGATCACCTTCTGGTAGATCACAGTGGAATGCAGGAGTCACTGTTTGTATTAACATGTTGGCAAGAGTCTGCTTAGAGAAGATCAAATGCACCTGGCTAAGCAGCAGCTGAATAACAAGAGAAAAGACCAGAAAACGCTATAAAGAAAAGCTTTCCATGGAAGATCCCATCACAGAATCTCTAACAAAGCAAACAGGCAACTGACCCCAGGAGGTAGGTGAGTTGAGTACCAAGAACGCCAAAGAACTGGCAAGCTTGGTTTCAGCAACAATAGAATGCAACGGGAATGTTCCAGTGGCTTACAGAGATTGCTTTTCCAGAGCCAATTAATGACTACATGTACGTGAAATACTGGCTGGTCTCCCTGGAAGAAGAGGTGAAAGACTGAAGAAATGTCTTTTCTCTAGTGTGTCTGGGAGAATGAAGTATTCCTTGAAAGAATGGGGAAAATGCCTTGGGGGAAGGAGAGGACAAAGAAAAAGAATGTCGGGAGTAGAATCCAAACTTCCATCATGAGGAGGAACATGACACAGAAAAGGAAAGGAAAAAGGACCCCTGAAAACCTGACACTATATAATAATAATGATAATAATAATAATATTAATAATAGCTACCTTTATATAGTGCTTTAAAAATTTGCAAAGGACTTTACAAATATTATCTCATTTGAGGCTCAAAACAACCCAGAAAAAGAGATACTATTATTATCATTTCTATGGATAAGGAAGTTGAGGCAAACAGCAGTTAAATTATTTGCCCAGGGTCATGTAGCTAGATGATGCACTACCTAGCTGCCCAAGTACAATAACTCCCATAGAGTGATGAGGAGAAAGCAACCTCCTGTGCTGTACAGGATAATGAGACTACCCAGGAACTCCAAGGAAAAATACTTGTGGGAAATCAATTTCATTTACATTTGGATGTTATAGATTAACGTCGTGTTCAACTCTGACTGTGGAAATGAATTCATCTGTGCCATTCATAGAAATGAAAGGTGAATTTTAGTGGTTGATGACTCCCTGATGCAAAATTCTGAGGCAAGAATGAATGCTGTGTAAAAAAAAAAAAAACAATAAAACAAACTAAAAGATATATACCTATGTGAAAATCCAGAACCCGAGGCAATTAGCTTGGGGGAGGACATTTAGATGAAGATCAATAACAGAGAAAGAGAAGAAACAATGTTGTAGCAGTATATTACAGAATGCCTATCCAGAAGGAGGAATTGAATAATGAGTTCCAGAGGTAAAGAACAAAGCTAGCACAAAGGCATAATACAATGACGATGGGGGACCTACTCATGTCTCTTTCAGCTAAAAGCAGAGCAGCTGGGAAGTTCTTTACTTACCTGAATGATAATATATAATATACTTCAGAAAATGTAGGCAAACCATTATTCTGGACCACATTTTGACCACCAAGGAGTAATTGTAAGACAGTGTGGTACAGTGGCTTGCCCCAGGAAAGCTTGCTTCAAACACTCATTAGCTGTACAATTGTGGCCAAGTTCCATTTGACCTCTCTCAGCTACAATTTCCTCATCTCTAAGATGAAGTTGATGACATTACCTTCCTTGATAAATTGATATGACTCAGATGAGGTGATCTATGGAAAGTACTTTTCAAACATAAAAGAGCTATATAAATAACAGTTATTGGGGCGGCTAGGTGGTGCAGTGAATAGAGTACCGGCCCTGGAGTCAGGAGTACCTGAGTTCAAATCCGGCCTCAGACACTTAACACAAAAAACTAGCCGTGTGACTTTGGGCAAGTCACTTAACCCCAACTGCCCTCCAAAAAAAGGAAAAAAAAAACAACAGTTATTACTAACTAGTTGCCAAAGTAGAAATGAATAAAAATGGAAGCTATCATCATCTCCATTTACAATTCATGATAGAAAAAATAAGATTCCTGAGCATGGATTGATAGCTGCCTTAGATTTGGGCAACATAGATTTCCAAGAGGCCAGGGAAAGTAAAACCCCCCTGGTCTAAGATTTTACAGAGAACATAGGCTCAAAAGGTAAATGATGTTCTCAAGAAAGAAATCCAGATGACCCAACACAAATTATCCTCATGGGCAGAGAAAATGCCTACCCACATTAGTAGAGAGGGTCTCCTCACCAAAGAGTTCTCTGTGCCAATGAAATCACTGCTCTAGTCCCTAGCTCTTTCTTTATTTATATAATAATAATAACAGAGTACTGGCAATGGAATCACAAAGACCTAGGCTTAATATTTGTGTCTGACACATCCTAGCTTTCAAGTCACTGTCAGTGCCACAGGTTCCCCTCTAAGAATATCTCTTACAGACCTGTCATTGAGTTGCTTCAGTAAGGGAAGTTTCCACTGGAGAGTTCTCTACATTGATAGAAGGCAAAGGGGAGGGAGCAAGAAGATGGCCTAGAATGGATAACTAAATGGAATCTATGGTCTGGTCTGGGTCAAGCTAGATAGAGTGGGTGATGTGAGTTTACATCCACTCACCAAACAAGACAACTGCCCACTATCCTCCTAACACCATCCAATATAGTCTCTGGAGGTTGAGTGTTCTGAAGAATTCAGCAGAGTGGATGGCAAAAGAATGGAAAAGGTGGACAGCTAGATAGATGTGAAGCCCATAAGGATATTGGACTGAAGAGACTCTCACAGGTTCCTTGTAGTTCTAAATAACTATGGTCCTAGGAATGCTATATTCCAACAAAGTGGTCAACCTCTCTCTCTCTCTCTCTCTCTCTCTCTCTCTCTCTTTCTCTCTCTCTCTCTCTCTCTCTCTCTCTCTTTCTCTCTCTCTCTCTCTCTCTTTCTCTGTGTATGTGTGCGTGTGTGCCTGTCTATCTCTATTTCTCTTTCTCTCTCTTGCTTTCTGTCTGTCTCTCTCTTCTCATTCCCCATATGAGCTAAACAATATTAAAAAGCCTTGGACCATGGTCTATAACTATGTAAAGTTCCCACTAAATTGCTTTGCCTTTATAGTCTTAATCAAAAGGATACTCAAGCTATTGAACTCATTGGGAAGTTCAAGGTTGGGTTTTTTTAAGTTTATCTTGAGAAAGATTAAATCCATCTGTTCTAGTTTCATTTATAATTAATATATCATCTGACACACAGTTTCAGAAGGATTACTAGGTTTCCAAAAAGAATCACCCTTTTAGTACAGTATAGTGGAAAGAATGCTGAAGAAATCAGAAAAATAGATTAAAGTCGGTTCTAGTTTTCATTTAGTGTCTGTGTGAACTCAAGCAAGTTATTTCACCTTTTTGAAATTTTGAAATCTCCTCATATGTAAAAAGAAAATAATACAGGCTCTCCAGGACTGTTATTAATTATAGAATAATAATAAATCACATGTCTAGTTTACAAAGTTCTTTCTATAAAACAACCCTATAAAATAGAGAGTGCTAGTAAACCATTTAATGGATGAAGAAGTGGCAGTACAATTAAAGTGATTTTTCTGTTCTCAGACTGCTGGGGTTTTCATGTTCAAATGAGGTCATGTATGTAAAACACTATGAAAATTGCCCACCTCTACACACAAATATGATACTAAGTTCTACAAAAAGTTCCAAGATTCTGATTTTATTATTCAGAGAATACGTTTGACTGGATCTTCACTTTCTTTATTAGAACCATTCCCAGCATGCTCTGGTTGTGACTTTTGATCAAACCAATCAATTATGTGGCACCATCTAGAGCAGCGGTTCTCAACCTGTGGGTCAAACAATCCATTCACAGGGGTCACCTAAGACCATCAGAAAACACATATTTCCAATGATCTTAGGAACTGAGACATGGCTCCTCTATCCATCTCCAAGTGAGTCCACCCACATGCAGATACTCCCACATGAGTATTAAAGGGTCGCTGCATTAGGAAGGTTGAAAACCACTGATCTAGAGAAAGAGAAAGAGTGCATTTAAGGCATTTTTGCATTTAAAAACATTATTCTGAGAAAGGATTCAATTCGTAGGCTTCACCAGATTGACAAAAGGATCCATGACACAAAAATGATTAAGAACCCCTGTCCAAGACTATAAATTATGAGCAGTACAGATATACATGGGTAGGAATTTCCTCACCAAGGAGTCCCCACACTGTTAAATGCTAGATGCAGACCCCTGGCTCCCACCAAAAAATAGAGAGAGAAAGTAGCTTAGGACTTTAAAAGCACCTTTTTTGCCACCACAACCCTGTGAGGTAAGTAGTATAAATGTTATATTTTTTATCTCCATTATATTGATTTTTTAAAAAAATCTAAGGCTTAGAGAGATTTGATGATTTGCCCAGGGTCATACTGGGATTCCAACTCAGGTCTCCTGGCTCCCATTTCAGAGTTCTTTCCACTAAAACATGCTGCTTCTCATGACAAAGCAAAAGCCCCAGTATTTAAAATGATAAATATCAAGAAAGTAAAGTATGGCAACCTTGTAAATTGCATTGTAAGT
The DNA here is from genome assembly GCA_028646575.1 of Pseudocheirus occidentalis. Lineage (NCBI taxonomy): Eukaryota > Metazoa > Chordata > Mammalia > Diprotodontia > Pseudocheiridae > Pseudocheirus > Pseudocheirus occidentalis. The sequence goes on from CM053593.1 coordinate 103,758,018, forward strand.
ATCCAATAGTCTATTGGGCTTTTCACTGCCAAGATGTTTTTTATGGCAATTAATGCTCTCAAAGTCAGGTGTTTTTCATTAGCAAGAACAGAGAGATTCCAGGTGAAGATTTTATAAATGCACTGACAAATGCCAACATTTTTGGTTCAAGTTATGATTGAAATAGTTGTAACCTCTTAGGGAAAATGCTTGGAATGCTCTTGATGTGGTTTAAAAAAATAAGAGAGAAAGAAAAAGGGGTAGTTGAGAATGCCAGAACAAACTCTTTGATTCCGAGGCCTACCCTGACAACAGAGCAAATGTGGCCAGGAGCTAAGTCTACACACTTCAGGCTTCCATATGGTCATGGAGAAGCCAGTGAACATCATAAAGATACTGACCAGTTACAGGAGAACTCAGCCAATTATCACCCCATCTGAGAGCCGGTGACTCTGGGAAGAAGCAAAATTGCACAATCTCAAAATTTCACTTGAGATATTGCTCAAGAATTTATTCAGGAGTGAGGTTTTATTTGATTGCTGTTGACCTAAAAGGCAAAAAATAGTTAATTTGGTGGGTATTTTTGAAACTGACTCCTTCACCCAGTCCCAAATCATTGCAGAGGAAATATTCCCGTCTTGTCATCACCAATTAGGAACGTTCTAGAATTCCCTGGGAGAGAGATGAGCAGCTCAAGGGTCTTCTTCTGCCTCACTCTTTCTTCTCAGGATTGCCCAACACATTTGGTTTGGAAAGTCAACCTGGTAAAACTGTGTCTAGAGCTGAAAGATAGATTAGATCAGATCGGATCAGATTTGATTAGATTAATCAACAGACATATAAATACACACATACAAAGGTGATCATTGATATATTATCAACAGATGATAAACAACAGATACCTGAAAGATGATACATAGAAGACAGATAACCAACAAATTAGTGATAGATGGTTCATGATAGTAAAGACAGAGAAATAAATGATGGATGGGTTATTGATAAGACAATAGAAATAGATGACTAATAGAGGTTATAAATAAATGATAGATAATAAATTGATAGATAGATGATGGATAACAGATGACAAGAGAGTCAGAGAGAGAGAGAAGGGAGGGAAATCAAGGGAGGGAAGGAGGGAGGGAGGAAGGTAGAGAGAAAAAGGGAGAGAGGGATGGAGGGAGGGAGGGTAGAGGGAGAGAGGGAGAGAGAGAGAGAGAGAAAATTATTTAGAAGATAGCTCCAAGTAGCTCTGAGGGGCTGCCCAATCATTGCATTTCCATAGAAATCAATATCTGTGACATGGGTGGAAGTCCTATTCTCCAAGTGATACTGAGACCTCTATGTGTACTTCCAACCCTGAATGGTGTGGTTGTGAACTGTCTGTCTGTGTTAGAAGATGGAATTGATAACACACCCTTTAGACAGCCTTAGATTATTTATAAGTTAGTGATGAACAGCAGGAATAAACCTCTGGACAGAGACAGTTAGGCTGCTCAGTGGATAGAACATTGGACCTGGAGTGAGGAAGACCTGAGTTCAAATTTGGCCTCAGATACTTACTAGTTGCGTGACCCTGAGCATGTCATTTAACCTTTGTTTGCCTTAATCCACTAGAGGAGAAAATGGGAAAGCAGCATCTTTCCCAAGAAAACTCCATGGAGAGTGTTGGCATGCAACAGTCCACAGAGTCACAAAGAGTCTAATACAACTGAACGACTGAACAACAAAGCCTCTGGAATGTCAAGGAAGAAAAAACTGGTAAAACTGTCTGGAAATGTTCCAGGTAGAAAAGAAATCACAGAATTGATAGGTGTATGTGATCAGCTATCAAGGGGGCAGAATGGGAGTGGAATAAGCAGCAGATTTAGAGCCAAGGGGCCCAGTTTCAAATCTCTGCTCTGCTTCTTACTTCATGTGTGACCTTGGACAATTAACTTACATTCACTTGGCCTCAGTTTCTTTATCTGTAAAATAGGGCACTGAAGTAGATGATTTCTAAATTCCCTCCCAGCATTAAGATACAGGAACTGAGTCAACCTGTACATTTCCATTTGCCAAAGTATCTTCATAAGACAATGTACCTCAAAGAGGGACAGACTTAAAAGGGACAACTTCTAATAAAGTCATCTTTAACTTTTCATCCATCAGTTAGTTACTAGCTATGTGGTCTTAGGTAAGTCATTAACCTCTCTGTGCCTCCGTTTCCTCATCTGTAAAAAGTGATACCTACCTCACAGAGTGGTTATAAGGATTAAAAGAGTTACCATATGTCAAGTGCTTCTCAAACCTCAAAGCATTTCTATAAATGCTAGCTACTGTTATTAGTATTATATTTATTATCATTTATGCTAAATCTGTCATTACTATTTTAAACTCTTTAAAATATACCCCCCCTAAGATGTTACTGTAATGATTTTTTTTAAATTTTGTATCAGGAAATTAGGAAAAGCATCTCTTATCACTGTGACTGACCACACCATTTCTAATTGGTGATGCTTTTTTCCTGACATACTTCTACTGACATTCTGGACATGCCCAACAAGGTCTGCTGATAGAATGGGAATGTTAAACCTGAAGAGAGATAAAGCTATAGGGTCTAGCACTATCATTTAGTTCTTAAGTATCACTGCCAGCACACTGGGGAAGACTCAAAATTCTGAGCAGGGGAAGAAGTGAGATCTGAAGAAGGCAGCGCAACTGATAACTCTTTAAAGTGATTTCTTCCCACTGGAAAGCGCTCTGGTGACTGTAAGCTGTTGAGTTGGCAGAAAAGAGTGGGTCAGCTTAGCAGTTGCATGTGGCTGCCCTGCCAAGTGCTGCTGTGGGGAAGGAAGGAAGGAAGGAAGGAAGGCAGGCCTCGGGAAATAAGGCTGTAATTGGATCAAGCCTCCCATGGAGCAGGCAGTCACTGCTGCCCTCTCACTGTGGGAGGTAAGAAGGAATCCCCACAGTCTAAAAGCTACTCAGCAATATATATATTTCCATGATCCCAGGGGAGGAATATTTACAAGACCTGACAGGCCATCCTGACTCCAATTAGGGACTTAAAAGGAAGAAGGCCTGCGCTACTAGAGAATGGTCTAGGACCAAGAGGTCTTTTCCAATACCATTATTGTTTCTTACTGCCTGAGTGACCATTCTACAGCTCATATCCAGATGTTAATAGACCCTGGGTGATCTTGGGAAAGACGAAAAGAGATAGCAATGAAAAATTATATACATGTGATGCTATCATTAAGTAACTACCCTAGGGTAGGAGCCATGACACTAATAAACCAAAACAATCAATCCCCTCTCCCCAGTAATTTCTACTCAGCTTAATTTAAGAGTACAGCACTAGAAATGCCTAGCTGAGGCAAATCAATGACCCATCCAACCTAATATTCTGTCTCTGATGGAATTACCAAGGACCAGTTTGTGAATGAGCATGATGATTAATAATACGGTCCTCAAAGATGAGGAATATATCATGAGCGTCCCTAAACTACCTTTAATTCCCTTCTTCAGCTGGTTCGTTTTTAACTTGCCTATAATTCATCTTTGTCTGTCAAAATTCCACCCAGCAAGGAATACCTAGAGAGGCAGGCAACATTGGCATAGTAAATAGGGGACTGGCCTTGGATTTAAGTCAAGCCTTGACATAGCTAGCTGTGTGTCCATAGGCAAGTAAGTCACTTAACCTCTTACTGATCCCAGCAATTCTGTAAGGCTATAGATTATTTCAGCAGAAGGAGTTTCTACCCCAGTACTTCCTTCCAAAGATCTAGAAGTATTCTCCCATTCATCCCACAAGAAAAAGGAATATCTAAATTTTTTTTAAAAATACACAACAGAGACAAGCACTTTAAAAACAGAGAAATGCCTGAAAATGTTAAACGGTCATCCTATAAAATGTCTGATATCTATATACCTCTTTAAGGTTTGCAGGAAGCACTTTACATATATTATCTCATTTGATCAAATGAGAAAATGTAGAAAGGTTAAAGTTATAAGCATGCCTGCTTAATACCCTTATTCAAATGCACTTTATTGCTTCTATAAAATAATTAGTTAAGGAAATGATGCCAAACTTTCCCAAATTACTGTTAAGCAAGTTAAGTATGCCTTGAGGTATTCTCAGTATGTCAGACATAAAAGACACATTTTATAAAAGCAACTGGGGGGGTTGGGGGGGTGGAGAGAGAAGCTATTCAGTGTTCATTCCAAGCACCTCCAGGAAGCAATTCTAACCAACCACTTGTAGCTTTCAACAACACTTGAGACCTCTGTAAGCTATTAGTGAGCCTACTTCTTAAGTCTGACTGGAAACAAAATCACTTTTGAAACTAAGCACAGCTCAATTCCATTCAATTCAAGAAACAGCCATTGAGTTTCAGTTGGTTTGGACACTAGGAGAGAAAAATATTTCTTTCTCTTCATAAGAGATGGCCCCTGCCTTTAGGAAGCATACAGTCTACTCTGTAGTTTAAATTACCATTAGGTACACATTGCAAAATGTCTCCTACACAGTAGACACACTCAGTAGCAGATTCTTTGGGATGTTTTCATCTTTGTGAAAGGGTAGACTTTCTTAATCTTAGAAATAAGGGCAGGTAGGTAGTACAGTGGTTAGAATGTGGGCAAGTCACTTAACCCTGTTTGCCTCAGTTTCTTCATCTGTAAAATGAACTGGACCATATTTTTGGGTCCCTTTAAATGGCAAACAAGTTTTGTTTGTTATTTAAAACTTTTCACAACCTATCCCTTTCCTATCTTCCCCAATCTTTCTCTTTCTGATATTCTTATATCTTATTCCTTACCTGGAACTCTAGGGACTAGCCATCTTCTTCAATTTGCTCTCCTTCCCACACAATCCTCTATTTCCCATCTCTGAGTTTTCGCACTGACTCATTAGGTAACAGGACATCATACATACACTAGGTGTATCTGAATGATTGATTCACAGGGTCGCTACTGGTACTGCCTCTTCTTCTGCTGGAAAAGTTCATAAAGTAGAGCTTTCCCTTTAGGTTACAAAGCAGATCTCCTAATGAGGGGGACCCATTAAAATATCTAACATCCTTCAAGAACCTGCTCAAATGTCACCTTCTGCAATATGCCCCTCCAAGGCCCCCAAGAAATGTGTTCGTTTCCCTGTATTTATTCAGTATGCATGTTGTACATACCTATTATGTTCCTCTTCTTTCCTTATACTTTTTGAGGACAGGGAGTGTTTTCAGTATCTCTCTCTGACTCTTTCTCTTTCTCTGTCTCTCTCTCTCTCTCTCTGTCTCTCTCTCTCTCTCTGTCTTTCTGTCTCTGTCTCTCTCCCTCTCTCCCTCTCTCTCTCTCTGTCTCTCTGTCTCTCTCTCTCTCTCTCCCCCTCTCTCTCTCTCTGTCTCTCTCTCTCTCTCCCTCTCTCTCTCTCTGTCTCTCTCTCTGTCTTTCCATCTCTGTCTCTCTCCCTCTCTCCCTCTCTCTCTCTCTGTCTCTCTCTCTCTCTCTCTCTCTTACCTCAGTGCTTAAGCACAGTACCTGGACATAATAAACTCTTAATAAGTGTTTGGTGATTGATTTATTGATTTCCTTTATTTCATTCTTGATAATGGCAGAGGTAAAGTTATTCTCATGCTTGCAGTGTTTTCCTAAGAAGGGGTTTGTACAAGCTTTTGTATGGCAGAAAAAGTACTTATCAGTTTGAATGTATTCAATTAGCACAAAGAATTAATCAAATGTCATTAAGACACTAAGTGATAGTTTTTTTTTTAAACAAAACAATCTCTAAACTCATTGAAGGCAGAGATTGTTTTCCATTCTGTCTTTGTATCCATAATACCTAGCAAAGTGCTGTAGTTTGTTGTTCCATCGTTTCAGTCATATCTGATCCTTTGTGACCCCATTTAGGGTTTTCTTAGCAAAGATATTGGAGTCCTTTGCCATTTTCTTCTCTAGCTCACTTTACAGGTAAGGAAACTGAGGCAAACAGGGTTAAGTGACTTGCCCAGGGACACAAGCTACTAAGTGTCTGAGGCTGGATTTGAATGCAAGAAGATGAGTCTTCCTGACTCCAGGCCTGGCCCTCTATCTACTGTGCAATCTAGATGCTCCAGGCACTTAATAAATGTCCATTAAACTAAATGGTATACTACTAAGCTAACACCTTAAAAATACTTGTTCAGTAGCCTAAAAACTAAGTTTGCTCTGCTTCTCTTTGTTGCTACTTTGGTATCTGGACCATGCCTTCCAAAAGGGAGGGGGGTAGTTTTTCATCCTGAAACTTCTTATTTGAAAGCCCAAGTCCAGCTAGCACCCCTGATGTGTCTAATTCACACTTACATCTTTTTTTCTTGTCTTCCTCTACTTTTCCTTCCTCTTTCCTCTTCCCCTCTCCAGACTGACACCCAACACCAGTTGAAATCAATGCGGTACGTACAGAGTGATTTCCTACAGATCCACCTACACTAAACTATGTTCTCCTCCAATTTGTCACACCATTACACTCATCCCATCTGTGCAAATGGTCAGAGAAGTGTTGCAATCATGATTCCTCTAAGTATGAAGTTAAAGTATGGACTAAAAGGCTTTGCTGGGCTAGCCTGGGAAACTAACCAACATTTACAACCTTGTTCTTATGGGAGAATAGTTTCTGGTGTGTGGTAATAAAGAAATGAAGAAGTACCAGGAACAGACCTTTGCTAGTCTCATTAGCCCCACCCCTACTTGCCCAGACAACAAAGCCAATGAAAGAATTGACAAGGCCAACCTGTTGAAAGCTGTGAATGGATGAGGAAGGATAATTAAAAATTGAAGTAACTGGAATCCTGGGGTTGGAGGTATGGTATAGAGCTTTGGGCACATGAAAGGGCTTCCCCAGACTGCCAGAGAGATCCACGATACAGAAAATATTAAGAACTCATACTCCTGGGGACAGCTAGGTGATGCAGTGAATAGAGCACCAGCCCTGGAGTCAGGAGTACCTGAGTTCAAATCTGACCTCAGACACTTAACACTTTATAGCCATGTGACCCTGAGCAAGTCACTTAACCCCAATTGCCTTGCCTTCTCCCCTCCAAAAAGAAAAAAAGAACCCATACTCTAAGGATATAAAACCAACTAGGTGGTCCAGTGGTTAAAGCTCTAGATCCGGAAGAGTCAAATTCATATCCAGTCTCAGGAATGTTCTAACTGTATGACCCTAGGCAAGTAGTTAACCTCTCTCAGTTTCAGTTTCCTTGACTAAAAAACCTCTAAAGATTGTTTTGAGGGTCAAAATGAGAAAATGTTTGGAAAGTTCTTTACATATCGCCTGGCACACAGTAAGTACTTAATAAGTGCTTGTTCCCTTCCTTCTCCCTCCCTCCACCCCCCACCCCATAATAGCGAAGGTCTGTTCCAACCAGGACAGATCATTTGGATATATGGGACATTTTAAAGTCAGTTGTTTATAGGCCAGAGAGTTCCTATGGAGGCTTAGGTTCTACCTACTAAGATGGAAAGGATAAAGGACCTTTTTCAGATCCCTGAAGAAATTCAACCAGGGTCCAATTGGCTTCAGTCACTCTCCATTTTGGAAGCTCACTGCCTTTGACTCATAATCATCCCTGACCTCGCATGCAAGCTCCTTATGAAATCAGCCCACAAGGTTCATTTTTAAAAGGTGACCTTCCCAAAATAGCTGCAGATAGGAGCCCACTTGGCACGACTTCCCTCGGAAAGCTGAAGAGACAGATTTCCCTTTGAGCTTTCCAAATCCCTTGTTTGGGGTTCAGAAAATCACGGCAACCACAGCACTGCCTGAACTTATCATCACTCTCCTTTTCAGAGAGTTGTATCACTTGGAGCTCCAGGCTGTATTCATTTTCACTGATCTCATTTTTTTCCCCCTCTTCTTTATTTGTTCCATTTACTTAAAGGGCCACTTTCCCTTATTTTGGCCTGAGGCTCTGTGCATTGAGAGGTGATAACAGCCAAGTTAAGTGCTGACAACCTTCCCTCTCCAGTCATTTTGGATTCTCTTCCTCCCTTCCACCGTCACCCAAGAAATGTGGAAATATTTTAACAGGTAACCCAGAGCCCAACCAAAATTAGATCATTTCCTATTTTGGAAAAATAAAATGAAAAGAACTGGATTTTTCCAACATCATTATTGTCCCATAAGGAAGATCACAGCAGAGACAAAGGACTCCCAGAGAATGTAATGCCCTTCAAACCAGAAGGTTGCTAAGCCCATGAACTGGGTAGACTAGTGTGGCAGAAAGATGGGGAAAATGATGAGGCCAATCTGGCCCATTAGGAAACACACAAAGGCCCAAAAGTATAATGGAAAAGCCACGCAAAAAAAAAAAAAATAAATAAAATAAAGAAGCAGAAATTAGATCGCTGAGGTCTACAATTTAAATCAAGAAGAGGAAGGGTAAAGCCTTGTCCAGTTACATAATGAGGCAGACTTTGCCTAGGTGGAGCTGACAAGAAGCATTTCTGTGACTTCTGAGGCTCTGTTAGGCTCTAGGAAACCCTCCCCCTCCCCCATTACCTTTCCCATTGACTGGTTATTGCTTGACTTTTCACCCTTAGAGTTTCATTCCTTTAACTTAACACTTTAAACTCTATTAAAATGTTAACATTCCTATGTAATGCCAAATACCTACTCGTCTCTAAAACTCTGCATTTTTTTTCTATCAGCAAACCCCTCATGCCTCGGCTTACTTGTTGTATCAATAATGAGATATTCACAACACCTATGATGGTTATGAATATGCTGGTATAGTTTTGGATCACAAAATGTAGCAAACTCTCCACATGGAAGGCAGAACCAAGGTCTTTATTTAGAAACCATAACACTGAGTCCC